>CM076846.1:113566565-114166565 GCA_039519185.1 Astragalus membranaceus
GTTTACTGCACCCCAGTATTAATAATACGAGTCCCACTGCTAATTACACCCTTTATTACCATTTTGCGACCTAATCTGTTTTTCTAATTATTTTTCCTTATTCCTTTTACTACTCATCAAAAATATTTTTACCAAAAATGTTACTAAAAAATACCAAACTCGCAAATATTTGTTTACCAAAAACTACGTGTGAATTGATTCTCCACCAAGAGATACGTAGGAGCAGAGGGCGGCCGACGGAGTAGTAGGAGCAGAGGGCGGCCGACAGAGTAGTATATTATAACTCAATTGTGAAATTATTAAAGATTTTTTTGACGGATAATCGTTTATGCATATCGTTTAACTAGCAACAAATTCACAACTGTAGCTCGTGCATCACACGGTAATCGCCCTAGTAAAACATAAAGCGTAGTGTGCACATGACACACTTTAAAATTGTGTACAGTTCTCTCTTTAATCTTAATTTGTGTAGTTGAATCACCATCAAATTCACCAACATTCAATATGTAGTGGATAATGGGATTTTTTAACAACTGTACTGGTTTTATTAAAATCAAGGCTTAAATATATGTTACCCTCCTGTAAATATCTTCATTTTCCATTTACCCCCCTGCAATTTTTTTTTAAAAAAAATTCATTACAAATATTAAGTGTTTCTAGTTACCCCCTTTGTTAAGTTTCTATTAAAAAAACTAACGTGGCAAACGCAGATGATGTCAGTGCCATGTGTCACCATATTATTGAACATTTGTGCCATGTGGCACTGACACGCCACGTCAGCATCCTATGTCATCATGGCCACGTGTCTCCCATGAAGGACACTCCTCCATACCCAAGAGATACCAGCTTTAGGTTTCACCTCCCAAAAATCATCTTTACTGCAGTCGATTCCTCTTAACATCATGACCCAATACTCATTTGGATTTTGAACACATCTCCGGGCTTGTTCAGAGAGGAGTGAGGAGTTTTGATCAACAAAGTTCTTGAACCCCATACAACCATCACACTTACTTGAACACATAAGCTCCCATTTTTTCCAATGAATACCTCTACTGTTAATCTTAGAGCTCCACCAGAAGTTAGCCACAGCGGAGTAGAGGGATTGGCGAAATTTTGAGGAAACCTTACAATATTCGTCACATATATGAGGGGATAACTTGTATCAAAGACTTAAATCAAAGCTTTTTTTTTCCAGCTTTAGGCAACACTTGCTCCTTTCAACCCTCAAGCTTGGAAAGCACCCTCTCCTTAATCCAATTAAGGGACTGACCTCTAGAATTACCCCATTCAGCAGGGACACCCAAGTATTCACCTGGGGAGTCCTATAAAGGGATCTGGAGAATGTTAGAGAGGGATTCCTTAAGTATAAGAGAGGCCCCTCTACCGCAAATAAGCCCAGACATAAGTAAATTAATCTTCTGCCCAGAGTCACCAGTGAAAAGATTTAGAATCTTGACAATTTGAAACATCTCCTCAGACTTAGCTAAGCCAAAGATAATTGTATCATTTGCAAAAAAAAAGGGTTAGAATAGGGGCTCCAAGAACCAAAGCAAACCCCTGCTTGGAGGCAAAATTCCTCTTCATGAGGAAGTACAACCAAATTGCCTTAAATCAATCTCCCTCCAACAAAAGCACTTTGTTGAAAAGAAATCAACCCACCAAGAGCATTTTTTAGCCTACCCATCATAATCTCGGAAATCACCTTGTAGATAAAATTGCAGCAGCTAATAGAGCTTAGCTAGTTGATAGATTTTGGATGAGGGATTTTTGGAGTTAAGGCTACCAAAGTGTCATTATGTTATCCCCCAAAGCACCAGAGTCAAAATATCAGCAATAGCTTCAAAGACAACATCTTTCACCACCTCCTAGTTCTTTTGAAAGAAAACACCATTCAACCCATCAAGACCAGGAGCTTTGAGAGCCCCTAGAGAGAACCTAACATTCTCCACTTCCCCAATAGTCACTTGGGCAACTGGATTATCATTTAACCTTAGGGAAACAAAGTTGAGAATCACTTGAAAACAAGCAGGGCAGTGCTCGACATCATGAAAATACCTCTCAATTACAGCCGTTATATTAGCATGACCATCCACCGAGACCCCATCATCAGCTTTCAATCTAACCAACATATTTGTCTCTTCTCTGAATAGTAGTAGCATGAAAGAACTTAGAGTTTTTGCCACCCCAAGTTAGCCACTTCAATCTAGACCTCTAACCCCCAGTACATCACTTCTTGTTTCCACAACCCATCTATCTCCTTTTTAATCCTCTTAACCTCCTCCCACTTAGATAAAGTGTCACCACCATTGAGCAAAATCTAGAGCTTACCTTTAAGCTTACTGATCTCCACAGCAACATTCTTGAAAGTTTTCTTCTTGCCAACCCCAAGAGACCTTTTGCAGTTACTAGCTTTCAAAGCATAAACCTTCCATTTAACCTCAATCACGGAGCTACTGTTCCACCCTATAGTCACTACGTTTCTACACTCCACATGTTCTTCCCAGAAAATCTCATACTTAAAATGATTTGCCACATCTAGAAGGAGGAAAGGGGTTAAGCACCAAATGAGAGTGGTCAGAGTTAATAATGGGAAGAGCAACTTGAACAGCATCAGGGAAATGATCTCTCCAACCCAAGTTAGCCAGAATTCTATCTGTCTTTTACTTAATCACCAAATCATCTCTAGGGTTACCAGTTCATGTGAACCTACACCCCTTCAAGTCCAAATCTATAAGGTTAGTTGCATTAAGAAAATCTCTAAACAGGGAAAGCCTAATGGGGGAAATAGGTGTAGAACCATTTTTCTCACCAATAGAATTCATTTCATTGAAGTCACCAATGAAGCACCAACGACTCTCATTTCTAGGCATTAAATGCTCAATCTTCCTCCATAAAAATCTCCTCTAGCTAAAAACAAAATTTCCATAGACAAAAGTAATGTCAAACAACTTACTTGATTTCTTCTCTCTTATAAAGGTATATATAAGTTCTACAATATTCAATCACTTGGATTTCATGGGAGTTGTTCCAGAAAAGACCCAACCCTCCAGTAGTACCAATGGGAGGGACACAAAACACATGGTTGAACTTCAACTTTCTTCTAACTATTTCAACCATTCCTTTTGGGCTTTGGTCTTAGTAAGGAAAAGAATGGGAGGCTTTTGACCTTTAATAAGGTCTTGCAGCTCTCTGTTTGTCATGGAAGCCGCCAACCCACGATAATTTCACGTTATAGTGGTCATTTAGGCTTTGGGGGCGTGTTTTGGCCCGCCTCGTCAACCTTAGATTTCCAAATTTCCATACAGAAATCACCAACACCATCATCCAATCTCCCCAAACAGAAACCAGTCAAATCTTCACACATAGACCCACTTCCTCCTAAAGCATTGTTAGCCATCTTACTTTCTTACACTATGCCTCCTTCTCTCCCCTAACATAGCTAGAGTCTTCAGCATCTAACCTTCTCATTTTCAAACTCATTCCAGCAACCATGCTAAGGCCCAATGAGTTTTCCCCATCGTCATTGAGATGGGCTTGAACCTCCTGGTTACCTTCATCCTCATACTCTGGAAATTCCATAGTACAGTTCACTTTCACAAGATCTTTTGTCCTAACCCTCCATTTCCCTTGGATCATGGTGCTACAAGCTTCCTTTTCCTTAGCAATATCCGCATCATTCAAATTTGCGCCCTCGTACCTAACTTAGGATTGGTAGGACTAGGCTAGTCCAAAATGACAATAGGCTGCTTCAAACCAATATCCTCTTTGTGAAGACCCATTAGTGACATATCCACAGGCCCTGAATTAGGCAAGCCATATTTTAAGTCTATGACAGCTGGATGAGGTTTGAAAGGCCCTACAGTAAACTTTTTGGAAGGGACCAAAGGAATCTTAGGAAAAAGGGGCTGAGCAGATTCATTTTGCTTCTCCCAGGGAAAAACTTGAGAAACAGGCTTAGGGGATAGACATATCTCCATCACATATCTAGATTGGATCTTCAGTCTCAGAACAAGGAAAGTTATCTGCTTGAAAACTATATCCTTCTTGAGCATATTTCCCCTGATCATGCATATTATGTTGAGACTGATCCTACCCCCGGAGAGTGGATGGTTCTCGAAGCACCAACACAGAACCCAGGGCCACATTTAGGTTTAGATGGGTTGACAGTAGCCATAGCTTGAGGATTAGAACAAACTTTCTTATCATGGCCAATAATGCCACAGTTATAACACAAAGACCGTAACCTCACTTGTATATCACCCAAATCTTAGGGAGATTAGTCCTCAGAACCCAACACCCAACAGGAAGAGGTTAAGGTCAATGGTAACTCTGCCTCTAATGAAAGTACGAAGAATCTTACCCTCAACAATAGGGTTTTTCACCTTCATAACTTCCCCCACCTTAGCCACCAACCTTTTAGCATTAGGGATATTCATGTTCTCCTAGGGGAGATTATGGATTTGAATCCAAAAATGGGCTCTATCAAAACCTATTTCATAGCAAGAAGCATGAGGATACCAACAATTCAGGAACATAAGATGGGGGACATAAAATCTATTACAAACCAAGGTGCTTTCTGCAACACCTCCACTGCATCGGCTTCTACAAAGAAGCTAAAAAGGAACATGTTACACCCTAACTCTGTTATATGAAGCCCTTTATGCATAGCCCAAGCTTTAGCTGTAATTTCTTCAACTGCTCTGACATTAACAATTTCCCCGCTCTTATTTTCCCCACTAGGGCCTTCTTTGCTAAAGATAATGAAATTTGATTTTCAGATACCAGCACATCTTCAAACGCTTTAGGGTCTTCTCCCAAGTCAGCAGGAGTCTTAGAAGAAGATGCCATACCGAACCAGCAACACATAAGAAGAAAGGCCTCTTGAGAAAGCCTCACTGCCACAGGAGACACGAAGAAGAAACAAATACACACACCCCAACAACAAAGACTGACCAGACCAGCAAAATAACACCAACAAGCCAGAAAAAGAAAAAGGACACACACACACACACACTTGATAGACACGAGGGAAAGACAACCTGATAGAATATTAGAGACAACGACAATATGTAAAGGACATTGGACAATACTAATGCACAAAGTACGCAACTAACAAGAGGTTGTAGAAAAGATAGGAGCACCAAAATGTGGGAGAGCAACTCTGACCAACATGTCCAACCAAAAGGCACAAGACCCACCAACAAGAAGAAAAGCTAAACCCGAACTAAAAAGAGAGACCCGAATAAACTAGTTAACCGAGAACAAACAATAAAAGGTCAACCACACCACATAGCATCAACCTGGTCAACCACACCACACAGCATCAATCATTAAAGAACAACCAAACGAAGGAGCAAAACAACCTATAAGGAAGAACAAAAGCCAAATTAACTAAAAGATCTATCCTAGAATCTCTAGTAAATAAAACCCCAGTGGACGAACTCTAGGAACCCTTAGGGTGTGTTTGGATTAGAAGAGAAAGAGGGCAGAGAGAAAAAGATAAGAGAGAAAAAGGTGAGAAATATAGTAGATTAGGGTAGGGGTGTTGTTTGGTTTAAGGAAAAAAGAAGAAAAATAGGGAAGATAGAGTTGCGTCTCTTGGTTTGGTTAGAACGAAAGAGAGAAAGAATATTAGTTTTGAAAGGACAATAACGCCCCTATGTGTTTGATTTAATTTTTTGCTTTAATTAACTTAATAGTTATTTTAATTATATAATTAAATTAGCTAAGTATTTATTTTAATTAGCTAAATAAGTATTTTAATCATTTAATTAGTTAAATATTTATTTTAGTTATTTAATTTAATTAAAAAATAAAAAGAATTAGGAAATTGGGGTGATAAAGTGAGGGTAAAATGGTAAAAACATAATTATTGAGCCTTTACTCCTTTCTTTCTTCCCACATTTGGAGAGATAACAAAATACACTAAAATTATCATCCCTCCCTCTCTCTCTCACATTTCTCCCATCAACCAAACATGAGAAAATCATTCTCTCTTCCCTTACTCTCTCTTCCCTCACTCTCTCTTCCCTCTTTCACCTCAAACAAACACACCCTTAGAAGAGTAAGGGAAGAGAGAGTGATTTTGACATCTTTGGTTAATGAGAGAAATATGGGAGAGAGAGAGAGATGGGGATGATTAGTTTAACTAGTGGTGTTTTGTTTTCTCTCCAAATGTGGAGAGAAAGTAAAGAGAAATGGCTCTTAAATTATATTTTTACCATTTTATCCTCACTCAATTTATCAACTTAATTCTTTTCATCCTCCGTAAATTTATTAAATAAATATTTAACTAATTAAAATAAATGATTAAAATGATTATTTAGCTAATTAAAATAAATATTTAACCAATTTAATTAAATAATTAAAATAAATATTATGTTAATTAAATTAAAAAATTAAATCGAACACATAGAGGTCTTTTTGTCCTTTCAAAAGTAGCATCATTTCTCTCTTCCTTTTCTCTTCTCTTTCCATTAAACCAAACAACACCCCTAATCTATCATATTTCTCACCTCTTTCTCTCTTCTCTCTTTCTCTCTTCCCTCTTTCTCTTCTAATCCAAACACGAGTAAAATCTTCAATTTTTTGGTAATAGATTTTCTTCACCCGTAATATGACGGATAGGCCGGGTGACAAGCCCAACCCACCCTGCACATTAGACCACTTCTATCGGACTGGTGACTCAATGAATATGTAAAATTGCCCGCTTTAGACAGTTCGTGTGAATACCTAAGCTGCTGGTTGTTTTACACTCTATGGCATATCTGGAAGGGTCATAATGAAGCTAGTTTCAATTCTAAATCCCTTATCCCGTTGGTGACCTTGCACTAGATTCGAACTCAATGTCTTGAGTACATCTTAGTTAAATCCCTTAATTCCCATCACCATAAAGAAACGAATCAATAGTGGCACTTCATACGCGGCGGTTTGCCCCAACTGCCGTCGCTCAACTCGACACCCGCGGCGGTTCCATATAACTGCCTCCACCAAGCAACAGCGACGGCGGTTCCAGATCGTGTTGCGGCGGTCCTATTTTTTTGGGGAACACTCAAACGCGCGCCTTCTATTTCGTTCCCCGCGAATCTCAAAATCACTCCAACACGGTTGCTGGCTTATACACGGTTTCCACTTCCTCTCTTCTTCTTGAGCCGTTCTTTCTTCTCCCTTCGTCTCTCAACTCATCCTCTGCTAGGGTTCCCTATTTTCCAGTTATTCTTGCAGATTGAGTGCAAGAATCTCAACCTAGAACACTTCCGAAGATCAACCCTAGGTAGATTCACTCTAACCCCTTGTTGATTTCTGTTTTTCTTCAAGATTGTAAAACCCTGATTTCGTAAATGTTGTTTGCAGGTACAGAAGTTCACAAGGTTTTCAACCACACTACTCAACGAAGGTAAAAATTGCTTCACCTTTAATTTTTCCCTTCGTTTAATGTTTCTTCTCCTTTGTACATACAAACACCCTTTGGTTACTCTGCTTGCATGTACTGTATCTGTTTGTTCAATTGTTAATCATGCCTATTATACTCTCTGACAAAGTGATTTCACATATCTATTGATAGGTCTCTTGTTGTTGCTAAAATGTTTGTCCAATTCTTCATGCATTGTTACATTGGTAGCTCTTTGATGACAATTTCTTTATGCATTTGGTATGCAGAGTCTTTTCACTGATGGAAATCATGATTCTCAAGAAAATGTAAAATTCTCTTGGTATGCCTTAAAGTTTTCTAGGAATGTTGGGCAATGGTTACAAGAATTTCTCCAATTTTATGAAAATCTCAAACTCCCTCCCCTTGATGGTGTTTAACCAGGAAATATATAAAAAAATTCCAAGTGTTGCATAACTTGATTTGCTGTCCTTAATCTGTACAGTTTCATTATTTCATTTCTCTAGATAAATGCATCTCCTTATTTCTATAATAGGTTCTATCTTTATTTTGCGAGCCCCGTGATATGGTGGTGTCTTCTATCTTATGGTTATTAATTTGCTTCCTCATGATATGGTTGCAAAATAGTGACATTTTCTTTTCATAATAAATTGTAATTGTATGGGAGCCACAACTTGTATCTGGAAATTCAAACGTGGAGGGGTGGTCATTAAAAACGGATTTTAATTGCTAAATTTTTTATCATTGATACTGTTAATCTTGGTTTTTATGTGTTAATCTTGGCTCATGATTTACGTCTCATGATGTTTTTTCTCAAACTTCATTCTCAGTCATTGCCTTCTTTAGATTTTGATCTTGGTGTTCTCTGCCTCCAGAGGATTGCTGGTGAAATCAAGTCTTTCTCAACTGATGGCTGGGTAGCACCAAAGTTTTCTAGGAGGATGGATAAGTTTATGATGTATCTGCTGACAGTAGGGGAAAAAGCCTTGGCTGATGGTGGAATTACTGAAGATGTAATGAATGAATTAAATAAAACAAAATGTGGTGTTTTGGTTGGCTCAGCAATGGGTGGCATGCAGGTAATTAGATTGAGCAAATAGAATACTGTTGTCTCGTTCAGCTGTTTATTTTATAATTAGATTAGACGCATCATAACATCTGTAAGAAGGTTTATATCTGTTGCCTTGTGGAACATTACATGGAGCAAGACAGCTTTAATATTCTGAAGGTTGATTACTTTAATTTTTCTTTGTGTTGAACAGGTTTTCCATGATGCCATTGAAGCTTTACATTTCAATCCATACAGCAAATTATTCTCACCAAGTGAAAGAAAAGATGTGATAACTTCAACTTTATGTCTACATATAGTACCATGGGTCTTCATGGTACGGTACTATACATGCATGCATCATCATGGTTACAAGCAGAAACTACCATGGTACCGTGGCAAGGTACATTAAAAGATTACTCTGTTTCTTCATTGTCTTGTTGGATTTTAGAATGAAATCTAAGTTGGTATCTTAGAATGAAACAATCGATGCTTTTCTTTGTTGACTTATCATGCAGCTATCCTGATGCCGCGCACGAGGATGTTAGAAGATATGCGATGTAACACCCCCTTCTAATATTCTATTATTTAATAAAATCAGAGTTCCTTTTTCCTTTTTTGATTTAAAACAAAACACAAGGGAGTGCTACACTAAACTCCATTTAAACCAAACAACTTTAGACAATAAAATTCAACAAGGTAACATCACGATACATAGCACCATAGTCAAAGGGGCAAGCCCACAATCACCTGTTTAGTTTACATCACTGAATAAAATCACCAACACAGCGGACTAATAACAGTTTAGACATAGTCAAATACATCATCAAAAGTAAAAGTCTAGTGACATCAAATAAGTGACAAACAACAAAGACGCCCCCCCGGTGCTACGTATCAGAGCATGACACACCCTAACTATGAGAAAGCCTGAGGATACCTTCACTAGCTATCACCTGCACGTTGCCGACATGAGAAGCAACATAAAAAGCAGTAGGGTGAGTCTCTTTTCATAATCAATAAAATATAGGATAAATATCATATTAGGAAGGCAATTAGGGACACCAAATTTACAACAAGGGCAGCAACATCATCGAATTACAATCACCAAGCAACACACCAAATGTATGATCAATGCATGAAATGCAAACCCAAACACCACGGGCCATGCATGTGGATCCATTAGGCCGAAGCCTCTGCTCACCAAATATAATTAGGCCGAAGCCTCTGCTCACCAATTATGCATATGGTTTATGAGACGCCATGAACAATGCATCATACACACCAAAACACACCAAAACACACCAAGTGAGCAACAAACATAATCACCAAATAATCCCCTCTCACCATAACCCAAAACTCCAAGGGTCTATGCTTGAGGATTCATCACCAAATAAACTCACCAATAAACTCACCAAATAAACTCACCAATAAACTCACCAATAAGCTCACCAAATAAACTCACCAATAAACTCACCAAATAAACTCACCAAACAAACTCACCTTTTACATCAACACCAATCCGATTAAACCATTTTAGACACTTAGGATACATCTGCCCAGAACCCTCAGAAAAATAATATATTTTCGCCTAAAATTAGAATGTCCAGATAGGCACCTAAACAAGCTTCGAAACGCATTTTGAACCGTTCAATTTGGACAACCGAGTCAAAAGATATTTAGAAAACAAAATTGGGAACAACAGCGACACCTTGGGATACGCGAACACGGCAGCCAGAATTCGGCGAATTAGTTAAAATAGTAAACAACATCGGATTCCAACCAACGACCCCTCTACCGAAACCTGAGAATGTCTAGTTTCTGACTATAGTTTTCTTTTTTCGAAACAATGAGCCGATTAGTACAGTTTCAACAAACAAGTATCAGGGTTCAGAAAACGGGACAGCCACCATGACCTAACTTGTGGCACCTCTAGAATGATCAAAACTCAACCAAAAGACATGTGGTTGGTGCCCAAACGAAGTAAATTGAATATAGTTTTCAAAGAGACAGGAACCATTCAAAACGGAGTTCAGATGAAAACGTTATAACCGGAATACCGAACCTAGACACAGAATTACTCCAGGATATTTCCCTAAATTGTGACACCTATATCTCGAGCCACACGACTCCAATTTCAATAAAACCAGTGCCAAATTAAAGATAAATAAGTCTAGTTTCTAAAATGGTAAACCACAAAATTTTTGGACCACCTGAACAGACGTATCATCAAAAAGAACGAACCTGTATCCAGAATTTCCCAACAGTAAGTTTTAACACCATAATTGCACAAGTAACACCAAATTAATTCACCAACATCAAATCACTAACATAAATCATCATGTTCATCACCAAAAATCAGCAAACCAAACATCAATTAAATCATCAAACAAAACATCGAACACATGGCATGCAAGGCATATTCTTAGCGACAAACATCAATCCTTTCATGACTTCAACACATGAAATGTTCACAACAACACACAAAATCAATCAATCAATTACCCTAGGACCTAACCCACATATAATACTCAACACACATGTTATTAAGAATGAAAAGAAGAGCCCCCTAACCTTAGGAAATGAAGAACCCAAGCCAAGACTCCAAGAAATCACCAAGAATCACCACCAAGCCTCCTCCTTGTTTTGAGTTCCACGATTTTCCTCTCTCTCCTCTTCCTCCTTGAGCTTCAGCCGCCTCTTCTCTCCTCTTCCTCCTTGGGTTCGGCCACCTCTCCTCTCCTCTCTCTCTTTTCTTTTCTTTTCTTTCTTTTGTGTTGGATGACAAATGAAGGCTAAACCTAAAACCCCTAAGTTAAATTCGACCCTATGGCCTAACTAATGGGTCATGGGCTTACTAATGATTCATGGGCCCTTATTTACACCTCCTCAATTACTCAAACACCTCCGAAATAAAATAAAACTCTAAATTAATTAATATTAGCCCTCACCTTATAAATAGGTCCAATTACCTCATATATATTTATTTTATTATCTACCACCGTATAATTCCCAATTAATTAAATTAAATAATTCAATTAGATAACTAATTAAATTTGGGGTGTTACATGCGACATCTTTTTGGAGGCTATCACCTGCCCATAAGGTATTTGGTTAGTGGGGGAGTGCTGAGGTGGATGGAAAGAATGGATGTTGTGAGGAAAGAGAATGAGATCAGCAATAAACAAGTAGCGAGAGAGGTAGGCTAGAATTGGTTAGTGATTGGAAGATTCTAGGCTATTTTTTTCTTCTATTTTCTGTTGTTTTCCTATGATAGTGCAGGTTAGAATCACCTTGATTCTTCCCGAGTTTCTGTGAGTTTAATAGAACAGTGCACAATTACTCCTTCTCCTGTTGGTTAACATACTGTTGATAATGATACAAAAGGGAGAGGACATGAAAAATGCTTTATGGATCTCACCTAGCCTAGCCTGGGTTGCCACTTTGTCTTGATTCTGTTCGCATTAGAATGACTGGCTATTGATATGCCTTGCTAATTAAAGTGATGAGTTGAAACCTGTCTTTATAACATCTGCAAATAGATAGAATATGACTGGAATTGTGTGTGACTGACCAGTCTATCATATAGCATATGTTCATTCTATGTCCATGATTTATTACAGGAGTTATTAACTTCTACTTAGCTCCTAAGTCAGAGCAATTGACTGTACAATGTTTAATAGTGTAATTCGCATAGTTTCTAACAGTTCTTTTGTTTTTTTTTCACATAATTGCTTTTAGCAATTTCTGATAATTCTTATGTTCTGTTGCTTACTATACATTTCTCCTATGTTTGTAGGCTTTGTTATCACACTATCCTCTAAAGTTTCAAAAATTACACAGGTGCATATTCTTGCTCTTTTTCATCACTTTTTAACTTCTCTCTTTAATCTTTATATGTTAAGGTAAAAAATCCTGAGATGTCTGAACTCTGAAGTTGATCTTAATGGAACTTTAGAATAGGGGGTGGTTTGAACTTGTTGCTGCATCGATAATTTTTATCCCACTGGATTTTTAGCATATGCTTATGCATTCTCCTTGTACTACGTATTTATATTGGAAGCTGTAAAAATCTGTGGATGTGGTGGACCTGTTTCCCTCTCATGAAAAAATATAATTTACTTGGTATTTTATTTAAGAATGGAGAGATTGTGTTTATTGAAAACTGAATTTAACTCAGCTTTGAATATCAAAATTTAATGGTTTTTGGTGCCTTCCAATGGTGTAGGTGTATCTCGATGAACTCTCATTTCATATTCAGCATGCTTCAGGTACGAACCAACTCTTTGTTGCCAGTTCCTTTATCGTTTTATGGTAATATTTGATAATGGTATAATGAACTTTTGTAGGCATTTGAACCTCCACTTGATATGAGCCAGGACATAGATTTAGTGAAGATCCACATTTTGATCATGCCCAAAAAGATCATCTGAACTGGTGCATCCCAATGAGGTTTCTTCTGCATTCATGACTCCATGATCCTTTTTTAGTTCAGTACATAAGACTTGTGATGTTCCGTCAGCTCTATCATTGTTTTTTTCATTTAGAAATTTGACTCTGTAGATAACAACAGGAGGTGAACATTGTCACCATCAGTCAAATACTGGTAGCTATCCTCCAAACTTGACACATACTAAAGAGACCATTGAATATGGTCAAAGTGCTATTGCTGACTCCAATGAAAATGTAATTTCTTCTAGTCTGTGTTATTGTAAATTTTTCTTTCTAAGTAACACTATATGGTAAGTTAATACCATTTGCATGCATGTTATTGCTGATGGCTTTTCTGGCTTAGTTTATTAGGTTTTTGGAGATATTTTGGACTCCATTTGCCAAATATATTATAATGTTCTTTCATACAAGTATGGCTCCTAAAAGAACAAAATGAATAAGCAAATAGGTAAATATATATATATATATATTGTTAGCGGCGGTTCTTAACCGCCACCGTTTTTTTTAAAAAACTATTGTACTTTAGCGGCGGTTTGCAACCGCCACAACCCTTAAAAATAAAAAATAAATGGTCAACTAGCGACGGTTTTGAACCGCCACTAACCCTAAGCGTGGAAAACCATATGGATGTTTTGCGGCAGTTATAAACTGTCGCTAAAATTGCGGCAGTTTGTGCGGCGTTTACCAGAACTGCCGCGAACAGACCTCCCGACGCTGAAAACTGCGGGGTTTCCTGAATCGTCGCCAGAACCAAATAACGGCGGTTATAGCCGCCGCCGCTTGCAAAACCAACTGTCGCCGTTGGTTGCTTTTCTAGTAGTGCATGAGGGCAATATGCCACCAATTCCATACAAGCCCTTGCTAGAAGACCTCCAATGAAGTGGGGACCTTCCAGGAACCACACTATAAAAGTTAATTCAAATGTGGTGTTTAATTCTACACAGGAAGTGGAAATATTGGTATAGTCTGTAGAGACCAAAAGGGTGCCGTTCTCACTGCAGTCTCCAAGCAAATAGTTGCTTCTTCTCCCCTGGTAATCGAAGCGCTCAGTCTCAGAGAAGCAGTAACCCTCGCAAGTAACTTAGCTTTTCAATAGGTGATCTTTGAGTTGGATAACCAAGTTGTTATTGAAGCCTGCAGAGGAAATGGTCTGTGGGGTGAGATTTGTGCAATCATTGAAGACATAAACAAGCTTAGATCTAGCTTTGTTCAATGTGGATTTACCTGGGTAGGTCGAGATGGTAATGCTATAGCTTATGCAATCGACTTATTGGATCGCGATGGTCTTTTAGTAGGAAACTGGATCCACAACCCTCCGAATGCTCTCCGGTTGGCAATTTCTGCAGATCTACAAGTGTTGTGGTCTTGATTTGATCTGAAATGATGGTGCATGGCGTCTAGAGTTTTTACCGAATTCGGGAGTGTATTCAGGTTGCATAATCTTTCTCTCTCTTCCATCTTTGGAGTGGTAATCACTTTGTAAATTAATTGCCCACCTGCCTTGTATGATCCGTCAGTTCCGGTTCCATCTAAATCGGGTTGAGTTAATTTTGGGTTTGATTTGGAGTTTGTATTGGATATTTTTGTTTTTTCTTTTAATTGTTGTCGGGTGTTAACTACTGTTGTTTGGTAATGCTTGGGCCGGTCTATGGATTGAACGGTTGGGGTCTTGCCCATATCAATGAAATCGTTCTTTCTTGACAAAAAAAAAGACAATTCTTTTTTGAGTAAACCCGGGTATCCACCGCACGGACAGCAGTGACTAATCCCTCACTCATTGTAGTTGCTTCGAGGAGTAGGACAGCTGACCCAGAGTTTTAACGCTGCTGCGTTACCAAGGCAGGGAGGAAACCCCCAACCCTTAGTTAAGGGAGGTTCAGCCCCAACCGCAAAAAAAAATACAATTCGTGTGAAATGGTTCTTCACGTTTTCTTTGCAAATCCATAAAAAAATGCGCCGAATGATAATGGCTTCTATCATTGAGTAAAACACACGATATGGAACACATGCGTATGTCCAACTACAATATAGCTAGAAAGGTTCGGATCACATATTTCTCATTCATTTTTAAATACTAGTATATTTTTTGTGACTGCTCTATAATACCTATTAAAATTGATTTTCTAAAATAAACTAATAACAAATGACATGTTTTTCACATAATGCAACATAAAAATATTTGTAAGTCGCTCCCATAATTTTCTTAATCATATGAAAATATAAAAGCTGTAACTAACGAATATTCTTTGCCCACTTTCTGTTTGTTCCATTTTCTTTTTGTTCATCTAATGAAGTTAAATAAACGAGTTGAGAAGCGAAAGAACAACAATATATAGTTGTCCTTGTCCCTCAACCTCAACAATAGTTGTCTAGGAAACAGAAAAAGGGAAAGAGGACGAAGCTCGGCTCCCGAATAATTATCATAAATAATCATGACGTCTCATGATGCAAGTCCCGCGAGTGGATCGGACCAGCAAAGGAAAAGCCAAAAGAGCAAAAGAGCACAAAAAGAAAATATATATAAAAAAAAAGGAGAAAAGAAAAGGTTGAAAAAGCAAAAGAGCAATAAACAAATAAAGTCATGCATTACATTCACCAAGCATAAAATCATGCACTCATCAGACATAGAAAATAATAAAAATAAAGTAAAGAAAAGAGAAATTCAGGCATTTGCATTACATTCATCATAAGAAAAGAAAACAGTAATCATGGCATTTGCATTGCATGCATTTGTTCATTTTTAGCAGCAGGTACAAAGAGGGGATGAGCACTTCGGTGTTAGCCCTCGCCTTCAAATTCCAGAAAGTGCTGCCCCAGTTGGGAGTTCAGAAAGAAAAAAAAAGAAGAAAAGAGAGAAACAGAAAAGAAAGAAAGAAAGAAAAGAAAAGAGAGCGCTCGGGCGCGCATTGCGGATTGGAGCCCAGAGAGATCATCGCTCCCTTCTGCCCAGGTCTCACATCGTGTATGACCAACGCGATGGACCGCAGCCCCATGTGAGGTTCAACGGAATAGTTGTATCAGCCTAAGATACAGTGGACGCCGTGCATTGATCTGTATATCAGTTCCGGAGCTGATAACGATCCCCCCGGTCGCTCGAAAAGGCCAACAGGAAGAGCGTGCTCCTCAAAGCCACGCGCAAACTCGGATTCATCCAGAGGTCGTTTAAGGAGTACAGGTTTTAGGCAGCCTGAGCAATTTACCGCTTTTTGCACGCAAGTGCCCTTTTTACTTTTCTATCTGCACGCCCAGTGCCCATTTTACCTTTCTGTCTGCACGTCAGTGTTCATTTACTGTTTTCGCATCAACACGAAAGTGTCTATCTTTCCAAAAAAGAAGAAGAAAGAAAATTCGGATTTCTCCAAACGGACAAAATTGGTATAATTTCTGAATTCTTTATTGCTATTTTACCTTCGAAATATGTCTCGCGCAATTCATATTTCTTGGTAAAATCCACATAAAGAGGGGCAGCTGTTATACCCCAATTTTGTCCGAGCTCTTGTTAATAGTGTTTTAATTTGCTAGGTCGCATTTTTTGCAAGTCTCGAGTCTTGTTAACGCGTGTCGTTAAGATGCCATTTGTGTAATTGGGCCAACAGTTGGGTTATTGGGCCTACACATATACGAATTGGGCTTATCATCTTGAGACGGGCCCAAGAGCGCAGTTCTGAGTTAATTTTTAGTGCATTTGTCTAGTTGGGCCGGATTTCCCTTTTGTATTTGGCCCAACTTCTTTTATTATTTTTATTTTGTCCATTTAATTTATTTTGGGTAATGCATAGTCCAAGATGTCAAAGAATCCAATTTAATAGCATTTAGGAGTGTCCAAGAGTCCAAAATGTCCAAAAAAATATAGTAATAAAAAATAAAAATAATAAAAACGAAAATTAAATAAAAATGCAAATATTACAAAATAAATAAATAAAAAACTAAATGTTTTGCTGTATATGTATTTTCAGCATTAGAGCCATCTCCTTTTTGTTGTTTTTCACTTTTTCCCATTTTTGGCTAAAGTTAGCACAAATTTTACAAGCAAGCAGCAAAAGTCTGCTCCAAGCCACCCATTGCTTCACATCATCCACTGCTCCACGCCACACTCCTCTAAACCCAGCAACATTCAATACCCAGGAGGTTTTTGCTTTCCCCTACACCACAATTCTCTGCCCATAAATACAACAGAAACAGAAACCAGTAAAAAAAACACACAGAGACAACAATATTCTCACAGACAGCAATACACATAGTAACAGATACACACAGAATAGAGATAAATCAGTTTAAAAATAGAGAGCAAAAGAGGTTTTAGTTCAAAAAGAGGAGCAGCAAAGCAAAAAGGGGTGATTCTCAGAAGCTGGAAAATAGGTTAGTTCAGTTTTTTTATGTAGTGTTTAGTTCTAAAAAAATATGGAGCAATATATTCGATTGGAGTGTATACTATATGCGTTTTGGTTTTTTATCTCCTTGATATTATAAGAACGCAGTAGTAAATATGTACATACAGCAGTATATTAGGAGCAAGAAGGATTTCATTAACATAACTTAGGTCTCGAAATTAGGAGAGGGTCAGAGGAACACGTTTTCGGAACAAAGATAATAAACCAACTTTTCTTTTCTGTGTAAAAAAAAATAATAAAGGAGATACTGACTTAGATTAAAATGTAGGAAATTAGTGTAAAAAAGGGTTCGAAGAAATGAGTGAAAGGAAAGAAAGGGTAACAAAAAATGAGAAAGAGAATCGGACTTACCTCACTGGAACACCAGTCGCCGCCGCATCGCCGCCGCGTCGCCGCCGTAGCCTCGCCGGAAAACGCCATGACCACCACCAAAAAAACACACTCCACCGTCTGTCACCAAACAGCCATTAAAACCGTCCCTCTTCTCATCCACGCGCGAAACCACCGCACCCAAACGGCCACCGTGACCACCGCCTCCCTCCTCGCACCAAACAGCCTCCAAAATCACTACCTCCGGCCACCACCCCTTAAAACACCAAACGATCATCTCAACCACCAAACCACCGCACCCAACCGACGCCGTGAGGGAGTGGATCTGTGAGGGAAGAAAGCGAAATCGGTTTGGTATTTTTACGGTGGAGGAGAGAAAGACAAAAATCTGGCTGAGGGAGAGAGATTCGGTCTATGGTGAGGAGAAGAGGAAAGGGAAGGTTAGGTTTGGAGAAGAGGGAGTTGCGGCTGTGAGGAGAGGCGAACGGCGCGGGGGAGAGAAGGTGATCTAGGTTCGGTTCACCATGGCTAAGGAGAGAGAGGTGGGGCGGTGTAAGGAGAGGAGAGGAGGAAGGCGAGGTCACGGTTGGATGAGAGGGGGACGGTGGGGAGAAGAGAGGAGATGAGAGAGGGAGACGGAGGAGGTAAAGAAGAGAGAGAGAAAGAATTTTTTTTTAGGGTTAGAAAAGGGGGGGAGTGCGGCGCCGCATGGAGAAGAGGAAAGCAAGATTAGGGTTTTCTATTTTTAGTTAGCCTTTTATAGTATTTGTTCAGGGGTAATTTCGTCTTTTCGCGTGTTTTTTAATTTTTTCAGATTCCTATTAACACCCCCCATTTTACTCAGTTCGCCCCCCCTTTTTTGAAGCCCACGGCCTCTTTTTCTGCACAACCCAGCTTACAAAAATAAGCTGGGCTTACTGTTCGCACCCCCCCCATTTTAACGATACACCCCTCCTTTTATTTACACCCATATTTTACTGCTGCACCCCCTTTTCTTTTTTTTTTTCATTTCGTTTCTTTTCCCTAAGCGAACTTTTTTTACAAACCTTTTTTTTCCCAATAATGGATAAATGTTTCCCCAAACAAAAATTAATCCAATTGCGAAAACTTTTCAAAATCGAAACTTTATTAGTAGTCTTGCGAAGCATCTGCTTGCATGATTACTAACAATGAAGTGCTAGTGATAATCACCCATAACCTTTGTTAGTTTGATTATCATGAATGCTTTCAATTTCAAAAGATATTTTCCAAGCATCAACAATCATGGCAAGTGTTAGTAATGATCACCCATAACCGTTGTTAGTTTGATCATTATGAGCACCCTCCACTTTTCAAAACCAAAGCAAAAAGACTTTCACTTCCAAGGCTCGTTAGAACTACGTCGCTTTGATTCCCATTTGGGATACGTAGGAGCGAGTCACATTCTCGTCAAGCGCAATCATAAAGGATTTTAGCATTTGCATGACAAAAGAAAAAAGCTATTTTCATAACAAAAAAGAAAAGAATCATTTTTGCAAACCAAGATCGCTTTCGGAACAAAAAACATTCTCCTTTCAAGAATCATTTTCAAACCCATCGTCGCTAGTGGCTAATCTGAACCTTTGTTCGTCTAGCCATTGGCAGCAATGTCTTTTTCCTAGAAGAACAACAAGCGATGATCACTCATAACCTTTGTTAGTTTGATCGTCGTGCAAATCAATCTCTTTCAAAAATCACTTTCAAAAAAGATAATAAAAACGAGTCGTTATCAATAGTCCATCAGAACCTTTGTTCGTTTGACTAGCGGTACAACTCTTTTTTTTGAGTATTTAGTGGTGATTCATCATAGCCTCTGCTAGTTTAATCATTCGCTAATGCTCGTCCTATTTCAAAAACTCACTAAAAAAGGATAAAAAACAAAAACTCTTCAAAAAGACAAAGAAGAACTACGTAGCTTTGAGTTCTCCATCGCACCGGGAGATACGTAGGAGCGGGCCATGTCCCGTCAAGCGCCTTTTTATAAAAAACTCTTTTTTTCTTTTTTTCATAATAAATAAGATTTTCATTAAGTCTTTTTCAATGCATTTTTCAATAAAGAATAAAAGAGGCAAAATTAAATATTTTCAAGTCAACACACTAAAACCACACATTTAATTAAAGGTTCCCTCTCAGTAGAGAGGACGTGTGGGGCGCTAATACCTTCCCTGCGCGTAACCGACCCCCGAACCCTATTCTCTAGTTTCGCAAGACCAATCGCTTTCCAAAGAAAAGGTTTTCCCGATATTTTCCTTAATAAATATTGGTGGCGGCTTCATTGTCTTAGGAAAAATTGTGAACGAGGAAGGTTCTCCTTCGGGGACTTTTTCGGGCGCAACAGCTGGCGACTTCGCTGGGGACAAAAAAAAAAGAAAACTTTTTTAAAAAAAAGTGGGTCAAGCCTAATTAATTAAGTGTGTGATTTGTGTGACTGATTTGAATATCTTGTTTTGCCTCTATGTTTTCTTCTTTTTCATACTTTCATGTTGCATTCCTGTGCATTCTTCTTCCTCTCTTTCTATGTTTGCTTTTGTTTAAAGTAATAGATGGTTGCTTCTTTGCTTATATGCTTAATTCCCTCATGATATTGAACCCTAGAGTAGACAACATGCTATTGTCTGGACTGTTCTGGATTTTCATTTGCAGGTGGGGTAGTTTTTAAGGAAATGCCCTTCGCACACACACACACTTGTACCTTGAGGTTATATGATTAGAGAAAGAGACCATAACCCAGGTCTGTTAGGATACCATAGGATGAGTGGATTCGAGTAGTGGGAGCCCATCAGGACCTTTGTCCGTTTGGCTACTCGCGAAAGTTTCAATCAGAGTTGTGCTCTTTCGTGATACCTTGTACCTAGCAGTTTGCTGCATTTACAAGGAATTTCGTGAAAGAGACTGTGGCTCTGATGACCTTTGTGAGGGTGTGAATAGAACTACATGAGGAGAGTACCCCTAAAGTGCCTTAGATCATAGGTTCTACCCCTTTTTTAGGTCACAAGGGCTTTCCAAATTGTGTGCTGCATCGTTGCATTCGGTTCAAATCAATTTTTCCTTCAGAACTTTCGAAAATCAAAAAAAGATATGCTTTTCCTTTTCAATAAATGCCTATAGGAGATGGCATGTAGTGTGAAAATTTTCGAATTACCACCTGCAAATATCCTCTTCCTGCAAAAACACAAAAAAAGAAGCATCATGGCATCATTGCATCATTGCACCATTACATCATTTGCATCATCTGCATTAAATAAAACCCAATTTTGAAAATTATTCATCAAACATCTGAGTTGTTTGCCGGGATTGTAGGGTAACTTGGAATCTTGTCTTAGGTGGGAAAGATAAAGCAACATGGGATCAAGAAGCGAGATTGTACTTAATTCAAGGTTCCCGGTTGTCAAAAGAATAGATGTAGAGAGTTTGAAAGAGTTTGTTTCCTTGATGGAGTCGGAAGAGAGGGATCTATTCTAGAAGGCTTATGGTAACCTCCTCAGATTGTTACAGTTAGATGTCCAAGAGAGTGCTATAATGGCCCTGAGTCGATTCTATGATCCGGACATTCGATGCTTCCTCTTCAAAGACTTCCAGTTATCACCAACTCTCGAGGAGTATGAGCAGATTCTGGGGTTCTCAAAGTCAGAGTTAGCACCTTACCAATGTCAGAAACATCGGTATTCAGACCAGAGACTCTCTTTGTTGTTGCAAGTCAGTGTGAAGGAATTAGAGCTTCATAAGGAAAAGAAGAACCGTATCAGGGGTTTCCCGCTATGTTATTTCGAAGGTTTATTGAAGTTTTATGCCCAGAATAAGAAGTGGGGTCCTTTCAAGCAGCTGTTAGCCCTAACTATTTTTGGGATCGTCCTTTTCCCTCAGGTCGAGAAGTTCATTGATGAGACCGCTATTGGGCTTTTTCTAGCATTCATAAGTAAAGAAAGTCCGATTAACCCTGTACCAGCAGTCCTTGCAGATACCTACTATTCCTTCACTCATCACCGTGTGTTAGGAAAGAAGAAGGTTGCTTGCTCTTTCCATGTTCTCTACGCCTGGTTCCTCAACCATGTTGTCACTCATAAGACGAAAGCTGCAGACTTAGTAGAATATGCCCTGTGTTGTGATGTAGAAGCCAGAAGTGCACAAGAATGGGTGCATACTTTAGAGAATCTCAGTGCTCTCAAAGTCTGTTGGTTCAATCATCCGTGTTGGAAAGATAGGCCTTCAATACTGTTCCGGTGCGGCAATTTCAAGAATGTACCCTTAATGGGAACCCAAGGCTGCATCAATTACAATCCTTTTCTCACCATCAGACAGCTTGGGTATCCTATGAAGAATGCACCCACTGAAGACATGTTGGCCCCAATCTTTCTCGATAAAGAAGATCCAAAGAACCGAGGCTTGCTTCAGAAAATTTCAAAGGCTTGGGAAGGTGTAGTTTACAAGGATAAAGTGGAGATCATAAAGAAATCGGGTGATGTTACTTTCTACCAATGGCTTCATCAAAGAATTCAAAATGTTGGCCCGCCTCGTCAAAATTCATCGTCAGTTGAGAAAGAAGTCCCAGAGCTTCACGTTCCAAGTCTCAAAGAACTAAGTGAGGTCAAATCTGCTTTGTTCAAGGTAGAAGAAGAAAAGAAAGCCTTACAAGATGAGTTGGGGAAAGTAATTTCTGAGAAGAGAAAGTTAGAGAACGAGAATGAACACAAGGCCGAGGCCCTTAAAGAAAGCGGCAAGAAGCTTAAGAAAGAAGAGGAAAGTAATCAAAAAATGAAGGAATATCTGAAAGGTGCCAAAGATGAGTTGAAAAGATTGAATGCCAAAGTGGGTGAGGCCATGGTTAGAACAAACGAGTGGAGGAAGTCGTTCAAGAAGTCTGCGCAAAGTGAGAGAGCTACAAAGGAATCACTAGAGGAATTCAAGAAAAAGTCTCAGTCTGTGACGTGCGAGCTTGAAAGTCAAATAGAGTGCATCAGACAAGATAGAGATGCAATTGTGAACATCCTTAGAGAGTATCAGCAGGCTTTAAGGGTGGAGCAAGAGAATTCAGATGAGCTAAGGAGAAATCTGAGTCACATCAGTGATGCTTACCGACAGGTAAGAGAGGAGAGTCAGTACTGGGAATACCGTCTTCTCGAGCTAATGGGTAGGATTGAAAAGCAAGAGGTCATAGTTGAGATGAGGGCAGAAATTCAGCAGTGGAAGAACAAGTTCTCCAAATTGGCATGGTTGGCTAACCGGGCGGTGAGGGATGTTCCCAAGAGGTTGAGAAAGGCAGAAGCTGAGATGCTGCCTTACAACACTCCGATGCGAGTATATGAATTCGTGGAGTACTGCAGATCTCTGACCGAGGAACTCATGGAAAGGGCAAGAGAAGCTGCTGCAGCTAGCAAAAAGGAGAAGAACCGAGAGAAGATGAAGGCAATAGGTTTTTAGATTTAATTTCTCCTTTTTAGAATGTTCACTAGGAGATTGTAATTTTTCTTTTCTTAAAGGATGTTGTGTTTTTCTTTTCAAAGCGTTGTATTGCGCATTTAAGGATATTGTATCTCGTTCTTGGAATGATATGATGCTTGAATGAAGTACGTTTATCTCACTTGTTGATCCCAGCCGCGTTATGTCCTTGAAAATATTCGAACATACACCTACGACGAGAGCAAGTTGCACTGTGATTCCCGGCAATAAACAACAAATAACATAAAAAAAAACATAAATAAATAAAGATAAAAAAATCATGTGCATTGCATTCATTAATTTGCTCCTTTGCTTACAAAATGTTTTCAACTCAAACAGAAGATAAGGCAAGCTGGTGCGACCACATCCGTATTGGACACGTTCAAAGGCCAGAGGAATGGCAATTTTGAGTGACCCCGATCAACCTCAACCAGAGAATCAGAATCCTCCAGCTTCGGGCTCAGAGAATGAAAATGGAACAGGCCAAGGCCCCGAGGTACAGAATCAGAACCATTCAGCTCCAGGTAGCTCCGGTCAGGGTGATCCTGAATTGAGAAATGAAATGAATGCCATGAAGGCACAGATGAGCGAGATGATGAGACTCCTGTTGTCCTTGAAAAATGGAAATGACTTTCAAGCTGCTCAGTGGCCTCCTTATGGCCTTCCTTTGGGTTATAGTCCTCCAAATCAAGGGGCTAACCCAGGAGCTGGTCCCGGGGCAATAGACGAGAATGTACGGCCAACGTCTGTCGGGTCAGAAGGAATGGCTGATGAACCCCAGGTTCAGATCCCACATACAATTGTCATACCTCAGCCTACTCCTCAGAACCTCAGTCCACCGCCAACTGCCTTTCCACAGACTCAAGGTTTCGTATCTGGAAACTCCGTTTACCCTCAGGTTCAACACTCAATGCCTCCACCTCCTTATGGTGTAAGTCATTCCCCTCAGGTCTATTCCGCTGAGCACCAACAAACTAGAGAGCAGTTCCAGATGTTGGAAGAAAGACTAAGAATGATTGAAGGCTTTGGCTCCAGGGCTAGGGAGGCCAGAGACTTGTGCCTTATTCCTGATGTGGTGTTACCGCCAAAATTCAAGGTCCCCGATTTCGACCCGTACAGAGGTGCGACCTGCCCAAAGAATCACCTGATGATGTATTGTAGGAAGATGTCTACATACTCCCGTGATGACAAATTGCTAATCCATTGCTTCCAAGATAGCCTTGCCGGGGCATCCCTTAATTGGTATATGAAGTTACAGCCATCCCAAGTCCGCTGCTGGAAGGATTTAGCAGATGCATTCCTCAAGCAATATCAATACAATACAGACATGGCGCCAGACCGAACACAGCTGCAGAATATGAGCAAGAAGGAAAATGAATCATTCAAGGAGTACGCCCAGCGATGGAGGGCTTTGGCCGCACAAGTCACACCTCCTCTTTTAGACAAAGAATTGGTTTCTATGTTCATGGAAACCTTACCACCGCTGTATTATGATCGTCTGATCAGTAGTGCATCATCCAATTTTTCAGATGTGGTGATTGTGGGAGAGAGATTGGAGAACGGATTGAGAAGTGGAAAGATTGCACAGGGGTCCACAAGTAGCACAAGTTCCCAAAAGAAGCCATTCTCCGGCTTTCCCAGAAAGAAAGAGGGGGAAACCAATTCCATCACTATCAGCCCACCATACCAGCCACCCAACATCCCAGTCCCCACTTCCACACAAACAACCCATCCATTCCAAAACAACAACCAAAGCAACCACCAAAGGACCTATCAAAACAGAACAACCTTTGACCCAATTCCCATGTCATACACAGACCTATTCAACTACCTCATCACCAATAAGCTCATCAACACAAGACCCATGAAACCTGTTCAACCACCTTACTTCAGAGGATACAACCCCAATAGTACCTGTGCTTTCCACGAAGGGGCAGTTGGGCATGTTGTGGAGGATTGCAAAGCCTTCAAGATAGTGGTGCAGGACTTGATAGACAAAAAAGGCATAACTTTCAAGCAGGAGGATCCAAATATCACGACTAACCCGCTGCCTGGTCATGGGAAGCATGCCACTAATGCAATCATGGATATGACAGAGCAGTCCCTGATCAGATCAGTTGAAGATATTCAGACCCCCCTAGAAATCATTCATGCAGAATTGTGCAAATGCGGGATTATTAGGATGGGTTGTGTTCAGAAAGGAGCTTGTGCTAATGTCAGCTGTGTAGGAGCATGTGAAGCATTCAGGGTGGTGTTACAGGATCTGATGGACCGCCACATCATCCAGGTGGGTATACAGGGGAGAGAGGAGGATGTTCTGACCCTCCAATCAGAAGGGGGCAGAGATGTGAAGAGACCTATCGAGGTGCCATACAGTCGGAATTCGGCTATGGCAAGACCAAAGACTATTGTGATCCCAGTTCCAGCTCCTAGCCAGAAGAACGCTGATGTCCCATGGAGCTACAGTGTGCCAATTCCAGCTCCGAGATTTCAAGCTACTCTTGACGTCACCAATATTGCAGGAAGTAGTGGGGTAACTAGAAGTGGGCGTGTATATGTTCCCCAAGCTCAGGAAGAGGATCCTTCTAAGGCATCAGAAGAGAGAATCCGAAAAGGAAAGAAAGTAGAGCCAGAGCCTGTGATAAATAGGAAAGTGTCAGACCCAGAGGTTGCTGAATTCTTGAAGATAATGCGACAGAGCGACTACAAAGTGATGGACCAGCTACACCACACCCCAGCCAAAATTTCCATCATGTCCCTATTACTAAACTCAGAAGCCCACCGTGACGCCTTGGTTAAAGTACTGAACGAGGCCCATGTCGCCCGAGATATTACTGTCAATCAGTTGGATGGTATAGTTGGGAACATCGTTGCATCTAATTACACTACTTTCACTGATGATGCCAGAGGGGAAGGGGCACAATAAGGCGTTGCATATCTCAGTGAAGTGCGGTGAATATACACTCTCTAGGGTTCTCATTGACAATGGATCCTCATTGAATGTTATGCCCAGATCAACAATGAACAAGTTAGAGGTGGATTGTTCCTACATGAAACCCAGCTCAACCCTGGTCAGAGCCTTTGATGGGTCTAAGAAAGAAGTCATAGGGGAATTGGAGTTCCCAATGCAAATAGGGCCTGAGGTGTTCTATGTGACTTTTCAAATTATGGATGTTGAATCCTCATACAGCTGTCTCTTGGGGAGACCTTGGATCCATGCAGCAGGCGCTGTCCCTTCAACACTTCACCAAAAACTCAAGTTTATAGTCGACGATAAGCTTGTAGTTGTCTGTGGGGAAGAAGAGTTCACAGTCAGCAAACCTGTCCCCTCTCATTATATTGAAGCTGCAGAGGAATCCCTCGAATCCACCTTTCAATCCTTAGAAATTGCGAATGCTGTATTCGTAAGTGGAGAATCCCCAGTACCTGTACCCAAGTGGTCCAATGCTGATGTTATGGTAGCAAAAGTTATGCTGAAGAGTGGCTATCAGATTGGGAAGGGGCTAGGAAGATCTGAGCAAGGAATTCTATCACCCGTACATCTGCAGGAATACAAGGACAGACGTGGGTTAGGCTATGGGCCCACTCCAGCTGATAAGAGAAGAATGGCTGAGGAAAAGCGTGAGAAGAGGTTGGCTAGGCTTCAGGGGAGAGAACCCAGATTGATATTGGCCCCCATAGATGACCCCAAGCAGAATTTCAGGAGTGCTGGCATGCTGATCCCTAATCAGATAGCTGTCATTGAGGAAGAGTTGGCTGAAGAAGGCGAGGATCGGGGCCTAGTTCGTCGTAGTGTTGCAGGAGAAGAAATTGGCAACTGGAAGATCGTTAATTTCCCTGTTGTTTTCATTTCAAAGTAATGATCTTTGTAATGCAAATCCTTTGGCTCTGCCCAAGGCCTTAGGACCTTTTCATAAGGGCACGCATGTTTTTTTATCATCTATCAATGAAATGTAGTTTTGAATTCTCAAATGAATAAAAATAGCTTTTTTTCGAGTCTTCATCTTGTGTCTCTATTTTTACTTGTTCATTGCTTTTCTATTCCCGCAAATGCAGATCTAAAATGAATACCTCTGAAAATAATGATGCCGGCGGTTCATATGTTAATTTTGATTACCCCGTTAATCAAGCTGAGGAGGATGCTGAAGATGACTGGGAAACTCCTCCGGAATTGATGAGAATGGTTGAGCAAGAAGAAAAGGTTATTCAGCCACATGCGGAAACTATTGAGATCATCAATTTAGGCACAGAGGGCGAAAAGAAAGAAGTCAAGGTTGGCACTTCAATGAAAAAGAGTGAGCATGAGAAGTTGGTTCAACTCCTGCGTGACTACATTGATGTCTTTGCATGGTCGTATGAAGATATGCCCGGGTTAAATACTGATATAGTGGTGCACAAGCTGCCAATCAAGCCTGAGTGCCCTCCGGTTAAACAGAAGTTAAGGAGGATGAAGCCTGAGATGTCTTTAAAGATCAGAGACGAAGTGAAGAAACAGTTTGACGCTGGTTTCCTAGCCGTAGCCAAGTACCCACAGTGGGTTGCTAACATTGTACCAGTGCCCAAAAAGGATGGAAAAGTTAGAATGTGTGTTGATTACAGAGATCTGAATCGTGCCAGTCCCAAAGACGATTTTCCCTTGCCTCATATTGATGTCCTAGTAGACAGCATAGCACAGCACTCCCTTTTCTCCTTCATGGACGGGTATTCGGGGTATAATCAGATTAAAATGGCTCCTGAGGATATGGAGAAGACTACTTTCACAACTCTCTGGGGAACGTTCTGCTATCAGGTCATGCCGTTTGGGTTGAAGAATGCCGGCGCTACTTACCAAAGAGCTATGGTCACGTTGTTCCACGATATGATGCATAAAGAGATCGAGGTGTACGTGGACGATATGATCGCAAAGTCCAGAACAGATGAAGAGCACGTTGTTAATTTGCGGAAGCTCTTTGAACGGTTGAGAAAGTTCAAGCTCAGGTTAAATCCGGCTAAATGCACCTTTGGGGTGAGATCAGGAAAACTATTGGGGTTCATTGTCAGTCAAAAGGGGATAGAGGTTGACCCAGATAAAGTGCGTGCAATTCTCGAGATGCCTACTCCTAAGACCGAAAAAGAAATTCGGGGTTTTCTCGGAAGACTGAACTACATTTCCAGGTTTAACTTCCAGTTAACTGCCACATGTGAGCCGATTTTCAAATTGCTGTGCAAGAATCGAGAGACTAGGTGGAATGATGATTGCCAAGAAGCTTTCGAGAAGATTAAGAAATACCTGCAAGATCCGCCTATTTTAATGCCTCCGGTGCATGGCAGACCTTTGATCCTGTACCTGACTGTGCTAGAAAATTCAATGGGTTGTGTGTTAGGACAACATGACGAAACTGGCAAGAAAGAGCACACAATTTATTATCTGAGTAAGAAGTTCACCGACTGTGAGACGAGGTATTCGTTACTAGAAAAGACTTGTTGCGCCTTGGCTTGGGCTGCTCATCGCTTGAGGCAATACATGTTAAGTCACACCACTTGGTTGGTGTCAAAGATGGATCCTATCAAGTATATCTTTGAGAAACCTGCGCTTACAGGAAGAATTGCCAGATGGCAGATGCAGTTGTCAGAATATGATCTTCTTTATGTCACTCAGAAGGCCATCAAAGGTAGTGCGCTAGCTGAGTACTTGGCACATCAGCCTATTGAAGATTACCAGTCGATGCAGTGCGATTTCCCAGATGAGAACATTATGGCTTTATTTGAAGAAGGAAGGTCTCCAGAGAATGAAAGGTGGAGAGTAGTGTTTGACGGTGCTTCCAACAGCTATGGGCACGGGGCTGGGGCAGTGCTGGTGTCCCCTGACAATCGCTTCATACCATTCACCACTAGATTGAGCTTCTATGTCACAAATAATATTGCAGAATACGAGGCATGTATTCTGGGTATTCGGGCAGCTCTAGACTGGAAACTTAAAAGAGTAGATGTGTATGGAGACTCGGCCCTAGTTATCCATCAAGTGAACGGAGATTGGGAAGCCAGAGATCCTGAATTGATATTGTACAGAGACTACATCCGAGAATTGGTTGAGTCCTTCGAAAAAATCACATTTCAACATCTTCCTCGCAGAGAGAATCAGTTGGCGGACGCACTGGCCACTTTAGCTTCAATGTTTAATATCAATTGTGATAAGAACTTGACCCAAATTAGAATCCAGCATCGAGGTTTGCCGGCACACTCCTACTCCTGCGCAGCAATTGAAGATAGCGGAGATGGTAAACCTTGGTATCATGATATCAAGCAGTACATCCTGAACAGAGAATATCCTCCGGGGGCATCGGAAAATGATAAAAGAACGCTTAGAAGACTGTCAATGAATTTCTTCCTGAGTGGCGAGGTGCTTTACAAGAGGAATCATGATAAGGTACTCCTTAGGTGTGTGGCAAAGGAGGAAGCAGAAAGGATCATGAGAGAGGTGCATGAGGGCTCGTTCGGAACTCATTCCAACGGGCATACTATGGCAAGGAAGATATTGAGGGCTGGCTACTATTGGCTGCAGATGGAGGCAGACTGTTACATTTTTGTAAGAAAATGCCACAAATGCCAGATTTATGCCGATCACATGCATGTGCCACCGGCTTCATTAAATGTCATGACTGCACCCTGGCCATTTTCAATGTGGGGCATGGACATCATTGGTCCCATTGAACCCAAAGCTTCAAACGGTCACCGTTTCATCCTTGTTGCTATCGACTACTTCACTAAGTGGGTAGAGGCTGCTTCATATCCCAATGTGACGAGTTCAATGATTGCAAAATTCATCAGGAAAGATCTAATCTGTCGTTATGGTCTGCCAAACAAGATAGTTACAGAAAATGGCAGTAATTTGAACAGCAGAATGATGAAGGACTTATGTAAGGACTTCAAGATCCAGCATCACAACTCTTCTCCCTACCGCCCGAAGATGAATGGGGCAGTTGAAGCAGCTAACAAAAACATTAAGAGAATCGTGCAGAAGATGGTAGTGACTTACAAGGACTGGCATGAGATGCTTCCCTTCGCCTTGCATGGGTACAGGACCTCGGTGCGTACATCTACAGGGGCAACCCCCTACTCACTGGTTTATGGGACAGAAGCTGTACTCCCCATTGAAGTGGAAATACCCTCGTTGCGGGTATTGATGGAAACCAAGTTGGAAGAAGCAAAATGGGTCCAAGCTCGTCTGGATCAGCTGAATCTCATTGAAGAGAAAAGAATTGCTGCCCTGTGTCATGGCCAGATGTATCAACAAAGGATGAAGGAAGCTTTCGACAAGAAGGTTCGGCCCAGAGAATTCCAAGAAGGAGACCTCGTACTCAAGCAGATCTTGCCGATCCAGACAGATCCCAGGGGCAAGTGGGCTCCCAAGTACGAAGGACCTTATGTGGTGAAGAAGGCATTCTCCGGAGGAGCGTTAATACTCACCAACATGGATGGTGAAGAACTCAAGAACCCAGTCAATTCAGATTCAGTCAAGAAATATTACGCCTGAGAAAAATAAAAGAAAAAGAGAAAGATGAGCCAAGCAAGAATTAGCTCGCTAGGTCGAAAACCCGAAAGGGCGGCCTAGGCAAAATTGAGCGACCCGGTGGATTGAAAACCCAAAAGGGCGATCCAGGCAAAAATTAGGGTCAGGAAAGTTGGACATGAAAAGGAAAGGGGCAAGCAGTGCTTCCAAAAGCTTGGATAAAAGGGTGATCAAGGCTATAAGTATGAGCGGTTGGCATCGAACGCTCCAGAGACAGAATATTCATAAGATCTGCTGCGTCCGTTCTCCTTTTTCTTTTTCTTAGTTTCAGGAAAATTTACAATGTACCCTTTTCAGTCAGCATGACATTCTGCGCGTCTGACTTCTGTATGAATAAAAGTCCAAATTTTTCACTCCATCAGTTCGCTGTCTTATCATTGCTTTCCTTTCATTTCTGATTTTAAACTACGTTTTATGGTAGATGATAAATAAATCATGGAAATGCGCATAAGTCATAGCATTAAGATCATTGCTAAATTTTTGAAAATGACAACAAAAAGAGACGATCTTTCAGTCAAGTAAGCACACAAAAATCAAATAAGAAATGCTGATTGCATTAAAACAAGAGGACGAAGCTCGGCTCCCGAATAATTATCATAAATAATCATGGCGTCTCATGATGCAAGTCCCGCGAGTGGATCGGACCAGCAAAGGAAAAGCCAAAAGAGCAAAAGAGCACAAAAAGAAAATATATATAAAAAAAAGGAGAAAAGAAAAGGTTGAAAAAGCAAAAGAGCAATAAACAAATAAAGTCATGCATTACATTCACCAAGCATAAAATCATGCACTCATCAGACATAGAAAATAATAAAAATAAAGTAAAGAAAAGAGAAATTCAGGCATTTGCATTACATTCATCATAAGAAAAGAAAACAGTAATCATGGCATTTGCATTGCATGCATTTGTTCATTTTCAGCAGCAGGTACAAAGAGGGGATGAGCACTTCGGTGTTAGCCCTCGCCTTCAAATTCCAGAAAGTGCTGCCCCAGTTGGGAGTTCAGAAAGAAAAAAAAAGAAGAAAAGAGAGAAACAGAAAAGAAAGAAAGAAAGAAAAGAAAAGAGAGCGCTCGGGCGCGCATTGCGGATTGGAGCCCAGAGAGATCATCGCTCCCTTCTGCCCAGGTCTCACATCGTGTATGAGAAACGCGATGGACCGCAGCCCCATGTGAGGTTCAACGGAATAGTTGTATCAGCCTAAGATACAGTGGACGCCGTGCATTGATCTGTATATCAGTTCCGGAGCTGATAACGATCCCCCCGGTCGCTCGAAAAGGCCAACAGGAAGAGCGTGCTCCTCAAAGCCACGCGCAAACTCGGATTCATCCAGAGGTCGTTTAAGGAGTACAGGTTTTAGGCAGCCTGAGCAATTTACCGCTTTTTGCACGCAAGTGCCCTTTTTACTTTTCTATCTGCACGCCCAGTGCCCATTTTACCTTTCTGTCTGCACGCCAGTGTTCATTTACTGTTTTCGCATCAACACGAAAGTGTCTATCTTTCCAAAAAAGAAGAAGAAAGAAAATTCGGATTTCTCCAAACGGACAAAATTGGTATAATTTCTGAATTCTTTATTGCTATTTTACCTTCGAAATATGTCTCGCGCAATTCATATTTCTTGGTAAAATCCAAATAAAGAGAGGCAGCTGTTATACCCCAATTTTGTCCGAGCTCTTGTTAATAGTGTTTTAATTTGCTAGGTCGCATTTTTTGCAAGTCTCGAGTCTTGTTAACGCGTGTCGTTAAGATGCCATTTGTGTAATTGGGCCAACAGTTGGGTTATTGGGCCTACACATATACGAATTGGGCTTATCATCTTGAGACGGGCCCAAGAGCGCAGTTCTGAGTTAATTTTTAGTGCATTTGTCTAGTTGGGCCGGATTTCCCTTTTGTATTTGGCCCAACTTCTTTTATTATTTTTATTTTGTCCATTTAATTTATTTTGGGTAATGCATAGTCCAAGATGTCAAAGAATCCAATTTAATAGCATTTAGGAGTGTCCAAGAGTCCAAAATGTCCAAAAAAAATATAGTAATAAAAAATAAAAATAATAAAAACGAAAATTAAATAAAAATGCAAATATTACAAAATAAATAAATAAAAAACTAAATGTTTTGCTGTATATGTATTTTCAGCATTAGAGCCATCTCCTTTTTGTTGTTTTTCACTTTTTCCCATTTTTGGCTAAAGTTAGCACAAATTTTACAAGCAAGCAGCAAAAGTCTGCTCCAAGCCACCCATTGCTTCACATCATCCACTGCTCCACGCCACACTCCTCTAAACCCAGCAACATTCAATACCCAGGAGGTTTTTGCTTTCCCCTACACCACAATTCTCTGCCCATAAATACAACAGAAACAGAAACCAGTAAAAAAAACACACAGAGACAACAATATTCTCACAGACAGCAATACACATAGTAACAGATACACACAGAATAGAGATAAATCAGTTTAAAAATAGAGAGCAAAAGAGGTTTTAGTTCAAAAAGAGGAGCAGCAAAGCAAAAAGGGGTGATTCTCAGAAGCTGGAAAATAGGTCAGTTCAGTTTTTTTATGTAGTGTTTAGTTCTAAAAAAATATGGAGCAATATATTCGATTGGAGTGTATACTATATGCGTTTTGGTTTTTTATCTCCTTGATATTATAAGAACGCAGTAGTAAATATGTACATACAGCAGTATATTAGGAGCAAGAAGGATTTCATTAACATAACTTAGGTCTCGAAATTAGGAGAGGGCCAGAGGAACACGTTTTCGGAACAAAGATAATAAACCAACTTTTCTTTTCTGTGTAAAAAAAAATAATAAAGGAGATACTGACTTAGATTAAAATGTAGGAAATTAGTGTAAAAAAGGGTTCGAAGAAATGAGTGAAAGGAAAGAAAGGGTAACAAAAAATGAGAAACAGAATCGGACTTACCTCACCGGAACACCAGTCGCCGCCGCATCGCCGCCGCGTCGCCGCTGTAGCCTCGCCGGAAAACGCCATGACCACCACCAAAAAAAACGCACTCCACCGTCTGTCACCAAACAACCATTAAAACCGTCCCTCTTCTCATCCACGCGCGAAACCACCGCACCCAAACGACCACCGTGACCACCGCCTCCCTCCTCGCACCAAACAGCCTCCAAAATCACTACCTCCGGCCACCACCCCTTAAAACACCAAAATATCATCTCAACCACCAAACCACCGCACCCAACCGACGCCGTGAGGGAGTGGATCTGTGAGGGAAGAAAGCGAAATCGGTTTGGTGTTTTTACGGTGGAGGAGAGAAAGACAAAAATCTGGCTGAGGGAGAGAGATTCGGTCTATGGTGAGGAGAAGAGGAAAGGGAAGGTTAGGCTTGGAGAAGAGGGAGTTGCGGCTGTGAGGAGAGGCGAACGGCGCGGGGGAGAGAAGGTGATCTAGGTTCGGTTCACCATGGCTAAGGAGAGAGAGGTGGGGCGGTGTAAGGAGAGGAGAGGAGGAAGGCGAGGTCACGGTTGGATGAGAGGGGGACGGTGGGGGAGAAGAGAGGAGATGAGAGAGGGAGACGGAGGAGGTAAAGAAGAGAGAGAGAAAGAATTTTTTTTTTAGGGTTAGAAAAGGGGGGGAGTGCGGCGCCGCATGGAGAAGAGGAAAGCAAGATTAGGGTTTTCTATTTTTAGTTAGCCTTTTATAGTATTTGTTCAGGGGTAATTTCATCTTTTCGCGTTTTTTTTTTAATTTTTTCAGATTCCTATTAACACCCCCCATTTTACTCAGTTCGCCCCCCCTTTTTTGAAGCCCACGACCTCTTTTTCTGCGCAGCCCAGCTTACAAAAATAAGCTGGGCTTACTGTTCGCACCCCCCCATTTTAACGATACACCCCTCCTTTTATTTACACCCATATTTTACTGCTGCACCCCCTTTTCTTTTTTTTTTTCATTTCGTTTCTTTTCTCTAAGCGAACTTTTTTTACAAACCTTTTTTTCCCAATAATGGATAAATGTTTCCCCAAACAAAAATTAATCCAATTGCGAAAACTTTTCAAAATCGAAACTTTATTAGTAGTCTTGCGAAGCATCTGCTTGCATGATTACTAACAATGAAGTGCTAGTGATAATCACCCATAACCTTTGTTAGTTTGATTATCATGAATGCTTTCAATTTCAAAAGATATTTTCCAAGCATCAACAATCATGGCAAGTGTTAGTAATGATCACCCATAACCTTTGTTAGTTTGATCATTATGAGCACCCTCCACTTTTCAAAACCAAAGCAAAAAGACTTTCACTTCCAAGGCTCGTTAGAACTACGTCGCTTTGATTCCCATTTGGGATACGTAGGAGCGAGTCACATTCTCGTCAAGCGCAATCATAAAGGATTTTAGCATTTGCATGACAAAAGAAAAAAGCTATTTTCATAACAAAAAAGAAAAGAATCATTTTTGCAAACCAAGATCGCTTTCGGAACAAAAAACATTCTCCTTTCAAGAATCATTTTCAAACCCATCGTCGCTAGTGGCTAATCAGAACCTTTGTTCGTCTAGCCATTGGCAGCAATGTCTTTTTCCTAGAAGAACAACAAGCGATGATCACTCATAACCTTTGTTAGTTTGATCGTCGTGCAAATCAATCTCTTTCAAAAATCACTTTCAAAAAAGATAATAAAAACGAGTCGTTATCAATAGTCCATCAGAACCTTTGTTCGTTTGACTAGCGGTACAACTCTCTTTTTTGAGTATTTAGTGGTGATTCATCATAGCCTCTGCTAGTTTAATCATTCGCTAATGCTCGTCCTATTTCAAAAACTCACTAAAAAAGGATAAAAAACAAAAACTCTTCAAAAAGACAAAGAAGAACTACGTAGCTTTGAGTTCTCCATCGCACCGGGAGATACGTAGGAGCGGGCCATGTCCCGTCAAGCGCCTTTTTATAAAAAACTCTTTTTTTCTTTTTTTCATAATAAATAAGATTTTCATTAAGTCTTTTTCAATGCATTTTTCAATAAAGAATAAAAGAGGCAAAATTAAATATTTTCAAATCAACACACTAAAACCACACATTTAATTAAAGGTTCCCTCTCAGTAGAGAGGACGTGTGGGGCGCTAATACCTTCCCTGCGCGTAACCGACCCCCGAACCCTATTCTCTAGTTTCGCAAGACCAATCGCTTTCCAAAGAAAAGGTTTTCCCAATATTTTCCTTAATAAATATTGGTGGCGGCTTCACTGTCTTAGGAAAAATTGTGAACGAGGAAGGTTCTCCTTCGGGGACTTTTTCGGGCGCAACACTTATGTATTAGAATAAAGACTAAATTATAGTTTTAGTCCCCCTATTTTCAAAAATTCAGACATTTGGTCCCCCTATTTTAAAACTCGGACATTTAGTCCCCCTATTTTAAAAAACTCAGAACATTTAGTCCAAATGGGGGTTTTTCTTTTTTTTCTTGCTGAATTGGCCCTCAAACAAATTTTTTTGCTGATGTGGCTCTCATTAAATGACGTGGCAGCTGACTCAGCTTGCACACATCATTTAATGAAGCCACATCAGCATTGCCACATCAGATTTATTATTTATAATAACTAAATAATTAATAAACTATATTTATAATAACTAAATAATTAGTCAACAAACAGAACCACTGCCAACCCCCCTCCCCTTCGCAACCACCGTAGCCAACCCCCCTCCCACGCCGCACCACCATAGCCAAACCCTCTCCCACGCCGCACCACCGTAGCCAACCCCCTCTCCCACGCCGCAACCACCGTAGCCAACCACGAAACGAACCCAGAAAAAGGGAGAAGAAGAAGATCTCACCACAGCCACCTTTCACCACCACCGAAATCGTCACCTCCCCACGTGTTCTTCTTCTTCTTCGATTGAAAAAACCTAGATTGAAATCAAAACAAACCCAGATTGAACACAAAACCCAAATCGAACCCAGATCGAACCTAAATCGAACCCAAATCGAACCTAAATCGTTTCGTTCTTCTCCCTTTTTCTGGGTTCGTTTCGTTTCTTCTTCTCCCTTTTCTGGGTTCGTGGTCGCGGAGGGTGTGACTGGGTAGTTTTGGAGAGAGGGACATGGTGGTTGCGAAGGGGAGGGGGGTTGGCTACGGTGGTGCGGTTTGAATGAAGATGATGGTTGCGATGGAGAAGAGGGAGAATGGGGACGTGGTGGTTGCGAAGGGGAGGGGGGGTTGGCTACGGTGGTGCGGTTTGAATGAAGATGATGGTTGCGATGGAGAAGAGGGAGAAGAGGGACATGGTGGCTGCGATGGAGAAGAGGGAGAAGAGGGAGATGAATCTGGGTTTCTGATTTTAGTAATAATAATAATAATAAATAATATAGTTATTTGATTATTTTAATAATTATAAATAATAAATTTGATGTGGCTTGCTGATGTGGCTTCATTAAATGATGTGTGCAAGCTGAGTCAGCTGCCACGTCATTTAATGAGAGCCACATCAGCAAAAAAAATTGTTTGAGGGCCAATTCAGCAAAAAAAAAAAAAAACCCCATTTGGACTAAATGTTCTGAGTTTTTTAAAATAGGGGGACTAAATGTCTGAGTTTTAAAATAGGGGGACCAAATGTCTAAATTTTTGAAAATAGGGGGACTAAAACTATAATTTAGCCTAGAATAAATGTTGCGGTAACTGAGTTTGGATCCCACTTTAAGGTCTCGAGTTCGAATTTGAATTTTGGGTGTGGCAAAAATCCAGTTGGGAGAAGAGAACCACACGGGCCGACAATGTCGGGTACTCGCGGTCAGCCTGGTTCCCCAACTTTTGGTCTCCTATTTCCCAAAATCATCCAAGATATTAATTTGGAGTTCAAAAGCATAAAAAAAAATCATGATTTTGAATGACCGAAAGTACAATAAAAAAGTATGGGACTAAGTTAGTCAAATTGAGAGACCAAATTACCAAAAGTAAAATAGAAGTACCAAAATCGCCAAATTGAGAAAGTTGATGGTCTAAAAGTGCAATTAAACCTAAAATAAAATGGTGTACTTAACCTGGAAAAATAAAATGCACAATGAATTATGAAGAAAAAAGTGCACAATACCTTATACATCTTGTTTATTTTTGTAGTGATCACCTTGAGAACTATACAGCTCAAGTCTTGGTAGGATACTGTGTGGTATATATTTTCATGCAGACTTTCATGATTCCTGGTACTGTATTCATGTCATTACTAGCTGGATCACTCTTTGGAATCATCAAAGGTCTAGCTCTAGTTGTATTCACTGCCACTGCAGGAGCTTCTTCATGTTATTTCCTATCAAATCTAATTGGTAGACCACTTGTTTTCTCTCTTTGGCCAGATAAGCTGAAATTCTTTCAAGTACAGGTTAGATTAATTTCAATTTCTTTCTTCTCCCATTATGTGATATAATACAATCCAATGTATTGAAAGTTAGTTACACTTTTATTTCCAGGTGGCTAGTAGAAGAAAGAGTTTGTAGAATTACATGCTTTTTTTGAGATTGACACCAGCTTTGCCTAACACATTTATCAATGTTGCTTCTCCGATTGTGGATTGTCAGGGTATGTACCAATCATTATTATTATTTTGCAAATTGGGTGTGATTCACACAATACTTGAAATTGAATCAATTATATATAGCTTGTTTAGATTGACTTATTTAGGCTTATCTATTGGTAGAAGCATTCGTAAACTTATTTGAGAGAGCGTCTCAAAACAACTTAGAATATGCCCATAAGGTGCTCGAGCTTATTTCCATAAGCTAGCTTATTAAAAAAGCTTATAATATATACGAAGACAATGTTTGACTTTATTTTATGTTGTATTCTAGGAATAACTTATACATAAGTACTTTTATCATAAACGCTTATACTAAGAGTGCTTAATTAAATAGCAAAGTGTCATCTTACTTGAGACATTGAGCATTCTGTTTTTTTTTACCTTAAATTTATCAAACAAGTTGTAACATTAAACATCAGAATTTCAAATTTTCACTTTGTTTTTTTTTATCTCCTTAATTTCTTATGCAGGCTGGATTAGCACTTGGGGAGTTGCAATCCATAGGTGATCTATATGATTTCAACTCAATGGCTACGATGTTCCTCATAGGTGTTGTTTCAGTTACACCTACATTAATGAGCAAGAACAAGACATAGGATTTCAACTGCAAAATCTGTTGTGCATGAGGCCATTTGTCTGCTTCAGCTCACACCTGTAAAGGACTGTACAGTACATGTATGCTTAAGCAATTGTGCAATGTGGCACTTTGCTAATGGATTAAATTTCCAAGTGATGCAGTTAAAGAGACTCTGGAGATGGTGTGAATTGATTTATTGGATTCAAGGGAGTGGTAGTGAGAGGGATCTACCGTTGCCTGAGTTTACAAGATATGTATAATGTATATGATGTGATGTGATTCATAAGGTGTTACTGCCCCTGAAAAACATACGGTCAATTAACTAGTGTAATCTTTGTCATACTTGAAAACATGGCAAAGATTACACTAGTTAATTGACCACCCAGTTCTGTAAAACACACATTAATTGACCACCGCATGTGCTGCTGCCGTCTGGGCTTGAGAAGTGTAAATTTATTTTTGCGAAAATAATTAATTATTTTATTTTTGGTGTGTTGCTTGTCCAGATTCGTTGAACCGATCAGATACGACAAACTAACCGTTGCGTATCTAATAGAGCCGTTTGTGGCCGTTCTTATCCGTTATTGACTTGCAGCGCAAGCACTCCGTTCTTATACTTCAAGTTCTTTCTCCTCTCTCAAAATTTTCTTCTCTTCTACTCCTTGGCCTACGAGCCATATTCTTGAGTGGCCTACGTGCTATATTTCAGAGTGGTTACTAACCATATTGAGGTGTATGCTCGTTCTGTTTTATCCTAGGGGCGTCGTGGTTGATAGTTTGCTTGCACCTTCGAGCAGTGCCGCGAAACGTCTTAAAGAGAGCGACCTAGTCCGCGACTCCTCCCGGTAATTTCTTCGGTACAATTTTCGAAAACTCAAAAACAACAATTTTAAGACGTTTTTTCAACCATGACTACCGAAGAGATTACTGGACCCAATGTTTCTGACTTCAATAAACCGTTTCGGTTTGTGGGATCTCTCACTTCAAACGTTGGCAACAAAAGATGGAATTTTTCTTAACTGTGAAAAAGGTTGCTAATGTCTTGACTGATGAAATTCCAGTGGTAGATGAAACAGTAGAACAGGAAGCACAGGCTAAAACAGCCAAAGAGAAAATACTATGGAACGGGCATGACTATCTCTGTAAGAATTTTATTCTTAATGGACTAAGTGATGATCTTTATGATTATTACAGCCCCCGTAAGTCTGCCAAAGAGGTTTGGAATGCTTTGAAAAAGAAATATGACACGGAGAAAGCAGGTACTAAAAAATATGTTGGAGTCGCTACCTCAACTACAAGATGACAGATGACAACTCTGTTGAGACTCAGTCACATGAGATACAGAAAATAGCTCATGAAATTATCTCTGAAGGCATGGCCTTAGATGAACAATTTCAAGTAGCTGTTATTATTGACAAACTTCCTCCTGCTTAGAAGGATTTCAAGAATTCTCCCAGGCACCAGACCAAAGAGTTTTCTTTGGAAAATTTGATTACTCGACTCCGAATTAAGGAGGAATCTCGGAAGCAAGATCAGAAAGATGAAATCTTGTTTGTTTCAAGGAGCAGTTCTGAAGCCAACTGGCAAACCTTTCAAGAATCAAAACCGTAGTCAGATTCAAAAGAACCGCAACAACAAGAATGGGAACACTCCAAAGTCCCCAAATGCTAAGCCTCAACCACCACCACAATCTAAGAATGATGTTGCTCCTTCATTCACTTGTTACAATTGTGGGAGACCAGGTCATATGGCAAGTGTAGGAACAGGTCTAATCCTGCTCTGCAGGCTAACTTGACTAAAGAGCAGAAATTTACTGGTATGATTTCCGAAATCAACATGGTTGGTGGATCTGATGACTGGTGGAATGATACTGGCTCCTTTCGCTACAAGAGTACTCTTGATAGACTCACCTTTGTGAATGTGGAAGTGGGACCGCTTCCTATGGAATTTTGGGCAGAAATTCCTAGAGCGTTCACTAAACTGGGATAGACGTGCAGGGCCATAACACTACAAAAAAATTGGTTATTAGCGACGGAAATTTCCCTCGCAAAATGACCAAAATCCGTCGCTAATTCCCGTTAGCGAGGGAATTAGCGAGGGACCTGTTGCGTCGCTAAATTGCTCCTCGCTAATGGGATTAGCGAGGGAATCTGAGTCCGTCGCTAATTAGCGACGGACCATTCCCTCGCTAATTCCCTCGCTAATGGCAGCCACGTGGGGAAATTCTGACAGCCATGCGTCCACTTTCCCTCGCTAATTCCCTCGCTAATGCCTAGCCACGCATCCAATTTCCCTCGCTAATTCCCTCGCTAATGCCTAGCCACGCGTCCAATTTCCCTCTCTAATTCTCTCGCTAATGCCCATCTGATTGTATTTTTTTTGGTTAATCCGCTTTTATACCTGTTTATTTTATTAATAAATAATAAAATCTAAAATACATAAAACAATTTAAAATTAAAATTCTTCAATAAATAAAAATTACGAGAATAAAATTCTTCTATAACATAAAATTTGAATCCACAACACTTAATCTGAAATGTTATAACAAAAACGTTAATCAACAACACTAAAAGCTGCCACCATCAGACTCCTCAACTTGCTCCTCATCTTGCTCATCATCTTCCTCCTCATCTTGCTCATCATATTCCTCCTTATCTTGCTGATGATCTTGCTGCTGATTTTGCTGCATATTCTTAAAATACTTTAACATCATTGCCTGCCTACGGCTCATCTTCTCAAAGTTTTGCTGCATCTTTTTCATCGCCTCGGAAGAGGTCCTGACCTCCTGTCGAGTATCGTGCAGCTCTTGTCGAGTAGACTGCAGCTCCTGTCGAGTAGACTGCAGCTCCTGCTCCATTTGCCTTATATGCTCTGTATCTGCAAGAGTAGAAGCTGGTCGACTGCGTCTTCTGCTGCTCCCGGCCCCAGTCTGGCCCATACATGGAGCCAAGGGCCCCGTACCATACAGGCGACCCTTAGACCAACCAACTGTCTTCTCCCAATGTTGGTTTGCCAGATTTATCATCTCAGGAGTAAGTTGGCCAAGTGATTCAGGGTCCCAGCTCCTGTAACGCCCAAATATTTAATTAAATTATTTAATTAAATATTTAGGTATTCAATTATTTATTTTATTTATTTTAGTTGGTGTAATTATATTAACGTTGGATTAAGAGGTGTATAATTGATTAATAGGAGATGGTGTTAGTAATCGGGCTTAAGCTGTAGGAAAGCCCGTGATCCATGTCCAAGGCTTAGACGCATGTAGTGAGGGTTAGTGAGGGTTTGGCTCAATTGCGAATTGTCTAAGAAAAAAAAAGAAAGAAAAGTGCGAATAGAGAGAGGAGAAGAGAAGGGGAAATTCGGCGCACAAGGGAGAAGAGAAGAAGAGGAGGATTCGCGAATTCCAAGGGAGCAGAGAGGAGCTGTGTTGCTGAGGTTCTGTTGGTGACTCGATCAAGAGAATTGGTGCTCTCCTAATATAAGGTAAGGGTGGGGTTCTTCCTTATAATAGGGTTCTATGATGGGGTTTATGTGGGGATAGGTCCTATGATGCCCTTGTTTGATTTTGATGTCTAATTTGATGGTGGTTGGATTATAACTATGATTGATTGAAATAATTGCTCGTTGGTGATTGTTGCAACTCTAGAAATTTGGTGTTCATAGGTGTTGATGTGAATGGCATGCTAGGTGTTCGACAAACTGTATTTTGGTGTTGTGATTGATAATTCATGGTGATTGGTATTGGTGGTTGAAGAATTGGTGATTTGAATTGGTGAAAAATCGAAAATGTTGACCCTAGGGCGCCATGGGCACCATTGTCTTAGTGCTGTTTTTGGCGCCCTATGCCTGGGCGCCGTGTCTAGTCCTGTTGCTTGGTGTTTCGGTTGCTGTTTCTGGCGCCCAGTGCCTGGGCGTCGTGTCTGGGTGTGTCTCACGTGCCAAGTGCTGTGTGTGTGTGTTCCTGTGTTTGGCGCCCTGGGTGTGGGCGCCGTGTGCCAAGATGTGGTGTTGCTGTTTTTGTCGCCCTGGGTGTGGGCGCCGTGTGCCAGGGTGTGTGGGTGTGTGGCTGTGCGTGGGTGTGTGTGTTGCTTTGTCTTGGCATAGGGGCGCCTTGGCGCCCTGTGCCTGGGCGCCTGTTCCTGTGTGTATTGCGCGCTGTCTTGGCGCAGGGGGGCGCCATGGGCGCCGTGTCTAGGCGTGTTCCTGGTTGTGTTGCGTTGGGTTCCCTGCTGTCTGGGCGCCATGGGCGCCAAATCCTGTGTCCTGTTGTGTTTTGTGTTGCCTGGGCGCCAAGGGAGCCAGTTTCTGTTGCTGGCCAGTTCCCAGCATGTTCCCTGCTAGGCGCCCAGTGCCTGGGCGCCATTTTCAGGATGTTGCTCAACTTTTCCCCGGTTTTGTTTTTGGCATATCTTTTGACTCGGGAGTCCGATTTAGACGATTCAAAATGTTTTGGAAAGCTTATTCAGAGGCCTAACTGAATATTCTAATTTCAGGCAAAGTAATCTATTTTTATGGAAATGGTTGGCTGTTGAAAGTTACTGTTTTAGAACAAAAATAATGTCGTCGTCCCAAATGTTTTGGAAAAATTGTTGTCCCTTTGGTGTCTAGGTGTTGTCTTGGGAAATTGTTGTCCTCTAGGTGTCTTGGTGCGGTTTGATGCTAGGTGTGAAGGCTCAAACCTTGGTGTTGTTGGAACTAGGTGTGAAGGTTCCAAGTCTTGGTGTTCCGTCGTGTCGGGTGGTTGGTGTTTTCGGTGTCGTTGTGGCCAGGTGTGAAAGCCCAACTTTGGTGATATTTGGTGATTGTTGTTGGTGTGTCACATTGTGACTAATTTGGTGATTGTCTGTGTGTATTCATGGTGTCGCATACAGTATATGCATTATTTTGGTGAAGACCTTTGGTCTTGGAGCTAGGTGTGAAAGCTCACATTTTTCTAAAACTGGTGAGCCTGGTGTGAAAGCTCGATTTTTGGTGAATTGGTGAGCCTGGTGTGAAAGCTCTCAATTTTGGTGACGCCCCTATTTACGGGCAAGACTTTTGGTGATTTTGGTACCACATGCATATGCCCGTTGGTGTGGGTTGCATTCATGCATTGTCATGACATATAGTGACTGGTTGTGATGTTTATAATTTGATGTAATGCTTATAATTAGTTGTATGTTGTAATTTGATGTGTGTAGTGGAGTGGTAGATATAGTATCATATTCTAGCATATTTCCTATCATTTTATGCTATTATATAAATCAATTTGTATATTTACCCGAGTCATCTTTGAGCGCTCATCAACATACTCGGCAGTGTCTTTCCTCACATGGGTGGCTCTATGCAGCTCAGGAGCAGTGATAGGGCGTCCTGCCTTTTTACTCTGTAAAATGAAACACATTTTCAAAAATTGCTAACTAATTAAATAATGTAAAAAAAACACACAGATCTGTAAAATAATTTACCAATCTAGCAGCATGCTGAGCCTGGTTGATGGACCCACCGCAGTGATGCGAGCCACCATTTTCTGAGTTTCTATTATTTTTGGTGCTTGCAGCATTTTTCTTGAAAGTCTCGGTAGCCCAATGGCTCTTGAAGGCATTCCAAATATCATCACCCATGTAGTCAGGCTTTTTATCTTTACAGCGGCGCTTATAAAGCAAATCTAAAATCTGAGCGCCCATCCTTTTGAAAAAAAAGTCTCCGCACATTGTCATCTTCTTCTATGTCCCAAGTTACCTTGGTTTGTATATTAAGTAAAATGAAAATATCTATTAGTAATTATATTAAACGTTATTAAACATAAAAGTTAAACAAACAATATAAGTAATGACAAAATAATTGACACTTACCCTAAAGAAGTCAAGCAGATCCTTCCTGTCATCTTCTTCGACTTTGCTCCACTTTTTATGGAACTTTTGAAAATATTTTTTCCGGATGACATAGGTGATGCTTGATGAAGCTACCTTTGCAGGAAGAAGCATGCATAATGAAAGATATATCGAACAATCAAATATATATATATAAGTCGTTGCATAATTAACTTTAAAAAAACAAACAATATAATACTTACGCGTTACCACGGCTATAAATGACTTTGAGTCTAATACCATTAATAACAACCACCTCCACTCTCGTCATCGGTGGATGAATCACCTTCAACATTACCACCACCAACATCATGCTGAATATCATCATGGGGCTCTGGTGTAGGCATAGATAACCCAGCTGATGGGCCCATATGTACAGATGATGAGCCTATATGCCCAGCTGGTGTGTCATACCCAGCTGATGTGCCATACCCAACTGATGGGCCCATATGTCCTGATGATGAGGACGTCTCGGTGGGTCAGAACCTCCTCCTGGATCCATATCTATGAAAAAATAGAAACGAAATGTGATACTAACAACATTAATTATATATATATATATATTTATAAATAATTTAAATAAAGTAAATTAACAAGAACAATATTGATATATTAATGATTCTAATAAATTTAAAGACAACATAAGGAGTCAACATAAGTAGACAATATATATAAGATTAATCAAATACAACATAAGATTAATCAAATTATTCATCTTCATTCTGTTCTTCATCTTCATTCTGTTCTTCATCTTCATTCTGTTCTTCATCTTCATCAACTTCTTCAACTAGGAGTCGATCATCACATAATGAGTCAATCGGTTCAAATTCAATTACCTCATCTACTCCTGAAATTTCATCCACCTGATAAGGAACCCCATCCTCCGCATCAGTAGCTTCAATGCGACCCCGTGGTTTTGTCTTAATTGCAACACACCATCCTCTCTGACTTGATGGATATGGAACATAATACACCTGCCTCACATTTTCTGCCATGATAAACGGATCATAAAGTTTATACCTTCCATTCATTCGAATGTCCACGGTATTACATTTTGGATTCAATTTCATTCCTCTAACCGATGGATCAAACCATCTACAAAAAAACAAAACTATTCTCTTTTCATAGTCTAACGGTGGGTATTCAAGTTCATATATGTGTTCGATCACACCGTAGTAGTCATTTTCACCTCCTCCTGTTTCACCTTTAACATATACCCCACTATTAATTGTTTTTTTCCCTCACTCCATGATTGGGTGTCAAATTTGTAACCGTTAACTAGGTACGTGTGCCACTCGGTCACCTCAAGAAAAGGACCATCGGCTAAGTTCCTCAAGTATCGGATTTGGGGAGTTGGTTCTGCTTCATAAACCTAAGTAAACCACATATGGAAAAATAAGTCATGTCTCATATCTACTTTAAAGAATTATTCAGCGCCTTGGGGATTTGGTTACCTACTCTAGCCTTAAACCAGGATGGAAAACTTTCATGTATACGAATAGAAGATTCTTCAGCGCCTATACCCTTAATTCATAAGAATGCACTGAAAAAGAATTATTATTACTCTTTAGATTGAAAGTTGATCAAAATCTGATTTAACATCATACAGTATAGATTAACAACTGAATTGGAGCATACTTACTCAAGATATGGTTTAACTTCAGTGCAATTGATCAAGACATGAACATGTGCTGATTTATGCTCTTTATCTGATAAGTAGTTGGTTGACTTCTTTCCCGAAGGGCGACCAGGTTTGATAAACACAGACAAAGTGAGCGGGTGTCTTTCTTCTTCAATCTCCACTTCATTTCTATTATTTGTTGACAACATAAAGTTGTTGAAATAATGTGAACAAAAATAAATTGTTTCACGGTGTAGATAAGCTGTGGAGATCGATCCTTCAACTCTAGCTTTATTCTTCACCGATCGTTTATAATCACCCATTAATCTATTTGTTGAACGAAAAATACTTCATTAAACTAATAATCATACTAATTAAGATAATTTTAATAAAATGTTGAAATAGATAATTACCTCTCAAATGGAGACATCCACCTATAATGAACTGGTCCACCAAGCCTTGCTTCATACACAAGGTGAACCAGTGGATGCTCCATGGAATCAAAGAAACCGGGAGGAAATATTCTCTCCAACTTACAAATAATGAAAGGAATATTCTGCTCCATCTTAATAAGATCATCCCTTCTCAATGTTGAAGACACATATTTTTAAAATATTGACTCACTTCAATAAGTGGTTCCAAAACACACTTTGGTAATGAATTAAAAGCAATTGGAAGCAAACACTCCATGACTACATGACAATCATGACTTTTCATCGCATACATCTTCCCGGTGTTTACATCGGCACATCTTGCAAGGTTAGAAGAATAACCATCTGGCATCCTCAATTCTTTCAACCATCGACAAACATCTTTCGCTTCATCTGGTGTTAGGCAGTATTTGGCTTTGGGTTTTAACATCTTCCCATTAGGCATTTCCACCAAATTCAAATCAGATCGATGTTGTCTTTGGTTTTATCTTTCACATTCATCATAGTGAAAAATACGTTGTCAAAGAAATTCTTCTCGATGTGCATAACATCAAGATTGTGCCTCAACAAATTATCTTTCCAATATGGGAGATTCCAAAATATGCTTTTTTTGTCCAATTGTGCACCTGTCCATAACCATCTAGCCGGGTGAGCTCCCCTACCTCTGTGGCTTGTGGCAAATCCATAACTCTGCTCCAGATTTCACCTGATGTCAACAAAGGCGGTGGTCCATCTGTTTCAACTGCCCCTTTCTTGAAGGCCTTCTTGTTCTTTCTAAATTTATGATCTTGCGGTAAGAATCTACGATGCGAGTCAAACCAAGAACTCTTGCCCCCGTACTTTAGCGTAAACGCCTTTGTGTGTTCCAAGCAGTGGGGGCATGCCAATTTACCGTGAGTCCCCCAACTAGACAACATACCATAAGCAGGAAAGTCGTTAATTGTCCACATCAATGCGGCTCTCATCATAAAAATTTTCTTTCGTGCTGCATCATATGTCAAAACACCCCTCCACAATCTCTTAAGATCATCAATCAGAGGTTCCAAAAAGATATCAATGTTAGCTTTTGGATTGGAAGGACCAGGTATCAGACAAGTCAAAAATATATACGGTTTAGTCATGCACATCTCAGGAGGAAGATTGTAAGGGGTAACAATGACTGGCCAACAAGAGTAGGGTGACGCCGATGCTTGGATATATGGAGTAAACCCATAAGAGCACAAGCCAAGCCGAACAGTCTGTGGGTCTGAGGCAAAATCTGAATGCACTTGATCAAAGTGTTTCCACGCTTCACCGTCGGATGGGTGGCGTAAAATGTCGTCTGAGGTACGCCTATTGTCATAATGCCAAGTCACTTTCTGCGCAATTTCGGTCGATGCAAACATTCTTTGCAACCTTGGAACTATAGGCAAATAGAACATCGACTTTACAGGGATAGGTTTATAATTACGTTTTTCCCCTTTACGATCATGATACCTTGGCTTTCCACAGAATTTGCATTCAAGTAGCTCACCATCATTTTTACCAAATTCGTTGTTGTAAAACAACATGTGCCCTTTCTCACAACAATCAATCTTCTTAAATTTCAATCCCAGCTTCGAAACTAACATCTTTGCTTCATAATAACTCTTTGGCAAATTATCCTTATTAGGTGTCGCTTCCAACATCATTTCAGTCACATAGTCTAAACCCACCTCAGAAATATTACTCATGGACTTGAGAGCTAAAAGTTTCACACACATAGATAATTTTGACTGTGGCGAGCCTTCAAACAACGGTTTGTTTGAATCTCTTAACAAATTATAAAATTTTTGTGCTTCTTCATTTGGAAGTTCATCATGATCGTCATATTGAGGCTCATCAAATGGCACATTCACCCTGAGACCATCACAAATCATGTTTTCCATCGACTCAAAAATTTCATTACGTGGAACACCAACACCAGAACTGCTTGAAGCCCCTACCTCAAAATTTTGACGTCGTTGTTCTCCATGGTCCACCCAAATCCAATAATTAGGCCTAAACCCCCAATGATACAAGTGCTCCCTGATTTCATTATCGGTCCTAATAGGTACATCGTCGCATTTTAAGCATGGACATCTAACCCTCTTTTCCCGTTTAGCCAATTCATGTCGCCACGCTACCACAAGAAACTGTTCAACCCCAATTACAAAAGATTCCTTCAAACCCGCTCTTCTCGGATATAACCGATCATACACCCATTCACGATTAAATTCATACAAATTCTTCTACACGCATTTAAGAAAACGTGTTAGATTCCCTTAACATTCCCAATAATCTATCACACTACAAGAATAATTGATTTTTCCGGCCAGGAGTTTTCGGCGGATATAGATCCGCCGCAAATATTCCGGCAGATTCTAGGAATTTCCGGCGGATTTTATCCGCCGCAAAGTTACCTGCGAAATAATTGACGTTTGCGGCGGATTAATTTTCGACTTGGATTTTGCGGCGGATTTATCGGTTTTTGCGGCGGATTTGGGATTACAAAAATTTATTTTTTTTACGAGATTTTAACAATCCGCCGGTAAGGTTATTTCCGGCGGATATTTGCCAATTTTGAAATTCATAAACCGCCGCAAATTCAACTCCGTCCGCCGCAAATCCTCTAATCCGCCGCAAAGCCCATAAATCCGCCGGTAACTACCGTTTCCGGCGGATCATGCCTTTTGACCGTTTGACTTCGTTTCTCCTATATAAACGCCTTCTCCCCTTCTTCTTTTTCACACCTCTACCAATACTCTCATTCTCTTGATACGGCACTCTCTTAATACGACACTCTCTTGAGCATTGTCGGCAGCGGCTCCAATAGAGTGGCGTATGTCTCCATTTTTTTGTAAAAAAATTTCCACATTGTCATGAACACCCTTTCATCTTTTTCGTTAAAAGTAACCCCTTTATCAGCAAAAAGCTCCTCTTCATTATTTTCACCACAAGAGACATATACGCTCATCAAACGCTCGGTATCATCCTCCAACTTAACAACCCGTCATTGCAGTTCCTCAAACTTTCTATTTAGAGATTCAATCATCTTTTCAAAAGATGGTTTCTTGTGAAACTTTCTATTTTGAAAATATGGTTGAATCTCTAAATAGAAAGTTTGAGGAACTGCAAGGACGGGCTGTTAAGTTGAAGGATGATACCGAGCGTTTGATTAACGTATATGTCTCTTGTGGTGGAAATAATGAGGAGGAGCTTTTTGCTAATAAATGGGTTACTTTTAACGAAAAAGATGAAGGGGTGTTCACGACAATGTGGAAATTTCTTTACAAAGAAATGGAGACATACGCCACTGTAATGGAGCTGCTGCCGACAATGCTCAAGAGAGTGTCATATCAAGATAATGGCGTAGGTCTCTGTTTAGGGGTAGCAGACATTAAATATATATTTTACTGCTTTTTTCAATTTTTACTGCTTTAGATTATTTTATTTTTTTGTATGGATATTTTATTAATTGTATGGATATTTTTTTGGTGATAATATTTTACTGTTTTTCCCAATTTTTATTTTTTTAAATTAAAAATTAATTAGTTATTGGATTTTATTTTTTTATCAATAATTAATAAAATAATATATATTTTTAATTAAAACGATTTTTTAAAAAAAATAAAATTTATTTTTTAAAAATAATAATAATTTTTTTTAAAAAAAATGGTACTTTGCGGCGGATTTGTGTCGTTTGCGGCGGATATTGAGTATTTGCGGCGGATATTTGCGGCGAATTGTGGCTTTTGCGCCGGATTTCTTGGTGTTTTTAAAAAAAAAGCGCGGTATTTTAATTTGAATATCCGCCGCAAAGACCCAGAATCCGGCGCAAAGCTCCGTTAAAAAAAACCCGCGGATATTAAATTTCAAAATCCGCCGCAAAGCTCCAGAATCCGCCGCAAAGCTCCGCAAAAAAAAATCCCGCGGATATTAAATTTCAAAATCCGCCGCAAAGACCCAGTATCCGCCGCAAATCTCCTATTGCGGCGGATATTACCTTTTGACCGTTGGCTGTGTTTTCCTATATATATCCATTCTCCACTTCTCATTCTTCACACTTCTAACAATCCTCCCATTCTCTTCTTAAAATTTCTCTTTTACTCTCTCCAAATTCTCTTCTTCTCTACTAAATCTCTTTTTGAAGTGTAGCGCTTCCTCCCTACGAATTGTCTTCTGCTCTTATTGGGAAATTTCTTCAAGGTATGTTTTTGATATGAGTTAATAGTTTTAGTTTTTAATTTTTTTTTTAATATTCGTTTTTAAATTATTTTATAATAATATGAGTTTGTTACTAATTGTGTTGTTTTTTGTTTAGGTATTGTTTGGGTTCCTCCTTTTTCCTCTCTGCTTGAGTTCAGGATAAGCTTCAAGCCAGAGCCTTCTCTTCACTACGGTTAGTTGTTAAAGTAATTAATAAAATATTACTTACTTCACTATTTTTAGTAAAATTTTATTACAAATTTTGTTTGCAATAATAATACAAATTAATTTATATTGAAAAAACTTATTTATTAAGTTCACTTATAAATTTTATTAACATATATTGTCTTATAAAAATTGAATTTTAAAATTAAATTTGGAATTATTATTTATAATGTTTAAATTATTAGTATATAACATTATTAAAAAATTAATTCTGTTGCTTGTAATTAATTGATAGTTTATTGAAATATCAAAATAAAATGAGTAATATATAAATATATATATCAAAATATGAAGTAATTGATAGTTTATTTTATTTATATTGTAGTGTAGTATACGTAGTTCTTGAAAATGGATCGTAGTTGGATGTATGATCGATTGTATCCTGGAAGAACTGGTGTAAAACGACGTTTTGTAGAAGGAGTAGAAGAGTTTATTTTTTGTGCTAAGTACATTGATCATGAAGAATTTGGGCGACAAGGCGGTATTAGATGCCCGTGCTTGAAATGTTCATTTCGAGCTATAAAAAATGAACATGAAGTTAGACTTCATTTGTACAATAATGGGTTTAGGCCAAATTATTGGACATAGAGTCGTCACGGGGAAGGAGCGCCAGGGGTAGCTGCAGATCCTGCGATTAATGTTCCGGTTGAAGTAGTAGATCACACATCAAGTAGTTATCCAGTGACTACGACATCTGAAGGATGGGGAATACAACCGTTAGATGTTTATCAGGGAATGATATCTGACGCTGTTGGAGTAAATTTGGATTTTGAAGAACCAGATGCTGACGAAGTTCCAAATGAGGAGGCTCAAAGGTTTTACATGTATTTGAGTGAGACAAATAAACCCATATTTGAAGGATCTACAGACTCAAAATTATCAATTTGAGGTCTAGCAATACTAGTTTGTATGTGCTGCTGGTCATATTGAGCATAGTCTCTCATAGGTCTATCTCTATCATTAATCATACCTATTGGTCCCATTTGAATGAATTGTTGTCTGTGATCTGGTTCACCTTCAGTTTGTTGATGTGAATTAGGTCCTCCTCTTACTGAGGCATCTTCACTATGGTGAGACATTGTTCTGCAGTCTTGTTGTCTTTGTCTTTGTTGTCTTAGCAATATCCTAAATCTTCTCTCAATTTCTGGATCACAATCAAATTCTGGTGGTCTATCTCTGGGCATAAACTAGTGTTTCCACACTGAGTGTTTCTGCACTAAGTGTTTCTGCACAAAACAGAATACCAGTAGTACTAATAAAACACTAAATTAACAATCTAAACAACAAAATTTTACTATAATCCCCGGCAACGGCGCCAAAAACTTGGTGTGGTTTATTATATGCAAGTATACATAGTCACACAAGTAATAAAGTGATAAGAAAGGTCGAACCCACAGGGATTATGTATTGTAAATTTTTGTAGTTCAAAGTGTACACTTAGTGTGTCTACACTATTCAGTATTTTTGGTTTGGAGTTTTCAAAGTAAGTAAAATAATAATAAGCAATAAAATGTGTGAGAAATCAGTTGGAAAAAGCAGTTGAGATGTTTTTACCAAGTACTTTACTTCTAAATGTTTTAATGGAGTATGTAGTGTGGGAACACTGGATGTAGGTGCATCAGTTTGTGCCTTTCAGCACTTCTCTTCAGAGTTTCATTACAAGCTCTTATGATCTTTGTTTTCTACAGTAAGAAAGGTTTGTCAATTCCTCCATTGCCTCCTAACAATGATCCAAGTTGCTAAATAGGTTCACTCTTGTAATTTTATTATCCTAAGAACTATGCTATCCTATGTCTAGGTTTTAGCATATATTTAACAAAGTTTCCTTTATTAAATACTTGTCCTTATTAACTCTTGAGTTCATAAATGTAGCCCATGTCTGCTGCTACAAGTTTTTACCTATTCTAAAGTGATCAATTCCAGAATAAGTTGAAAGAAGTATTATGCAAGAGTTTAAAGTGTTTACACTACATAAACCATAATAACATATTTAGAAGTTCATTACAAGGTTAGAACATCTCAACTTAAGGGAATTTAGCTCATGTTACTCATGTTATAAAGCAAAGAATATGCAAAGAACATAAGTAAATGAATAATAAGGCAAAAGAACTTAAAAGAGTAGAGATTACTTGAATAGAAGATCTTTTGCATTAAGTTCCCAAGTTGAAGTACAATAAAGATTTCTTACACGAATTTCTTCAAAGTAGAAGTGAAGGGAATGGTTGTCAAGCACTTCCTCACCTTCCTCTCCATAGAAACTTAAAATGAAAATAAACTAAACCTAAACTAAACTGAAAGATAAAACATTTAAAGATGTGAAAGATGATAGTATATAGGATGATGGATTTGGCTTCTATTTATAGGCTTGAAAGCTTTCCTCTTGCAAGGGGTTTCCTTTGGCGCGAAAGATCAGCTGAGGGGACCGAACATGGTTAGTTTGTTGACAACCAATCAAGCAAGCTGCACAGTTTTGGTCGCTTGCATGCATAACAAAAGAAGAGGTCCATTGGAGAAGTGCCACATGTCTTTTAGATAAGTTTGAGTCTTGCAACTTGATTTTTATGTGTATCGCCGACTTCAGCAAGTGGCTCAGCTCCAGGTGACTAGGCATGACGTCACTAATCAAGTGTGGAAGCATTGAAATGGTCTTTGGATGTTTTGGTTTTAACTGCAGAATTTTAGTAGCTGTTGGCAGTGTTTCCACTCCTAGTGTTTCCACTCCTGGTGTTGGCAGTGTTCCCACTCCTGCAGTAGCTGCACTGAACAAAAACATCAAACCTAACAAGATTTGTGCATTTTGCCTAGATCATTGCCCTTTATCCATTTGAATATTTAGAATGTTGTTCCTTGATAAATAAGCTATAACTATATATAAATGTTCTTGAAAATAAGCAATAACTCAAGCTTAATTGTATGAATAACTCTATATAAAATAGAGTTATCACACCCCCAAACTTAAATTGTTGCTTGTCCTCAAGCAACGACAAGAAACAAAACACAAGACTTATATAATTATGAAGACATCTCAACTCATGTTTTTCAAGAAGTGTTTGAAGTGTCTTGTAATGAGCCTTTCTCTTTTGGTGTTTTTTTCTTCCATGCCCTTGCTTTAAAATATTCAGAGTTATAAAAACTCATTTGCGTGAGTGTGTGGCCCATTGAGTTTCTAATTGGTTTCATAACTGAACAAAGAGTTTTTCCTTAGCTTTTTGAAAACGATGGAATTCTTTTGGTCACTCTTAGAGATTTTTCAAAATATGGCTGAGACTAACAATTTCTTCAAGTATTTAGGGGACTCTTAAGCACAACAAAGGGCTTTTGGTGTTCCAATTTGTTGAGCCAATACCTTATTTCTATTTTTGGTGTTTTTGATTTTTTGATGATGTAATGCAGTGAGTGCAAAAACATCATTTTTGGATTTGTAGGCTCACTTTATTTTGAGTGTAGGTGCCTTTTGATGTAGATGGTGTTGGCACACTAAATGTTGCCACACTTGAAACTCTTTGAGTATTTTTGGTAGCGTACACTGCCCTCCTCACTGACCTCCACATGCATTTTCTTCTTTTTCTTGGTTTGTTTTTCTTTTTCTCTTTGAACTTTGTTCATATATTTCAAACCAAATTGCACTTAAGGGACAGGTTCAGTTTGTATGACTCGGGTAAGTGTAGCTCTTTTTTGGGATATTTTTGGTATTTTTGAGTGGTTTTGACACTTGTGGCTTGCACTCTTCAAGCTGTCACACTTTGGCCTTTGTATTCATGGAATTTCCCCCAAACTTAAGTCTTTATGCTCTTCTAAATTTTTAATAAAAATCTAATTTTGACCTCAAATTTCCAAAATTTCCTTGGCTTTAGATAGCTCTTGATCTAGCATGGTTCTTTTCAAAACTCAATTTTGTTGTGTCAAAGTTTTTATAAAAGTGATCATTTCTAGAAAACAAGGCTTTTTCATCATTTAAAAATTGACTCATTGACACACTTCTTCAATTTTGTTGAGAAAAATATGAATTGATCATGTTTCATAATCATTTAAATCTAAAAACAAGTTGATGCACTTAATTCACCATGTTAACAAATTATCATGCTTTGTTAAGTACATCTAAAACTTAAAACATACTAACACTACATACTCACATGCTATAAATACTTATTCAAACATATTTCTATAATCATACATATATATTAGTACTAGGTTCAAAACATGCTGCAAATATAGTGCATACACAAAATACATACTATTCTCCACTCTCCCCCCCAACTTAAATATGAGCAGTGTCCCCACTGCTCTAAGTTTAGGAAACAGGGGAGTACTAATGTTGGGAGAAACAAACAAAAGTTTTTAACACATAGTAGTAAGTTAACACATAGTATTTAGCACATAGAGTATACTACTAAAGCATATTATAAATACTGGAAATAACATTAAAAGGTATCTTTTTACTCTTTCTTCTGGAATCTGGGGCTGGCTCTCAGAGCAGGGCTTTGCTTGGGTTTTGTCTTCTTTGATTTCTTTGTAGTGGCCACATCAGAGGTAGGCACACCAGGATCATCTACAGCAGCCTCAGGCATTTCTGCCTCTTCAGGTGTAGCTTCTGCAGGAACATCTGGTGTAGCCAGTGTTTGGACTTCAGGTGCAGGTACACCACTCTGCACTGGATTTTTCTCAGATTGCTGCTCAATTCCCTCTTGATGTTGCTCTGCTACCTTCTCAGCTTCTTTCTCTCCTTCTTTGGGTGTAGCTTCCTCAGATACTTCCTTCTCACCAGTTTGTATCCCTGTACCCTGTGTACCATAGAGTGAGCTCATTGTCCATTTCTTCTTTGTTGGAGCAGGCTTCATTGTTCTCCTTGTGTATCCCATCATCTGCTTCTTCTCTACTAAGGCCTTCAGAACTGCAGAAATTGTTGCCGCAGGACTAGTTGCCATGACTGTTGATTTTGAAGCTTCTGCAGTTGGTGTGGGAACACTAACAGACTCCTTGACAGTATCTGCCTGCATCTTCAACTCTGAACTTGCTTTGCCTTTCTCTTTCTCAGATTCTTCAATGAGTACCTGCATATGAACTTTCTCAGAAACAATGTTAGTTGGCTCAATAGGTTCTGTGCTTGGGGTGGGAGATTTCTGGGATGGGATGGTTGTTTCTGCTTGTGCATCTTGTTTTGGATTTTCAGATTGGGGAGTATTTTCTGGTGGAGGTGTGGGTGATTTTGGTGTTGAATTGTGACTGGGGGTATGGTGGGTGGTGGGGGATGGAATGTTGGTTTGTGATGGTGGTGAGGGGGTGTTTGATTGCTGTTGTGATGGTGGTGATGGTGGTTGGGCTTCATTTGTAGATTTTTTTCTTAATTCATACTTTCTTCTGGCACTAGCTTCCATATCATCACTGCCATCATCATCACTGTCACTAACTTCCAGTGACTCAGATTCATCCTCCTCTACATCCTTTTCAATATCCTTCACAGCCTGCCTTGCCTCTTCATCTTCTTCAGTATCTTCATCACTCACTTCTTCAATTTCTTCCTCCACTCTTGGTTTCTTTCCCTTCTTTTCTTTCTCAGTATCTCTCTTTCTTTTTACTTTCCTCTCTTTCTTATCAGTTTCTTTTTCCACTTCTTCATTTTCATCAATCACCCAATTAGGGAAAATTGGGGATTCTATTTCTGCTTCAGGATCATCCAACTTTAATTTCAACCATTCATGCTGTTCTCTTTGAAATTTCCAGACAGCTTGGAGTTTCTGCACCAATTGTTCAGACACTTCCTGCTCTACAGTACTTTTAATTTTCACTGACCTCATTCTATCCTTAACTTCACCAGACAGACCACTAGGAGGGGTTTTTCTGTAGACTTTTTCTAGATCAGAAGTAACAACTCCTTGCTTTTGACACAATTCAGTGATTAAGCATGGGAAATATAAGAATCCAGATTCCTTGGCTTGACATTCTACAATTTCTTTAGCTATCAATTTCCCTATGTCTACATTATCCTCACATAGGATTGAATCAATAAGAATCAACCTATCTTTAGATAATGTAGAAGTGTGTGAAGTAGGGAGAATTGATGTATCAATGAATAAATGCCAACTACCAAGCTCAGGGATCAATTCACCAGTTTTAAGTTTGAATTCAGTATTAGTGAATTTCTCCCACTAAGATCCTTCTATTGCTACTCTTTCTTTGATTTTAGTCATTTGCTTCTTTCCATAAGTCTCTAATTTTACTTCAAATGCATTACCAGTGTACGTGAGATCATAGTGCTTATTGATTCTAGCAGGGTCAAAGAAAACTTTCTTACCTCTAACCTTGGAGAAAAATACAGTACCTCCTCTGTTATTCTGAATTCCTGAGTAGAATTCTCGCACCAATTGCTCCAAGTAGTAGGATCGAGTTTGAACAAATCTTTCCCAATGCATGTTGTTGACAGTGGAGAGGAATGAATGATGAGCTTTTGCGAAGTTGAAACCACGCTCAGGCAGAAACTTCATGTTCCAAAAGTGCTCACATCCAGGGATTGCTTCCATTGATGCTAGTACTCCTGATTTTCCCTTTTTCGCCTGAGTTTCCACACCAGATCCTTTCCCAGTGTTTTTAGAGGCAGCTTGTTTCTTAGCCATTGATGATTTTGAGCGTTTGAGACAAAAATAATTGTTTGTGAGTGGAGAGTGGAGAGGATTTTTAATCGGTTTTGTGAGAGGGACGAAAGAAATTGAAATTTTTAGGGTATGTGAAAGGGTTAGTGGGATTTGGTAGTTGAGGGTTATAGCCGTTAAGTTGTGTGGCCTAACATGCAAGCCAACACGTGGAAATTTAGACTTAACACGCCACTTTCTTACCCTTGATCAGAGATGATTCCACTAAGTTGATGATTTGTCAAGTGACAGTTTTCTTCTAAATTATTCTAACACCAGAGTAGGCAGTGTGGCTGCATTAAGTGTGGAAACACCTAGTGTGGGAACACTGGCTACTCTGTTGTCCTGTTTTTCCTGCAAAATAACAAAACATGAAATTGCACAAAATAATAAATTTAACTATATAGTGATGGGTTGCCTCCCTCAAGCGCTTGTTTTAAGAGTCTTACGGCCTGACTTGTACCTTGGTCTAAGGTTTTGTAAAGTGAGTGGTGATCTTGTCTCTCTCTACATGCTCTCCATAGTACATTTTCACTCTTTGTCCATTTACTTTGAAAGTGGTATCAGTGGTTGCATCATATAGATCAACTGCACCATGGGGGTAGATTTTAACTAATTTGAATGGTCCCGACCATCTTGATCTCAGTTTTCCAGGGAAGAGTTTCAACCTAGAATTGAACAACAGAACCATTCCTCCTTCTTTAAGTTCTCTCCTTTGGATTTTCTTATCTGCTGTTCTTTGGCTTCCAAAGTGACCTCCATATGGTGCAGCATGACAATGCAGGAGCACTGCTTGCTGTTCTTCTTCAGGAATGCATTTTCTCATGATTTGATCAGGACATATCTTGAATAGGTAGGGGTCATCCCAATAGTATTGTTTTACTATGTGGAAGAACCTTCTTTTCTGTTGATAGTTCATGTCACATGGTACAATTTTGCTTACAAGGAAGTTTACTATGTCTGCATACCATGGTGTTGAAACATGAGGTGTGGCCACACTGAGTGTAGAAACACTGGCTGTATTCATGGTAATTGCTAGTAATTTCTCATTAGGGAAACTTTCCTTGATTTCTTCAATTGTACCTGCATTATTACTTTCAAGTCTAGAGAGGTGATCAGCCACTTGGTTCTCTACTCCTTTCTTATCTCTTATTTCAAGATCAAATTCTTGAAGTAATAGAACCCATCTTATTAGCCTAGGTTTTGCATCTTTTTTAGAAATTAGATACTTGATGGCAGAATGGTCAGTGTACACAATTACTTTGGTGCCTACCAAGTATGATCTAAATTTTTCAAAAGCAAAAACCACTGCTAATAGTTCCTTCTCTGTCACAGTGTAGTTCATTTGAGCCTCAATTAGTGTTTTGCTAGCATAGTATATGGTATGAAACACTTTGTTATATCTTTGCCCTAGGACTGCTCCTACTGCAAAGTCACTAGCATCACACATGAGTTCAAAATGCTTACTCCAATCTGGAGTGACTACAACTGGTACTGTAACTAAGGCCTTTTTTAGTTTTTGAAAAGCTTCTACACAAGATTCATCAAAATTAAAAGGTATATCATGTTGCAAAAGCATACACAATGGTTTTGAAATTTTTGAAAAGTCTTTGATAAATCTCCTATAGAATCCTGCATGACCTAAAAAACTTCTAATCCCTTTGATTGTTGATGGAGGTGGTAGTTTCTCAATTACCTATATCTTTGCCCTATCCACTTCAAGACCTTTTTTAGATATTTTATGACCAAGCACAATGCCTTCTTTTACCATGAAATGACATTTTTCCCAATTAAGCACTAAGTTAGTGTCTTCACACCTTTGAAGAATTTCTTCTAAGTTTGAAAGACACAATGAGAATGTTTCTCCAAAAACAGAAAAGTCATCCATGAAGACTTCCATTGATTGCTCAATGAAGTCAGAAAAGATTGACATCATGCATCGTTGAAAGGTAGCAGGAGCATTACAAAGTCCAAAAGGCATCCTTCTAAAGGCAAAAGTGCCATAAGGACAAGTAAATGTGGTTTTCTGTTGATCCTTAGGTTCAATTGCTATTTGATTGTATTCTGAATAACCATCTAAGAAACAATAGAATTCCTTTCCTGCTAACCTATCTAACATTTGATCTATAAAGGGTAAGGGGAAATGATCTTTCTTAGTGGCCTTATTGAGTTTTCTGTAATCCATACAGATTCTCCACCCTGTTACAGTTCTAGTTGGGATTAATTCATTATTTTTATTGGCTACAACTGTGACTCCACCCTTTTTAGGAACACATTGCACAGGACTAACCCATGCACTATCTGAAATAGGGTAGATAATACCAGCATCTAGCCATTTAATTATTTCCTTCTTAACAACCTCTTTCATTACTGGATTTAATCTTCTTTGCCCTTCTATGCTATTTTTAGAATTTTCTTCTAAAATTATCCTATGCATGCATGTTGAGGGGCTAATCCCTTTAATGTCAGACATTTGCCAACCTATAGCTTTTCTATGTTTTCTCAAGGTGTTAATTAAATCAAGCTCTTGTTCTAAAGATAGATCAGAAGTTATGATTACAGGAAGGGTATTATCCTCACCTAGAAAAACATATTTTAAATGCTTAGGTAGTTCTTTTAATTCTAGCTTAGGAGGTTGTTTAATAGAAGGTACATTTTCTTTAAGGTTGGGATCTTCTAAATTAAGAGATTCATAAGTTCTAACCCATACCTTAGGTGTAGCTTGTTCCTTGGGCAATATGCTTTCTTCAATAAATTTCTCAGCAGGCAATGCAGAAACATCAGGTGATAGTGCATTGGCAAGGTGATCATACTGCTTGTGGAACTGCTTTTCTACCAAATGATCAAGTGAGATTGATGAACACTCTTCACTCTCCTCTGCAGGATACTTCAAAGCATTCAAGACATTAAATTTTACTTCTTGATCATTCACTCTCATGGTTAGCTCTCCTCTTTGCACATCTATCAGTGTTTTCCCTGTTGCCAAGAATGGTCTTCCAAGTATGACTGGCACTTCTTCATCTGCAATAAAATCAAGTATAACAAAATCTGCAGGAAACACAAATTTGTCAACTTGCACCAATATATCCTCAATAATTCCTTCTGGATATGCAATTGATCTATCTGCCAAAGATAGTGTCAATGTGGTAGGTTTTGTATTTCCAATCCCTAGCTTTGTGAAGATAGATTTAGGCATCAAATTGATGCTTGCACCTAAATCACATAATGCTCTTCCTGTATAGTACTTACCTATTGAAAAAGGGATTGTAAAGCTACCTGGATCCTTTAGCTTCCTTGGAATTTTGTTTTGTAAAATCAGACTACATTCTTTTGACATGACAACAGTTTCAAATTCCCCTAATCTTCTTCTTTTAGAAAGCACATCTTTCATGAATTTGGCATAGTTTGGCATTTGTTGAAGTGCCTCTATCAAGGGAACATTGATATGCAATTGTTTTAAAACATCTAAAAATTTACTGAATTGCTTCTCCTCATGTATTTTTTTCAATCTTTGAGGAAAAGGAGGAGGAGGGTGTTCTGGTACTAACCTTGGAGTAGGAGATGTAGGAACACCAGGTGTTTCTGCATCTCGAGAATTTTTTTCATTTTTATTTTTTTCTCCCTTCTCTGTACCTTCAAGCTCATATGGTTCTGTTAGATCCTTGCCACTTCTCAAAGATATGGCTTTAACCTGTTCCTTACCTTGCCTTTGTGAGGGTGAAGCTTCTGTGTTTGATGGCAAAGTACCTACTGGTCTTTGCTGCAAAGCAGTTGCTAATTGCCCTACTTGGTTCTCTAGGTTCTTAATTGATATATCATGAGCTTGCCTAGCAGTTCTAGTTTCACTAATGAATGATCTAAGCAATTCTTCTAGAGAGTTGGCACTGGCAGGTGGGTTTGATCTTTGTTGGCTTTGAGGTAGGAATCCAGGAGGAGTACTTGGTGCAGGTGCACTTTGTGCAGGTGCATTAGAATTGTTCCACCTAAAATTTGGGTGGTTCTTCCATCCTGGATTGTAGGTATTAGAGTCAGGGTTGTTATTTTTATTGTAACCTACATAATTGACAGAGATAGGGTTGCTAGGACATTCTTCATATAGATGGCCTCCTCCACAATACACACAACTTGTAGTTCCTGGAGGGGCTTGTTCTATAGTTGCTGCAGTGTTTTCTTTAGGTGTTGCTACACTAGATGTAGGTGCACTAGTGCACTGTTTGATCAGATTGGTTAAAGTGGCTACTTGAGCAGATAGGGCTGATATATCATTAATCTCATGTACTCCAGAGGTTCTCTTTTGAGCACTTACCCTCTCTGTAGGCCAACTTGAACCATTTGTAGCAATTTTGTCAATAAGATCACATGCTTCATTATAAGACATATTCAAAAGAACACCACCAGCTGATGCATCAAGCATCACTCTGGTTTGTGGTTCTAGACCATTGTAAAAAGTTTCCATTTGTATAATGTCAGGTAAACCATGATGTGGACATTTTCTTAAAAGTTCTTTCCATCTTTCCCATGCTTCAAACAATGATTCAAATTCTTTTTGCTTAAAAGATGTAATATCATGTCTCATCCTAGCATTTTTAATAGGAGGAAAATATTTGCTTAAGAATTTTTCAGCTAATTCATTCCATGTATGAATAGAATTGGGCTCCATAGAATTTAGCCATGATTTTGTCCTATCTTTCAAAGAGTATGGAAATAACTTAAGCCTAAATGCATCCTCACTAATGCCAGGAATGATAAAGTTACTACAAACTTCTATGAATTGTTTTAAATGTTCATGGGGATCTTCATGTGGAGATCCACCAAATTGACCAATTGTTTGCAACATTTGAAACATCATAGGTTTAAATTCAAAATGAACAGCATCAATTTGAGGTCTAGCAATACTAGTTTGTATGTGCTGCTGGTCATATTGAGCATAGTCTCTCATAGGTCTATCTCTATCATTAATCATACCTATTGGTCCCATTTGAATGAATTGTTGTCTGTGATCTGGTTCACCTTCAGTTTGTTGATGTGAATTAGGTCCTCCTCTTACTGAGGCATCTTCACTGTGGTGAGACATTGTTCTGCAGTCTTGTTGTCTTTGTCTTTGTTGTCTTAGCAATCTCCTAAATCTTCTCTCAATTTCTGGATCACAATCAAATTCTGGTGGTCTATCTCTGGGCATAAACTAGTGTTTCCACACTGAGTGTTTCTGCACTAAGGGTTTCTGCACAGAAAACAGAATACCAGTAGTACTAATAAAACACTAAATTAACAATCTAAACAACAAAATTTTACTATAATCCCCGGCAACGGCGCCAAAAACTTGGTGTGGTTTATTATATGCAAGTATACATAGTCACACAAGTAATAAAGTGATAAGAAAGGTCGAACCCACAGTGATTATGTATTGTAAATTTTTGTAGTTCAAAGTGTACACTTAGTGTGTCTACACTATTCAGTATTTTTGGTTTGGAGTTTTCAAAGTAAGTAAAATAATAATAAGCAATAAAATGTGTGAGAAATCAGTTGGAAAAAGCAGTTGAGATGTTTTTACCAAGTACTTTACTTCTAAATGTTTTAATGGAGTATGTAGTGTGGGAACACTGGATGTAGGTGCATCAGTTTGTGCCTTTCAGCACTTCTCTTCAGAGTTTCATTACAAGCTCTTATGATCTTTGTTTTCTACAGTAAAGAAAGGTTTGTCAATTCCTCCCTTGCCTCCTAACAATGATCCAAGTTGCTAAATAGGTTCACTCTTGTAATTTTATTATCCTAAGAACTATGCTATCCTATGTCTAGGTTTTAGCATATATTTAACAAAGTTTCCTTTATTAAATACTTGTCCTTATTAACTCTTGAGTTCATAAATGTAGCCCATGTCTGCTGCTACAAGTTTTACCTATTCTAAAGTGATCAATTCCAGAATAAGTTGAAAGAAGTATTATGCAAGAATTTAAAGTGTTTACACTACATAAACCATAATAACATATTTAGAAGTTCATTACAAGGTTAGAACATCTCAACTTAAGGGAATTTAGCTCATGTTACTCATGTTATAAAGCAAAGAATATGCAAAGAACATAAGTAAATGAATAATAAGGCAAAATAACTTAAAAGAGTAGAGATTACTTGAATAGAAGATCTTTTGCATTAAGTTCCCAAGTTGAAGTACAGTAAAGATTTCTTACACGAATTTCTTCAAAGTAGAAGTGAAGGGAATGGTTGTCAAGCACTTCCTCACCTTCCTCTCCTTAGAAACTTAAAATGAAAATAAACTAAACCTAAACTAAACTGAAAGATAAAAGATTTAAAGATGTGAAAGATGATAGTATATAGGATGATGGATTTGGCTTCTATTTATAGGCTTGAAAGCTTTCCTCTTGCAAGGGGTTTCCTTTGGCGCGAAAGATCAGCTGAGGGGACCGAACATGGTTAGTTTGTTGACAACCAATCAAGCAAGCTGCACAGTTTTGGTCGCTTGCATGCATAACAAAAGAAGAGGTCCATTGGAGAAGTGCCACATGTCTTTTAGATAAGTTTGAGTCTTGCAACTTGATTTTTATGTGTATCGCCGACTTCAGCAAGTGGCTCAGCTCCAGGTGACTAGGCATGACGTCACTAATCAAGTGTGGAAGCATTGAAATGGTCTTTGGATGTTTTGGTTTTAACTGCAGAATTTTAGCAGGTGTTGACAGTGTTTCCACTCCTAGTGTTTCCACTCCTGGTGTTGGCAGTGTTCCCACTCCTGCAGTAGCTGCACTGAACAAAAACATCAAACCTAACAAGATTTGTGCATTTTGCCTAGATCATTGCCCTTTATCCATTTGAATATTTAGAATGTTGTTCCTTGATAAATAAGCTATAAATATATATAAATGTTCTTGAAAATAAGCAATAACTCAAGCTTAATTGTATGAATAACTCTATATAAAATAGAGTTATCAGTCGTCCATCTGGGAAGGAGTCAACTCACTGGCTAACAGATGAAGAGTTAAGTTCAGCACATGTTCATGTGTTGATAAACTGTACTGAGGTGCAACCATTTATTGAGTATGTTCCTCAACATTAACAATCGATCTTAATTAGTTAATATAGTAGACAAGTGTAACAATTAAATTATTTCTTTTTAGGGAGTTCTTGTCATCAGAGGCAGTACGTGAAGACCAATCTTCTGCTCATATTCATGCGCATTTTCCAATGTGATTTAGTCAATATGTGTATTCTCTCCCGCCAAATCCTACCAACCAACACTTGAGGAACATATCAGACGGTCCTCAAAGATGTGTTAAAGAATGGCACACATACTTTGTCAATGGATACAAATTTCACACCAATGAATGGACACAGGGTAGAGAGACAGTCAATAGTAGAGTGTGCATGAAGGGGGTCACTGGAGGAGGTGAAGATGATTTTTATGGTGTGGTTCAACACATATATGAACTTCAGTACCCTCATCTAGATTTTAGTCCAAAGGTAGTGGTTTTTTATTGTAATTGGTTTGATCCGTCTGCTCGAGGAACAAAGGTGAATCCAAAGTCAAATACAGTGGACATTAAAATGAATGGTAGATATCGACCGTATGATCCGTTCGTCATTGCACAAAATGTGAGATAAGTCTATTATGTCCCTTATCCATCAATGCGGACTGATAGGCGTGGTTGGTGTGTCGCAATTAAAACAAAACCAAGAGGTCGCATTGATCAGACAAATGATGACACGATGGAAGATATGCCATATCAAATGGAAGAGATGTCTAATGTAAATGAAGTGATTCAAGTTGAACCCATTGTTCGTTTATGTGATGAGCCAAACACCGGCGATGAAGTTGTTGATGACGAAGATGCTGATGGTGAAGATGCAATAGACCACATTGGTGTATCAAGAATTCACTCCTCCGATGATGATGATTTTGAGAATGAATGGGATTCAAATTAGTTATTTATGTTTCAATCAATTATATAAGGATGTAATTTATGTTTCAACAATTCTATTTTTAATGAATGATGTTATTTTTAATGAAGGATGTTATTTGTTTGAGAATGACTGGGATTCAAATTATTTATTTTAATGAGTTTTGTATATGTTTATGTTAACCTTGTTTAGTATATGTTTGTTTAAATGTATATGTTTAGATCTATACAGATATGGCATCTCATGATGACTCGGGATCCGATCATGACGGCGCATATGTTCCTCCTCCACCTCCTGATGCCGCCAGCACTAGCAGGCGGAAGACATCTACTCGCCTAGGGCGCCGTGTTCAGCCTACGCGTGTTGTTGTTACTACTGGCGGATATTTGCCACCACCTGTGTCTGAGGATGGTGCTAGTACTAGTACTGCAGGGGGCCCATCGATTCCTGTTGGTACTGAGGGCTTATCCCCGACACATGTTGATGCGGATGGGGTACGCACATTCATTTATGGGACTGATGTGATTAGGGTTACACCTGATGGGCGTATCATATTGCAGATTGTTGGCGATTCGTAAGTCTATATATATATATATTATTTATTAATTTATTTTTGTTGCCATTTATATATAACTTATATTTGGTGTAACAAAACTCATCTTTTTTTAATGCAGTTTTATTCCTTCGAAGGCTTCAGCTACCGCCATCACAAAAACAATCAAGGAGAATTTTACCAAGAGCTGGAAGAACTGGACGGAAGTTAGAAAAGATAAGGATGCAAATAAGAAGATGTTAAGATCATTTTTGGTAAGTTATTCGATTCTACGAAATAATTAATTTGGTGTATTATCTTATTGACTTGATTAATTAATTAATTATTGCCTTATAATTAACAACATTATTGTAAATTTCTTAAATAGGAAAAATGTACATGGTATCCAGGGGAGCAAGCCGCAGTTGAGAGAGTGTTTCATAAGAGATGTTCTCATCGCTATTCTGAATTGATGCGGAGGGCGCGCAATACGGGTACGAAGCCATCTTATATGGGAGACTCAACTTGGACTAAGTTTAATGAGTATTGGCAGAAAGATGAAGCATTTAAGAATTATTGTGAGAAAGCCAAGAAGAACCGTGCTTCTGAAAAAGGTGGTTGCACACACACGGGGGGGAGTGTTACTACTGCAACGCATTACATGCGTTTGGTAAATTTATTACTTAATTTATTACTTGATTAATTAATTAATTAATTATAATAATTAACTAGTCATTTTCAATATGTGTATTTAATTAATAATATATATATATATTTATGTACATATATATATATATATATATATATATATATATAGGTGGAGAGGGAACAAAGGCCAATCACTTTGCCTGAGTTGCATTGCCACATGCATATGGTGGAGGAGACTGGTGAGTACGTTACAGATCGGGCGAGGCGTATTCAGGTAAAACTACTTTTACAATTATATATTAATTAATGTTTATTATTTATATTAATAATTAGTTATTTATTTGTTGGGTTATTTTTTTCAGAAGAGCTTCGAGGGTGGGATGGCTGAGTACCATCAGTCACAACAGAGCAGTGGGGCAGCTGTCGATCCAGTGGAGGAGACTAGAGTAGCTCGTGATGTTTGGGAGAGAGCACTTGGTCCCCAAAAGACTAATCGTCTGGTAGGATCAGGTGGTATTGGACCGGCTGATTTTCAAACAAGCAGTATTCCGAGTCTATCAAATTCACATTCTGGATCCTCGACTGGTCGCAATTATGTTCCCAATGCTGGTGAGTTGAATGAGGTTAGGCAATTGACGCAGCAACTGAGCGAGGCTCAGCGTCAGATTGTCGAGCGGCAGCAGCAAAGCGATCGGGAAATTCAGGCGATTCGGGATCAAAGTGATCGGGAAATTCAGACGATTCGGGAGCAGGCTAGGGTAGCTGAAGAGCGCATGGAGGAGCGCTTTAAGTTATTGCAGGATCAGATGGTGTCTCAGCACTCGAGGCCATCCTCATCAGCATCCTAATCGCCGCCGCCACAGCAGCATTACTACCAGCAGCAGTATGCACCCCAGTATCCCCCGCCGTATGCATCCCAATATCCCCCGCAGTATACACAGCAGTATGCGCCGCCATTCCAGCCATACCAGCAGCAACATCAGTCACCCCGCCAGCCATACCAGCAGCCCCAACATCAGTCACCCCTGATCCAGCCAAACCAGCAGTACCCCCAGCAGCGGTCACCCCCGCTGGACATTGATCTTAATGTCCAAATGTCATCGCTCAGTGCTTTACTTCAAGATGATACATATTATAATAATGTTGATGACATTGACCGGCAGGCACCCCAGTAGCTTTAGATTATTTTATTTTTTTGTATGGATATTTTATTAATTGTATGGATATTTTTTTGGTGATAATATTTTACTGCTTTTCCCAATTTTTAATTTTTTAAATTAAAAATTAATTAGTTATTGGATTTTATTTTTTTATCAATAATTAAAAAAATTAATAAATTAATATATATTTTTAATTAAAACAATTTTTTTTAAAAAATAAAATTTATTTTTCAAAAATAATAATAATTTTTTTTTTAAAAAAAATGGTACTGTGCGGCGGATTTGTGTCGTTTGCGGCGGAATTTTAAATAAAACGTTTTTTTAAAAAAATTATATTCATTTTTTTTTAAAATAAGACGGGTGCTTTGCGGCGGATAACGGGTACTTTGCGGCGGATACTTTGCGGCGGATATTGGGCACTTTCCGGCGGATATTTTGCGGGAAAAATTTGTCCCCTTTTCCGGCGGATTATCCACCGCAAATTTGCGGTGGATTTTGCGGCGCCACTAAATCCGCCGCAAACTTGCGGCGAATAATCCGTCGCAACGCGTTTGATTCGAGCTGGCTACCGGCGGAAAAATTCCGCCGCAAAGTCCAAATATCCGCCGCAAATTTGGCTTTTGCGGCGGATTTTGCCCCACGCAAAGTCCAACTTTTCTTGTGGTGTCATGTTAGCGGCATCGATATGATCTCAGTGGAGATGATTTCGAGCCGAATATGGGGGGTTAAGGACAGATCAGACAAAACCCTTTTCCATATAAGTAGTGGAGGATCGAAGTTATTTCTAACTCCCAACCTTAAAATTGTTAGTATCGCCTCGCAATTATCTCAATGGAGATGATTTCGAGCAAAATATGGGGGTGAGGGACGACATCACCTCACCCTTTTCTATCAACAACGCACAGTCATCTAACCTAGGGTTCATGAAAACAACAATTAAACACTTTTCAACTAACCGTTATGAGATTGAGGCTGGTGCGGTGGTTCGGTGACGATGCGCACTCCGGTGCGGTGGTTCGGTGACGGTGCGCAGTCCGGTGCGGTTTTGAGACTTCAAACACCAACAATTTCAATCCTAAACCATTTCAACTTCAATTTCAATAACCAACTTCAATTTCAACAAACAACTTCAATTTCAACTTCCAAAATTGTCTATTCTACACAATTTCTACAAATCCTAATCCTATTTTGTTATTCTAATCATAATCCTACACAATATCTACAGATCCTAAATATCTAAATATTTGTTCTCCTACACGATTTCTCTATATCTAAAACGAAAAAATGAAAAAAAAACGAAAAAAAATGAAAGAGGAAGACAAACCTCCGGTGGTGGTGGTTCGTGGTGGTTGTCAAGCTGTGTTGGTGGTGCTGGTTCGGTTTCAGGTTCGGAGAGAGAGAGAGGGCGACGGAGAGAGAGAGGGCGACGGAGAGAGAGAGCAGATGAGAGAGGGCGACAGAGATGAGAGGTTCGTGGTGGTGCTGGTGGTGCTCGTGGTGGTGCTGTGTGGTGGTGGAGAGGGAGCAGAAGGGTTCGGTTCCGTGGAGAGGGAGGAGAAGAGTGAGGGAAGTGAACTGAAACAGAGAAGGGTGGGTAGCTGAGTGGTTTAATTGGGGTTTGCGACGGATTTAGCGACGGAAGTTCTGTCGCTAATCCTGCACGTTTCCCAAGCACACTGCAACGGTCAGAAACAGTTTGCGAGGGACTATAAGATCTGTCGCTAATTGTCTTGGTTTTCGTGCTGCGCAGATTTCAATTTGGCGCCTAGCATTTAGCGACGGAATGTTCGTCGCTAATGCTCAATGTTCTGTCGCTAATAATTAACTACACGAGGGACCCTGAATCCGTCGCAACTTCCGTCGCTAATGGAAGTTTTTGCGACAGACACCTATCCGTCGCTAATGTCCATCGGAAATAGGCATATTTTTTGTAGTGTAAACACACGGGCATTTGAGAATACACCTATGAAAAAGGTTGTGTGTGGTTCTGATGATTAGAGATAGAGTTCAAGACTACGAGTCACTCGTGTTGAATCTAAATCTTAACCGCTATGCAAGGTTCAAGTCGTATGACACCTCTGCTTATGCACAATCTTATGAAGGCGTTTGACGCTACTTCTAAAACTTCTTTTTAAATTCAAGTGGGGGATTGTTGGAACATTGGTTGTGAATTGAAAAAGTCCCACATTGCTTGGAATAGGCACTTGAAGAATGCTTATAAGTGGGGAATTCACTCCTTTGGATTGGGGCCCGAAGGGTACCCAGTTTTGTAAACGGGAAAGCACGCACATTAACTGACCACCATACACGCACACGCGCCACCGCCGCCGTCCGGCCGGCCGGGCCAGGCTTTGGCTTGGCTTGTGAGGTGTAAATTTCATTTTTGCGAAAATAATTAACCGTTGTGTATTTGATAGAGCTGTTTGTGGCCGTTCTTATCAGTTATTGACTTGTAGCGCAAGCACTCTGTTCTTATCTGCTGATACTTGCGTAGCAAGTCGGATTTGAAGCCTATAAATAGGCCCCTCCCTCACTTCATTCTACACAAAGCTTGACGTTAAATCATACCTCAAGCTCTTTCTCCTCTCTCGAAATTTTCTTCTCTTCTACTCCTTGGCCTACGTGCTATATATCAGAGTGGTTATTAACCATATTGAGGTGTATTTCTTGAGCAATTATTCACTGTGCAGTGATAATCGTTACTGGGTTGTTTTATCCTGGGGGCGTCGTGGTTGATAGTCTGCTTGCACCTTCGAGTAGTGCCGTGAAACGTCTTAAAGAGAGCAACCTAGTCCGCGACTCATCCCGGTAATTTCTTCGGTACAATTTTCGAAAACTCAAAAACAACACTTGCAAAATTGGGGGCATAATTGATAGAGGAATAGTTGATGGTGTGAAGGGAGGAGAAAGAAGGGATGAGATTTTGAATGAAGGAAAACAGGTATTCTCTCTGCGCAACTGCAGAGATTAATCTCTCGAGCTGGGAGATTCAACACTGCTGCATGCCCAAGGCTGGATTCGAACCCAGGACCTTGATTAAGGTGAAAGAGACCCCTACCATCTCATCCAAGTGCTCTTAGGTAACAATGAGGCTTTTATGATACAGTTGAAGAATTAGGGGTGCTGGTACAGTTGTTTTATATAACTAAGCTGATGGTGGTGGAGTTTGTACTCCTCGTAGTGTTGTTGCGTAGTTCTGTTTCAGGCTTCAACCCTCTTCTTTACCCAATAAATAAATAAATAAATAAATAAATAAATAAATAAGTGAGTAATATTTTTTTTCAATTCCATGAATTATTTATAAACACTTGTCTTTTAAAAAGTATAATTTCATAAAAAAATATTTTGTCAAAAAAATTGCATTACGAAAAAACTAATTTTTTAATCTATATTATATCCATTATATTTTTAATAGGCTTAAATAGCATTTACCCCCTGCAAATATCACCATAATCCATTTACCCCCCTGCAAAAAAAAACTCTTAAAACAAACCTTGCAAATATTAAGTGTTTCTAGTTACCCACTGCCGTTAACTTGCTGTTAAAACAAACTGACACACTGCCACGTGTCATCATCTTATTGGACATCTTTGTCGCACTAGCTTGGGAATGGGGCGCTACAGTGTTACTAAAAAAAATAAAGATTTTGGTGGCCAATGGGGATTGAACTCGTGACCACTTTGTTAAACCCTCACCATATTACCATTTGGCCAAATCAATTCTTGATAACTTTAAGCCAACTATTAGTATATATTACAGAAACGAAAATCATCATCATCAACAGCAAATGGCTGCAATCTGGAATCATCATCATCATCATCAATACAAACTGGAAAACGAAATCGAATTGGTTCTTAGATCTTGTTTGTGAATTTTGTTTTTGGAATCATCATCATCATGAATAAAAACTGGATTTACGTTTTTGAAAACAAACTGGAAAACGAAATCCCAGATCTGAAATCAATAAACGAAATCGATTTTAATCCCAGGAGAATTTTGTTCTTATTTCGTTCTGCCAAAACCCAGAAATTCATCCCCAAATTCATCACCATCATTCCTCATCATCATCCTCAACAACAATAATAAACCCAGAGTACATGAAGAACAGATTCGATTTCAGAAACCCACGATTTTCAATTTTCATTCATCTTCTCAAAATCGAAACCCATTTTCCTATCTCGATTTCAGATTTGATTTGTCCATAAACGAAACCCAGGAACGATTTAATCTTTATTTTCGTTTTGAATATGAAGATTTGTGAAACTGTTAAAACGATTCAATCACCACGAACCCAAGAAGATTCGATTGGATTTCGTTTTTTTCATTTTTTGGGTGTTCAAGGTTGAAGATGAAGATCCGTATTTTTCCAGATTTTTTTAAAAAAATTATGTGGCAATTATGTATTATATATTTGTAGGTGGGTCAATAATCTCAAATACTCATATGGCTCAGTGGTTAGGAGGTGTGTGTTCGAATTGGGGGTAATGAGTTCAATCCCCATTGGCCACCAAAATCTCTATTTATTTAAGTAACACTGTAGCGCCCCATTCCCAAGCTAGTGCCACATGGCAGTCATCCATTGGTTGCTGACGTGGCAGTGGTGACAAGGAGTTTAGTGCCACGTGGCAAAGATGTCTAATAAGATAATGACACGTGGCAGTGTGTCTGTTTTTTTAACAAGTTAACGGCAGGGGGTAACTAGAAACACTTAATATTTGCAAGGTTTGTTTTAAGAGTTTTTTTTGCAGGGGGTAAATGGATTATGGTAATATTTGCAGGGTGGTAAATACTATTTAAGCTTTTTAATATATTAAGTCACTACCATTTTTTAAATAATATCACAATTTTTTAATAAAATGTAACTTATTTAACAATAGTTTAAAGAACGGTTGAACCGGCACCTTCTAATTCTTTAACTGTACCGTAGAAATTTCCCTAAAACAAACGTGAAAAGGAAAAAAGATTTGCAGTGGATTTGGTTAGGAGTTGCAACGTTTATTATAAGAGTTTATAAATAATATAGAATTGAAAACAACGAAAGGGTTAGCCCCTTAGCCTCAATTGGCCTATTCTTTGCCATTTTTAAGATTTCCAAGTTGGCACAAAAAAAGTGTCGGCAAAGCAAGGTTGGGTCACCTTTGTGCACAGGGAGAGATGTAACACCCAAAATGATTTAGTTAATTATTTGATTAAATTATTTAGGTGTTGCAATATTGTTATTATTATTAGTATAATTATTTTAAATATTGATATATTAATTTATTTATAATTGAAGGGGGTGGTAGTAATAATTTCGAAATGGTAAATTTGGCCCAAGAAGAAGCCCAAGCCCGTTAGCTGAGATCCTAAGGCGCTGGGGTTGGGGTTTTGCGCCTCCAGCTTGTGAGAAAGAAAGAAAAACGTAAAAGAAAGAAAAGAAAGAGGAAGAAAGTCGCGAGTGAGAAGGGAGAAAGGAGAAGGGCGAATCGCACAAGGGGGAGAGGAAAAGAAGAGCTGTTGCTGTGGTTTTGTTGGTGACTCCGTAGGAAGGACTTCGTCTTCGGTGTAATCAAGGTAAGGGTGGGTCTTACCTTATAATAGGGATTATAATGGGGGTGTATGTGGGTTGTAGGAATTATATTGATCGCATTGTGTTTTTATTATTGTTTTGATGTATGATTGCACGTATGATGAATTGATGCCCTCTATGTGTTCGTTGGAAAATGTGTGAATTATGAGATGTGTGTAAGAATTGTAATGCACGCTAAATGCTTGATGAAACTCGTGTTTGATGATGTTTGACGATGATTGAAATTGTTGTTGATGATTGAGCATACGAAATTTGGAAGAATTTGAGTTTGAAGGACCCTAGGCGCCTTAGGCACCATTGTTGTTGTCAATTCATGCTTTGTTGCTGCTGTCTGGGCGCCTGTGGCCTATTTGCTGTGTTTCAGTGTTGCTGCCTTGGTGCAGTGGCGCCTGGGGCGCAGGATCCCAGTGCCTGGGCGCCAAGGGCGCCTAAATTGGGCTGCCCGGTTTGTGTTCCCGAGTTATATTTCTGAGTAATTATGTCATTGGGATGTCGTTATGGTTGAGTTTTGGTTGCTAGGATGTATGTTCTGAAAAATCACTGAGATCCCCTCCCCCGGGAGCCATGTTGCTTGTGTGCGTATATAGGGTGTCTTGGGTGAACTTCGAATTCTGGGCATATTTTACCGTGCCATCTTTTGTATTTGCGTGCCCAAATTCAATTTTAAACATTTTGGCTCGAGTGGTTTTATTTTTGCACGTGTCATTTTGAAGTTGTCCCTGTTGGCTCCACGTTGAAAATGATGCACCATAGTCACAGAACATTCTGCCAATTTGCGCCTCACTTGCGCGCCAGTCGCGCGTCACGCGCAAGTCACTGGGCATTTCTGCCATTCCGCGCGCCACTCGCGCCTAGGTCGCGCGCCACGCGCGAATCTGCTGTTCCTAGCCATTTTCAGCACGTGTCTCGGTTTTGTCCCAAATTTGTTTTTGACATATCTTTTGACTCGGGTGTCCGTTTTAAGTGTTTCAAAATGCATTTCGAAGCTCGTTCAGTCCTCTATCTGTGTGTGCTACTGTAATGTGAAAAATAATTAATTTGGCTGAAAATTTCTGGACACTTGTATTTTGATAGTGTTGTGGTAAAATGATGGTCGGTCTACGGACTAAAAATGTTGGTGATGATTTTAGGATGCGGTCTTGACGTTGTAATTTATAATGATGATGTGTGTGACTTGTGGTCGTGAAAACTTATGTTTGCTGATTTGTTCATGGAGTCACATGCATACATTAGGCTGCGGTCTTGACGATGCATTTTTAGGCTGCGGTCTTGACGTTATTTTTCGGCTGCGGTCGCGACGTGCCCAATTGGCTAATGAGAAGTGATAATGGTACCACATGCATTCTGCACTGCATACACACATGCTCATCATTGATAATTACCTTGTTTGGTGTACGATATGACTGTGTGACAATTATATATTGCGGATGTTGATGTTTATTTATCAGTTGGAAATGTTGCTGTGTATGTATAAAATATAAATGTGCTGTTGTGATTGGTGTAGTCCTTATACTCTAGCATACCGCTTATTATAAGCCTTATTATGCGGTTTAGACTCACCCCTTCGTTGTTTATTACTACAGGTAACCATGAGTGAAGGTTGTTATTCTTCATTCCTGCGTCGGTCTAGTGCTCTGATACGTAACACTCAGGGGATGGGCGCTAGTTTTCCTTTGTTTATTTATTTGAGATGTTAAACATTTTTAATTGAGATTTTTATGTTGAGACTGGATTTTGTGTGCTGAGTTTTATTTTTATTCCGCTGCGAGACGATGTGATTTCTGTCGTGTGGACTGAATAATATGTTTTTGGGAATCCCATTCCATTGTTAAGTGTTACGTATTTTCTTTGATTTCTTAAAGGAATTTTATTATGTTGTTGATGTTTGTTCGAAGAAATGTAGCATCCCGTTTGGATTAGTTGAAAAATAAATTTTTGAACTCTGATAATTTTTATTTAAATACCGGGTAGAAAATGGGGTGTTACATTAGTGGTATCAGAGCAGTTCGGTCTGTCCGGCCAAGTCGTCCTGTCATAGTGTCTTATGACAAATAAGAATTGTTAGGTTAGTTCTAAATTTTTGTTTGTGCTGCAGTGATAATTTGAAATGGCTGGGAGAAACGATGCTGCTCTTGCTGCTGCTCTGCAGGCTATGGCTCAGGCTGTTGGGAACCAGCAAAATGGTGCTGAAAATGCTGGGACTCGCAGTTTAGCCACGTTCCAGAGGGAGAATCCGCCCATTTTTAAGGGCAAGTATAATCCAGATGGTGCTCTAGCATGGCTGAAAGAGATTGAAAGGATATTTCATGTCATGGACTGCAATGATGCGCAGAAGGTCAGGTATGGCACCCATACGCTGGCAGAGGAAGCTGATGATTGGTGGATGGAGGTTAGGCAGAGGTTAGAAACTGCTAATGAGGAGATAACTTGGGCTGTTTTCCGTAGAGAGTTCTTACGGAAGTATTTTCCAGAGGATGTTAGGGGAAAGAAAGAAATAGAATTCCTTGAGCTAAAGCAAGGAAACATGTCAGTGACAGAGTATGCTGCCAAGTTCACAGAATTGGCTAAGTTTTATCCCCATTATGCTGATGCTGATTCTGAATTCTCAAAATGCATTAAGTTTGAGAATGGACTGGGGGCTGATATAAAGAAAGCTATAGGGTACCAGAAGATTCGGGTATTCGCTGATTTGATCGACAGTTGCAGGATATTCGAAGAGGATAGTAATGCTCACTCCAAGGTCATGAGAGATCAGAGGGGTAAATTTCAGAACCGGGGTAAGCCATATGAGGTCCCTGCTGGTAAGGGTAAGCAGAGGTATGCTGATAGTAAGAAGCCAAGTGGGGGAGATGCTCCCGCTAATATTGTATGTTATAAGTGTGGAAAGCCTGGTCACAAGAGTTTCGATTGCAAGGTGGGGACGAGAGTATGTTTCCGTTGTGGCAAAGAAGGGCATATGGCGTCTGATTGTGAACGCAAGGATGTGACTTGTTACAACTGTGGTGAAGTAGGTCATATTAGTACCAAGTGTACTAAGCCGAAGAAAGAGAAGTTTAGTGGAAAAGTGTTTGCTCTCGCAGGGTCAGAGGATGCCAATGAGATTAGAGGTACATGTTTTATTAATGGTATTCCTTTGATTGCTATTGTTGATACCGGTGCTACGCATTCATTTATTGCTGCTTTATGTGCTAAGAAACTCGGCCTTGCTGTGTCTTCTATGATGAGGGAGATGGTTATTGATACTCCAGCTAAGGGTTCAGTAACTACCTCTCTTGTGTGTGCTAAGTGCCCTCTGTCTATCTTCGGCAGAGATTTTCTTGTTGACCTTATTTGTTTGCCGTTGGGAGGGTTGGATGTCATCCTTGGTATGGACTGGTTAGTAGTTAACCATGTGCATATTAATTGTTTTCGTAAATCTGTGAGTTTCTTTCCTCCCGAAGAAGAAGAATCTGTTTTATTGCCTGCTGGTCAATTGCATAAGGTAATGAAAGAGGGAGTTCATCTATTTGCTTTGATGGGGTCATTGTCTGCTGAGAATTAGGCTATCATTGAGGGGTTACAAGTAGTGTGTGAGTTTCCTGAAGTATTTCCTGATGAAATCCCGAGTGTTCCGCCAGAGAGGGAGATTGAGTTTGCCATTGATCTTATACCTGGTACTAGGCCTGTGTCTATGGCACCATACCGGATGTCAACCTCAGAGTTGTCTGAATTGAAAAAGCAATTAGAAGATCTACTTGAGAAGAAATTTGTAAGGCCAAGTGTGTCACCATGGGGAGCTCCGGTGTTATTGGTGAAAAAGAAGGATGGGAGTATGAGACTTTGTGTTGATTATAGGCAATTGAACAAGGTGACAATAAAGAACCGGTATCCGCTTCCGAGAATTGATGATTTGATGGACCAGTTGATGGGTGCTAAAGTGTTTAGCAAAATCGATTTGAGGTCGGGTTATCACCAGATCAAGGTAAAGGATGAAGACATTCAGAAGACAGCTTACAGAACGAGATATGGGCACTATGAGTATTCTGTGATGCCGTTTGGTGTTACCAACGCGCCGGGAGTATTTATGGAGTACATGAATCGTACCTTCCATAGTTACTTGGATCGGTTTGTAGTTGTGTTTATTGACGACATTCTGGTGTATTCTAAGACGGAAGAGGAGCACGCAGAACATTTGAGGTTAGTACTAGAAGTGTTGAAAGAAAAGAAGTTGTATGCGAAGTTGTCTAAGTGTGAGTTCTGGCTGAATGAAGTAGGTTTCCTTGGTCATATTATCTCTGGTAATGGTATAGCTGTGGATCCAGCCAAGGTTGATGCTGTGTTGCAATGGGAGAGCCCGAAGTCAGTTACTGAGATCAGAAGCTTCTTGGGATTAGCTGGTTATTACAGGAGGTTTATTGAAGGTTTCTCGAAGTTAGCCCTTCCGTTGACTCAATTGACGTGTAAGGGAAAAGCATTTGTGTGGGATGCTCGATGTGAGTAGAGCTTCAATGAGTTGAAGAGGAGGTTGACAACATCGCCCGTTTTGACTTTGCCTGTTCCGGATCAACCGTTTGTAGTGTATTGTGATTATTCCAAGATGGGTTTGGGAGGTGTGCTGATGCAAGAAGGTAAGGTAGTAGCTTATGCGTCTAGACAGTTGAGGACCCATGAGAAGAACTACCCTACTCATGATTTGGAGCTAGCTGCAATTGTGTTTGTGCTGAAGATTTGGAGGCACTATTTGTATGGTACTAGATTTGAAGTGTTTAGTGACCATAAGAGTTTGAAATACTTGTTTGACCAGAAGGAGTTAAATATGAGACAGAGACGTTGGTTAGAATTGCTGAAGGACTATGATTTCGGCTTGAACTATCACCCCGACAAAGCTAATGTCGTGGCGGATGCTTTAAGTCGGAAGACCTTGCATATGTCGGCCATGATGGTTAAAGAGTTAGAGTTGATTGAGCAGTTCCGGGATATGAGTCTAGTCTGTGAAGTGACACCGCAGAGTGTCAGATTGGGAATGTTGAAGATTGGCAATGAATTTTTGGTTAGTATTCGAGAAGCCCAAAAGTCAGATGTAAAGTTGGTGGACCTGTTAGTTGCGAATGATCAAGCTGCGAATGGAGATTTCAAGTTAGATTCCCAAGGTGTATTGAGATTCAGGGATAGGATCTGTATTCCTGATGATGCTGAGATGAAGAGAGTGACTCTTGAGGAGAGCCATAGGAGCAAGTTGAGTATTCATCCAGGGGCTACGAAAATGTACCAAGATTTGAAGAAGTTGTTCTGGTGGCCTGGTATGAAGAAGGATGTGGCACAGTTTGTGTATGCCTGTTTGACTTGTCAGAAGTCAAAGATTGAGCATCAGAAGCCTGCGGGGTTGATGCAACCATTAGAAGTTCCGGAATGGAAATGGGATAGAATTTCCATGGATTTTGTGACTGGCTTGCCAAATACCGTAAGGGGGTTTGATGCAATATGGGTGATTGTGGATAGGTTGACGAAGTCTGCTCACTTCTTGCCGATTAGTATCACTTATCCAGTTCCAAAGTTGGCAGAGATTTATATCAAGACAATTGTGAAGTTGCATGGCGTTCCGCTTAGTATTGTATCTGATAGAGATCCAAGATTCACTTCTGAATTTTGGAAAAGTTTGCAAGAAGCTTTGGGTTCTAAGTTGAGGTTGAGCTCCGCGTATCATCTGCAGACAGATGGTCAGACCGAGAGAACTATTCAGTCGTTAGAGGACTTGTTGAGGGCATGTGTTCTTGAGCAAGGAGGTTCGTGGGACTCTCATCTTCCATTGATTGAGTTTACCTATAATAATAGTCATCATTCTAGTATTGGGATGGCACCGTTTGAGGCGTTGTATGGTCGGAGATGTAGGACTCCGTTATGTTGGTATGAATCTGGAGAGAGTGCAGTGTTAGGGCCTGAGATTGTGCGAGAAACCACTGAGAAGGTGAAATTAATTCGTGAGAAGATGAAAGCGTCGCAGAGTCGACAAAAGAGCTATCATGACAAGAGAAGGAAGGACTTAGAGTTTCAGGCCGGTGATCATGTATTTTTGAGAGTCACTCCGGTGACTGGTGTTGGGCGTGCCTTAAAGTCAAAGAAGTTAACTCCCCGTTTCATTGGTCCGTATCAGATTACGGAGAGGGTGGGAAGTGTTGCCTATAGGGTGGCTTTGCCGCCTAATCTTTCGAACTTGCATGACGTGTTTCCCGTGTCACAGCTTCGAAAGTATGTTCCAGATCCGTCTCATGTGATTCAGATGGATGAAGTGGAGGTACGGGATAATCTCACTGTGGAGGCTATGCCTGTGCGGATTGAAGATAGAGAAGTGAAGGTTCTGAGGGGGCAGGAGATTTCTTTGGTGAAAGTGGTTTGGTTAGGAGCTGCTGGTGAGAGTATGACTTGGGAGCTGGAGAGTAAGATGCGGGAGTCTTACCCAGAGTTGTTTGAATCAGGTAAGAATTTCGAGGACGAAATTTCCTAAGTGGGGGAGAGTTGTAACACCCAAAATGATTTAATTAATTATTTGATTAAATTATTTAGGTGTTGCAATATTGTTATTATTATTAGTATAATTATTTTAAATATTGATATATTAATTTATTTATAATTGAAGGGGGTGGTAGTAATAATTTCGAAATGGTAAATTTGGCCCAAGAAGAAGCCCAAGCCCGTTAGCTGAGATCCTAAGGCGCTGGGGTTGGGGTTTTGCGCCTCCAGCTTGTGAGAAAGAAAGAAAAACGTAAAAGAAAGAAAAGAAAGAGGAAGAAAGTCGCGAGTGAGAAGGGAGAAAGGAGAAGGGCGAATCGCACAAGGGGGAGAGGAAAAGAAGAGCTGTTGCTGTGGTTTTGTTGGTGACTCCGTAGGAAGGACTTCGTCTTCGGTGTAATCAAGGTAAGGGTGGGTCTTACCTTATAATAGGGATTATAATGGGGTGTATGTGGGTTGTAGGAATTATATTGATCGCATTGTGTTTTTATTGTTGTTTTGATGTATGATTGCACGTATGATGAATTGATGCCCTCTATGTGTTCGTTGGAAAATGTGTGAATTATGAGATGTGTGTAAGAATTGTAATGCACGCCAAATGCTTGATGAAACTCGTGTTTGATGATGTTTGACGATGATTGAAATTGTTGTTGATGATTGAGCATACGAAATTTGGAAGAATTTGAGTTTGAAGGACCCTAGGCGCCTTAGGCACCATTGTTGTTGTCAATTCATGCTTTGTTGCTGCTGTCTGGGCGCCTGTGGCCTATTTGCTGTGTTTCAGTGTTGCTGCCTTGGTGCAGTGGCGCCTGGGGCGCAGGATCCCTGTGCCTGGGCGCCAAGGGCGCCTAAATTGGGCTGCCCGGTTTGTGTTCCCGAGTTATATTTCTGAGTAATTATGTCATTGGGATGTCGTTATGGTTGAGTTTTGGTTGCTAGGATGTATGTTCTGAAAAATCACTGAGATCCCCTCCCCCGGGAGCCATGTTGCTTGTGTGCGTATATAGGGTGTCTTGGGTGAACTTCGAATTCTGGGCATATTTTACCGTGCCATCTTTTGTATTTGCGTGCCCAAATTCAATTTTAAACATTTTGGCTCGAGTGGTTTTATTTTTGCACGTGTCATTTTGAAGTTGTCCCTGTTGGCTCCACGTTGAAAAGGATGCACCATAGTCACAGAACATTCTGCCAATTTGCGCCTCACTTGCGCGCCAGTCGCGCGTCACGCGCAAGTCACTGGGCATTTTTTCCGTTCCGCGCGCCACTCGCGCCTAAGTCGCGCGCCACGCGCGAATCTGCTGTTCCTAGCCATTTTCAGCACGTGTCTCGGTTTTGTCCCAAATTTGTTTTTGACATATCTTTTGACTCGGGTGTCCGTTTTAAGTGTTTCAAAATGCGTTTCGAAGCTCGTTCAGTCCTCTATCTGTGTGTGCTACTATAATGTGAAAAATAATTAATTTGGCTGAAAATTGCTGGACACTTGTATTTTGATAGTGGTGTGGTAAAATGATGGTGGGTCTACGGACTAAAAATGTTGGTGATGATTTTAGGATGCGGTCTTGACGTTGTAATTTATAATGATGATGTGTGTGACTTGTGGTCGTGAAAACTTATGTTTGCTGATTTGTTCATGGAGTCATATGCATACATTAGGCTGCGGTCTTGACGATGCATTTTTAGGCTGCGGTCTTGACGTTATTTTTCGGCTGCGGTCGCGACGTGCCCAATTGGCTAATGAGAAGTGATAATGGTACCACATGCATTCTGCACTGCATACACACATGCTCATCATTGATAATTACCTTGTTTGGTGTACGATATGACTGTGTGACAATTATATATTGCGGATGTTGATGTTTATTTATCAGTTGGAAATGTTGCTGTGTATGTATAAAATATAAATGTGCTGCTGTGATTGGTGTAGTCCTTATACTCTAGCATACCGCTTATTATAAGCCTTATTATGCGGTTTAGACTCACCCCTTCGTTGTTTATTACTACAGGTAACCATGAGTGAAGGCTGTTATTCTTCATTCCTGCGTCGGTCTAGTGCTCTGATACGTAACACTCAGGGGATGGGCGCTAGTTTTCCTTTGTTTATTTATTTGAGATGTTAAACATTTTTAATTGAGATTTTTATGTTGAGACTGGATTTTGTGTGCTGAGTTTTATTTTTATTCCGCTGCGAGACGATGTGATTTCTGTCGTGTGGACTGAATAATATGTTTTTGGGAATCCCATTCCATTGTTAAGTGTTACGTATTTTCTTTGATTTATAAAAGGAATTTTATTATGTTGTTGATGTTTGTTCGAAGAAATGTAGCATCCCGTTTGGATTAGTTGAAAATAAATTTTTGAACTCTGATAATTTTTATTTAAATACCGGGTAGAAAATGGGGTGTTACAAGAGACTGCTCACCTTGTATAGTGACTCGGTGAAGGCCTTTAAGAGGAGACATGTTATTGTGGTAGCTGAGAACGATGCTGCTTATCTGCGTCTTCGTCGCCTAAAAAGTGACGGCGACGAGGTCTTCAAGTTCCCTATTTTCTGGTCGAGGGATTTCTTTTAAACCGATTTTGAGGTGACGACGATATCACAGGTTCCTGATGACAAGAAGGCTTGTTCTATGGATATCTTGTTTTGCCTCCCAGTTAGGAGTGGATGAGAAGGGTAGACCTCGATTCCCAAGACTACGCCACTTACCATCACAAGTACGACCTTCGAAATGACAACTTACAACGTTGCAGAGAACGAAGCGACATCACTCCCATTAGTCAAAAAAGGGCCGGGGGAAGAGAGCTAGAGAAGTATAGAACCAACAAACAATAAAATAGATATTATTCCTCAAAAGAGCGCGACACGATTACAACATCATTCCTTGAATAACCTAGCAAAACCAAAAGCATAAGCTAGAAACACCCTAGTTTCAATACAAAGAAGAAGAACCCACACGCGAAATCATCCCCGATAACATCCAAAATCTCCCCCCGGACCCAGAAGCCCATCCAATGAAGTAGTCACCAAGAGCCTGGCATACCTCCAAATCTTCCAAGCCAACGCCACAAGAGAGCCGTGAATGGACGAAGTATGGCCAGCACCCCTAGCCAGCCCCTTGGTGCAACTAGCGTCGTCCAACCCATAATGCTACCCCACAAGTGCATGGTTGCAACAACTACCAGAACCGAGTCTTTAGAAGTCGTAGCCCCATTCCATGTACCAGTAAAAGAGGCAGTCTATATCCATAGGGAGTAATCCCACACCACAGGCCCAACAACTGATTCGATGGGGCATCCAAAGGGAGACACATCCATTTAGGTATTCCGCACCCCTCCAAACGTAAGAATGACCCACCTTGGACAAACCATCTCCGAGGTAATGTTCCATCCTTCCACATTGGACACTCTGCCGCCTCTAAAAGGGTTGGATCCCTATTAGAGGTACCTAATAAGGAAGAAGCAAGCAAAAGAGGGTGAAACGGTGATAACCTAAAATTCATAAAGTGAACTGAAGAAGCAAGAAGAAGAGAAGTGATGACACAAGAGGGAACATCTGTACACCCGAGAAAATGTGGACAGTACTAGAGGGAACATCTGTACCGCCTGCGCCACCTTAAGAACCATGCATAGACCAGGACGCGCTCGACTAGAAGACAAGCAAGGATGACGTGCCGGGCAACCATTGGCTCGTACCGGGGGTAGTAACCATCTCACTACCTCGGTGGCAGGCAACAAATGATGCTACCTTATGGTATAGAACACTGTAGGGTCCCTAAGGTAGTATAAATAGTGCATGCTATTGTTGTATTAATTATCCCTTTTCCTCATACTTGGGAGGTCTTCCTTACCAATGTTATCTTCTTAAGTGCAACACCCCTCCCCCATCTTGTACACGAGAACAAATACTCATTTTGGTTTGTGGCAAAAACTATTGTGCTCAATTGGGCCCATAAGTATTAATAAGTCGTGCGATACTGATACATTGGCCTTGTCCTAAAACGACTGGTACAATGCTTATGTGTATTTTTAACTAGCTAATTTAGTCCTTATATGCATCTAAGTGTAACACATCCCCAAGCCCTAAATTCCTATTGTAGGACCTTCGTGTTGTAAGTTTTTATCCTTACTGCCAAACATAATGGAAGTGGTCGCATGTGTTTTGTGAGTCATTGAAGATGAGTCATGTTGGGTCTAGTTCTGGCAACCTTGATGAGTCATGTTGGAAATCAAAAAATATGAAGCTAACTTAGTTTTTTGGTTACAAAAAGTTTAGATGAGTTGGGCTCTGGTGGCTCACCAGGGTCAGGGCAGACCTCACTGCTCTTTGAGCATTTACAGAGGTACTTACAGATCACTCACCACCAAAGAGGTCCTCACATCGGCAACGGGAGTTGAACTCACGCCCTAGCGGAGAATGAGCCAACTTCTTACCAACTAAGTCAACCTTCATTGGCCTATGAAGCTAACATGTAATCACAAAGAAAAACACATAAAAAAAATCAAAATTGGAAAATAGAAAACAAATGCCTTATACAAGATGAACAATTAATACAGCAATAATGTAATCTCAAGGACCGGATGCAGTGCAGTGCAGGGATCATATTTGTCAACGCTGAGCATTTGAAGTTTTAGTCATGACTAGTGGGGTAACCCGTGCGATGCACGGGGCCAATGCTCTATTTAACACAAAATTGTCCGGATACAAAAATTCGTTGTTTAGATTATAATATAAAAAAAGCTTTTAAAAAATAAAAATGGGAAACGGAATACATTAACCAAACCAACCATTAAAATTCTTGATTAATTAAAAACTTATGTTCTACTGACATTAAATGAAAAACTCAAAATCATTAGATCAAATACTTTGTGAATATCAGATCAAACCCTAACAACATCAACAAAAATACTAAGTGGTGAACCCTGAATTTCCATTGAAAGATTAGAAGGAAAGCGTTGATGATAATCTCTCTAAAAACCTTTTGGAAGTTTAAGGAATCTCTGCAAAATAGCAATATAAAAAGTAGTTAATATAGAATAAAACTGAAAACAATGTGATCAACATGTCTAGCTATATTAATGGCATATGAAACAAAGGTAAAAGTAAACATGCAAATCAAGTAGAAACAAAATTGGCAATATAAAAAGTAATTAATATGCAATCAAAAACTACCCAAAAAGAGCCTTGGTTTAGGCATATCGAGAAGCTGCAATTAATCAATGCTTGTTATTAGTCTATATCCTTTGCAAAATTCAGACTCAGAGTGCATGTATTATATTCTTTGCAACTTTAACAAATCTTTACTAAAAGAGTGCCTGCTCTATTCATGCATACATATCAATCAGAAGAATTGATCTACTAAATTATCTTTTCATCTTAGAATCCTCACCTCTTCACATGAATATTGAATGTGCCACTCTCTACAATGCACAAGCTATGAATGCATTTTACACATGCCACTTAGACCATATGATACTCAAGTAGAAATAAAGTATAAGTTAAATCATAGGGTTGTGTATTTGTATGAGAAAATTACCTAGGAGAGTCGCTGGAATACTTCTTTGTAAACCACATTGGAAGTAGTATTTGTGGAATTCCCTTCATCATCAGTTATCAATATTTTTAAACCCTTTTTTGAAGTAACTCTTGAAACGGCTACATATAATTGACCATGTGAGAAAACCGGTTGGGGTAAAAAAACACCAACATGTTTTAAAGATTGTCCCTGACTCTTATTGATAGTCATTGCAAAAGAAACAGCCAAAGGGAACTGTCTTCTTTGAAATTTAAAAGGAATTCGAGGATCAGACGGAGTCAATGACAATCTTGGGATAAAAACTCTTGAACCAGCATTGTTTCCGGATAAAACAATTGCCTCAACAACAAATTTACCCATCCTTGTTAGAATGAGCCGAGTTCCATTACATAATCCAGAAGAATGATCAATGTTTCTCAACAACATGATGGGAATACCAACTTTCAATTTAAGTTTATGAGCTGGAAGACCAGAGGCAACAATTGTATTTAAAAATTCTGGTGTGTGTATATCATCCTCAACATTAGCATTAGAATAATTGTGGCAAGGTGTGTCTAAACTTAGATATGTCTTTTCATCACCTGGAATTGAAGATATCATGTGCTCATTGATAATGTCCACCACTTCATTTTTGGGAGCTAAGATCGCCCTATTTTGAAAAAATAAAGGGTCATGCATTTCATCTAGAAATGATGGATATGTTGTATCAATGATATTTTGAATTGGTTCAACTGAATCTTTAATAAGCAACTCGTCTGGAATTTCAAGAGAGATGTCCGAATCATTTACTTCACCAATTGTACCATCTCCAATTTTTAGAACTCATTCAGAAAATTCTGTTGCTTCAGCAATGTCAGCATCTGAGGTACCATACAACAATCTCATATTCTTTGATAATGTCAAAATTTCACAATGGTTCCATAGATAAGAAGAGTTGATTGTGGCGTGTACAATCTGCTGTCTTGTTCCCTTGGGAATAACAGGGAGTATTTGGCGAAAATCTCCACCCAAAACAACAACCTTACCTCCAAAAGGAACACCTAAACTTTCACCATTAAGAGGCCTCAAAATATCCTGTAGGGTTCGATCTAGAGCTTCAAAACAATTTTTATTGGTCATTGGTGCCTCATCCCAGATAATCAATGAACATCTACGAATCAATTCTGCCAAGTGACTTCCTTGTTTTATGTTGCAAGTGGAACACTCATCTGGGTTAAGTGGAATTGCAAATCGAGAGTGAGCTGTCCTACCTCCAGGAATTAAAAGAGAAGCAATACCACTGGAGGCAACTGCTAAAACAATTTTCCCCTGTGATCTTAAACCAGTTGTGAGTCCTCTCCAAATATAAGTCTTGCCTGTTCCACCATATCCATTTAAAAAAAAGAAACCAGCCTTTTTTTCATTCACTCGTGCCATAATTTTTCCATAGATGTTTTTTTTGCTCATCTGTCATTGATGCCACCAACTGCTGGTTTTCAACCTCTAGTTTTACTCTATCGTAATTGATTCCATCAAATATGAGCCTATTCTGACTTGTTGCAAGCAAGTCTTCATCAGGTTGAGGCAAGGTAGGAAAATCCGAGAGACTCATATTATTGCTTTGCAACAACTTATGAATAAAGTAAAGGTCTTTAATTCATCAGCAGATAATTGTAATTCTAAAATAATAAGTGAATGCAAATATTAGTGTTTTAATAAGAAAAAAATTGGCAAACACAAATTAGAAAAGATGTAGACCAAAACCTGGAAATTGTAGAATGGATCTTTGTCTATGCAAAATGTCATCACCTAAATGGAACCATGTAGCATCCCACACAACTTCAGGTCTTGAAATCTGCCCAGATACTAATAGTATGATAAACAACTTGCGCAAAAAGGACCCAACACCCCAATGACTTGCCTCTTTAATAGCATCTATATATTCTTTGTCATCTTCCAATAAACCCATTGCATAGCAAGCATCTTTAAAATGTGGGTGAACAAAATCTCCAACTTTTCTTATGTCTTCAAAACACTGAGCTCCTTTAACATGATTCAGCAATCTCCTTAAATAATAAAGCTCCCCAGATCCAGGGGGATATAATGAAGTCTCCCAATAGTATATCCAGATTTACGTGGAAACCATTCCCTCTTTTCATCATTCCAAACAAATTTTGTTGGAAACTCAGCATAAGTAAGTTCTCTTGCTTGTGAATATTTTTTGTTTGCACCCATCCACGCCAAAAATTTGGAGCTCCCAATAGATGGCTTAGAAAGAACTGATTGAATAGGCCTATTATCACTGTAAATAAGCAATTGTTCACCTGGTAGATGAAATTGCAGCCTCTCCACTGAGGGTTCTCTATAATGAATGTCAAATGAAAATATTCTCCATGCAGCTTCAGATGAGGCCAAGTATCTACAGTCATAATACAACTGTATTTCCTCGACAATATCATTATTAGAGTTGGAATCACCAACACCATAGAAAGTCGTTGTAACTCGATCATGACCTTTATTGACATACTTGAAGAGATACTTGATTGATCTAGATTGGTTACAATATTCAACATTAATATGAGAATTGTACTTGAGAAGCAAAGTGCTGTTGTAGGGAACAACAAATCTATTATCGAGAAAAGATTCACCTTTTTGAACGAAAACCCCATTATCTCTTCTTCTATAAATAGGATAACCATCGGAATCAATGATAGTTATATCACTGAATTTCTTTGGAAAATACTTTGTACACCTCTTGTTCTCCATGCAAGTAGATTTTGGATTTTGAGGTCCACATGGTCCATGAAGCATGGATGTAGATACAATTTCGAAGAGTTGTGGATGAGATTCTCTGTTGGGAATTTCAGCACATATAACCTTGTCAATATCATCAATAGTCTTGTACTTAGAAGATGAATGAAGAAATACTAAGATATGGGCATGGGGTAGACCGCGTTTCTGAAATTCAATTGTATAAATAACTGCAGAATAGTGAATAAGTGTGTGTTAAATTAAAGCATAAAAAACTCTATTAAATAAATAGAGAAGATATAGATAAAAGATACCTGCCATAACACGACCAAAAATATCTCCCTTTTTTATATCTTTAATCAATTGATCGAGTTTTATTTTGAAAACTCGACACACCACATCAGCACGATCTTCAGACTTAAAATTGTTTTTCGAAAAATACCTTGATAATTCTGGCCATTTATGGTTGCAGGTAAATGTTATGAATAATTCAAGGTATCCCGCCCAATTACAAATTGTCATAGCATCTTGATAATTTTGAAACATATAACGGGGGGTCCTCCGACAAAAGTAGAGGGCAAAATAATCCTTTTACCAGTTGTTGATGTATTCCTTTCACCCCTCAAAATAGATTCTTCAAGGCCTTTGTAAACATCGGCTCTTAGTTCTTTCTGGTTGTTTCTAACCCACTTCAATCGGGAGGACTCAATCATGGTATAGCCATCTACTAAAAACTGCTGAAATAAACGCTGAGAAAACAAAAGTGCACCTCCATCAATCTCTCTATGCTGAATTCTATATGCAAGCCAATCTCTAATAGTTACACGATCTCGTTTAATTTTTGCTGCCATGTTGTTGGATTGGAATTCAATGTTCTCTGAAAAACCATCCTCCCCATAAGGAAACAACAAAGGATATTGTAAGGGCAAATACGCGGCACTTAAAATGGGAATCCGCTGCAACAATCCTGAATGAGAACTGACAATAACATCCCTATCAAATCCAGACGGATCAAAATCACCAACAATTAAAGCGGCAACCTCTGAAGCAGTCGGTAAGTTGTATTGCCTAGCATCTCGATGTCTTTTGCCCAAAATTCGATGCTTAATGGTTGGTGCAGGATTTTGGGACAGCATATGTCTTGCCATTCTGTATGTCTTGACAAAGGGATTACATAAATCAAGACATTCTTTAATGTCTGTTACGATTTGGGCTCTCAAGCTGAGATCATCATCCTCCATCCTATAATAAATGATAAGTAAATAAATTGCTAAATAACAAAACAGAAACATAGGTATGAGAACAGAATAAGGTAGTATAAGCATACCTAACAACAGACATTCGATTGGAGACTTCATTTTCGGTATCATGTATGTAAAGCTGGGCAAATTTTGGTTCATTATCTGGAAGGGGAAGTAAGCTACCAATTTGGTGATAGTTCTCTCCATTTAAAACGAAAACAGGAGGCCCACCACCATCATTTATTTTTTTATCAATCTTTCCTCCCATAGAAGTAAAAGCAAACATACTATTGAAAGATCGAATGTTTGCCAAAAAAAACTTCCCCTTCTTATCATGCTTATAAAATAGATCATATAATACTTGAGGAGGAGGTTTATAGAGAGGTAAAGTTATTCTCCCTTGCCTACAACATAAAGAAAATCTTGGAATATGGGGATTAAATGTCTTTTGCACCCTTTCTTCCAACCACATTAAGGCACCACAAAATTGGCATACATATTTTGCATCTCCAATATCCCAGTAGAAAACTTCAGTAGCTGCATTCAAAAAATTAAGAAATCATAATTTTATGAGGAATATTAACTACATTTAAAAAAATAGAGAAATCATAATTTTATGAGCAATACACATAAATCAGAATGAGGCATAGTTGCTCAATACCAGTTGTTGATGGAACTGAAGAAGAATTTAGTGGCAATATTGTATCAGAATTTCTGGAACTATCAGCCACCTGATCAACGGATGTATGTTGAGATATTGGCATTTCAGAAGGGATGGAGTAAATGCTAGGATTAAGTGAAGCCAAATCAACATGCAATGCTCCTATAAAGTATACTAAAATATTTGTCAATAAGTTCAAATCAGAGCTTAAAATACTGGAGAATAAACTAATAAAAGAAGGATCAGTTGGCAATATAAGGAAGTAATGCTAAGATGCCTCAAACTTATAGAGTTGAAGATATAATATATTAAAATCAGTTAAAAAACTTTAAAAAAAACATACCAGTTGGGTTTAGATATGAAGGACTATTCTGTTGATCAACATTTGTTGGTCTAAGAATGAATTTGCCTGGTCTCAGAAGCACCAAAGAGGGTCTTATAGAAGAGTGGGATGAGAGTGAAACTGTAAGAGAGATGATAACAGTAAAAAAATTAATCAAGAAAACGAAATGAAGTTCAAAATAAGGGAATCTGTAGAAGGAAGTAATGCTAAGATGCCTCAAACTTATAGAGGTGAAGACAATGATCATTAACCAAAATACCATAACAGTGAGAAAAATAGTCAAATACACAAAACTTGACGTCATCTTTGTATAGTACCTGGTGTTGAATGCAACAGAGAAGGTTTGGATGGTAAGGGATTAATACAAACTGTGGTCTGATCAACTGATGTATGTTGAGATCCTGCCATTTCAGAAGCGATATGATTAAGTGCAACTGCATCTTGGGATAATTATAAAATATTTAAGAATAAACTAATAAAAGAAGGATCAATTGTGGAGATAATTTAGATATAAGATATCAAATTCAGTTTAAAAAACTTAAAAAAAAACATACCAGTTGGGTTTAGATATGAAGGACTATTCTGTTGATCAACATTTGTTGGTCTAAGAATGAATTTGCCTGGTCTCATAGGCACGAAAGAGGGTCTTATAGAAGAGTGGGATGAAAGTGAAACTGCAAGAGAGATCATAACAGCAAAAAAATTAATCAAGAAAACGAAACGAAGTTCAAAATAACGGAATCTGCAGAAGGAAGTAATGCTAAGATGCCTCAAACTTATAGAGGTGAAGACAATGATCACTAACCAAAATACCATAAAAGTGAGAAAAAATAGTCAAATACACACAAACTTGAGATCATCTTTGTATAGTACCTGGTGTTGAAGGCAAGAAAGAAGGTTTGGATGGTAGGGGGTTAACACAAACTGTGGTCTGACCAACCGATGTATGTTGAGATCCTGGCATTTCAGAAGCGATAGGATTAAGTGCAACTGCATCTTGAAATAATTATAAAATTTTTAAGAATAAACTAATAAAAGAAGGATCAGTTAAAAATAGATTATCAAGAACTGAGGAAAGAAGAGAAATAGATATTATCTGAGGACTAAAAGAACTAATAGCTTCTGCATTTTGAAAGAATGTAAGTGGAGGCTCTATTACCAATGGTAGATGTCTATTATTTAGTTCCATAAAAGTTGTTGCTTGTGGATATATATATATATATCTATAAGCCATAAAAAAGATCAGTAACTTAGATATAATATATTAAAATCAGTTAAAAAAACTTTACAAAAACATACCAGTTGGGTTTAGATGTGGAGGACTATTCTGTTGATCAACATTTGTTGGCCTAAGAATGAATTTGCCTGGTCTTAGAGGCACCAAAGAGGGGATTATAGAAGAGTAGGATGAGAGTGAAACTGCAAGAGAGAGCATAACAGCAAAAAAATTAATCAAGAAAACGAAATGAAGTTCAAAATAAGGGAATCTGCATGGTAAATGAACATGAAAGGAGAGCTGAAAAAGATACCAACAATCTACACTATTAGAAACAACAGGTGACCAGATTCTGTGAGAGCTGGGTTTTTTCCGTTTTTTGTCATTAGAGTCACTCATTTCAGCACCTTCAACAAAGATAATGTTACCCAAGTAATGAGAGAAAGATTGCTCTAAAGCAGAGAAGAGCACTCAAAAACAACAAAGAGATGACAAAGGAAAGAAAAACTGCCATAACAATGAAAAGAAAGAAGGGAGCAATCACAATACTGATATGGAGTGGAGTTGATGTGAATGGGTAAGGAAAAAAGAATGTACAAAATATAAGCAATAAATTTGACACAATCTTGAATGAGATCATCAAATGAAAGGTCATTTCATATCTGTATCATCTTACCTCACGAAATAAAAAATCCATAAACTATTTTATTTTATTCTTTTCACTTTCAAATAGTTGGTGGTAGTTTGAAACAAAAGTTAAATGTATGACAGTTAACAATAGAAAATAACAAACAACCATTACTTCATTGCTTTAAATCAAAAGACATTACATTCACATGGTTGGAAAGACAGCCTAAGATAGAAGGGAATAGAAAAGCTGACACTAATTACTCTTATTTACTCCACTATTAACTATAAAGTGGAGAAAGACAGAGGTAGTACAAAATGACATTAGGAAAAGGATAGCAGAAGCAATCCATTTTCTTAAAGCAGCAAACCAACACCCAAAAGAGCATGGAAACAGGTTCCTAATTACTTTTATTTACTCCACCGTGAACTATAAAGTGGAGAAACACCTAGGTAGTACATAATCAGAGTAACAAAAGGACTGCAGAACTTGCTGGATCAAGTCAGTTGGTTCTCCTTGTCTTGATGCCTTTCATCTCAAGCTCTTTGGTGGCTGAAGTTTGTGGGGAATCAAAGAGGGAGGTTGCAGATTTCCTGGAACCAAGTGGAGGAGAGGGCGCTTCAACACCTTCAGCTTGAACAACATTAAATACAGAAGCAGTATTGTCTTCACAATAAAGGGGGGAGGCATTCAGTTTGCTGGATGGAGTATTAGACATTTCCAAGGCAGTAGCTTCAGTTAAATCATTGGAAGCAACATTGTCCACATTAGGCTAGAAAAAAACAACACAAAAATAAATATTAGACAATAAACAAACATGACTTGGTTAACATTAAATGTGTTTTGTTGGGAAAACTAATATACCATGGGACTGTGAATAGCATAGCCAGGGTAGTCATTGGGATGAAGGTCCTCCTCAAGATTAAAAGTCTACAAATCAAGATCAACAAATGTGATACCCAAGAGTAAATAAGGATTTCAAGACAATAGTCTGTTAGGTAAATAAAAATAAGAGCAACCAACCTGAATTGAATGCATTTCCATGAATTGCTTGATAATATCGGGATCAGCAGTCAATCTTCTAACAGTATAATTATTCCACCCCTGAGTGATGTTGGAATCCTTATTTACTCTTGGGAATCTCTAATTTCAATTTTGAATAGCAGATTTTTGTCATAAAAAGAGTGAAACTCAGTAGGAATTCTACTGGTATTAACAGGCTCATCAGGAGGACCAATTAAATCTTGTGCTGACATTCCAAGAAAAGTATTAACTACACGATCGAAAGCCATGAAACTTGTTGAACCAGTTCCATCGATAACAGTGAGCTCAATTTTGTACCTACTCATACAAAATTGAAATGATATTTTAAAAGAGAACAATGGCATATGCGCAAGACGCAACTAAATTGGAATAAAACATTGCTTGGCAAATACGTCAACAATACCTAGGAACTCCAGCGACCTTCCTCCTGCACTCCTTGCAGAAGAATTTAGAACCAGCCTGAACAACCTTACGATAGCACTTCTGGCATGAAGTGTAAAACCACCCATGTGCAGATTCAATATCAATTACTTGTGCAAGTACAACAGCAGTGCCCACCTAAATTTATTCAATGATAATTATGAAAAAAACACCTACATAAATTGATGAAAAACTAATTCAATAGCAAAAGTAAAACTCTTACACTGGTAGCTTCTAACACCTCAGATATAGTTTTGTAGGAAGTTTCCATAAAATCAGTATATGTGGATACAATAGGTGGGGTAGCAAGTTGACTGATGGATTGAGTCAAAGATAAATCAGAAGCTTCCATTCTAAGATAAAAGTTAAAAACATGTTAGCTGAAAGAATGAGAAGCAATATACTGAGCTAGTTAATTTAAAGACAACAGCAATTATACTTGGACTTGTAGCCCACAATATCTGGCAGGTCATCATTGATGAAAATTTTGGTTTCATAGTAAGCATTGGAAATCCCCATTATGCCTGTTCCAAAAAAGAATCAACAAAGAAAGAGCAAGGCCTAACCAAGTAGGGATTTAGGAGAACACAATTGAAAGTGCAAAAGAGACCTTGATATTTTTTTAGTTTGCAAAGTTGAAGAACAATGATTGGAGCTGATGAAGAAGAGGCATCAATGATATTAGTAGCAACCTGCTCAGCAAATTCACTCCAGAGAGTACATTGAATCCTGTTGAACCTACATGTGGAGTTTACAAAAAGGTAATCATGTACAAATTAAATGAATATAGCATAACAACTGAGGTGGGATCGTAGTCAAAGAAACTAACTCTAAATCCTCAAGCACTAAATTAATCAGCTTATGAAACTTATCCTCTGTCCGTTGTTCTTTTAATTCACTCTTATCAACCACATGTCCTATAACATCTGATGAAAATAACAGATCAGGAAATATTACAAAAATAAAGAGAATGCTTTGGAAAAAGGTAAAATGCGAAAAAGGCACAAACCAACAATCATATCATCTTTTGGTGAGGCCAAGATATCAGGAAAAGGAGTAAACACAAAATGATGCAAATGTGTGTTGTTACTCTTCAAGGCACAACAGCTTGTGATAGTTATAAAAGAAAGCTTGTACTTGTTGTTAGTTGTTTGGAACTTTGCATCATTAAGAGCAACATTGAGCTTATCAATTCGATAACAGCGACCCTCCTTCAACACAGGTTGGAAGATTGGAATGAGGGAATTCTTGATGCTACAATGGATCCTATCAAGCTGAGAGAGGGAAAAAATTTCAAACAAATGATACAAACATATAATGGTAAAATCATACAATGTCAAAAAAATATAGAGAACTTGCCTTCTCATCCAACAAAATCATTTCGATACTATTTGTGTTCAGAGGATTCATATATTCAGGGAGAGTCCAAAGCCTTATGACACGCACTTCAAGTCTCCAGTTAACCTTACCAGGGACAATCTCAGAAATCAAATTAACACGAGATGCCATGGATTTCCTATAGTGAAACAAAAGGGAAAAAATGAAACAAAAATTAAAGTAATGCAAGTGAAGTCACTATAAGAAAAGAAGTGCAAACTTAAGTGAAAACTGTGTAAAGTGAACTTTGAATGGATGTTAAGAAGGTGTAAGATGTTGAAGATAGTAAAAGATCTAAAGGAAAACTGAATGGGTTAGATATGCAAAACATACTTGGTAAGAGTAAAGAGAAGTAAGAAGAAAGAAATGAAGGTAAGAGTAAGCTTGGGAAGTTGGTGATGGAGAAGATGTGAGGAATGGTTTATATAGAGATCATATAGGGACATGATGGGGAAAAAGAAGCGTGGAAAGATTGTGCTTCTAACATTGCCAAACTAACAACCAATAGAAATTGATTTCTTGCTGCAACATTGCCAAATTAACAACTAATTGAAATTGATTTCTTGCTGCAATGAACTGAGGGATGATATGCAAGGCTAGCTATATAGAAGCAATTTAATGTCAAGATACAGAAGTGTCACGGTTTAGGCAAATGCTGCATGGTTCCAAGACAAATCTTAAGAGTGTATAAATAGATGGCTACAGTACATGACACATGCAAAGTTAGAGATATGGAGGATGTCATCTTATTGGGAAAGCAAAAGACAGAATAGAGAATAATTTAACTACTGCTATACACAAGCCAGTTGCTACAGTGTTGTGAAGCACAAAATCAGGATCACATGCCAACCAAAGGAAGATACAGCTGAGAAAACAACAGTAAATGTCATGTACTCAGTTGCATCTCATTGGAACTAAAGTAACCTTACTGAATTTCATTAGACATTTCAAGGCTGTCATTAGCTACTACCGCGTGAGTTAGTTAACCTTACTTGCTTATTTCTTTTGTTAGTTTATTCATCTCCTACTTGATCATTAATTTGTAAATTTATCATTTTTTTGAAGCAGGAGATAATCAAAAATTCCAATCATAATTCACTAAGGTGAATAAATACAAAGAACAGTTCCACTAATTAATCACTGTAGAAGCAACTCAAGTGAATATAATTTATAACTTATATTCAATTGGCTTGATTTATTTAATTCTCTTGCTGATTAACTGAATAATGTATATTGCTGATTAGGTTTGTGTTAGTAATTTTGGTAACAAAATACACCAGTAAGGCATCTAAATAATGAATAAACTCAAATTGCCTTGATACTTGAATCAGTTTTTAGTTACTATGTAAAGTGTTCTCTGGATCAACATGAGTAAAGATTGGTTAATCAAATCAAATAGGACAAAAACTAAATATTATATATAATGGAACAACAAAAGTACATGGCCTTTTTGACAAACAACGGATGGATACATACTACATCAGTAATAAACATGGAACAACAAAAGTACATGGCCTTTTTGACAAACAACAAAGGTGATACATGATCTGATGGATATATAATACATCAGTAATAGAAACTACTTAGTTACACCAAACATACTACTTAATTAGATGCACACTACTTAATAAGACAAAGGACACGGCTTAAAAGCCACAACCAACAGAAGCAGCAAACAATAACAGCCTAATACTCTATTCATATAGACCTCCTGAACTCAAACAAAATGATTTTTGGCTCTGTAGATCTTACACCAAGCTTAATATAAGTACCCTCAAACAACAACTTGATATAACGAAAAAGAGGCCAGCCAGAATGCAAACCACAAAGAGACACATCTTCTTGGTTATTGTTCAACTCACATCTCCAAGCATAGCCATAAGAATCTATCAAGCTGACTTCATAAACACCAGCTGGCATGATCAAATGACAGAAATCAGCAGGGATGGACTGCATACAATAGTGAAAAAAGCAGTTAATTAGAAAGCCAAAACAATGGCACCAACAACTAATAAAACAAAATCATCAAAAGGGAAAACACACCAGTTTCCCAGTATTAACATCAGCTGCAGTTAAATGCTTGCTCAAGGTATGGTAAAGAGTTGGGACTTTAGAGATGCTACTAAGGTATTTGTCTCCAGCATCAATGCTTGCACGTGGAACTGGATCTTCACCAACCTTAAAAATACGTGCAGGAGTAGGATACTCAACCTCTCTACCAAATCTATCCTTAACTTTAATGGAAAATTTGTCTGGTCTAATGTAAACCAATCTAACTATCCCCACACCATTTTGAAGATAGCGAGAACCCATTTCATTCCAACCAGTGGAAAAATATGGGCGGCCATTAACCTTCTTAACTATTACTTGGTTCTCATTCCCAAGTGGATCACACAGCATGACCAAGAAGGACACATCATTCCCATGTTGTTTGGTAAACAATTCAGGAAGTTGAATGGATAACTACACAACATAAACATTCAACAATCATAAGAGAACATACAAATGATAAATATGATACAGTGAAATGTGGAGGAAAAAAACAAAAGGCAACACTAAATCACAAGTTAATCCTCACATTTTCAGCCAAAAACTGCAAGTAATATCTATCAAACTTCACAACCATAGCATAGTTGCTGTCATCCCTTGGATCAACGTGAGTAACAGGCATCTGCAGAAACAGATTTCATAGATAGAAGTGGTAGGTTACACAGTACTTGTCAACCATGCAACAAAGAATACAAAAAAAACAAAGATAAAGTACCTTGTAAGTCAAAGGAGCACAAAAGGAGCCTGTCTTTGAATGCTTGAAAGAGATGATAGTGAATGTACAGACACACACACATACATATATAGAGAAGTAATAGAGGGACAAAAGAGATGTTGAGAAGTAAAGATATAGTTAACAGTTAATAGCTTTAAGTGAAAGGTCAAATCAATGACATGGGAAGGCATCAAGGGGTCAGTTTTTTAGCTAAAGCAATAAGAAATATCCAGACCTCTCTTAAGTCATGTCAATCAAGAAGATCACAAAATAGAAGATTATATCGCACATGCATGCTTAGAGGTGCAAAGTTTTGATTAGAATTAGCCAATTATAGTTTCAACAATTTTGGATCTTTCTGTTTTGATGATGGGAAGATAAATTAAAGAACCAATTAACCAATGGTGACTAATATGAAAGCATTAAAGGTTATTAAAACTGATGCAGTTTATAAACAATCTGTTGAGGCATTGCAGTTTATAATCAATTTTGCAACAAACATGAACAATTTTAATTCAATTCCTGGGCATGTAAAGAACACCACGGTCCAAAAGAACCTGATTTCACAGCCATTACCAGAGAAATGGACCAAATTCATAGCAAAACACTAATAGTTAAATTGCTGCAAAAATCAGAAGCCAATGCATTCTAATTTTTCACAAATAATGCACTCTCTGAAAGACTTCTAATTAAAGAGACTATTATCTAATGTATGAAAGAAAAATAAAACAAAGTATAATCAATTGAATAGAGTAGAAAGTATTTCAATCACATTTGTATATGCTGTTTTTTCCTTTGTAAAGCCAAGATCAGAAAATTTCAAAGAACTGTTGGATAGAGCATCAGTTTAGGCCAAATTGACTTTCATATGATTTTTAATAGAAGCTTATGGAAAGAAGTAAATAGATGTTATCTCAGATTTTAGAATCTGATTTCATAACCATTATTAGAGAAATGGACTGATTAAAACTAAGCTGGTCATATGCATAGCAAAACACCAATAGCTAAATTGCTTTAAAATAGAAACATAAACTGATCCAAACAACTTTAACAAAACAGATATTCCCTATAAAACAAAGTATAATCAATTGAATAGAGTAGAAAGTATTTCAATCACATTTGTATATGCTGTTTTTATCTTTGTAAAGCCAAGCTCAGAAAATTTTAAAGAACTGTTGGATAGAGCATCAGTTTAGGCTAAATTGACTTTAGCATATGATTTTTAATAGAAGCTTATGGAAAGAAGTAAATAGATGTTATCTCTCAGATTTTAGAATCTGATTTCATAAACATAAACTGATCCAAACAACTTTAACAAAACAGATATTCCCTATAAAACAAAGTATAATCAATTGAATAGAGTAGAAAGTATTTCAATCACATTTGTATATGCTGTTTTTTCCTTTGTAAAGCCAAGATCAAAAAATTTCAAAGAACTGTTGGATAGAGCATCACTTTAGGCTAAATTGACTTTAGCATATGATTTTTAATAGAAGCTTATGGAAAGAAGTTGTAACACCCAGGTATATTTAACTTGTAAAATACCAAAGCGTGACAAAATATAAACATCAGAGATAATAATTTCCTGTTTAGACACTGAATACCAACATAAAATTTCGCTGAAATACGACATGACCATCTTATACATAAATAAGATCATACGGTACACAGACCATAACTGTCAGCAATTGGTAATCAGAGTCATACAAGAAAGCGGAAAAGGATAAACAAAACACTAATGCCATAGTGTTGCAATACATGGACAACCGAAGGAAAATAAACTTAAACATAAACTAAGTCATCCTCCATCACCCGGGGCCACCTACTCGTGCCTCTGAGGTTTCTTCTGTCCCTGTTTATCTGTAAAACAACAACATTTAAACAATGAGATACAATCTCAGTGAGTTCTACCGAGACCCCTACTAACGCTCTCGGTCCAATTATGAAATGGTTTTTACTGTATACGGCATCGACTGCGCGAACGCTCCAAACCCGATGAACCGCATTATTTAATCTTTGACAGGTCATCGACTGCGCGAACGCTACATACCCGATGAACCTGTTACAACCAAGTACGATACCGACTGCGCGAACGCTACATACCCGGTATACGCACAACAAACAATTCAACACACCACCGACTGCGCGAACGCTACATACCCGGTGAACCACCTTAACAATAGTACTTTCCCCATTGTAAGAGGCCTAGGGTAAGGGTGCATGACTACCCCGCCTAGTATGTCTACATGGGTCGTCACCCAAACTCGATATAATATATATATCTACAGTACTATGAACTCACGGTCCATCCAATCAGACAATCAATGAAACACTTTAATTCCAAGTTTTATAAAATCCAAGTTCACACTCGCACTCTATTTGACCACTTTTCAACAAAATTTTCAGTATCAAAAGCAGTTCATTTTGCCTTAAAAATAGAATATTCAGTTAGGCCTCTGAATAAGCTTTCCAACGCATCTTAGAACACCTCAATCGGGTTCCCGGATCAAAAGATATCGCGAAACGAAAAACAGTGTTTAATTGCTGAAATTCTGCCAAGCTGCGCTGAAGTCGCGCCTGGAGCGCGAGTTAAGCGCGAACTGGCAGAAAGTTCTGCCAAACTGCGCTGAAGCTGCGCCTGGAGCGCAGGTGAGGCGCGAAATGGCAGCAGGGGGGTCTGTTAAGGCAAATTTTGGCGGTTTCGCGCAAAAACCGCGATTCCGCTCAATTCCGATTGTTGTTCCGATCAAAAACAGATTTGACAACCAGTAAAATAAGTCCAATTCAAACCACACAATCATTCAATCCAATCCACAACTTAATCAAAACGAATTGTATTAAAACGCGATATATTTTCAAATAACGGTTTTCGTTCCAAAATCTCTCGAAACCAATTAACGTAAAAACTAACGAGACACAAAAACATCCTAAGCGTGAGTAAAACTCACCCTTGAAGCGAGAGTCGTTGCCGAGCCGAAATCACCGACTTGTCGAAATCGCCGAATCGAATCCAAACAACACCGAACCGCTCCTTTCTTCGTTTCGAATTCCCAAACGCGTTCCACCGCTCTTGGCTTCGTTCCTAATCACGTTTCCATCATCAATTTCATCTCACAACTCAAGATTTCAACAATTTAATTCCAAAAACCCCTAGAAATTCGTAGGTCATGAGGAGGGGGAAAAATTGAAGAGAATCTTACCAAGTTATAGGGTTTTGTAGAGGAGAGGGAGATGGTGATTGTGCTGAAATTTGAGGTGATGGGGTTTCCTCTTCTTCTTCCTTTCTCTTCTTCTTTCCTCTTCTTCTTTCTCCTTTCTTTCTCTTCTTTTCTTCCTCTGCTTTCTCTTCTGCGCTTTCTTTCTTCTTTTTCTTTCTTTTATTCTTTTTCATTTGACACACACACACATATACTTATTTAATTAATAAATAAGTGGTAGCGTGGTCCAATTACCGTATTGATCTTAATTCCTTATTTCGATTCCAAAACTTCCTTGGTCCGTATTATTCGGTCAACGATCCTGTGACAGCCAATAATTAATTTTAGCACTCAATAATTTTACCAATTAAGTACCAAATTAATTCAATTGGGTTAACATCCAATTAATTCGATTAATTATTTTGAGGATGTTACATTCTCCCCAACTTGAAAGAATTTTGTCCTCAAAATTAAACACAACATACCTCAAGAGAACAAATACGGATACCGAGTCCGCATATCGTCCTCCAACTCCCAAGTGGCTTCCTCGGCGGAGAAACCATCCCAAACCACCTTGACAATGGGAATTGACTTTGTCCGTAGCGTCCTCTCGCCACGTTCCATGATGTAATTCGGACTAGGTTGGAAAGACAAGTCCGGTCGGAGGTCAATCGTTTCAAAATCTAACGGTTGACTTGGATCGGGAATGTACTTCCGCAATTGAGACACATGGAATACATTATGCAAATTTGACAATGGAGGAGGCAAGGCGATGCGGTATGCAAGAGGCCCAACTCGCTCGATAATTTGGAAGGGTCCAATATACCGAGGGCTGAGTTTCTTCACCCGTATTGCTCTACCTGTGCCAATTGTTGGTGATAATCTCAAAAACACATGATCACCTGACTCAAACTCTAACGGCCTTCTCCTTTTGTCGGCATAACTCTTTTGCCTACTTTGAGCGGCTTTCATTCTTTCCCTGATCTGGCGGATCTTTTCAGTAGTGTCTTGAATCACCTCAGGTCCTAACAATCGGTTCTCACCGACTTCCCACCAACACAATGGAGTCCTGCATTTCCTACCATACAAGGCTTCAAAAGGTGCCATTCCGATACTGGAATGATAACTGTTGTTATATGAGAATTCCACCAATGGAAGATGATCCTCCCATTTCTTTCCGTTATCAAGTACCGAAGCCCTAAGCATATCCTCTAATGTCTGGATAGTTCTCTCGGTCTGACCATCGGTCTGCGGGTGATAAGCGGTACTAAGAAGTACTTTGGTCCCCAATGCTTCATTCAGAGCTTTCCAAAATCGAGAAGTGAACTTCGGATCTCGATCCGACACTATACTAGTAGGAACCCCATGTAACCTTACTATGTTCTTCAAGTACACCTCAGCTAACTTGGATACTTTACTGTTAGAACGAACTGGAATAAAATGAGCTGATTTGGTTAACCGATCTACAACTACCCAAATGGAGTCATTACCGGCCTGAGACTTTGGCAACGCCATTACAAAATCCATGGAAATGTCTTCCCATTTCCACACTGGCACATCTAATGGTCGTAACAGACCACCAGGCTTCTGATGTTCTATCTTAACTCTTTGGCAAGTTAAGCATTTTGATACAAACTCAGCAATCTCTAACTTCATTCCTTGCCACCAATACATCTGCTTTAAATCTCTATACATCTTGGTGGATCCAGGGTGTACAGAAAATAAACTTCGGTGTGCTTCTTCTAGCACCTGATTTTTAATATCTTCATTATCGGGCACACAGATTCTATCGTTGAAACAAATCACTCCATCCCTATCTTCAGTAAAATCTGGCAACAATTTCTGCGATTGCAGCTTCACATCATTTTCCTGCGCTAAGCGAATAGAATCCCTTAATGAGCTAGAGATCCTCATGTGGCTCAGCACTAACCGGTTCTTCCTTGATCTTGCACTCAAATTCAAGTCCCTAAAGGACTCCAACAATTCCATTTCATGCATCATAAACTCTGCTATGTGGATGGATTTCCTACTTAGTGCATCAACTACAACATTAGCTTTTCCCGGATGATACTTCAACTCGAAGTCATAATCCTTCAGAAATTCCACCCACCTTCTCTGCCTGTTATTCAACTCCTTCTGGTCAAATAAATATTTCAAACTCTTATGATCACTAAAGATTTCGAAACGAGACCCATACAGGTAATGTCTCCAAATCTTCAGTGCGTACACAATGGCTGCCAACTCTAGATCATGAGTCGGATAGTTTTCTTCATGAGTCTTCAACTGTCTGGAGGCATAAGCTACAACTTGTTGGTTCTGCATTAGAACACATCCTAAACCCTTCCCAGAAGCATCGCTGAAAATTTGAAAATCCAAAGACGAATCTGGAAGAATTAGGATTGGAGCAGAAGTCAACCTAACCTTCAATTCTTGAAAACATTCCTCACAATCGGCATCCCATATAAACGGTTGGGCCTTACGAGTCAACCGGGTAAGTGGGAGAACCAGTTGTGAGAAACCTTGAATAAACCTCCTATAGTAACCAGCTAGACCCAAGAAACTTCTTATTTCTGTAACAGATGTTGGTCTTTCCCAGTTCAATACAGCTTCCACCTTACTGGGATCCACGGCAACTCCCGATTGGGAAATCACGTGTCCCAAAAACTTTACTTCTGGCATCCAGAAGTCACACTTCGATGGCTTGGCATACAATTTCTTTTCTCGGAGTACGTTCAGAACAATGCGGAGATGTTGAACATGGTCCTCAATGGTCTTAGAGTACACCAAGATATCATCAATAAAAACTACCACAAACTGATCAAGGTACGTGTGAAACACTCGGTTCATGTAATCCATGAATACCGCTGGAGCATTAGTCAAACCGAAGGGCATCACCACGAACTCGTAATGTCCATACCTAGTACGGAAAGCTGTCTTCGGAATATCTAAGGCCCGTACCTTTATTTGATGATAGCCCGACCTTAGATCAATTTTTGAAAATACCACGGCACCCCGAAGTTGGTCGAGTAAATCGTCTATCCTTGGCAATGGATATTTGTTTTTAATAGTCACCTTGTTGAGTTGACGGTAGTCAATACACAACCTCATGCTTCCGTCCTTCTTCTTAACTAGCAATACCGGAGCACCCCATGGAGAAGCACTCGGTCGGATAAATCTCTTCGATATTAACTCTTCAAGTTGAGACTTCAATTCTAAAGGAGACATCCTATAAGGGGCAATAGATATCGATCCTGTACCAGGAATCAATTCTATTGAGAATTCTACCTCTCTGTCAGGAGGTAAGGATGAAACTTCCTCTGGAAAGACATCTAGAAATTCATTTACCACTTGCACAGACGACAAGTCTAAACCCGTTTCAGTAGATGCAGACAACATAATAAGAATAGCTTCCGCACCTTGGAATAACGACTGGCTTGCTTCGGTGTAAGAGATCGTTGCTTCAAAATCTGTCTGTGTCAAGCCTACGGATTCGGAGGCGAAGCTAATGGTTCGATCAGCACAGTTGATAATCACATGATTTTCAGCCATCCAATTCATACCCAGAACAATGTCCATACTTCTCATAGGCAAGCAAATAAATTTCACAACAAATTGTCTGTCCCCTATGACAAGTAGGCAATTTTCACACAACGATTGGGTCTGGACACGACCCTTGGCAGCAGTTAAAATAGTTATCGGTTCGGATAGCTCAGACAATGCTAAACCCAACCGATCGACACATGCTTGTGATATAAAACAATGAGTTGCACCGGAATCATATAAAATATTGACTGAGTTATTAAAAAGAGATCCCGTACCCCTCAGAAGATTATCAGTAGGCGTGATGGTTCGAGCATCCAATGTATTGATTCGCCCCTGCTTAGGAGTATTTGGTGCTCCTTGAAAGCTTTTCTTTGCTGGGCATTGATTTGCATAATGACCCTCCTCATTACAGACATAGCATCGATTGGATCTTGGCTGACAATCCCCAATGTGATACCTTCCACACTTCGTACAATTTCTGCTCTTTGATGAATCGAAGGATTGCACCTGCTTCCCTTTATAATTACTTCCCTTGAATGGCCTGGATGGAGTAGAAGATTCAGCAACCTTTTTCTTGCCCTTCCAATAGTCTTTCTTTTCAGCATACATTTTCCTCAGATCCTCCTCAGCAACATATGCTTGTTGCACTAAGGCAGGATAATTAACCAAGGTGTAAGAACTGAGTCCTTGGCTCACATCAGCTCGGAGACCTTCTTTGAACATTTGCATCTTCCACATATCATTTGGGGCATACCTCCCCAATTCATAGAACTGAGACAGTCTTTCAAATTTAGCAGCATACTCCCCAACCGACATATCACCTTGCTTAAGATTTACAAACTCTGCTTGTTTACTCAGCTTCTTCACCGAAGGGAAATATTGCTTCAGAAATAATTCCTTGAAGTTGTCCCAAGTTAGGGGAGTTTCTTGGAGTTCCATCATATGCCTTGCATTACACCACCAGGTGTGGGCATCTTCATCGAGCACATTTGCCGCAAATATTACCTTCTCTTCTTCCCCGCATTGCAAGGTTTGAAAAATTTTCTCCATCGAATCAATCCAATAGTAGGCGGTCATTGGATCTGATCCTCCCTTGAAAGTCGGGGGCTTCATCTTTTGAAATTGAAAATATGCCCGGTTAGGATCTTCCTGATGGGGTTGAACATTGGGCTGCTGCAGAGCCATTTGGTCATGCTGCATTTGCAACATATCCTGCATCATCTTTTGCTGATTCTCGATGATATTCTGCATCCATTCAAAGTTTGGATCAACAGGAGGAGGAACGCCTCTACCTCTTCTGGCCATGATTCTGCGAAATATGCACAAAGTATTAAGTTGATCAAGCTCAATGTCTAATAGCATACTAAGAAAATCACGACTGGAGAAAGTAAAGACCCTAACAGCTAAGTCCGACTAGGTCGAACCGCTCTGATACCAAATGTAACACCCAGGTATATTTAACTTGTAAAATACCAAAGCGTGACAAAATATAAACATCAGAGATAATAATTTCCTGTTTAGACACTGAATACCAACATAAAATTTCGCTGAAATACGACATGACCATCTTATACATAAATAAGATCATACGGTACACAGACCATAACTGTCAGCAATTGGTAATCAGAGTCATACAAGAAAGCGGAAAAGGATAAACAAAACACTAATGCCATAGTGTTGCAATACATGGACAACCGAAGGAAAATAAACTTAAACATAAACTAAGTCATCCTCCATCACCCGGGGCCACCTACTCGTGCCTCTGAGGTTTCTTCTGTCCCTGTTTATCTGTAAAACAACAACATTTAAACAATGAGATACAATCTCAGTGAGTTCTACCGAGACCCCTACTAACGCTCTCGGTCCAATTATGAAATGGTTTTTACTGTATACGGCATCGACTGCGCGAACGCTCCAAACCCGATGAACCGCATTATTTAATCTTTGACAGGTCATCGACTGCGCGAACGCTACATACCCGATGAACCTGTTACAACCAAGTACGATACCGACTGCGCGAACGCTACATACCCGGTATACGCACAACAAACAATTCAACACACCACCGACTGCGCGAACGCTACATACCCGGTGAACCACCTTAACAATAGTACTTTCCCCATTGTAAGAGGCCTAGGGTAAGGGTGCATGACTACCCCGCCTAGTATGTCTACATGGGTCGTCACCCAAACTCGATATAATATATATATCTACAGTACTATGAACTCACGGTCCATCCAATCAGACAATCAATGAAACACTTTAATTCCAAGTTTTATAAAATCCAAGTTCACACTCGCACTCTATTTGACCACTTTTCAACAAAATTTTTAGTATCAAAAGCAGTTCATTTTGCCTTAAAAATAGAATATTCAGTTAGGCCTCTGAATAAGCTTTCCAACGCATCTTAGAACACCTCAATCGGGTTCCCGGATCAAAAGATATCGCGAAACGAAAAACAGTGTTTAATTGCTGAAATTCTGCCAAGCTGCGCTGAAGTCGCGCCTGGAGCGCGAGTTAAGCGCGAACTGGCAGAAAGTTCTGCCAAACTGCGCTGAAGCTGCGCCTGGAGCGCAGGTGAGGCGCGAAATGGCAGCAGGGGGGTCTGTTAAGGCAAATTTTGGCGGTTTCGCGCAAAAACCGCGATTCCGCTCAATTCCGATTGTTGTTCCGATCAAAAACAGATTTGACAACCAGTAAAATAAGTCCAATTCAAACCACACAATCAATCAATCCAATCCACAACTTAATCAAAACGAATTGTATTAAAACGCGATATATTTTCAAATAACGGTTTTCGTTCCAAAATCTCTCGAAACCAATTAACGTAAAAACTAACGAGACACAAAAACATCCTAAGCGTGAGTAAAACTCACCCTTGAAGCGAGAGTCGTTGCCGAGCCGAAATCACCGACTTGTCGAAATCGCCGAATCGAATCCAAACAACACCGAACCGCTCCTTTCTTCGTTTCGAATTCCCAAACGCGTTCCACCGCTCTTGGCTTCGTTCCTAATCACGTTTCCATCATCAATTTCATCTCACAACTCAAGATTTCAACAATTTAATTCCAAAAACCCCTAGAAATTCGTAGGTCATGAGGAGGGGGAAAATTTGAAGAGAATCTTACCAAGTTATAGGGTTTTGTAGAGGAGAGGGAGATGGTGATTGTGCTGAAATTTGAGGTGATGGGGTTTCCTCTTCTTCTTCTTTCCTCTTATTCTTTCTCCTTTCTTTCTCTTCTTTTCTTCCTCTGCTTTCTCTTCTGCGCTTTCTTTCTTCTTTTTCTTTCTTTTATTCTTTTTCATTTGACACACACACACATATACTTATTTAATTAATAAATAAGTGGTAGCGTGGTCCAATTACCGTATTGATCTTAATTCCTTATTTCGATTCCAAAACTTCCTTGGTCCGTATTATTCGGTCAACGATCCTGTGACAGCCAATAATTAATTTTAGCACTCAATAATTTTACCAATTAAGTACCAAATTAATTCAATTGGGTTAACATCCAATTAATTCGATTAATTATTTTGAGGATGTTACAGAAGTAAATAGATGTTATCTCTCAGATTTTAGAATCTGATTTCATAACCATTATTAGAGAAATGGACTGATTAAAACTAAGCTGGTCATATGCATAGCAAAACACTAATAGCTAAATTGCTGTAAAATAGAAACATAAACTGGCATCAGTTTAGGCTAAATTGACTTTAGCATATGATTTTTAATAGAAGCTTATGGAAAGAAGTAAATAGATGTTATCTCTCAGATTTTAGAATCTGATTTCATAACCATTATTAGAGAAATGGACTGATTAAAACTAAGCTGGTCATATGCATAGCAAAACACTAATAGCTAAATTGCTGTAAAATAGAAACATAAACTGATCCAAACAACTTTAACAAAACAGATATTCCCTAGGCTTCAACAACCTTCACGAACAGATATTTCCTATTCTTCTTAGCCACACCTAGCTTGAGAGAAGTCCCTGGAAGGAGTCCATTCAACCCACGAAAGGTAGACCACCCATCAGTAACACAGCAGTAATCAGGCCTTGAACTCTTCCATTGAAACTTACAATTCCATCTCCTTCCACAAAAATTAACCAAAGTAATGAAGGTAGATGCAGGAGAGAAGGCAAGCTGGCAAAAACCAATGTGAAGGAACTGCAGAGACAATTAAGGAAAAACAATTCAGAAAATAAAGGGCCAGAATTGATACACACTAGAAAACCAAGGAATAAATACATAATCAATGAATAAATCAAAGCATAAAAAGGAAATGCCTAAGTAAATTGATACACACGAGAAAGGGGGTGCTAGTTTCCTCAATAGAGAGATCCTTCATCAGAGAGTGGTAAAAATGGATAGCATCAATAAAAAGGAACTCATCATTCTGCTCATCAATAATACTCATTGGAAGCTCGGGTTCTCCAAGGCCAAACTTCTTAGGAGGAAATGGATAGCGAACTTGCTTTCCCATTCTATCCACTACATGCATTTGGAAGGTGGTACCCTGCAGAAATTCAAGAGTAATCCAACCACCACTAAAGAGGTTGTAAACCTCACCAATGCGAGCAGCACCATGATGTAAATACACCCTGTTTGGGCGTTGCTTGATAGAGATGACAAAAACATTCCCCAAGGGATCCAAGAGACGAACAATGGCTGGCATATCATTATAAAAGTCTGACAAAAAAAGAACTGGAAGTGGCTGCATAGACTGGAAAAAGAACAAACAAAATTAGAAACACAAGAGGGAAAAAAACACTCATTTAAAAGGAGTGAAAGTGGAACTCACAAAGCCAGGAACAAATTCAAAATGATAAGTGTGGTATTTGAGAAAGCATTCTGCAAAATTTGGGTCATCACCCACAAAAGCGAGGGAATCCACCTAACCAAAGCAAGAGCAACACAACCAAGGTAGAAGAATAGGTTAGGTAGCATGAGTTTAGCTTGTTTGACACAAATAAAAACCCAACCAAACCAAATCCTAATATAAAAACAATGGTGACAGAATAAGTCTAGGAAGATGTCCAATAATTAGCTGAGCAATAAATTTTCAGTTAAAATAAAAGGCCTAGAATTAGCATGACCTCCAAGCTAATTATAAAGACATGGCTTTAAAAGACCCAAAAAGGGTACTAAAACTGCCTTGATACTTGAATCAGTGTTTAGTTATAATGCAAAGGCTTCTTTGGATCAACATGAGTAAAGATTGCTTAATCAAATCAAAAACAACAAAAACTAAATACTATATATAATGGAACAACAAAAGTACATACCTGATGGATACATACTACATTAGCAATAGACACTACTTAGTTAGACCAAACATACTACTTCATTAGATGCACACTACTTAATTAGACAAAGCACACTGCTTAAAAGCCACAACCAACAGAAGCAACACATCAAAGATGAACTGGAAACAAAAAACACAAAAAAAAAGACCATGACTTTTCTTTCTAATCCTTCATCTAGATATTCCTAACAATGTAATTCCTCAAATCCTAATATAAAAACAATGGTCATTATATGAGAGACCCACCTGAGAAATATTCAGAAAAGACTTAGAGATCTATAATCAACTATTTAAAGACATAACTTTAAAAGACACAAAAAGGGTGTACCCAAACTACCTTGATACTTGAATCAGTTTTTATATCCCTTACTCAGGGTACTCAAAATGCCTAAATCCTAACAATGTAATTCCTAGCCATGGTAAAAACACCCTACTTCAAATAGTTCAGACAAAAGATAAAACTGGTATGTTTTTGTAAAGTTTTTTTAACAGATACTGGAAAACAGATTACTTCAAAATCTTGGATACAAAGTCACTTCAAGCATCCTTTCAATTTAGAGCACAGAAACTGGAAAAACATTACTTCAAAATCTTGAATAATAAATCCATAGGCAAAGGATAAATATATCTACTCAAATCCAACACAACCAATCTATGAACAAATCCAAAACAACCAATCTATGAAGAAACTCCAGAATCTTTGTAGCAAAAAGGCAAGACATGGAATCAAAGATAAGTAATCCAAATAGTTTAGAAAAAGACTAAGACACAAACTCAGAGATAAAGAGGGAAAAAATTTATTACGTATGAAACACCCCGGTATATTTAACATGTAAAAATACCCAAGTGAGCCAAAGTACAAACATCAGAGATAATAATTCCTGTTCAGACACTGAATACCACAATAAAATTTTTTGCTGAAATATAACATAACCATCTTATACACAAATAAGATCAGACGGTACTCAGACCATAAACTGTCAGCAACTGTGGTAATCAGAGTCATACAAGAAAGCGGAAAGAAAGATAACAAAACACTAATGCCATGGTGTTGTGATACATGGACAACAGAAGGAAATTAAACTTAAACATAAAACTAAGTCATCTTCCATCACCCGGGGCCACCTACTCGTGCCTCTGAGGTTTCTTCTGTCCCTGTTTATCTGTAAAACAACAACATTTAAACAGTGAGATACAATCTCAGTGAGTTCTACCGCGACCCCTACTAACACTCTCGGTTCAATTATGAATCAATAGGGGTTTAGGGTATAAGGGTCTAGGATGAGGGGATATAGTTGCCCCTTCCTATTATCCTAACATGGGCTCTACCCCAGACATAATAAACCGGAGGCAAGAACACGAAGCAGTACCAATCCGATTATTGCACCTGTGCGCTATATATATATATATATATATTTTGTTTAATGCCGAAGGCAAGAACACGAAGCAGTACCAATTCGACAATTAAACATGTGTACCTTATATATATGTTGTCTAAAACCGAAGGCAAGAACACAAAGCAGTACCAATTCGATTATTAAACATGTATGCCATATATATATATATATATATATATATATATATATTTAGTCTAAAACCGAAGGCAAGAACACAAAGCAGTACCAATTCGATTATTAAACCGGTTATCACGTACATATATATATTTCGTCTAAAACCGAAGGCAAGAACACAAAGCAGTACCAATTCGATTTTAGTCCTATCATCGTACTTTACACTTTAGTCGAATAATCGAAGGCAAGAACACGAAGCAGTACCAATTCGATTATTAAACTCGGTTTCGAAACTCTATCTAAGTTTGCTCTCGCACTCTAGTTCGTCACCTTTCCAAAGAAATTTACGATATCAAAAAAAGTTCATTTTGCCTTAAAAATAGAATATCCAGTTAGGCCTCTGAATAAGCTTTAAAACGCATCTTAGAACACCTCAATCGGGTTCCCGGATCAAAAGTTATCGCGAAACGAAAAACAGTGTTTGGTTGCTGAAATTCTGCCAACTGGCGCGCGAGTGGCGCGTGGCGCGCAAACGGCGCGCGAGCTGACAGTAAGGTTCTGTCCAGTGGCGCGCGAGTGGCGCGCGGCGCGCAAGTGGCGCGTGGACTGGCAGTAAGGGGGGCCTGTCAAGTGCAGAATTTTGCGATTTTCGCGAAATCCGCTATTCCGCTCAATTCCGATTCTTGTTCCGATCGAAAACAGATTTGACAACCAGTAAAATGAATCCAATACAAACCACACAATCAATCAATCCAATCAAAAACTCAATCAAAACGAATTGTATTAAAACGCGACATATTTTCAAATAACGGTTTTCGTTCCAAAATCTCTCGAAATCAATTAACGTAAAAACTAACGAGACACAAAAACATCCTAAGCGTGAGTAAAACTCACCCTTGAAGCGAGAGTCGTTGTCGTGCCGAAATCACCGACGTGTCGAAATCGCCGAATCGAATCCAAACAACACCGAACCGCTCCTAACTTCGTTTCGAATTCCCAAACGCGTTCCACCGCTCTTGGCTTCGTTCCTAATCACGTTTCCATTATCAATTTCATCTCACAACTCAAGATTTCAACAAATCAATTCCAAAAACCCCTAGAAATTCGTAGGTCATGAGGAGGGGGGAAAATTGAAGAGAATCTTACCAAGTTATAGGGTTTTGTAGAGGAGAGGGAGATGGTGATTGTGCTGAAATTTGAGGTGATGGGGTTTCCTCTTCTTCTTCCTTTCTCTTCTTCTTTCCTCTTCTTCTTTCTCCTTTCCTTCTCTTCTTTTCTTCCTCTGCTTTCTCTTCTGTTCGTATCCTCTTCTCCTTTCCTTTCTTCTTTTATTTAACACACACACACACATACTTATTTAATTAATAAATAAGTGGTAGCGTGGTCCAATTACCGTATTGATCTTAATCCCTTATTCCGATTTCGAAACTTCCTTGACCCGTATTATCCGGTTAACGATCTGATGTCATCAAATAAATAATTTTAGCACTCAATAAATTTACCAGTTATGTACTAAATTGATTCAATTGGGTTAACATCCAAATAATTCGATTAATTATTTTGAGGATGTTACAACGTAACCTCAACAAAAGAACAAAGAGAAGCAAGGCCATTACCTTGTTTTCATTAGGCACAATATCAAGGGAATCCATCTACCCAAAGAAAGAAGAACAGCATTAGTATAGCAGACATTGCATGAAACAATTTGAAACAAAAATACAAAACTAAGAATCTAATGCAATAAATACATATGCTTAGATTAGATATCTAATGCAGTGAATACATATGGTTAGATTAGATAAGCACACAGCAAAAATACTGGGAAAGTTGGATGAAGAACAGAAATTGCAGGAAACAATGTGAAACAAAAATACAAAACCAAGGATATAATGCAGTAAATACACATACTTAGATTAGATGAATGGCATTACCTTGCTATCTAAAAGCGAAGAGCACACAGCAAACAGCAACCTGAAACCTGGAAATAGCTCAAAATAAGAAATCAGTTGGAGTGCTGAGGGGTGGCTATAATCAGTTGGAGTGTTGAGGTGTGGCTATTTATACTATGAAATTAATGAGAAACGAAAAACATAATTAGGGGCAAATTAAGTGGAATACGTGAGTCTGATGAAATCAAATGATACACATTGAAATTGCAAAACCGATAACAGTAGGAAGAACAGATCATGATTAGTAACAATTGGTATTCAAAAGGGTAGCTTGTTGAAAGAAACCTAACAGCATTGGAAAATGGAGAAAGTTGAAAGAAAGGAAGTGTGTAACATAAAGAAAAGCAGCGAAACTCCCCCATGTGGAGAAGAGAAGAGTGGGAACAGAGAGAATACGCCACACGTGGCCAAACATACCTGTAAGAAAATCTTTGAAATCAAATGATACACATTGAAATTGCAAAACCGATAACAGTAGGAAGAACAGATCATGATTGGTAACAATTGGTATTCAAAAGGGTAGCTTGTTGAAAGAAACCTAACAACATTGGAAAATGGAGACAGTTGAAAGAAAGGAAGTGTGTAACATAAAGAAAAGCAGCGAAACTCCCCCATGTGGAGAAGAGAAAAGTGGGAACAGAGAGAATACGCCACACGTGGCCAAACATACCTGTAAGAAAATCTTTGCTAACATCTCCACAGCTTCGCTGAAGATAGCAATACACTGCTTCACTGATCAACACAGCTTGACCATCATCATCATTCAACAAAGCTTAGTTGTCACGAGCACCACCTGGATCATACGTGGCACAAACGGCGGCGGCAGATTGGCCGGAAATTGGAGGGAAAGAAGAGGAAGATGGCGCCAAGAATCCAGCTGGAGACTAAGCCGGATTGAAATTTTTCGATGTTTCGTATCTTAGGATTTTCGGTGGAGAAAACAACACAAGAAAACATTGAGTCATTTTGGGTTTTATTTAGGCCTTTCCTGTATTTTTCTATCTAGGGACCATTTTGAGTCGTTTTTAATTTGATTCTATCTTACTCTGTGTTATATTAACATAGTGTAACAAAATAATAGTACACATAATCAAAATAATGGTGCACATTTGCTATAAATGAAGGTGACCATAAAATGAGTTGAAGTTAGTTAAAAATTAGGCTAAATAGCACTTTTGGTCCTTTATCTTTGCTCCAGATTTCACTTTGGTCCTTTATCTTTTTTTTGGTCCGTTTTGGTCCCTCATGTTTCATTTTCGTTTCATTTTGGTCCCTTACGTTAGTTTTGGTTAACGGACGCCACGTTGGCAGTTAACTGCTGACGTGGCGTCCGTTATTCATTAAATGACGTGGCAAAAATATATTATTTAATTTTAATGAAATTACACATCACCATTAAACTATTTTAATTGTTAAACAATTAAACATCAACACCAACACCTTCATCAACTTCAAACCCATATCTGAAACATTGAACATCAAACCCAGATCTGAAACATTGAACATCAAACCCAGATCTGAAACTAAAGACAACTGTTCATCAACCTCAAAACGCGTTCAACAACAAAGGATCAAAACGGAACTGAGAAATGGAACTAAATCAAAACGAAACGGAACTGAATCAAAACGAAACGGAGCTGAATCAAAACGGATCTGGGTTTCAAAATCGAAGAACCCATATTGAACAAAATCGAATAAAAATCGAAGATGGAAACAGAACTGAATCAAAACGGAACTGAGAAGTGGAACTAAATCAAAACGAAACGGAACTGAATCAAAATCGAAGATGGAAATGGGTATAAAGATGGAAATGGGTATGAAGATGGAAACCATTGTTTGTGTTCTCTGTTGATGCTCATTGTAGCGACCGCACTCATTTGTTTCATTTTAGTCCTTTCTGTTTTTCCTTGGTTTCATTTTGGTCCCTCTCATTGTTTGTGTTGTTTCATTTTGGTCCCTTTCAGATCTGGAAAAACTAAACAATCAGAATCTTCATCCTCATCACGTTTGCAGGTACAAATCCAGAAATGCAATCTGGGCATTCAGTGAAGAAAAACATATTTAAACCAAGCGTTTGGTTGCTGGAATCCTTTTGAAGACGAAATCGAAAACCATTATGAATCATCGTTCTTCTTCTCTCTTGGATTTGAAATCGAAATCGAAAACACACCATTTTGTTCACTCTCGCTCTCTGACTTTTACGATTACTGGTTGTTTGGGTGTTGGGTGATTTTTGTTGGTTTGAAATCGATGGAAGAAGAGAGCGAGAGTGTTTGGGTGATTTGTGTTTTTTGTTGGTTTGAAATCAGATCTGGTTGTTGGGTGATGGTGTTTGGGTGATTTGTGTTTTTTGTTTGAAGGTGTTTGGGTGATTTTTGTTTTTTGTTAATTTGTGTGTTTTTGTTAATTTGTTGATTTGTTAATTTGTGTTTTTAAAATTTAAAAAAAGATAAATGCCACGTCATTAATGAATAACGGACGCCACGTCAGCAGTTAACTGCCAGCGTGGCGTCCGTTAGTCAAAACTAACGTCAGGGACCAAAATGAAACAAAAATGAAACATGAGGGACCAAAACGGACCAAAAAAAAGATAAAGGACCAAAGTGAAATCTGGAGCAAACATAAAGGACCAAAAGTGCTATTTAGCCTAAAAATTACTTATGTTTTATACAACTAAATATAAAAATTTTTTAAAGATTTTCTAAAAATTACTTTGTAATGTTGTAGTCACGCTTTTGTTTTGGATAAAAAATATTCACTCATCTATGAGTGCTTCTAGAGTGAGAGAGCAAATCAAATCTCTCACCGGTGAACCATCAAATATGACCGTAGGATATAGTATAAAAATTCATCAACGGTTAAGATTTAATATTTGTTGATTCGATCTTAACCACTCATAGCATTTTACACAAGATCCTACAAGCAATTTTAGTGGTTCACCGATAAGAGATTTGATTTGCTCCATCACTCTAGAAGCGCCCCTCGTCTATATGTCACTTTTTTTTCTAATAACCTTTTTACTTTTTACTCTTACCTCGTTTTCTATGATCCAAATATGCAATTACCCTAAATCTGATAGACAATAATAAATGTAAGGAAACAAATCTTTGCCATAAAAGCAAAGAAATCAATAAAATAGTCTAGTTTACTCCACTCTCTCTCCGCTTCGGTTCTAGCAAATCTATCTAACCAAGCCAAGGTGGTGATGAAAATCTGGTCAGTTACAGATCTGGTTCCCCTTTTCAAACCCACTCTTTTTTAATGTATCTCCTTCCATTCCATCTATACCTTCAAAATTCAACAAAACTTTCCATTTTTCTACTTCTATTATCTCAGATCTATCTTCTATTGCCAGTTACCACCACGTGAATCAAATCTCATTATTTTCAGACAACTTCAGTAGTTTGGGGTAATACTAGGTAGTTACATGTTTCTTCAGACAAACAAACCAGCCAAACCTCGAAATTTCAGAAACAAGAATCGATAATCCATTTGCTCAATAATCCTGAAACAAAACTCGTTAGGGTTTTGATTTCAAGTAATGGATTACAATCGAGACGGCAACGTCGTTCAAATTATCACCGGCGGTGGTGGTGGTGAAAGCTGGTCAACCGACCAAGCTGATTGGGCAACAGAAGACGAGTATCGATTCTGGAACGGTAACGATGGAAGCGAAACGACTCCGTCGAATTCGAATTGCGAACCGAGACAATCGCAATCGCGGTCGGGGAGTGAGCCACCGAGTAAGAAATCGAGGAGTAGCAGTTCACAGGACGGTGGTGGTGGTGGTGGTGGGGCGAATCGGTCGAAGGCGATTGGGAAAATGTTTTTTAAGACGAAACTGTGTTGTAAGTTTAGGGTGGGGGCTTGTCCTTATGTGACAAACTGTAATTTTGCTCATAGTATTGATGAGCTACGGCGACCACCGCCGAATTGGCAGGAAATTGTGGCGGCACATGAGGATGAGAGGGAGGAATTTCAGATTCCAACTGTTGGGTCTTCAAGTTTTGTGGGGGAAATGACTCAAAGGTCTTATAAGGGTAGACATTGTAAGAAGTTTTATACTGAAGAAGGGTGTCCTTATGGTGATAGTTGTACTTTTCTTCATGATGAACAATCTAAGAATCGTGAGAGTGTCGCGATTAGTTTGGGTCCTGGTGGTTATGGTGGTGGTGGTGGAGGGGGTAGTGGTGGTGGTGGTGGTGGTGGGAGTGGTAGTGTTGTTGTTGTTGGTGGTGGTAGTGGTGCTGGGAGTGGTAGTGCTGTTGTTATTGTTGCTGGGAATGGAGCTAATTCAAAGCCTTCTAATTGGAAAACAAGGATTTGTAATAAGTGGGAGATGACTGGGTATTGTCCCTTTGGTAACAAATGCCATTTTGCTCATGGTGCTACTGGTATGATTTGATTCGATTCTTTTCTCTGTTCTTTGTTTTTTTAGTCTTTGTTTTTATAATTTTTGTTGGAAATTTCTTTGTTGAACTTCTTATGTGAATTGGAGTATGATATCTTTCTTATGGTAATTGATGGAATCATTTTGTCATGTATAAATTAGTTAGTGCTACAAGAATTGGAAACTCAAATGGTTCCTGGTGTGTGTGTGTGTGTATGTTTTCTTACCATTTGGATACAAATTTGGGTAATTAATTTTAGTAGCTCTTTTCATTTTATTTATAGTAAATCAATTTAGCCCCTGAAAATTATAGGACTGAATCAACTTACTATCTCATACTGTCAATATCCTAAAATGCATAGTGAGTTGATAGTGACTTTACCAACTAAATGTCATTATAGTCCCTGCAAATACTAGAGATCACTCTAGGGACCGAATTGCGCATTCTCTCATTTTTTTTTCTTCATTTTATATGATCTGTAGAGCTACTGCACATGGCCACAAGTGTCAATTTGTTTTAAATGATGCTAAGATGCACAATAATTTGATGGACAAAACTTACTTACAGTACCATAGATGTTGTAGATATTGTTCTACACTAAAAATAAGATTTGGACATTTGTTAGGTAGTTATGATATGGATTTTAGGTAATTATGGGCAGTTATTGACATTTTAAGTGAAAAACAGCACTATGGTACTATAGGTAAGTTTTCTCCTACTTTAATAGATGTATATCTGTTTCATTAAACATACCACCGATTCATGTTTTTTTTTCATGCTGTTATTTCATTTTAATTTACTAGCTGGTCAACTGAGTAATCTTCGAGATTTTTCATTGAAGCATAATTGCATTCTAGAGAAAGATTCTCATGATAGTATAAATCTTGGTTCCTTATGTTCTGCATAATGAGAGATATAGCAAACTACTCAATTTACAACAGAGAATAAATTTTAAGTCTGAACTGTCGAAATTTCCAAAGTGTTTGCAACTGTGTGTTTACAATGTGTTTACTTATTAAAGATTACTTTTCCCATACCCTGTATAGTTCAAACATCTAAGGCCCACTTTTCTAAAAGAAAAGTTTCATGAATAGTGTTTTGGTGCTTGGCCTTGTGCATTACATTACTTTCAATAACATTTTCTCTGATATTGGCACATACCAGCATTTTGTTGGCTTAAATGGCTTCTCTATTAAAATGGCCTACCATTTCTCTTTCATATAAATTTGACTTAGATATTGTGATCACAGAATTACACAGATATGGAGGTGGGCTTATGGAGGGAGAAAGCAGAGACTCTGCATCTGTTGTTGCGACCGACTCAAAACAAGGAGTACCTTCAAAATCTCATGCTGATAATGTGGTTGCATCGTCTACTCCTGTTGCTCATTCAGATGTTTATCATATTGGAGCCCCTTCACAAAGACCTTCCATTGTGAGTCAGAGACCAGGACAGAGAACTCATCAGAAATGGAAAGGTCCAGATAAAATCAGTAGGATATATGGTGATTGGATCGACGATTTCGAATAGAGTTATAATCTCTAGCACCGACACTTCAAATCAAAGACGTGTTTGGTGTCCAACACGTATCGTGTTGGACACCGACACAGGCACTTCAATTATTTTCATTTTCTCAATTTATTACCAGTGTCTATGTGTCTAGTGTTTTTGTCTGTGTGTGTCGATGCTTCATAGGTTATAATCTCAGTCTTGTTAAATTATCTGATATCTAATAATCCTTTACTTCCAACACTTGTAGCTTTATTATGTTCACATAAATTGTTCTGTACGTTTGTTTGGCAGAGGCTTCATCTTTCTTAAATGGTTATTTCTGAATGTAACAGCGGCTTCCTTGTTCATTAGCGACACTTAGGTGGATCTCATTTTAACCCTGAAATTAAGACCCTTTTAATTTTATGATGCTTTAGAATTTTGAAAATGTTCTCTCCAATCCCAAATGAATTATTGGGTTGTACTAACTCAAATTTTGACTACGGAATTGCAGTGGAATTGTGTCCCGACTCCAGAGGCACTCCACCACTGGAGGTACCTCTCGGAGTTTTGGATTAACGGGGTTTGCGTTTGTAGCCTACCCTTTGCCATTCCAAATTGCAGACTGATTTAGTGCATGTGGATTCATTTGTATGAGAGGTAAAAGTAATTTTGGAGATATTGATTTTGACATAATTAGATGTCTTGAATTTTAAGTTGATGATGTGATTTGGAGCTTTTGTTCCAAAATGTGGCTTTTAGGGGAATTGTTTTGGATCCAACTTAGCTTAACTACTGGCTAATGAGCCGCTATTGCAGGTTGATCAAAATTTGAGAGATTTCTTGCAAGAACGCATGAGATTTCTCATCACCAACCTTCGACTCATTAGAATCAAGTATCCCATGCGCAAGAACTCAACATCAAAGACAGCCGCACTTCCTTGGGTATCCAAAACTGAGACGGATTTGGAATGAGATCTCCATTTCTCCCCCGAGTTGTCTTGCGCATTAAACACTTCGCTACCATTACAAGGCTGTTAAAGCACCATAAGTTCGAATATCTAATCTTGGTACAGAATCGGGAAGCCGGGGGAGGTTTTGGAATTAAAAGGTAGTTAGATCTCAATTTCGATTCCTTCCTATGTGAGTTTCGCAACGAAATAACACTAAAGCAAGCCCAACCTCAACGAAACATTTGGTTCAATCAAGGAGTCACGCTCCACGTCGCTCATGCTAGCGCTAGTTCAAATATAAATCTCGAACTCGGACGAGTCATAGCTTTCAATGTCGTGGTCAGAAATCAAGGTAAGCCCAATTCTGTCTTCACCATCGCCACCGAGAAGTACATCTTTTGGAATTGACTGGGGTATGCCCAATGTCTACTTCGCTGACTATGAGGTGCACCAAGAATCCTAGTGCCGTAGAGGCACACAACATGTTTGACAAAATACCATTGTAAATTTCCTAAAACATTGCTACCAAATAATCAACATAACACACGAGAATAAGCTAGTGAATTTGCAAGGGAAGAGTGTACCGTATAAATGGCTATGTGAGCCGATATTTATAGGAAATCGATGCTCGTCTGTGGACCATCGGATTATCAGAATCGATCTGAACCATCCAAGCGTGGTGGCTTTAGTTGGACTTGTATGTAGTGGATATGGGCTGAATCGATTGGGCTGATCCATATCCAATTGCTAAACGCACCCCCTGGTTTTGCTAAATGGACCTCTTGGTTCAGTCCAGAACAGTTGCCCCCCAAGCCGAGATTATTCTGGAGGATGGTTTTGGCTTGAAGGATTTTCGTCAGTCTACCGGATGTGTGAAGTCGCGTGGGACACTGCATTTGTCACGACAGTGTTTTATCATTTTCACTCTCTAGAGTAAAAAAGAGAAAATTTTTCTTTGCCGTAATGCGTTACTCTGTCTGTCTTGTCGGGTCGTACAAGATCACTTCGTTGCGACCATGACTCAGGCCTCCTATGGGGTAATCCTTGTGCCAAGCGTCAAGCTAGGGTGCCGTATCCTGATGATGGCGCCCTCCTGGGCGCCTTGTGCCAAGTGCTACGTTCTGCTGTTGGGGCCCTCCTGGGCGCCTTGCTGGATGCTTGTTCGGTGCGTGCGTAGGCTGCGTGTCTCCTCGTGGAGTAGGATTTTGAGAGACAAGGTTGGGTGCCCTCATGGGTGTCTTCTTGATGAAATTTCAGGGCTTGCTTGGTACCGAGGGGAATTGCTTCTTCCGTCTTCACCATTATCTGTTTGACATCTCCATGATCTTTTAATTTGATCAAGAGGTTCTGGCCGGGAGGCTTGTCACATACCGACCCAACGGGGTTAACTTCGATGTCATTGCCCCCTGATTTTTTTATGTTACATTTTGAAACATCCAAGCTTCCTCTTTATCTAGCTTGTTCCTTATAATTGTAACTGGCACGCGTTGGGTGGCCTCGGGCGCTGGTCATCGCCTTGCGCATCTGAATGTATAATCTCATATCGCCTCATGACAATGTTAACTCTGGGGGCAGTTTATCAGAATCGATCTAAATAATAACTCGCACATCAGAGGTTGCGACACGTTTAAAGTCGCTCTGTGTCTCGTGGCAAAGTTAACACCTCGTAGGACTTTGGGAGCAGTTTATCAGAATCGATCCGAATTTAACTCACCCATCAGAGGTTGCGATCATTTTCGAATCCGCTTTGTGCCTCGTGGCAAAGTTAACACCTCGTGGTGACTCTGGGGGCAGTTTATCAGAATCGATTCGAATTTAACTCGCCCATTAGAGGTTGCGACCATTTTTGAAGTCGCTTTGTGCCTCGTGGCAAAGTTAACACCTCGTGGCGACTCTGGGGGCAGTTTATCAGAATCGATCCAAATTTAACTCGCCCATCAGAGGTTGCGACAATTTTCGAAGCCGCTTCGCACCTCGTGGGACTCTGGAGGCAGTTTATCAGTATCGATCAGAATTTAACTCCCGTCAGAGGTTGCGACACGTTTAAAGTCGCTTCGCGCCTCGTGGCAAAGTTCGATATTGACTTGCGTCGGTCGGGGGATCTCCTCGATGGCGATCCCCGGTGGTTCCTCTGGTGCGCGTGAGGAGGTCCTGGAGCGGGAGTCGTGAGGCTGATAGGTATCATCCGGAGGGGATGGAGGGGTCCCTTGGAGGTGAGCCTGATCCTCCATGAGGGGGAGAACGATGGTGCCTCGAAGTCACCGTTGTTGGAGGAAGGGTTCCCCTGCCAGGCGCCCTCATGGGCGCTGCCTGATGTTGCCATGGCGCCCTGCCATGCGCCCTCATGGGCGCTGTCTGATACTGCCCTGGCGCCCTACCAGACGCCCTCATGGGCGCTACCTGATGTTGCCATAGCACCCTGCCAGGCGCCCTCATGGGCGCTGTCTGATGCCGTCTTGGCGCCCGGCCAGGCGCCCTCCTGGGTGCCAGGTTGGACATGTCCTTAGCACTCTGCTGGTCTTCCTGATGCAGCATAGCTTGAGTGCGATTGGCCAGGAGATCTAAACGCTGACTCACATTCGAAGGCTGGGCAACCTGACTGGTACCCTCGTCAGGTAGGCTTACGACGTTGCCTTCTGCAGTATCATCTGGTCGGGATGCCGGTACGGTAATGCTTTGAATCCGGGGTCTGCCTCTGGGAGCCATGGAGTAGCAAGAGAAAAGTTCGAGTAGTGATGATGTGAAAGATAGATATCTCCCACTGTGGTCGCCAATGTTCTGTACCTAGCAGTATTTTGGTCGGCTGCTGTTGGTAGGTCTCTTGCTGCCCTGGCAGGAAGTCAGTGAGCGCCCGGGGGGGGTACCTGCAAAGCCACTCCGACGCTCAAGTCAGTATGAGAATAGGCTAGTGAATTTGTAAGGGAAGAGTGTGTACCGTATAAATGGCTATGCGAGCCGGTATTTATAGGAAATCGATGCTCGTCTGTGGACCGTCGGATTATCAGAATCGATCTGAACCATCCAAGCGTGGTGGCTTTAGTTGGGCTTGTATGTAGTGGATATTGGCCGAATCAATTGGGCTGATCCATATCTAATTGCTAAACGCACCCCCTGGTTTTGCTAAATGGACCTCTTGGTCCAGTCCAGAACAGGTGGTTGTGATTAAAATGTGGTAGTTATCACGTTGACTTTTTGCTTTAATCTGAACCATTCTTGATTTGATCTATGATCATGATTGGTTCCTCTCACCCTCCCATTATAAAAGTGCTCTCATAATATATATATATATATATATATATATATATATATATAACATTTATATTTTTCAGCCATATCTGAAAAATTCTCTCTACACCATAGAAAATACATATCATGCACAAGTGTTTTTCATTCAAATACATTTTAGGATAGCAAGAAAAAAAGTAACATAATCCCAAGTAGGTAGCTCAGTTGGCGAGCTAAGGGATATTGAAGAGTGCACAAAAAAGTGCAAAAAGGAGGTCACGAGTTCAAACCCCAGAAACTAACATTGCTTATCATTATATACATCATAACGATGTACAATACAAAAAGTTCTCATGTTCTGTCCAGTACTGTATTGTCCAGTCTAGTACTAATCTGTCTTGAAAAAAAAAACTTTATTTTTGTTTTCACTTTTAACTGAAATTACTCAAGTTTGCATTTTTTTCATTTTAATTTTTAATTTCGATATATGTCATGTCACAAAACTATTTTGCAATGCTAATATGTTTCACGAAAAAAACTATTTTACAAAAAAATACTGTGTGTGGATAGGAGCAACACCGAGCTAATGACCTGGACCCCAAAGAGACTCGGACGTCACATCTCCACCCAAAATTTTAAGGTGTTAGGTGTATGGGTCCCCTCTCTTTTCTATCCTTCATTTACCTCATTCCTAGACTTGAATTCTCAACAATCTCCCCCACAAGTATGGGTCACCCACATCGCTAGCCTTGATCAAAACCAGGATCCACTTCCCGCCCCCCACCAAGCCGAACTTGGCTTTGATACCACTTGTTGGGGAGTCCGGAGGAGCACCGGGAGCAACACCGAGCTAATGACCTGGACCCCAAAGAGACCCAAACACCACATCTCCACCCAAAACCTTAAGGCGTTAGGTGTATGGGTCTCCTCTCTTTTCTATCTTTCATTTAGCTCATTCCTAACCGATGGGTAGTTATTGACATTTTTTTAGTAAAAAACAGCACCTGATATATATGTATATCTGTTTCATTAAACATATCATTGAATCGTGTTTTTGTTAGGCTCTTATCTCAATTCTATTTACAAGTTGGGGAACTGAATAATCTTTGAGATGTTTCCTTGTTATGTTTTGCATAATGAAACATATAACAAACAATTCAATTTACAGCAGAAAAGAAATTTGAAGCCTGAACTAAGGAAATCTCTTATTTGGATTATATAATCTCTTATGATAATTAAGGTTGGTAATGGTGATGATGAGTTGGTCCATCATGGACCAAAACTTATTTGGATTGGTTTCAATGGTTTGGTGCTTGGCCTTGTGCATTGCATTATGTTCAAAAACATTTTCTCTGATATTGGCCTTGTGCATTAAGCAGATATTCTTTTCTCAGCTTAAATTGCTTATCTGTTAAAATGACCTAGGAATCCTTTTTCATATAAATCTGACTTTGATGTTGTGATAACAGAATTACACAGATATGGAGGTGGGTTTATAAAGGGAGAAAGCAGAGACTCTGGTTCTGCAACTGCGACGGACACCAAACAAGAAGTACCTTCACAGAGACCTTCCATTGTGATTCAGAGACCAGGACCGAGAACTCGTCCGAAATGGCCAAAAAAACTCAATGGGATATACGGTGATTGGATCGACGATATCTAATAGTTATAATCTCTGCAGCACCGACTCTTCAGATCGAAGACGTGTTTCGTGTCCGGCACGTGTTGTATTGGACACGGACACCAACACTTCAATCAATTTATAATCAGTGTCTTTGTATCGGATATCCGTATTGATGCTTCATAGATTATAATCTCAGTCTTGGAAATCATGGAAATGACTGATAAGGCTTATGTATTATCATGAAGCTGAATAGGCCAGGATTTCCATTCCCATCTTGTTATATCATCTGATATCTGATAATCCTTTACTTCCAACACTTGTAGCTTTATGTTCACAGATACATACACAGAAATATCTTCAATAAATTAAAGAGTTATTTCTATGTAAGGTGAGAACAATAGATACTAATCATATAATTATATAAACAAACGTTTCTAGAACTTAACCAAAATAATTTATAGGTTAAATGGTACTTTTGGTCCTTTATCTCTAACAAAAGTTTTATTTTGGTCATTTATCTTTTTTTTTTCACGTTTTGGTCCATCGTCTTCCATTTCTATGTCATTTTGATCCCTTTTTGTGTTTTTTGTCCATTAAAATTAACAGACGTCACACTGGTAGTTAACGACTAACATGACGTCTTAAGCCAATAAATGAAGGAATACCCTAACTAGACTATGGGCGACCTCATTGGCGTGTTTCCTATTTATTTATTTAAAATTTTCCTTGTTTTGTAAATAACTTAGTCCAAAGTAAGCACGTATCACGACATTCTGCTCAAGCATTTATTAGTTAAAAACAAGTAATTCTTATACTTTCTTACCAATATAAAAGCATAATCTATCGACTAATCTACAAACCCAATATAAAATGTAACACAAAGTATTTTATTAATGAATAAGCTAATTTCAAAAAAAGCTTACAGATATTACCCTTCTTATGCCATAAAAGGGCCTAAATGCAACAATAAAAAAGACTCAAATTATTAGATCAAATTGATACTCACTAGAAGAGATATGATTAACATAGTAGACTCAAAGGGACATCCTATTGCCCTACATTATTTCCTCCTCTTAAACAAGAACCATACAAATTAAGAGCTTGGTTTCAATGTATTCCCAATGTCAATAACAAAACGATATTTTACATCGGATTTCTGGAGGCGCTCCAATGCGGTGTTCACATAATCCATAGGAATAACCTCAATGTCAGCTTTCACATCGTGCTTAGCAGCAAAGTCAATCATTTCTTGTGTCTCTTTAATTCCCCCAATGCAACTTCCACCTATTATCTTTCTCCCTACAAACAAAGTAACCAATCATATTTGTAATTAATATTTTAGTTCTAACAAAATTGGTGTGAAGTAAGCATTTCAGTGACAAGTTGTATGTATATTGAGTTGCATGACTAAATTAAACATAACATCATATAGTATTATTTTGTATCTGCTTACCCATAATTAAAGGGAATACCGGTAACTCCAAAGGCTTATCAGGTGCACCAACCATAACAAGTTTCCCATGAGACTTCAACAAACCAATCAAAGGCATCAAAGGATGGACAGCAGAAACTGTGTCAATGATGCCATCTAAGGTGCCATTTGCAGCCTGAATAATAGAAAGGAGAACACATTAGTAACGAGTTAAACATAACATCACATAGTGCAGTTTCTGGATCATTGAATAACTGATGTATCTTATTGTATCTGTAAACCACAGATACGACCAGATACATTAGCTATTCAATGAACCAAAAAAATATATTGTCTCTTATAAAAGGTAGTAACATTTATAATTAAAAAAATGATTGAAGTGAAACATATTTCTAGGTACTAACCTGCATTTGATTTTGATCATTGCTTAGCACAAATGAGTCAGCTCCAAGATGTTCAATAGCTTCTTTCCTTTTATTAAGAGAAGTGCTAATTACAGTAACCTTAAGCCCAAAAGCTTTAGCAAACTTCACAGCCACATGACCAAGACCACCAATACCAACAACACCCAGATGCATACCAGGTTTATCAAGTCCAAAATATCTCAAAGGACTATACACTGTGATACCAGCACAAAGGAGAGGAGCAGCAGCATCAAGAGGTAAGCCATTTGGAATGCGGATAACAAACCTCTCATCAGCAACCATTAAATCAGAATAGCCTCCATATGTGATGGTTCCATCAAGATCTTTAGAACCACTTGTGGGAACCATTTTTGGACAATAATTCTCAAGACTTTCAGCACAACTTTGACATGAGTGGCAGGATTGAACCATGTACCCTACACCCACTTTGTCTCCAACTTTGAATTTTTCTACTTTGCTTCCTACCTCTGTTACTTCACCCACAAACTCATGCCTGTATTTTGGCCCTCAAATAAGAATCTAATGTATTTATTACACATTGTTGATAAATAAAAGAATAATTTTGATTAGGTTTTTTTTTTGACAAGAATTTTGATTAGGTTAGACTATTGAAAACTGAGTAGTCAAACTTGAATATGAAAAATGGATTACAGTGTTTGTGATCCAAATTGACACATCCTCTCCAGTTTATAGAGATCCTATATCATAATCATTTTCCAGTTCTAGATGAAAATAATAACAAGAGTACATCAACAAGTAAAGCAGGAGATTATCATAATTATAATTTATAGTAACTCACACATAGTATTTAAATGAATTTTTAATTTTTAATAAACAAATAAAAATCATACCCGGGTACTATGGGGTAAGTGGAATTGCCCCATTCATTTTTCACCATGTGAAGGTCTGAGTGGCATATACCACAGTACAACACTTTGAATGTTACATCTTTCTCTCCGTTTTCCCTGCATAGATGGTTTGGTTTAACAAAAGTTTGGTTAAACTACTAATTCTTAATATTAGACATCACATCCAACATGTTATCATAAACAACATAATGACTACAAATTTTTAATTAACGAATAATTGAAGAGAAAAATTGAAATTCATCTCTACCTCTTTTTTTATCCATAAAATGTTTATATTATGAAAATAAAATTGAAATACGGGTTCAGAGAGAAGTGAGTACCTTCTTGAGAATTTGAAAGGAGAGAGAACCCCAGATGTGTCCTTAGCTGCCCATCCAAAAGCCTTCCTAGGATGCTCCATGTCTGGTGAAAGAGCCGTTTCTGAAAATGTTTCTACTTCACTTGGGAATGAACTAGAAGCCAAAAGAATGTGAATCAGAGTCAGAGAGATATGAGAACCAAAGTTGTCTATAACATTATTTATAGGGGACGAAGGTGACATAAACATGTTTATGGTTTAATTTATTAATTCTGAAAAATCCAAATGTTTTTATTTCTTTCAGTAATTACAAAATCCATTGTGATCTTTAACTAAAAATGAAACGAAACAATAATGAGAAATCTTGTAATTAATGACATAACCAAACCGTTAATTTAAATTCGACTGTTATAACTAAATGTTCATTTCTCCTAATAACTAAGTGTTTTCATCTAAGTCGTCTCTTCTACCATATAAGTTTAAAAAAAACTAATGAATTAACAACTAACATGATATGAGTTAAGTTTGTTAAAAAATGATTTTGTGACGTGTATTTTGTTTTGAATTAAACATGTAAAAAATCGAGTATAGTGAATTCTATTTTAAGTTGTATCATTTTTTAAGAAATTCACACATATATAGACGCACGCAAAAGAAATCTCTTCCATAAAAGAGTTATTTCTATATAAGGTGAGAACAGAATATGCTAACCATATAATTATATAAACTAGCTAACGTTTCTAGAACTTAACCAAAATAATTTAAATTTTGCTAAAACGTCATATATGTTATTAAATTTATTTTGATACGTATTTTTTTTAATTCAATATGTAAAAAATTGAGTATAATGAATGCTATTTAAATTGTATCATTTTTTTAAGAAATCCACACACGTATATAGACACACACAAAAAAAATCTCTTCCATAAAAGAGTTATTTCTATGTAAGGTGATAACAGTAGATACTAACCATATAATTATATAAACTAGCTAACGTTTCTAGAACTGAATCAAAATAATTTATATTTTGCTAAAAGATCGTATATGTTATTAAATTTATTTTGATACGTGTTTTTTTAATTAAATTTCTAAAAAGTTGAGTAGAATGAATTCTATTTAAATTGTATCATTGTTTTAACAAATCCACACACATTTATAGAACTAACAAAAGAAATCTATTCAATTAAAAAGTTATTTCTACATAAGATGAGAACATTAGATACTAACCATATAATTATACAAACTAACGTTTCTAGAATTTAACCAAATTAAACTATATTTTGCTAAAAGGTGTTATTACAATCATTTTGATACGTGCTTTTGTTTTCAACTAAGGCTTTGTTTGGCGCGTCTCATCTGCTAGCGGATAGCGAACGAAACTAGTACTACTAGAATTTTCGTCATTTCCTGCGAAATTTCCTGCGGATTTTCATTAAAAATTCGCAGGAAACAGGTTTCCTGCGAATTTTTCAGCGGATTAAGATTCCCAGTTATTTCGTTCGTGGATAATTGTTTCCTGCGGATTTGCATATCGGCAGAAAACTTCGGCAGGAAATTCAGCAGGAAATTCGGCAGGAAGTCCGTAAGAAATTCCGCAGAAAGTTTCGCAGGAAATTCAAAATTTCTGCACAAAAATCCGCAGGAAATTGCAGAATTTTTTTTCTTCAAACCAACAGCAAATTTTATTGATTGGTATTATTTTTATTTTTATTATTAATGTGATTATTTATAATCTTGGTTTGTGCTGATATTTTACGAATATATATACATACATATATGAGATGGAATACAGAAAAAAGAAAATGGGTAGGCAATCCTTCTTTTACAAATGAATGATGCAAATATGTAATATAAAGCCAATTTGCCCAGTTGCTAGAAAAACGTAAAATTGCAAGTCTCTTCACCTCTATCCCCAAAACTAACTTAGACAAATTCTGCAGTAGAAACATGTCAAGGGCTTGAGACCCATTGCCATTGTCACACGTCATCCGATTTTCTCTTGCACTCCTCAATCCCCAAAACCTCCAGGAACTAGAATCCCACAGTACCTTGGTCTGTCTTGAGTGTCTCCGTGCGTGTTGGTTCCACATATATAAACATGACCTTGTCTAGTGGGAAGACTGTGAAGTTGAGCCCTGCTGCAACCTGAGAGACATTCATTCATTTATTGTTTAACTTGAAACAATGTATAAGACTTCAAATATATGGCAAACCACTTTTATCAAAGATATAAAACCCCTTAAAATGACTTAGTAAGAAGCTAAAACTACAAAAGGCTTTACTGCAGACTACATGGAAAAACTTGATAACCAACCTTGAAATATATCTAACTAAATCAAAACATAATATCACATGGTAGAAAAGGTTATAAATATTAGAATCAAAGTGGATAATTGGGTCCCATTGGTGGAAACAATATTGAGATTCTCAATATTGTGTGTTGCTGTGATTCTGGTTCGCAACAAATTGAAATCGAAAATTTCTGTTCATAAAAAATACAATGAAATTTCTTGTGGATTTTGGATGATATCCAAATATTATTTCTATCATTTTAGAGAACTAGATTACATACCTCAGGCCAGTTACTACATCGAAATACTTTTCATCAGCTTTCCATATTTTGCCAATTGACCCAAATAACTTGGCTATAAGATTTCCATCTTCTTCAGTTGCAGCTGCCCCCAAACTCCTAACTGCCATGATAAAACTTAAGTTCATTTATTCATGCAACTATATAACTGTCAATAATGCAAAGTGGGAACGAGAGGAATACAATAAGGAATAGCCATTATATTCTAGAAAAGCACAAGATACAGAATTACCATAATGCATAAGAGAAGGGACTTTTGATCATGTTATTTATGAAAAAACACCCTCTTCATAATTGAGACTATTTACCCATGCAATTCATGCATCCAAAAAAATAAGAAATAAAAAATAAAAAGAAGAAAGAGAACGAAATGCTGAGACTGGAAGATCAAACTTCAATAAACCTACATATCAGAGACTACATTCCAGTTTCCATCCTTCATAAACAGCCAAAAACGTAGAGCAATTTTCCCAAGCTTTAAACACTGATTTACCTTTAGTTCCCCTTCAATTGTGACATCATTGGAGGGTTTCTGAGGGAATTATACATGGTATATGCCTTTGTGCGGATCTCTTCTTTTTCAAATTTTTAATTGGCCGCATAGATTTCTTGTTATCCTTCATGGCCAAATCTCACATTGTTACACTGCAAATAAATGAAGAGGACCACATAAACCTACCATCAATATAAGATGCATATCAAATCATAGATTAATAGCTATTGTGTCTAAAATAGAAGAACAGAATGATGCATATCAAATCATAGATTAATAACTATTGTGTCTAAAATATTTACTGTGGACATAGCATACATTGGATATGTAAGTAAATATTGAACAGTTTATTTGAACAACATTGGATCTTGTTTGCAATAGTTCCTTGTGTTAGTCGTGGGAAAATTTGGGAGTTCCAATATCCCTTTATAATATTTGTGTAGAAGGAAAATAGCATAAAACCTTTGATGCTAGGTTCTTTGATGGGATGCAGCATGTCTGATATAATATTAAAAAATGGATGGACAAGCTTATTTTCTATCCAATAACATAATTAATCACAAGCTTGTTTCCTTACCTTAAATACATATTGTTCTTTGTTTCATGTGCAGCAAAAATTGATTTTCTTTGATTTATTTGAGTTGGTGTTGGTAGATCAATTAAACTAGCGAGAATACATACTGGAACTTCACATCTCAAATTGAATCCATTTCAAATGTTCCAGTTTTACATAATCTAGTTGCAGCAATACTACTTACACAGTCAAATTTCTGCCAGTTGCAGTTTACACTTTACACCATGACAATTCGGAGTACAAATTCCCTAAGTATAGATATGCTGTATGAAATGAACAGAACAAGCACAGATTTATATGCAACCATACAATGATTCTCGATAGCTGTTTCAAATAATAATAATAATAATAATAATAATATAAATACAAAAAAACACTCAAAATCACTCAAACCTCACACTCAACGCCAAAATCACTTAAAGATCATCACAACTCAAGCATACAATCAGTATACACAGTACGAAAATCACTCAAAATGTTTAAGAAAAAACGTTAGGGTTACCTTCACAAAAGAAGATGAAACGCGATCAGAGAAGCACCGCACGAGAAGAAGATGAAACGCGATCCGAGATGTAACGCGCGAGAATCACAGAAGATGAGAGAAAACAGAGAAGACGACGGCGAACTGAGAACTGGCGCTCTGAGAAGACGATGGCGAATATTGAGAACTGAGAACTAGCAAACTGAGAAGACGACGACGCTCTGATGAAGGTTCACATTGTTGACGGCGCTCTGACGACAGTGCTGTGAGAGATTTTGAGAGAGAACGATGGATTTGTTCTTCTTCGCGTTAGGGTTCCATGAGAGAAAGAGGGATTTGTTCTGATCTTCATGTTTTTGAGAGAGAACGAGTGATTTGTTTCTGATCTTCACGTTTATTTCACAAGTTTTTTTTTATTTCAATTTTATTTGTATCGAGATTATCTTCACGTTTATTTCAATTTTGTTTCTGATCTTCACAATTTTATTTCAATTTTATTTTTTCTGTTTTTTATTTAATGTCAAAAATAGGATTTTTTTTTTAAAAAAAAAAATCTTTTTTTTAAAAAATAAGAATTAAATATGTCAAAAAAAAGATTTAAAAAAGAATATTACCAAAAAAACTTTTCATATTTTTTAACTTTCCTGCGGAATACTGTTCTCAGGAAAATTCGCAGAAAACCCAAAACTTTCCTGCGGATTTACCTGCCAACTAATTGTTCGCAGCAAAGTTTCTACGTAGCCATAGGGCGGCAGAAAAATTCTCAGGAAATATCTGCGGAAATTTTCCGCAGGAAATTCCGCAGGTAATGGCCGAGATTTCTAGTAGTGTAGCGGGTGAAGAGTACACACGTGTTTGGTAAGCACTAGCATTTAGCGTTTTTTCAAACGCTACTTCAAGTAGTGTTTTTTCAAACACTAGGGGATAGCAGTTAGCGTCTCACTTTTTTTGACATTTTTACCTTTTTTATTTTTCTTAAATTACTTCTCTATCCTTATTAAATAAATGTAATCATGAATTGAATATATATGTCTTTTTATGTCATTTTACATTTATCACCTACTTCAATCGCTAGTTTTACCAAACACATCATTTGCTATCAGCTAGCTCATCCGCTATCCGCTAGCTCATTTGTTATCCGTCCATCTGCTACTTTTTACCAAACAGAGCCTAAATGTGTAAAAAATTGAGTATAACGAATTCTATTTAAATTGTATCATTATTTAAGAAATCCACACAAACAAAAGAAATCTCTCCAATAAAACAATGATTTCTATGTAAGGTGAGAATAGTAGATACTAACAATATAAATATTTAAACAAAATAATTTATAGGCTAAATAGCACTTTTGGTCATTTATATCTATGACACAAGTTGCATTTTGGTCATTTATCTTTTTCCCATTTTGATGCCTCATCTTCCATTTTTAAGTCATTTTGATCTTTTTTTTTGTGTTCCGTCAATTGAAGTTAACAGACGCCACACTGACAGTTAACTGCTGACGTGGCATCCTAATTCATTAAATGACATGGCAATTTTGTTTTTCTTAATGTCAAAACAATTTACACATAAGCATTTATTTTTTTAAATTATAAAAAAAAATCTAAATAAAACATTAAACTAAAAACTTTAAACTGAAAAACAAAACCAAAAATATTTCACCATTAAACTGACGAGAGATCTTGTAATTAATGTAATTTTAGCCATGAATTTTAATCTAACGATTATAATTAAATATTATCATGTCTCATAATAACTAATTATTCTTAATCGAGTCGTCCCCTATAAATATATATATATATATATATATATATATATATATATATATATATATATATATATATATATATATATATATATATATATATATATATATATATGGGACGACTCGGGTGAGAACACTTTGATGTTGTGATAACAGAATTACACAGATATGGAGGTGGGCTTATAAAGGGAGAAAGCAGAGACTCTGGTTCTGCAATTGCGACGGACACCAAACAATAAGTACCTTCACAGAGACCTTCCATTGTGATTCAGAGACCAGGACCGAGAACTCGTCCGAAATGGCCAAAAAAACTCAATGGGATATACGGTGATTGGATCGACGATATCTAATAGTTATAATCTCTGCAGCACCGACTCTTCAGATCGAAGACGTGTTTCGTGTCCGGCACGTGTTGTATTGGACACGGACACCAACACTTCAATCAATTTATAATCAGTGTCTTTGTATCGGATATCCGTATTGATGCTTCATAGATTATAATCAGTCTTGGAAATCATGGAAATGGCTGATAAGGCTTATGTATTATCATGAAGCTGAATAGGCCAGGATTTCCATTCCCATCTTGTTATATCATCTGATATCTGATAATCCTTTACTTCCAACACTTGTAGCTTTATGTTCACATAAACTGTTCTGTACGTTTGTTTGGTAGAGTCTCCATCTTTCTTAAACAGTTATTTCTGAATGTAACAGCAGCTTCCTTGTATTCGGATCAGATTGTATCCCATAATAATTGTTCCTTAGTGACACTTAGGTGGATCTCATTTTAACCCTGCAATTAAGACCCTTTTAATTTTATATATGATGCTTTAGAATTTTGAAAATGTTCTCTCCAATCCAAATGATTTATTGGGTTGTACTAACTCAAATTTTGTCTTGAATTCTAAATTGAAGTTGTTATTTGGAGTTTTAACATTTTAAAATTTTGTCTTGAATTCTAAGTTGAAGTTGTTATTCGGATCTAACTTAGTTTAACTAACGGGCTAATGAGCAGCTATTGCAGGCTGAACCAAATTTGAGGACTTTCACGGCAAGTCCAACACCACCACTATATATACAAATGAGTATCCTAAAAATAAGGTATTCTGTCACTCTACTCATACACACTCCACTCAATTATTCGCTAACTTGAGGGTCAGGGTGTCTTGCAGGTGGCCACCACTACTGTCTTTCGTTGGAGCTCGAAGCACCATTGCAGTCTCCTCGATTTCGCATTCTCCTTGAGTTCCGCTAGGAATATGCATGCATACTGTATGTATGTTATAATTAAAAAAATCACTTACTTGGTTGATAATAAAAATTGATTATGAACCTAATATATATATATATATATATATATATATATATATATATAAATATATATAATAGTAATTTTTTTTACAAAGGAAGAGAGCCTCTTTAAATTTTTTTGATGTAAACTGTCCTTAAGGAAAATATATAAAAGGAAAAGAAGTATTTATAAGTTGTGAAAAAATAACATTAGTAAAAGAACTACGCGAATAGTGAAAATTATGAGATTATATCAAAGAATTGCGAGCATAGTAAGAAACATGCCTAGTGGAGGAAAAACGAATGAGAAGGTAATAGGAAGAATCTATGGAGAAGAAAACGAATGAAGGGGTGGAAGGAAGAATTGTGTGTGATGGGAGAAAGAAAAGTGTAGCAAATGAGAAATGATAGAGTAGAAAAGTCTCAAGGATTGGAGTGAGATTGTTTGATTTTTTCTGAAAAAAGAATATCTGCTGCTGGACCATCAGTTTTGACGTGAGATTGTTTTGATGAGAGACATAACCGGTGACGGATCCAGAAATTTAATGTCGTGGGGGCAAAAAAATAGTATAGTATTTTTTAGAAAAATATATATAAAATATATAATTTCACGATAGAAAAGAGCAAAGACTCAACATTAATTTCACGATAGAAAAGAGCAGAGACTCAACATTAATAATTTCACGATAAAAAAAAGCAAAGACTCACGAGAGTGACATTAAAATAATTTCACGATTAAAATAATTTTAGGAACATTTTAGTCAACCTAAAATTTAGTTTGACTAATAATTGCGTTTTTAATGACCAAATTAGGAATTTTCATTTTTCAGAGAATAAATTGGTCTCTATTTTTCATAAACAAATTTTTGAGTCATTACTCCTTAAAACCTAAAATACTTAAGTTTTTCTTTCCAAAAAAAAAATACTTAAATTTTCCATTGTATATATTTAGTGCTAGAAGAGACCGCGAAAACAATAAAAATTAGAAGAACAAAAGAATAAATTATTAGTCTTTCTCTCTTTATTTAAAAAACATTTAGCTCATGGGGGCAATATCTCTTTTTTCTGGGGGCAAAATAATTTTTATCAAGTATACTGGCTAAAATAATTTTCCCTTATAAGGGCAATTGACCCCACTATATAGTGTGCATCCGCCACCTGACATAACTAAGGAGTTCCATAAAATTCATCATACCAAAACTAAGGAGTTCCATAAAATTCATCATACCAAAGAATCCACCAAAATCTATATATTTTTTACTATCAATTTTTTTAGGTCGTAAAATATCTCAATTGAATATATTTTATTACTCTCTTTATAGACTTTTGGTAGTCCTAATTGAACATTACAAGAATTTTTTATATCATTTAAAAGTATTGATCGAATACCACAAGATTACTTATCATAAAAAAAGTATTTTACAATCTTGATAGTCCTAATTTAGTATCACAAGACTTTTTTATATTATTTAAAAGTCTTGATTTAATACCACAAAGTTTTTTTGAAATTTTGATTCAAATTTAAAGTGATTAAAAAATAAATAATTTTTTGTCAAAAAAAAATAATTTACATTTCACTATTTTTAACCAAAATTACTTTTACAAAATTAATTCATTAAATATTAATTTTCATTACTGCATATTAAGAAAACAAATATGTGGGCTTATCAACAAACAACAAAAGGAAACCTTATCGACAAGCTAAAACCAAATAATAATTTCTTTTTATCCACATATATCTCACATAATTTCTGAACTATTAGAATTTATCATAGTGGTTTATTCATGCATATTAAATATACATCCTAAATAATGTTCGGACATTATAAGTTCTTGTCCTTCTCATAAGGACTCGCTCAAAACCAATTCTTCTAAATATTAGCCTTCCACACTAGTGTCTCATATTAATCCGCCATCTAGGTACTCGTAGAACACCATGACATATCTCCTTGATTCTCTCTTCACATTTTGTCCCTCAAATCCCTCCTAAAAAACATTGTGAAAGGGGGAAAATAATCACCATTTCACCAACCTTCATATTTGCACATGTAGATGTTCCTCAATCTTCTATCATCCATGCAAAGAATCCAGGAAGAATTAAGGTCCGGAATCATCCGCTCTCCGGCCACTTTGAAAATCGATTACCCTTTATCGACTTATCTTCTCGGAAATGTCTTCACCGTTACCTGAATACACCAAGCCACCCATTGCATACAACAACCCACCATCACTCTTAACATTCACCCTCACCATCCTCATCTTGTGCTTTGTGGCTTTCACCATTGCCTACCTTTGTAAATATTGTTTTTCAAGCATTATCCAAACTTGGACGCTTACACGCAGAGTCTCAGGATCCCTTGTTCGTCTCTCACCCGAGAGGTCACCCCCTAGAGGCCTTAACCCTACCCTTTTGGAGGGATTCCCAACCTTCACTTATGCTTCTGTCAAGGACCTACGCAAAGAGAAAAGCTATAGCCTTGAATGCGCCATTTGCTTGCTCGAATTCGAAGATGATAGCATGCTTCGCCACTTGACCATTTGTTGTCATGTTTTCCACCAAGAATGTATTGATCTTTGGCTTCGTTCTCATAAGACATGCCCCGTTTGTCGAACCAACCTTGAATCACCACCTCCCAATCAAATGCCAAAATTGGGAGATGACGACAACAATAACTACAACAATAATGTAGCACAAGAGGGTGTGGTGTCTTTAAGAAATGATGATATACACATTGATGTGAGAGAAGGGGAAATTGAGATTGTTGTAGATGAAAGACATGAACGTGAACATCATCAAATGAGTGCGAGTAACATCATGCAACAACAACAACACCAACAACAAGAAGAGCAAAGATTTTCAAGGTCACACTCGACAGGACATTCGATAGTTATGATTAGAGGTGAAGAAAGAGATGATGATAAATATACGTTGAGATTGCCGGAACATGTTATAAGAAGAGGGCACAACTCTACAAAGAGTTGTGTAAATTATAATGAGATAAAAGGGCCTCCACCTTGTAGTAATTGTGGCTTTGTTCAACCAACTACTAGCTCCTCTTCACTTGCTCATGCTCAAGAATCTTAAAGAGCGTTCTCTATATCATTCTGGATTATTTGTTTTTCTTCCCTCTTATCTTTTTATGAAACTTGTGTGGTTTTCAATTTCACATGTAGGTTTAGACTTGAGATATAGAAGACACCAGGCATTTTTTTGGTAGTGTGTACAAATAATTGGATACATCACAAGTTTTATTATTCTAGAGCTTTGTTTCTTTTTTTTTTGACAAGGAGAAACTTAGCTCATTTCATTAATACTCAAGTTTGTAATACAGTTTGAACTCAAATCAAAATTGTGGCAGCTAGCATAATCTCTTGAAGCTCTTGCTAAAGTATGAGCCACCAGCTTGGCTTTCCTCCGACTGAAACTAACCTTAACGTTTCGTAAATTAGACAATAACGCAACACAAAGCACGCAAAATAGAGCCATACTTAGTTACAATATTACAATTTCCTCTAATATCATCTACAACCACTTTGCAATCAAGCTCAATATCACTCATTGAATTTGTAATTCTTGTAGCCACTTCATAGCTTCCAGAAGTCCATGCGCCTCTGCCTCATGAGGTGTTGGGAGGCCCCTATAGCAATAGGTCTGGACCTTCAAAAACTCACCCAAATCATTGTGGATGCACATACCGATCTCATAACACCCCTGCTCCACAAAAATTGTTGTGTCTACATTGCACTTGAACTCAATTTTGTCAGGTTTACACCACACCTTCGCACCCCTAAGGCCCAAGGTCATCAAGGTCAATGACTTCCTCTTCCTAGCTTCCTCCCGTTCAAGTGGTGAAGAGTGGCCTTGCTAGTAGAGACACCCATTGGCTTGACAACAGCATCCCAAAACTTCTCATTTCTTCTCTTCCAAATGCACCACGACATCACAACGAAAATCTTCGTAGGCCCCCCTGTAATGAATTCAGGATGCTGAAAAAACATACCTTAAATCCTTCAGTAGTTGTTATGTGGTGTTGGATCTGCCCCCACAAGGCCGCCTCCTTCCAAACTGATTTTGCATTGCTACACCCAAAGAAAATATGCCACTTGTTCTCACCACTGGATTCACACAGGGGGAAAATCGATGGGCAGTGCATTTGCTTCCTACGAAAATTGTCCCTCCAAGGAAGACACCCTCTAGCCGACTGTTGTGAGAAAAAGGTATTGTGCAAGTATACACAGTCTTTAACAATTAATATAATGAAAGTAGAGATCGTACCCATTGGGATTGAATTAATTTCAAAGCTTAGTTGATAGTTGGATTAGTGATGAGTAACGAAGTAACAAACAATAATATTGGATGATACAGAAAGTAAACAAGTTAAATAAGATGAGTTTTAAAATCAAGTGAGAAGGATATTTGGAATGTCTTTTACTAAGTAAATCACTCTTGATAGCATTATATTATATATGATGCTGAAACACTAGATGCTGGAGCATTAGGTGCTGGAGCACTGGGTGCTCTTGTAATGGATGCTGTAGCAATTGATGTGTACTTTTTAGCAACTAACGTTAGAGTTTCATTACAAGTCTTATGTTTAAGCTCTAAATAAGTTCACTCTTGTATATGAAGTACCCACATTATCACCCTATGGACTATGCTATCCTATGTCTAAGTTTTAGCATGGATTTAACAAAAATTCCTTTTATTAAAACACTTATCCATATTAGTTATTGAGTTCAAATCATAAACCATGTCTGTATTTATGACCCTACTTATTCTAAGTGATCAACCTCAAAATAAGTTTGAAAGAATTATAACACAAGAACTAAATTGCAAGCATCAATATAACATAATAACCATTTAGAAGTTCATTACAAAGTTTAAGGCATTCCAACTAAAGAAGTTTAGTTCTTACTAGGCAATATAAGGCATATATAAACAGAAGTAAACATGTTCATATATTTGATAAAGCAAAAGGAATAGAATAAAGTAAAGATTACACGGTTGAAGTTCCTTTGGATGAATCTTCCTAGCAATGCTCTAGCATTCTCCTCACAGCATAAAATCAGCAGTTAGTAAATGTGTGCAAGTAAAGAAAGAAGTTGTCAATTTCCTTTCTGCCTCCATACAAGAGAGTGTAAAATAAATCTAAGAATCTATCTAAGTGAGTTTTTCGATGTTCTTTTCAATGAGAAGGTGAAGTTCTTTATATAGGTTCTAAGAATGAGGTTTCCTTCATGAGGGAGTTTGCTTGGGAAAGAAGTTGATCTTTAAATCATGTGCCTCAGCAAGTAAACTTGATCTTTGCTTCATTAAAGAGAAGAGGTCCTCTAATTAATGGACAATTGTCCCTTAGAAATTCAACTTTGTGAGCTATCAACACTACAAAAAAAACACTAATTAGCGACGGACATTAGCGAGGGACTTGTTGTCCCTCGCAAAAACAGTCATTAGCGAGGGAATTAGCGAGGGCATAGAGCTGTCAATTTTTTTTGTCATTAGCGAGGGAATTAGCGAGGGAACTGTCCCTCGCTAATGACTGCCCTCGCTAATTCCCTCGCTAAATTTTGCTTTTCAGATGATGGGACTCAGCGCAGGGGTTGGTAAAGGTGCAGAAATTAGCGAGGGACAGTTCCCTCGCTAATTCCCTCGCTAACGTTAACTTTTCAGATGATGAGACAGTTCCCTCGCTAATTCCCTCGCAAATTTTTTTCTTTTTTCCTTTATATCCGTTTACACCTTCACTCTTCTTTCTCACTCACTCACTCTTCACCATTCCTCTTCTCTTCCTCTTCCCCCTTCCACTTCCTCTCACACCCTTCTTCTCTCTTCACTCTTCCAACACCACCACCACCACCATCATCACCACCTCCTCTCACACTCTTCTTCTCTCTTCACTCTTCCACCACCACCACCACCACATACCTCCTACCACTCTCACTCACTCTCTCTTACTCTTCACCACCACCAACCCACCACCCCACCACCACCACTCTCACTCTTCTCTCTTTCTCCCTCTCTCTCTCTCTCTCTTACTCTTCTCCTTCTCTCTCTACTCTAAACCACCCATCACCACCACCACCACCACGCCACCACCACACCACCACCACGCCATTCAGCACTGGACACGTGTCATTTTTTTTTGAAAACTGCAGTCATTAGCGAGGGAAAAAGCCGTCGCTAATTCCTGCGCATTTACCAACCCCTGCAACTGAGTCCCATCACCTGAAAAGCTGCAGTCATTAGCGAGGGAACTAGCGACGGCATAGTCCCTCGCTAATTAGCGAGGGATCCAACTTCCCTCGCTAATCCCATTTGCGAGGAGGGAATTAGCGAGGGAACCAGTCCCTCGCTAAGTCCCTCGCAAATAACCATTAGTGAGGGAATCAGGTCATTTTGCGAGGGAACTGTCCCTCGCTAATGACTAATTTTTTTGTAGTGCAAGTCTTCAAAGGAGGCGCCGAAATCTTTTTGCACATGGGCCACTTGCATCTGCCTCTTGAGAACGCATCATGACGTCATCATTTGGGTGCTGGGGCATTTTGATGTTCCAAGAGTGCTTTGGGCATTATGGTTTGTTTTGCATGCTGGGGCATCCAATGCTGGGGCATTGCAGTGTCATCAATGTTGGGGCATCTAATGCTGTAGCATTGAACAAACACATCAAAATACCAAAATATATGCAAAATGCTAAGTTGCTTGGAAAAACCTTCTTTTGATCTTGAATGTTGTTATTCATCTATATTCCTATATTTACTAAACATTAGTACTGAGAATTTTACAATTGTTTAGATTTAGATGCGTAAATAACTCTATATAAATTAGAGTTATCACACCCCAAAACTTAAACCATTGCTTGTCCTCAAGTAATTAATGACACTTGAACAAGACAAAAATTAAAACACATGGTTTGCATAATTTAGAAGAACAGATCAGTTAATTTCTTTCAAAATAGTTTTTTCAAGAAATGCACCTTTAAGAACATCAATTATCAGAATTTTCACCCATACTTTTGCTTCTACAACATTTAATTTTATTACTGCTCATTTGTGTGAGTGTGCTTGCTGAGTTTAGATCAGTTCCTAACTAAGTTCAAAAAAGTTTTCTTAGCTTTAGAAAGAAATAGTTTACTTTTGATCAAGCTAAAGATTTTTCAAATGGTGGAATTGACTAACAATTTCCTCAAGTGATTGGGAGGCTTCAAAGCACAACAAAGGGCTTGGATTAAATATTTCTAACTTTTGAGCCTATTGCATTGGCTTCTCTACAATCATCATAGTTAGCCTTAATATCACCGATTCACCCCCAAACTTAACTCTTTATGCTATTCTAGATTTTTAGTAAAAGTTTAGTATTGATCTTGGCTCACTAATACTACCTTTAGCATCAGTTTTATTTTCTAGTTAGCTAAGTTCCTTTCTAAGCTCAGTTGAAGTGTAAAAGCAGTAATAAAATTGATCGTTTGTAAAAACAAGGCTGCTGTGTCTTTTTCTTTCTATCATCATCAAAAATCAGTTTAAAAAAGGTACATGTTTTTGTAAAGATTTTCAGCTGATCATATTTCAAAAATATCAAACCAAAAGTAAAAAATTAGCATAACTAATCTAACAACATTATCTAATCTATCACATTTGTAAAACAAAACACATGTAATATAAACACATAAACACATACATACTACTAAACACACATACATATATTAACCATACATATATAAGTTTATAAACTCCTCTCCCAACTTAAAAGTGAGCAGTGTCCTCACTGCTTTTACCATGCAGATCATAGGGAAGGAATATTAGTTCACAAAATATAGTTAAAACATAACAAAATATAACATAAGTTCCATAAAATATAAGTAGTTAATATTCAACATTCAAAGTGGTTTACTGTTTGTTGGCCCTACTCTTGATCCTATTGCTGGACCTCACAGCTGCATGCATCACATTCTTCTTCTTTCCTTTTGGGCTCCTCTGTCTTGGATGCTCCTGCATTAGATGCACTAGCAATGGTTGCTGCATGTAATGCTGTAGCATCAGATGCTACTACTTCACAGTGAAAGCTCACTTCACTCATTCAACTCACCAGTCCTGCAACAACAACAAAAATAAAAACAAAAACAATCTTAAAATCTGGGCTGCCTCCAAGTAGCGCTTGGTTTAAGAGTCCTCAGCCAGACTAAGTCTTGTGGCAGATATCTTCAGCCACGAATGCTGCTGCACATGGTGCTATAGCATCAGAATTCTACATAATTGACAGCATCTGCACAAGACCACTTATTCACACATGCAAAAAGTAAAAACAAAAAACACACAAAATACAATTAGTCCTAAAAATCTGGGTTGCCTCCCAGTAGCGGTTAATTTATAGTCTTTAGCTAGACTAAGCCTCATCTTAGAGTTCTGGTAATTCTGTGGTGACCTTGTCCCTCACCACATGTGCTCCATAATACTGCTTCACCATTTTTCCATTGACTTTGAATGTGGAACTGGTGGCTTCATCAAACAATTCCATTGTCCCATTTGGATACACTCTCACCAATTTAAAAGGTCCTGACTGCTTAGATTTGATCTTTTCAGGGAGTACTTTAAGCTTTGAGTTGGACAAAAGAACTTGTCCCCCTTTATTTAGCTCTTGTCTTTGAATCTTCTTGGCTACTGCAGCAGTTGCTGTATCATTCACTTGTTCAGCAGATGTTGTAGCAACAGATGCTACAACATGGTTCACTTCAACTTTGGTGTATTTTGGTTGTGGGGGTGTCAGCATAGGTCTGTTGGGTGGTGTTTTGGTTGGTGTGGTGATAGTTGATTGGGGAGAAGATTGTGGAGTTGGATTTTTGTGAGATGGACATTGGGTTGGGAGAGTTGGTTGTTTGTTGAGTGCTTCTTTAGGATCTGGTTCAGGCTCAATCTCTTTAACACTCCCTTCTTCTTCTGATTCATTTCTTCTTCCCCACACCTTCACGTTATACACCTTCACGTTATACACTAAGTTTTTTAGAAAATAGCATAGGGTACTAAATGCTAATTTGAAGCCACGGCTTTGAATATAGTGAACTAAAAAAAATTGTATTATTTTCATTTATTTATTTATCATTATTACAAAGAAACTATGTCAAGGAATAGAAAAATAAGAATATCATGAGGAAATGAGAAATCATGCTAAAGGACTTAACCAAGAGAATCAGGGTAAAAGTAACGAAGGTTACTATATTAATGAGAATTTAACCTTAAGCATTTTCAACCTCACAAATGTAGTACACTTTCAAAAACTTTAAAAAAATGAAATTTCCCAAGAATTCAAGTCTCCAAATTGTGGACCGAAGGTGATCAAAAGCGATTAAACAAATTCATTTCTAAAAGTCAAGCTTGACTCCACGAGATTACTTATAAGGCGGAAGTAAATGTAGTGCTCCAAATATCTTCCAACACAGTATAATCAAAAGAGAGAAGGATAAATTACATACAATGGTGCAAGGAACTTATTAAAGGCAACACCATGCTAAAAGGCAGTTCTTACTGAAAGCAACACCTATATAAGCAACCTTCAGACTATAGAAAAAGATATTGTACGAAAAGTCCATAACAAATAGTGTTTGAAGAGTTTCTAAAACAAAGGGAAGCAACACTTTTAGCTAAACCTCACATGTATTTTGTTTACATGAAAGAAATTACAAGGTACGTAACATACATAAGAAGTATTATTTGTGGTTCAGTTTAGCTTACCTCAAAGTTCTTCTTGCTGGAAATGTAGAACTTAGATTGTTTATCTTTTTCCATTTTACAAGACACAAAAATGATTTCTACTCTAAAGGTTAGGGGATTTATATAGAAGCTGGCGTGAGAAGTGAGTAATTGAGAGAAAAAAAATCTATTCCTTAAGATTAAGAATATAATTAAATTAATAAGATATTTGAGTGATGAAAAGATAGGTGTGATCATTGTTCAGAGAAGTATGGCAAGAAAAGTAATGAAATGAAGTTGTATATATCCCTTATGAAAGAAAGTAAAAGAAGTTAATTATATGACAAGCTTTGAGATATATATGCAAAATGTTGTGGTTCGATGCATTAGGCCTGCCCATCATATTTTCATCTAGTTCTAGCTCTCATCATCATGATCATCTAGTTTCCACAAATTTTAAATTAAAAAAAAATCTTGGGATCTTATGGAGCAAAAGAAAATCGTTGCATACTACTAAGTTGTTTCTATTCCGATTTCGGTTTTAGCTTCTCGTCGGCACTCGGTTTTCATATTCAGGATAAACAAGAATTTTTAGTTAAGCAAAAATCTGCAAGCAAACACACAAAAGAAAACACACAAAGCAATAAACTTGGAAAAAAAATTAGGGTGTGACATTTTTCATAGCTTTCGTTATGTATTTAAGTTTCAACTATTATCATATTTCTTACCAGATAACTCTAGCCTTTGAATAGAATATTATCTTAATTTAATACTTATTTTCCTTTTAGGGTTATTTGCTACACACATAAATTCAGAAGTACATCATGGTAGAAAGATAATAAATAAGACATTGTTGAATACAATGGTGGAAATGTGGCTCGACTGGATGAAGTGGAAGTTAAGGGGTTGAATTACATTAAGTTAGTAGATATGCTAACATGAGTATCATTCACCTGGAAATGTAATGTATTACTTGATACCTGAATGTGGTTTGGATGATGGTTAACGCTTCTATCGTCTGAGACAGATGTGTTAAACATGATTGATTTGTGTAGTGTCACCTATCTGCATAGATAGTGTTTCAGAAGTTCGTATCGATACTTACTTTCAAATTCCTGTTGTTGAAAATTATAATTATGATGTTGATTATGAAGATAAGGAAATCTATACCAATGCACCATTCAAAGGCAAACTTGAGTGGTAATGACGAAGAACATGGTGAAAATTATGTAGATGACTACTCAGATAATAGTATGGGGAGGAACAATGCAAAAGAAGAAGCATGGTGAGAATAAAGGTTATCAAGTGACGAAGAATTATTTGATCAGCTTCCTAGTCAAAATGTAGTAGACAATTGTGCAAAAGCATAAAAGAAAAATAAAAAAGGCAACCATTTTGGCACCAAAAGTTGCCTTCGTATTCCACTTGGCCTTAAGATTTAAAGATAAAAATTATATATAGAAAATTATTTTTCTATACCTATTTGTAGGCCTGGACATTGGGATCGAGGTTTTGGGCGGGTTCGGGCCCAAAACCACCACCCAGTCAAAACGGTACCGCGGTTCTGAAATACTAGCCCATATCCGCTCAAATATATTCTCGGATGGTGTGGCTTCGGTTTACCGGTTTGGCGGGCTAAATGGTGGGTAACCGCGGATTTGGAGTTGAGGGAAGCTGAGGAAGATGAAGAATGGCCTGGAGAGAAATGAACAGAGAGGAATACTTTCTCAAAGAAATCCAGAGAGGAAGATGAAGGGTAGGTGTACGGTGTACTGCACAAATAAAATTCTCTCTTTATATGTTTGGTTATTTAATAATATTAATGTATTCATTCAAAAAGTAATATTATTGTGTATGTGTGTATAGACAAAAAAAAATATAATTATAATGCTACTCTATAGGGATGGCAATGGGTACCCTATGGGAAGGGTACTGTAGTGTCCGACATCGTACCCACTGGGCACGCCCGTTTACCCGCACTTTAACAACAAAAAATAATAAATAGCATAAAAAACATTATAATTCAATTCAAAAAGCCATTATTTTTTTGTATCTACTAATTAAATATTACAAATAATAGCATTTAGTGGATTAAAAACATTCAAAATATTAGTAGATAGAATTTATTATTTTAAAGTTTGATTTACATAGAATCGTAGAAATAGTAATTATATATATATATATAATCATTTCATTTTTGTAAAATTGTAAAATTAGAAATATATATATGCGGATGCGGGCCCAAAGCGGGCTGGGCACCATAGTGCCCATACCCGAGCCCGCATCTAATGGGCATATGCGGGTGTGGGCCCATTGCGGGTAATTTTTGCGTGTACCCAACGGGCATGGGCTCAATTGCCATCCCTACTACTCTATTATTTAACTAGTTTCTTGCAGCAGCAAGCAAGTAGTTTGTGTGGTAGTGTGCGGTTGTGCACCGTGTGCAGTGTACAGTGCACTGTGGAGTGTGCCATAATTATTATTTAACTAGTTTCTTGCAGCAGCAAGTAAGTAGTGTGTGTGGTAGTGTGCGGCTGTGCACCGTGTGCAGTGTGCAGTGCACTGTGCAGTGTGCCATAATTATAATGCTACCTCCTTTTACCAATACTATAATACTATACTACAGTGTGCAGCGCCAAACAACACATTAAAGCTGTGTTTCGGGCGGGTCCGGGTACTGACAGGACAAAATTTAGGGACTGGACCCGCCCAATCCAACTCGCCCCAAACCGAGAATTGGACCCGCAAAACCGCCAGTCCATGTGAAACCGCCCATGGCAAGCCATTTTCTTCGGTTCTTCGGTTTCTTGGTCGGTTCTCTTCATCTTGTCCGGGCCTACCTATTTGGCTATTTTATACATGTTTATAATAAACTCTCAACTTGCTCGAAAACTTGCATAGTAATGAAATAATTTTAACTTATTAATTATTTTTTAGGCTAAATTGCTGTTTTGGCCCTTTATCTTTGGGGTTGATGTCACTTTGGCCATTTATCTTTTTTTTTTCTCGTTTTAGACCCTCATGTTTTTTTTTGTGTGTCATTTTGGGCCCTGCCGTTAGTTTTTTCTAACGGACGCCACGTTGGCAGTTAACTGCTGACGTGGCGTCTTAAATGTCAGGGTTGACTTGGACTTGATTTGGTGATGTGGCACATAAGGGACCAAATTGAAATTCAAAAAAAACATGGGGGGCCAAATTGACACAAACACAAAACATTCATCTTCTTCCTCCAAACCCCACCTCCATCTTCATCTTCTCCGGCGAGCCACCACCACCCCCAATGAGCCTCCGCCACCACCACCACAAACAGTGACATCACTTCTCTCTCTCTCCCTCTCTCTCTCCTCAAGAACACCAAAATTCTCAATTCTTCACCAAATCAAGCAAATAAATAGTGCATTTCATGCGAAATTTCACAAGGAACTAGAATCCATCACCAATTCTCACAAAAAAGTGGAAGAACTTAATCAAAAACGTGATTTTCAGAGGAAAACGCGTTTTGGGTTTTGCAAATTGGGGAAACCTTCAAAACTCAACCAAAATTCACCAAACCACTTGCAAAAGACTCGAAATTGGTGCAGTAACTAACTGTTAGCAAAAGATTTCAACAAAAATGATAAAGAATTGAGAACGAAATGGAAATGTAGATTCACGTTTTACGATTTTTTGGGTTTTTCAATGACGAAGGGAGAGAGAGAGAGGGGGGAGGGGGAGAGAGAGAGAGAGACAATGTCACTGTTTCTGGTGGTGGTGGCGGAGGTGGTGGTGGGTCGCCGGAGAAGATGAAGATGGAGGTGGTGTTTGGAGGAAGAAGATGAATGTTTTGTGTTTGTGTCAATTTGGCCCCATGTTCTTTTTAAGTTTCAATTTGGTCCCTTATGTGCCACATCACCAAATCAGGTCTAAGTCAACCCTGACATATAAGACGCCACGTCAGCAGTTAACTGCCAGCGTGGCGTCCGTTAGAAAAAACTAACGGCAAGGGCCAAAATGACACACAAAAAAAACATGAGGGTCTAAAACGAGAAAAAAAAAGGGTCAAAGTGACACCAACCCCAAAGATAGATGGCCAAAACAGCAATTTAGCCTATTTTTTATTTATACATATGGAAATACTCTTGCCCCAACAAATAACTTGTCAATTTATTAATCGAATGTTTTATTTATAGAGATATCTATTTTTGTAGAAAGTAGCAAACTTTTAAAATTTTAAAACAATTGAAATTATTACTTTGTGTTAATGATGAAGGCAAAACATTATTTTAGTGTAGTAGATTACTTTTTTTAAAAGCAATAAAGTGGAGTGCAATGACATCACAGTGGAAGGCAGATATCCCAACCAGATTGACAACCCTGCCCCCATTAATCATCTGCAGCACACCCTAAATTTATCAATCAAAAGAGAGAAAAGCGTACAAGCAAGAGGGGACAACAACCAAAACCCTTGCAACAAAAGAGAATACAACAAACTAGGGAAATCTATACTGTGGTAAACCCACATATTCCTAAAGAAACCCACAACAATGAAGCGAGGGATGATAGGCCATCAAATAGATCATTGAGTTTGAACACCTCTAGATGCAAGTTTGTCAACACAATGATTTCCCTCTCTATACAAACCTGGAAATACATGGTCTTAATAATCTCCAAACAATTAAACCACATATTTCGCAATTATGGAACCACCTCCGTGGATTTGAAAGGAAGCACCACTAAAGATGAATCACACTCTAGCCAAATGTTCTTCCAACCCTTATTATTAGCCATTTCAATAGCCATCATGGCCCCAGTTAATTCCGCCTCTAAAGCTCTAGGAACCCCAACATTTTCCTGGAAACAACCAAGAGTAGCTCCAGTACTACGATCTCTAAAAAAACCACCACAACCAGCATGACCCGGGAAACCATGAGCCGCACCGTCAATATCACATTTCAGCCAATTGCAAGGAGGAGGAGATCATATAACCTCTCAAATAGGATCTCTATGCAAAGACAGAATATCAATTCTAAAGAATTTAAGCAATTGTAAGTCTTTAACTGTAGTAACTTTTGAGCCTTTAACTTTCTCACCATTTAACTTTCTCACCACTAATAGAAGTCATGCTAATGATTGAATTAGCTAGGGTTTGGAATTGGGGAACAACCCCATCATGGCGAATCTAGTTCTGTACAAACCAAAGAACCCAAATCACACAAAGAGCAGTCACCATAAATACACCTTGAGCTTGAGAGGAAAGGGAAAGCTTCGCTGCTATGAAGAATGGCTAAGATTGAAGAGGTGTTAATTGAAATGTTTGCAATGGAACTCAACCAATTCCACTACTTTTGTGCATAAGAGCACTGATTCACCCTCGTTAAGACAAAGATTACAAATGGGGACAACAACACAGCCACGTGAATGCATGTTATCATACGTTGGAAGCTTATTGTGTAGAACTCTCCAAGCCAAAATCGACCGAGATGGAGGAGCATAGACATCCCAGATCAAACTAATACAAGAAACCAGGTTACCATGCGGATTGAAGAAGCTAAAAGCATCCTTTAACAAGACTTCGTCAGAGCTTGTATGATCCCAACGCCGAACATTGTGAACATCCTTGGTAGGAAGGCAAATACCATTAATTTGAGCTTGAATATCAGGGAACCTGCGAAACAATCAACTAGGAATACTCCAAACTCCATTAGTAAAGCAATCAGAGACTTTCGATATTAGCGTGTGATGAATATTAGGATTAATTTGGAGAAGGTCAGCTAGAGGTTGAGAAAGTCATCTGTCCTTCCAGAAATTAATACTAATACCATTCCCAATTTTCCAAGTAGAACTAGATAAAATGTAAACCATATATGATTTGATACCAAGGAAAATAGTAGAACTTATATAATAATTGATAAAACCGGTGTCTCTAGTATTAGTCTTACCGTCAAAGAGGATCAATAATAGTCTATTTATAGGAAAATGGCTCAGACAACTTATGAATAGAGGTTATAAAAGAACAAAAGAAGTAGACTTACAAACACGAGTGGGACGAAAAGGAGAATGAGGAAGATCAACAACTGCAGAAAGTTGCTGAACATCTGTAGGGACATGAGAGATATTTGTATCTGGAGTATCACTACTGTCAACCCCGAACTTCTTAAAATTATAATTATTGGGAGTATCATCAAGAGGAAAGGGATCAATATTTAGAAGCTCAGACTTATAGTGCGAGAATGAGAATCATAAGTGAGAGAGAAAGAGAGAGAGAGTAAAATGGTATGTGCTCAAGAAACACAACTTGACGAGAAACATAAAGCTTTTTACTTAAAGCATCATACCATCGATAATCCTTTTGACCATCTCCATAATCAAGAAAAACACATATTGCAGAACAATGAGACAATTTACTACGTTCTACTTGTGGATGAAGAACAAAACAAGTAGAACCAAATACCTTCAAAGATGAGTAACTAGGAGCATAACCATACAAAGCCTCAAAGGAAAACAAACCTTAGGTAATAGAAGATGGAATGAGATTAATAGCATAGACAGCAGTAAGAATTGCTTCACCCCAAAACTCACTTAGAACTGATGCAGATAACAAGAAGGAACGAGCAGTTTCAACAATATGACGATGTTTTCTTTCAGCAACACCATTTTGTTGAGGAGTACAAATACAAGAAGTCTGGTGAATAGTACCATCATAAGCAAGTAACTCGGAGAATTTATTTGAGGTATATTCCCCACATAGATCACAACGGAAGCAGTTTATAGCAACATTATGTTGGGTTTTAACCATAACATGAAACATATGATAAATGTCAAAGAATTCAGAACGATTTTTCATAAGATAAACCCAACAATAACGAGTAAAATCACCAATAAATGAGACATAATATCTAGATCCACCTTTAGAAGGAAGTGGTGATGGACTCCACACATCAGAATGAACTAAGTCAATAGGCACGTTGGAAATGGGATCACTTTTGCTAAAAGGCAAAGCTGAAAATTTAGCAAGCTTCAACCACAACAATTTGAAATATCACTGGTTTGCAACTTTCCAAAAGCTCTGGTAGAAGCTCAATACTTTAATCTAGATGAAAAAACATGCCCAAGACCAGAATGCCATAAGTAAAAATTAGAAGATGATGAATTCAAACGAAAAGATGAGAAATCAAAAGTGGAAGTAGATGCTACAGTCAGTGGCGGACCCAGGACCCCGGGGTCAGGGGTGTCAAATTTTTTAAGGCCGGTGTCAAATGGGTGCAAAACTTGGTTTACTAGTACAATTTCAAATTTTCAGGGGTGTCAAAATTAAAATTTCAGGAGATTTAGGCTATTTATATAAGGTGTTTAGTGCAAAAAAAAAATTCCAGGGGGTTCAACTGAACCCCCTGGCTTGTAGCCAGGTCCGCCACTGGCTACAGTATCTGGAACTCTTAGCTCATCCAAGACATAGAGTCCCCCCTGTCTACGTCCTGACCCAACCAACCTCCCTGATTGAGGATCCTGCACATGACAATGAGTTTTCGAAAAATTAACGTCATAACCTGAATCACACAATTGGCTAACAGAAGCAAGACTCAAGGTAAGATTTGGAATGTAATAAACATTACAAAAAGACAAGTTAGATGTTGAGACACGCCCAATGCTTGGTAATGGCATAATAGTGCTGTCAGCGGTCATAACAGATATGTATGTGATAGAATTTAAGGAAACAAAAGACTTATGATCATATGACATATGGTGTGATGCTCCAGAATCAATGATCCACATGGGACAAGATATACCTGACAATCTAGAGGAGTTCAAACCTTTAAGGGAGGAGGCAGACATGGCATATGATTGAGTAGCAAGATCAGACACTTGGGAAGTGGTCTCAAGAGGGTGTACATGTCCGAAATCAACTAAGGGAGAAGCAACTGAAGGAGCAGCACAAGTAGCACCAACATTAGATGACAGAGCCTTAAAATTTGTTCGGCCTCCTTTTACCAATTTTAGATATTGAGCTTTCCCAACACCACTAATAAAGTGAAGAGAATCATATTTGCCACTCGTCGTATCAAACAATCACAAATCTAAACAATTAAGAGACAAAAGAATCAAATATCACTTTGTTGAACACAAATGGATCCCAAATAGTGAAACTAGAAGACCTCCCAAATACTAATCCGTTTTTTACTTGAAACAGAGAAATAAAAAAACTTTAAAAAATAATCTACAGCAATCGTTGACCCAACTATTATAAGAGGTATTGTTTTTTTTTTATGTAAATATCAATTGCATTAACCGAAAGGAGAGTCATTACAACTAATAGAGATATTACACGTGGAACATAAACTAGCTAATTGAACTAAACTAGACCACGATTGGTCTCCTACGGATCTAGATATAATAAATTTGCATCTCTCCTTATATGATTGACTCTAGCATCTTCAAAGTGGTATAAAAGCTCTATGCAATCCAAGATGATGAGCTCCATATATGCTCTCTTCACGTTTCCATGGATGCAATCAACAACCACTGAAGCATCAGTGACAATGAGGAGATTTTGGACAGCTCTTTCCTTGGCAATCTCCAAGCACCATCTGACTCCCATAGCCTCGGCCAAGGTGGGATCAGCAGCTGCTGAAGCAGATCTGCAGGCAGCAAAAACTAGATCACCCTGTAAATTCCTAATAGTCATACCCCAACCAGCAGTACCATCATTAAAAACACCTGCATCCACAGAAATATAAGAGCCAAACCGGCTCTGATCATTGAAACCAGTCACAAACAGTTTGCTGCATATGTTGAAGTTGTGGATTGGCTCCATTGTACTCTGCCGCAAAGTCTTCGACAGATTCAGCAATGTGAATTGGGTTCAGCTTCTCATTCTTGAAAATCAATTGGTTCCTAGCATACCAAACCTTCCAAAGGGTAACAGCAAAGAGTTGAGCTCCAAGTTTTTCGGATCCAGTCAGCCAGTGAGAAATCTAATTATGGTAGAGCATATTGCTTGGAATGTGAGTGCCAATCTGAGAAGCAAACGGAACCATCTTCATAACACTACATTTCATAACCATATGATCAACGTTCTCCTCACCATCATTACACAAAGGGCACAAAGTATCCAACTGAATTCCTTTCTTGAGTAAGTTACACCTTGAGGGAAGGATGTTCTTTGCAATTCTCCAAAGATTATTCCTAACCTTGTTAGGGACTTGAGCTTTCCAAATTTGAGACCATAGAGCATTAAGATTAGAGTTTGATGAGCTTGCCTCATTCCTGCAATTCTCCTCACACAAAGCATGATAAGTGGATCTAACAAAGTACTCACCATCCTTCTCCCATTTCCATATGGACTTATCTTCAGGCAATCTAAAGGACAAAGGAATATTGATAATCTGTTTAGCTTCAAAATTTGAGAAACAAGAAAAGATTAATTCTCTATTCCATTGCTTAGTTTCCTCAACAATCAATGCATCAACAGTTTCATTTTTATCCAGGATAGAGACGGGGCTTCTAATGTTGGAAATAGTCTCACCAGGTAGCCAATTGTCTCTCCATATCCGAATCCTAACCTTTCTCCCATTGCCTATCTGCCACCTGCCCCCTTTTTGAACAATTTCTCTGGCACCAAGGATACACCTCCAGGCATAGCTTGGTTGGTGCCCAGTTTTAGTGTGACACCCTTTACCCTGAAAGTAATTATAAAAGAAAGAGTACGAAAAATGAGTGAATTGTTTTTAAAACTAAAAATTTCAATTCCTTTTCTGAAATAGTTTTCGCAAGTAAAAGATGTCATCCAACTCCTTAAATTGTATAAACAAGATTTATAATAATACAAAATACTAAGCTATAAAATATTTCTTTCAATATAATAATAATAATGATCATAATTATAACAATAAGAGTACAACCCAAATCCCAATGTCACATAATCAGAGCAATTAACCTTTAATCCAATAAACTAAAAATAGAGTGACATCAACGTGTAGAATCAAATCTCTCCCACAGCACGATCGTAGAAGGTCATTCCAACGACACCTAGAACTCAATCTAAAAAATGGTGCACGGGTGAGAAAGAGCATCCAAACCATATAAGGAATATAAGACGGAAACTAAAACAGCAAGACTACCACAAAACAAGGAAACAATCCACGGTAGTGGATACAACTTTCATAACACCCATGCACAAACAATCATTAATTAATCTTCAGCTAATACTATTGTCGGGACCTCACGTACGGTCCTAGGACTACAAGCAGCAACAAAAACAACATAATTAGGATACTTTGCCAGATACTACCTTACAATCATCATCAACAACAACAATAGGACCGGGATACCTTGCTCGAACGGGATACATTGCCCGATAATTCCCTACGAGAGCAATAACAATAGGACCGGGATACCTTGCCCGATAACTCCCTACGAAGAACAGCAGGAAGAGGACTATGAGGACGGGGATACCTTGCCCAAACGGGATACCTTGCCCGATAATGTCTGTCATACCCCAATTTTGTCCGATCAATTAAAATCCAAAAAATTCTTATTCTCATTGCGTCACATATCGTTTTAAACGCGCGTGTCTTTGGCACTCTCGTTCAACGATTGTTCGATACTCGTTTTATTTTATTTCGTTATTGTTATTATTTAGCCTATTGTTATTGATGCAAAAAATAATTGAAGAAGCTGAAAAGTTAAAGATTTTTTACACATATGAACCAAAAAAAGCAAACAGCAAAAAAATAGTACAAAAAAATAATACAAAAATTAAAAATACAAAATCTCAAAAAAAAAAGAGGAGAGCTAAAGGGTGCAGCAGCTGCCCTAGCTGCTGGGCTGTCCTTTTGATTCCTTTTTTCTTGCTGATTGTCCTTCCTTTGATTGTCCTTTGCGCCCTAAATTGCTCCAGCTGTTGTCCTTTTGATTCCTCCTCAAAATGCTGTCTTTTTTGTGCTCTAAATTTGCCCTAATTGCTGACTGTCCTTTTATCCCCTCAGCACCTCATCAATCCACCTATAAAACAGTAACAGTCACAGAAATGGGGAGCACACAATGAACGAAAAATTCATACCAAAAAATACACAGAATTTCAGAGTTGAAATTATGGCTTCACACTGAAACCTTAATCACTAAGTATCAAAAAAAAGGTTTCTGAAACAAGTGGGAACAACAGTGAGAGGACAACAGCGGTAGTAGAGCAAGCAAAAGGAAATTTCCAGAGGCTGGAGTTTAGGTTGATATTTCGTTTCTCCCTTATATGCTGTCTTTGTCTATTTAACAGAATAGTTTAGAAACATAGGGTAGGATTAGAGGTGCTTTGTTATAAAAATCTAGGTAGGATTTAAAACCCTGTATTAAACAGGATAAGGGTAGGTTTACGTTTCTCTAAACATATAGAGCTCCTATTTGTTATTGTGTTCAAATGATGTTTCGGGTTTTAAAAACGTTAGGCCTGTAAATGTATTAGCATCATGAACGAAGTTAAACTAGGGACAGGTTAAGAACAGATTACGAATAAAAAATAGGCCTTGTAGAGGCTTCAAATAATTCAAGGTTTCCGTTCTTTTGTTAGAAAAACGAAATTAGTCGTAAAATAAAAATAGATCGAGGACAGGAAATTAGGGTTTGGTTAATCTGTTCTAAAAAAAATTAAACAAGAAGTTTAGTTAAAATTAGGGTTAGCGATGTGTTTTAAAGAAAAAGGAAGAGAATAAGAAGTCAAAAGGGGTGAGAACAGAAAACAGCGAAAGAAAGAATGGAGAAGTAGAAGTGTACCATCCCCTTTGCGCCGCCGCCGTAGCCCCGCCGTGCACCACCGTACCCCCACCTTCAACAAAACCCACGGTCATAACACCAAACCACCATCAACAGCCTCTCCTAACCACTGCCATCTCAGCCACCGTAAACCACCGCAACCCCAAACCACCATCAACAACCGCTCCCAACCTCCGCGAGCCTCCCCCCTGCCGTACGTCACCGTAAACCCCCCGGACCATCTCCGTCCCTTCGCCCTTGATCACGTTCGCCTCACCACCGTTCGCCGGTCTCTCCATCTCTCTTCGCATCTCTCATCGTCGCTGGTATCTCCACGGATCCCCACCGTGGTTTCGTTCCTTCCAGCGACGTCGTCTAACCACCAACCACACCATGGCCACCGCACCACTGTCTGTCCCTCTCTTTCCCTTCACGTCTTTCCCCTTCTTCTTCTCCCCTTCCTTTTCGTTCCTCCCCTTTCTCTCTCTCTGGATATCTCACTCTCTCTCTGGTGAAAATGGTGGGGCGTTTTAAAAAAACTGAAGATTGGGGTTTGATAGTTTTTGGGTTGCGGCGCTGAGAGGTGGAAGAAATTGAGATTTAGGGTTAGGTTAAATTGAAGATCCCTTATATAGCTATACATTTCGGGTCTCTTTGCTTTTCTTAATTTTTTTTCAGATTACTTCTTGCACCTTTCCTTTTAGTTTGTATACCCCCACTTAAGCCCAGTTCGCACAGACCCGAAGCCCAACAGCGTGAATTGGGCTATTTTATTAGTCGCACCTTTTTTTATGATACAATCCCTGTTGCTAATTACACCACTCTGTTTTTTATAATATACCCCATGCAACCCTTTTTTGAAAACGCAGGCCAGCTGACCAATAAGTGATCTGGGCTCGCTGTTTGCACCTCCCAGTTTTAAAAAATACAACCTCCTGCTCCTTTTCATACCTCCTTTTTTAAATGTGCACCCCCTTTTCTTTCCTTTTTTTAAAATTTCTTTTCTACAAATAAACATTTTCTTTCACAAACCTATCTTTTCCCAAATAACTAATAAACATTTTCCCAAACATAAAAATGGTTTGTTACTAATGGTCACTCTGAGCTTAGCTTGTTTGACCGTTAATAACAACTATAGTTTTTAAACAAGCTATGAGTGATGACCACTCTGAGTTTTATTTGTTTGGTCATTACGAATACCTCTTCCAATCTCAAAATAAATAAAAAACACCAAACACACAAACATTTTCTACCCAGGAACTACGTAGCTTTTATTTCTCCATCGTACCTGGAGATACGTAGGAGCAGGGGCCCACTCCTGTCAAGCACAAAAAACTAAAATTTTTATTAAGTCTTCCTTTTCAATTTTGCAAATAAAAAAGGGTAAATTAGAGTGTTTTCTTTGAATTAACTTTCTTTCTACACATTAAAAAATTAAATGGTAACCTTTCTTTTGAAAGGATGTTGTTGGGTGCTAATACCTTCCCCACACATAATCGACCCCCGAACCCAAAAACAAAGGTTTTTTTCAATGTTTTTCCTATTTAATAAATATTGATGGCGGCTTCATTTTCAAAACTCGGAGTGGACTATGAGGGCCGAGAACACCCTTCGGATTTTTCGGTCGCTACAATGCCCTAAAGAACACCCAAGAGAGGACTATGAGGGCCGGGATACCTTGCCCGAGCAGGATACCTTGCCCGATAATGCCCTACCAACAACAACAACAACGACAACCACAACAACAACAACAACAACAACAACAACAACAACAACAACAACAACAACAACAACAACAACAACAACAACAACAACAACAACAACAACAACAACAACAACAACAACAACAACAACAACAACAACAACAACAACAACAACAACAACAACAACAACAACAACAACAACAACAACAACAACAACAACAACAACAACAACAACAACAACAACAACAACAACAACAACAACAACAACAACAACAACAACAACAACAACAACAACAACAACAACAACAACAACAACAACAACAACAACAACAACAACAACAACAACAACAACAACAACAACAACAACAACAACAACAACAACAACAACAACAACAACAACAACAACAACAACAACAACAACAACAACAACAACAACAACAACAACAACAACAACAACAACAACAACAACAACAACAACAACAACAACAACAACAACAACAACAACAACAACAACAACAACAACAACAACAACAACAACAACAACAACAACAACAACAACAACAACAACAACAACAACAACAACAACAACAACAACAACAACAACAACAACAACAACAACAACAACAACAACAACAACAACAACAACAACAACAACAACAACAACAACAACAACAACAACAACAACAACAACAACAACAACAACAACAACAACAACAACAACAACAACAACAACAACAACAACAACAACAACAACAACAACAACAACAACAACAACAACAACAACAACAACAACAACAACAACAACAACAACAACAACAACAACAACAACAACAACAACAACAACAACAACAACAACAACAACAACAACAACAACAACAACAACAACAACAACAACAACAACAACAACAACAACAACAACAACAACAACAACAACAACAACAACAACAACAACAACAACAACAACAACAACAACAACAACAACAACAACAACAACAACAACAACAACAACAACAACAACAACAACAACAACAACAACAACAACAATAATATGGATACACATGAACCTAATCAGACGCGATATCGCACAACGAGAACGACAACAACGACGACAACGAGAACGACGATAACAATAACAACAACAGCAACAACAACAACAACAACAACAACAACAACAACAACAACAACAACAACAACAACAACAACAACAACAACAACAACAACAACAACAACAACAACAACAACAACAACAACAACAACAACAACAACAACAACAACAACAACAACAACAACAACAACACTTATCATCAGGTACGGCTCGCCCATACTGCGACGAGTCCTTGCCCATACTACGACAAGGTTTCTTAAACATCATCATCGTCAACTATCATTTAACTATTGTACTAACTCTTCCTTCTCACTTAAGTTATTAAACTTAATCATGAATAACTCTCACGCTATATCCATGCTATATCTACTCACCTATGTCTGAGCGTCATCATCTATCGTCTATAACTTAATTGACTTCTTTAAACTATAAAGTGTTTTCTTAATCTAACTAGCACTAAGTCATTAATTAGCTATGGACACCTCACTCATTTATTGTCCTATGTTACTCGTGATTTGCAACTAGCTCTACCTGTCTTTCCGTCACTAAGAATTATTCTGAAAGTCAATTATCATGTTTTCGTTACTCGAATGTAATTACTAACGGACTAGTCTTGCCTCCAAGTTCTCCCTACGACTCTTCGTTCCTCACATGTTAATTAAAGGACATCATTTAACACACAATTGACTAATCATACTAGATTCATTCTCTAAACTCGGCATAATAGTTACAGTCATCCAATTCATTTAGTTACAGTCATCTAATTCATTTAATTACAGTCATCCAAATCGATTAATTTACAGTCATCCATAATAGTTACAGTCATCAAAATTGAATAAATCGAATGGATAATAACTAACCAATAAATAAATACAAACAAATATGAATGACGCTAATCAATACTATTATAGTCCTACCCCCTATTCCCCATATAGAAAAGAAACCCTCCCCCCCATACCTGATATCGAAGTGTATTCTAATAGCAAATCATCGAAGAGAATTCATGAGCTCTCAAGCGTGATTTAATTCCAACGGGAGTATATGTGAATCGAACGCGTACAATTATACAACAACAACGACAGTCCAAAAGTCATACCACTACAAAAATTACTGGTATTAGCGACGGCCATTAGCGAGGGACTTGTTGTCCCTCGCAAAAACTGCGATTAGCGACGGCTTTAGCGAGGGCATAGGGCTGTCAATTTTTTTGCGATTAGCGACGGCTTTAGCGACGGCAATGCCCTCGCTAATTTTAAGTCCCTCGCTAATTCCCTCGCTAAATTTGCCGTTTCAGATGATGGGACTCTGCGCAGTGGTTGGTAAATGTGCAGAAATTAGCGAGGGACAGTTCCCTCGCTAATTCCCTCGCTAAAGTTAACTTTTCAGATGATGGGACAGTTCCCTCGCTAATTCCCTCGCAATTTTTTTTCTTTTTTTCTTCAAAACCGTTTACACGCTCCCTCTTCTTTCTCACTCACTCACTCTTCACCCTTCCTCTTCCCTTCCTCTTCCCCATTCCTCTTCCCTTCCTCTTCCTCTACTCTCCACCACCACACAACCACCACCACCATCATCACCACCTCCTCTCACACTCTTCTTCTCTCTTCACTCTTCCAACACCACCACCACCACATACCTCCTACCACTCTCACTCACTCTCTCTTACTCTTCACCACCACCACCACCCCACCACCACCACCACCCCACCACCACCACCACTCTCACTCTTCTCTCTCTCTCTCTCTCTTACTCTTCTCCTTCTCTCTCTACTCTAAACCACCCATCACCACCACCACCACACCACCACCACCACACCACCACTCTCACTTCTCTCTCTCTCTCTCTCTCTCTCTCTCTCTCTCTCTCTCTCTCTCTCTCTCTCTCTCTCTTCTCCTTCTCTCTCTACTCTAAACCACCCATCACCACCACACCACCACCACCACACATCACCACAAAATTAATAATATAATATAATATTCATTAATTAATAATAAATATATATAAAAAAACAAGCCATTCAGCACGGGACACGTGTCATTTTTTTTTTGAAAACTACAGTCATTAGCGAGGGAATTAGCGAGGGAACTGTCCCTCGCTAATTCCTGCGCATTTACCCACCCCTGCAACTGAGTCCCATCACCTGAAAAGCTGCAGTTATTAGCGAGGGAACTAGCGACGGCATAGTCCCTCGCTAATTAGCGAGGGATCCAAATTCCCTCGCTAATCTCAATAGCGAGGAGGGATTCTGCGAGGGAACTGGTCCCTCGCTAATTCCCTCGCAAATGACCATTAGCGACGGTTTTATGTCATTTTGCGAGGGAAATGTCCGTCGCTATTGGCTAATTTTTTTGTAGTGTACACTTAAAATATTGAAAATGTTCAATCATTTTTTTAATATAAGAAGGTCACAATATCATATCTATATATATATATATACTCATATACATAAAATACAAATATCCTTAATAAATATATGAAACATTTTATAAAACTTAAATATATAAAGCTATATATATATATATAGTCTCTAGAACAGTGGGTATACGCTTATAGTATTGTAATACATTGATAATATTATATTTTATTCAAAGCTTAATTATATATCTATATAATAAAATAAATCATCTATAACCAAAAGTTCTTTGTAGATCTTAGTTTCTTTTCGCAGTGACTTTAAAACAATATTTGGATATGGCATGAAAGCTTACCTTGTATTTTAAAACCACAAGCTGGTCATGATAAACTATCTGAAGAGTTGCTCAACGAAAGGATGATAGTACACTATGGAATAAAAGTTTTGAAATTGAAAGTCTATGCCAAGCCATGATATAATTGTTGATAACAACAACCATAGACCAATTGGAGATTGTGCGAAGTTAATCTCCTTAATGTGCAGTGATTGGTGATGGGTGGAACAAGGTAGATTAAAGAAATAGAAAAAAATTCCACTAAAAAGATGAGTGATTATGGAGGTTGAATAATGATAAGGCAACCTAATAGAGGAAGCATGGGGCTTGACACAAAAAAGGCAAATGGAGACGGCATCTTCATATTGTTGCGGCAGTGCTAGATTACGAAGATGGTAAAGATCAAATGAAATTTAGGTCATGGGATGAGTAAGAGTTAAATCCCAAATACAAATTCTAGTATTTCAAAGCTCATTTCTTTAAAACACTAATTATAATAGCACTTCATTTACCCCAAAATAGTTTTCAAAATAAATAAAATCTCAACTACTCATATTTTATAAAATAACATAATCAACCAAAATAATAATATTTCAAATAGTTAACAAATAACAATTTTATACTTTTGTAGTATAAAAATGAAAAATAATACTATTTCAACATATTTTAATAGCTCAAACTCACAATAGATTAAAATAATTTAGTTATCAATTCAAAATAATACATAGAATAAAGACATTTTAAAAGAACCACAACGCACGAAAATTGGGGTGTTACATTTAGCATTCAGGAAGTTACCCCTAGGATAATATCTGCTCTTAAACACCTTCTCCAACAAGGATCCCTCCTTGGTGATCAATCTCCAACATTGCTTGCCCAACATAGCCTTATTGAATTCACTAAATTCTCTGAAACCCATCCCACCTTTCTTCTTAGCTTTTGACAATCTAGGCCAAGATAGTCAGTGAATTTTCCTTTCAGAATCCCCTAATCCCCACCAAAATCGAGATAGCATAGTCTCAATTTCCTTGCAACGGCCTTCAGAAATTTTATAGCAGCCCATAATATAAGAAGGAATTGCTTGGGCCACTGCTTTAATTAAAGTCTCTTTCCCAGCTCTTGAAAGGCACTTCTCTTTCCATCCCTTCAGTTTCTTCCAGATTCTATCAATCACCAAGGAGAAAATAACCTTCTTGGATCTACCAAAAGGAACTGGCAAACCCAAGTATCTATCATGAGATTCCACAGTCTTTACACCCATCCTGTTACAGATCTTGCTAGCACATTTTGACTACAGGAACACTCATATTTCTCCATATTGACAGTTTGGCCAGAGGCCCTTTGATAAGAAGAGAGGATCTTGAGCACAATACCAGCCTCATTAGGATTAGCACGAGTAAAAAGGAGGCTATCGTCTGCAAAGAGCAAATGAGAAATAGAATGAGCATTTCGGGCCACCTTGAGCCCATGAATGTTTCCTTTGGAAACCTCCTTATGAATCATACCAGACAAAACATTTGCACATAAAATAAACAAGTAGGGAGAGAGTGGGTCACCCTGTCTCAATCCCCTCTCAGGGGTGTTGTTGCTAGGATGTCCATTAATGAGCACTTGATACGACACAGTGGATATACATCTCAAGATAAGCTGGACTAAGTGGGATGGAAACCCCATTGTGGAGAGCACACCTTCAACAAAGATTCATTCAATTCGATCATAGGCCTTAGACATGTCAAGCTTGAGAGCCATACTCCCCTTCTTTCCTTTCTTCTTCTTCTTAAGCCAGTGGAAACACTCCATAGCTATAAGAGCATTGTCAGTGATAAGTCTCTCTTGGATGAATGCACTCTGCTCCTCATCAATGATCTCAGGTAGGATGGGTATGATACGATTTCAATTGCCTTAGTCACTATCTTCATCACCACATTGCACAAGCTAATTGGTCTGAACTGCTTTGGAGAAGAAGGATTTTTGCATTTAGAAATGATGACAATGAAGGTTTTGTTGATGTCCTTGGGGGATCTACCATGATTGAGGATGCTAAGAGCAAGGTCAGAGAGTTCCCTGCCCACTATGTGCCAATATTTCTGATAAAACAGTGCAGGAAGGCCATCAGGGCCATGACTCTTCAGAGGATGCATCTGGGATATTGCCTTAAAGACATCAGCAGCAGTGAAAGCATTGCCACACCTGCTTATCATCTCATCAGTGAGCTTGTTTTGGACTGCCTAACAGGTCTCAGTGACCCCAGTGGGATTAGATGAAGTAAACAGATCAGAGAAATAATCAATGAAAGCCCTTTCCACCATGTCCTCACCCCTCCACCACACACCATTTTCATCTTTCACTTTCTTGATCTCATTTACTTTCTTTCTTTGGTTAGCTTTATGATGAAAGAATTTTGTGTTCTTGTCCCCATCTTTCAACCACATAGCCCTACTTCTTTGTCTCCACATAGTCTCCTCCTTTCTCAATAACTCCTTATGTTCCTTTTCCAACTCTTTATACTTCAGCACCTCTTCTCTACTGCCATCCCACATAAAACTATCTTTTAGAATCCTCTCAATTCTGTTAATATCTTTCTTTATCACCCCCACTCTATAGTCATCAAATTCCACATCAAGGGATTTAATAGCCTCAATCTTCTCAATGCAAGAGCAGTTACCCCCAAGCCATTGTCTCTGAATCACACTCTCACATCTAGGATCTTTTGACCAAACTTCCTCAAATCTGAACACACGGGGTTTCCTTCTATTATGGCCATCTCTAGGAGCTTCTAGGTGGATCAGGACAGCAGCATGATCAGACCCATATCTAGGAAGATGTGTAACCTGCACAGGAGAAAATCTACTCTGGAACTCAGCATTACAACAAGCTCTATCCAATCTACACTGAATATTCTCATCCCCTTGTCTGCCATTAGACCAAGTGAAAGGGTATCCAATGAAATTCAAGTCCAACAGATTGCAATTGGTCATACATTGTCTTCCCAAGAGCAACTGAGAGTCAGTTCTGTTGTTTCCTCCACTCTTCTCCCTATTATCAATGATATCATTCAGATCCCCAAAGCAGACCCATTTACCCACACACTGAGAGGACAAGGTTCTGATGAGCTGCCAAGTTCTCCACTTGTTGTTTTCAGTAGAGAATCCATAGATACCCGTAAGGTGCCACGGTTCACCACTCTCTTCTTCCATACAAGTTCCATGGATGTGATTAAGAGAGAAAGATTTGATGTCAATACTACACTGATTAGACAACAGTAGAGCAAGACCTCCAGCAAGATCCCTACCTTGCCTAACACAATCAACAGCCAGGCCACAACTAAAGCCACATTTTATTCTCAGACTTTCAACTTCAATTGTCTTCAACTTAGTCTCCATCAGGAAGACCACCATGGGATTTTCAATAGGAATGAGCCTCAACAAGGCTCTAACTGTAGAGGGATTCCCCAACCCCCTACAATTCCAGCCAGTGTTTTAAAACTCGGACCGGTGGCCGACTCGGTGAAGGTACCGGGTCACTGGGTCAAGGGTCGGACTGAGGGGTCGACAGTTGAACCGCATGACCAAAACCGGGACCACATGACTCAGACCCGGTCTCTATTTCGCGAGTTTTCAAGACCTATATAGTATATAATATAAATTTCATACTAGTAAAATTAATAACTATGTTTATTTTATATCTACTAAAATATAAAAATTAATATCTTAATTTATTAATATTTTTAAATTTATTCATACATAATATCAATCTATTTTAGATCACACAAATTAATATGTTCTCAACTGTGAACACCCAATTTTAACCGGCATTTCCTTCTTTTTCGTGAAAATTCCAAAAAGATATCTTTTTTATCCATTTTGTGATTTTAATCGACTTTGTGTGTCATTTTGGACTTATTGGTGATTTTTGCATTTTTTATTAATAGTACCCTTTTTTATTTTTTGTGAATTGTTATTAGTAGAATTTTAATAAAATAAAAAAAGAAATGTTGGTTATATATTTTATTATGATATTATTTCTGTTATAAAAAAATACAAAAAAAGGCATCATGTAAGCACTTTCTATTTTTGGTTAAGTTTACAACTTCTTTTATCATCTTCATGACATGTTCTCACAAGGCAGGCAACTTCACTATTGCGCACCTAGCATCACCAACATCAAACATACAGCTGCACACACATAGGGATCCAATGCTAAGGTCCGTCCTCTCTCAAACCCTTTAATCACGTTTTAAGCCTACAGGACAGAGACCAACACCTAATCAGAAAAAAAAACAGAAAATGCAGTATCATGAATTTGGAAATTGAGAGAGACCTTTCAAGAGCTCACAGCTAGCCATAGGAAGAAATCAAAAAACTGAAGGGCCTATATAAAGAGGAACAGAACGTAAACAAAAGGGGGGGAATCAATGTAAAAAAAAAGGGGATACGCACTGTAATAGAAAAAGAAGCGAGAAAAAATGGTGGGAGAGAGGAAATTGTGGGCAAGAAAATAGAGGTAGTAGGAAAGAGGAATGATAAAAAAATTGAAACACTATGAGTTGCAAAAAAATCAAAACCCAAAATACAGAGAAAGAGGGATAACCACCATATGAAGTACCATGACCACCACCATGGTGGCCTTCCAGCCACAACACCACCATCACAGCCGCCACCGTGAACCACCCACCACCACCGTTGTTTTCTCTCTCTCATCACCCTCACGTTTTCTCTCTCCACCACAAATCACCTCCGACCACCACCACCTCTCCCGTCGCAAAACCACCGCCCACCAACACTTTCTCTCTTCACAACACCACAACAACCACTCCTTTCACCTTCACTTTCGTTTTCTCTCACTCTTTCTCCATTTACTGTTTCTTCTTTCTTTTCCTTTTCAAGCGCCCTCTCTCTCTGTCTCTACCTTTTCTTTTTGTTTTAAAATCTTATATCACTTATTTGGTATTTACACCCCTCTCTTTTATTTGAAACACCCCTAATTGCACCCACTCGTTTTTTTTCTCATTTATTTTCCAAAAAGTGTTTAGTCTACATCGAGTCATTTCAAACTAAAACACATGAAAATCTTTTCTCATAAAAAATGAAAAAGTATGGGATCGACTGAGATGTACATCTTGCCAATCCTAGTTTAAGAGGTCTTAGCTGTACAGCTTGGATCTTAGGCCCCTTCAAAAATAAAACCGACCAACCAACAAACTTTTTTTCAGGAAGAACTACGTGACTTTTGAGTTCCTCATTGCACCAGAGGATACGTAGGAGCGGGGCTTCCCCGTCAAGTCAAAATTAAAGTTTCCTTAAATTAATCCCTATTTTATTTCTTTCTAACTAATTCTTTTTCACTTAACATTATTTTTGGGGTAAACAAATGATTCAGTAATTTATTAATATTTGCACAATCAGATTTAGGGTAACTATCTTATGACAGATGTACTAGGGGTGCAATGGGATTAAGTTTCTGCCATTCCCTATACATAATCGACTCTCGAACTCAATCTAGTATACGCAGACCAATAATGTTAAGGTAGGTTTTTCCCAATTTTCCTTATTAAATAAATTGGGTGGCGACTCCTAAAAATCGCTTTTGAGCCGGCTACGTCAGGATCACGATCACGACATCAACAAATATGGTGCTTGTTTTTGCTAATAATGCAATAATGGAAAAGAAAAAGATGAAAAAGAGCAAAAGAAACAGATTAAACAGATTAAATAAAAGATGCAATAATGCTGAGGGCGCGCAGAAGATGAGGGCGCGCAGATGCTGAGGGGCGCGCAGATGCTGAGGGCGCGCAGGTGCTGAGGGGCGCGCAGATGCTGAGGGCGAGTAGAGCAGATGCTGAGGGGCGCGCAAATGCTGAGGGCATGTGAGGGAATCAAAATGATGAGTAAAGTGATGGACTTGGCATGAGAAAGAAAAATCAACTCTCTGCTCGTCCCTCAGCTCTGCTCGCCACTCAGCACTGCTCGTCCCTCAGCTCTGCTCGCCCCTCAGCTCTGCTCATCCCTCTGCTCTACTCGCCCTCAGCATCTGCGCGCCCCTCAGCACCTGCGCGCCCTCAGCATCTGCGCGCCCCTCAGCATCTGCGCGCCCTCATCTTCTGCGCGCCCTCAGCATTTGCGCGCCCTCATCTCCTGCGCGCCCCTCAGCTTTGCGCGCCCCCAGCATTTGTGCGCCCCTCAGCATATGCGCCCCCTCAGCACCTGCGCGCCCCTCAGCATCTGCGTGCCCCTCGGCTTTGTGCGCCCCTAGCTCTGCGTGCCCCTCAGCATCTGCGCGCCCCTCGTCACTCTCAATAGCATGATCAGTTCTCGCGTGCCCTCCCTCACAAAAAACTCAATCCTAACCGGCCCTCATCTTGCCCGGCGCGGTCACGCCATTAACTGTGATCGGCCCACAAAAACAATGACTTTGCTCACCCCTCCATGTGCAATGTGATCGGCCGAGAGGAGAAGCAAACGTGATCTGGCGCCCTCTCTGATCACGCCCTCTCTGACAAGACAGATGAAGTAACACTTCGGGTAAAGCACAGTTCCGGCGGATTTTTAAAAAAAAAAAAAATTTAAAAATCCGCCGGTAATACCCATTACCAGCGGATTTTTTTTAAAAAGAATTAAAATAATTTTAAAAATCCACCGGTCATGCGCATTACCGGCGGATTTTTCCGACAGTAATTTCCGGCGGATTTTTCCCGCCAGTAATGCACATTTCCGACGGCTTTTTTTTAAAAAGAAATTAATATTTTTTTAAAAGAAATCCGCCGATAAACATATTTTTTCCGCCAGAAATTTACCGGCGGAAAAAATCCGCCGAAAATGCCAAATTTCCGTCGGAACCGTACCGGCGGAATCCGCCGGTAATGCGCGTTTTTCTTGTAGTGATCATACGTTGATCACCCAAAACGAAACCCTAAACATGTTGATGTCGGATGGTTGTTCGTCGCCGGAGATGCGCTCGAGAATAAGAATATTGCGGTCAAAACTCCAAGGGCCATTTCTTAGCACAGTTTCCACATCCCGCTTCTGGGAAAATCTAAACAAAAACAAGTTCTTGCTGAGGTCTTGAACTATGGTGTTCTTGAAAGCTCGGACATTAATTATAGGGACTATCTGTCCACAGCTTGCCGGCTAACGAACGATCGAAGATATTGTCTTCGCATACTTCATTTGGATCGACCGTGAATCCAGCTTCTTCTTCTTTTGACAGGGGAACATCCTTCCATGGCTCCATCGAGAGCAGAGGAACCAACAGAGTGGTATGTAGATAGGCTAGCAAGCTAGAGAAGATGCGCCAATAGAGACGGGAGAGATCCAGGAAGTACTGGGGTGAGAACCAGGAGAACCCGGAGGGAAACCACCACTAAACCCTAGAGGTATTGTTATAATTCACATAAAGGTGAAAACTTCAGGAAGCAACCAAACAAAATACTATGATTCACCAAGCAAGGAGTACGAAACCTTCCAGCAACCATTCAACAGGGAAAATAGCGTAGTTTGACAAGGAAAAAATAAATATTACCGAATGGGAGCAAATGCAAGCAGTGCGAAACAACAATCGAAAGTGGCAGAAACAGAAGTATAGCAGCGCATAGAGGAACAAATAAATTTCTTCACTACTCAAATGCAAGGCGAAGTTGGTGAAGATAAGTGACTAACAGAACGTTGCTCTTTAATACCATGTTAACAATGGTGAGCCATAAAGAATATATGAGAAGAAGAAGAGAACAATGGAGAAGCCCCTTAGGGTTTCAATCAAATTAGCAAAAGGTCTTACAATAACAATTCAATTGAAACCTATAAATGCTAAATACACAAAAGACTAAAGTACCCTTAATATAATATATTATCTAATAATACAAACCACAAACAAACAGAGTCAAATTAACACATTATAAATCACCAAGTTCACAAACAATTAACATAAAACAACAATTGAGTCGTACCTTGATCGTCCAAGGGTAGGTCGATCTGCTGCTTGGTCGCTCCGCCTGGTGATGAAGTCGAGAGCAATGCTCAGGTCGGGTTGTACCTCCAAAGACACTCCGATGCCCAATAAGGAGTGAGTCTGAATGTGTACCTGGCAGCGGGGGTTGACCCCTATTTATAGGGCGAGGCGACGCCCGTGAGCCGTAGGATTAACTGAGTCGATCCTGGCTATTGATTGCGCTCCCTACGCCTTCGGTGCATCCCTGGCGAGTAGAGCTACAGCGAAGTGGGCCGGTTCGGGCCCATGGGGAGGATTGGGCCATCGGCTTAGTCCGGAACAACAACATTCATAACAAATGGTAACAATTTTGGCAAAACAACAATAACAGAAGTTTTTTACATAAAAATTTGTGACAAAATTTTAAGCACAAACCCAATCGATTAAAGAGCGGTAATAATAAAGAACATATACAGAAATAATAAAACCTTAATTTATCAATTAGGTGAAGTCTCCAAAAAATATAACATATATAGTGATGAGATTTTCGGCACATCACATGCATTTAGATCGAATCTCAATCAAAAACCCTAAATATCAAAAAGGGAAAAATCTAGGGCAACATTGGATCAATATTCAAACTCACATAAATATATGTAGAGCATATCAACAAAGAAAGCCAATAAGGTTGATGAGTCGAAATATGTGCATTCGTACCTGAACGCGTGACTTAGAGGAGAAGGAGGAGGTTCATCAGCCGAGCCTAACAAAAACCCTCAACCCTTTCTCATTTCACACATACATCATTTGAGAGAGAGAGTAAGTTCGAAATTCTTTTATCCACGGATTTATCTAAATCCGACCCAGCGGGTTTACCTAAATCCGTTTTGCAAAATTTGTGCTCATCGGATTTATGTAAATCCATTTGCCCATAAAATTTTCAAATTGAATTTACTTTAAATCTGTTAGCGTGTAGAGTATAACTAATAGATTTATCTTTCGCGAGATACCGTTTTGGGTTTTGAATGTTCTCAAACGGATTTATCTTAAATCCGCAGTCAAATTTTTTTCAAGATAACATAACAGATTTATGTTAAATCCGTTTTGGAAATTTTGAAAACCAAAATGGATTTATGTTAATTCCGTTTTCTAAATTCTTTTTTTTTTAAAATTAAAAATTCTATGAATTATTAATTACTTGTTACTAACGTCTGTTTTTTAATTACAGTGGCACCTACCAGAGGTGGACAAATCCTAAAAACGAGGAGGGGCCTCATAATGCGAGGGAGGTCGCCTGTTAAAGCTGGTCGTGGTGAACCGGAAGAAACTCTGGTGAGTACATGCACCCGGGTTAGAAGAGCGGGCCATGATTCTAACCGGCATAGACATGTCTAGGAACGAGAGGGTGATGACCGTATGGTTGAGGCTCCTGAGCAGGACATGGAGGAGCAGTATCAGGCTCCTGAGTAGGACTACGAGGCTCCTAATCTAGCTGATTCTTCGGAGTCTAATGATGACAAAGAGGAGCCTGGTCAGGCGGACTAGCCGTATGTTAGACCTATCAATGGTTCAGTGGCATCAGCGCAACCGCAAACCCCAATCAACAACCGTTCCAGTCGTGGCGGAGATGATAGTCAACTATCAAGGCCTCATTGAAATCGTTTATGTCTCTGATGGAAAAGCAAGAATACTTCGTATCGTATACTACTTACTACTAATGTGAAACAATTGACTTACTCGCTTTTATGTCAAATAAAATAAATCCATTAAATATTATAAAATAATCCAATCAATTAAAATTAACTTATAAGTTAGTTTAGATAAGTTTCTTTTCTTTTTTTTAAAAAAGCTGAACATCAATTAAATATTATAATATCTAGTCAAATAAAATAAAATCTATTAAAATTAACTTATAATTTAGTTCAGATATGTTTTATTCTCTTTTAATTGTTAAATTTGTTTTTTATTCTTGTTCTGGACTGGCCATGAGACCCACTAAGTAAGCTGGATCCGAACCAGGCCAATCTACGCATGCGCCTATTTGAGCTTGGACAATTCCAATTCCTTGGATCCACATCCAAAGCCCAATCCATTCAGCCTCGACGGCTCAGATTAACCCGAACGATCCAACGGCTCAAAGCTAGCAAGGATCTCTATATATACTGGCTCGCATAGCCACACAAGATACGCATACCCTCTAACCTGCATACTCCATGATTCTCTATTGACTTGAGTGTCAGAGTGTCTTTGCAGGTACCCCCTCTCACTCAAAACACACGGAGATCCGACCAGACAGAAGCACTATCAGCTGCAGTCTCGGATCAACCCGGAAAGATAGCAAGGTATAGAAGAATTCTCATATCAAAGTGTTATTTCAATTTAAATCCAATTTCTATATTTTTTTTAGAATATTTATGCTTTACAATATCTATTCATACCAGCACGTTTTCATATATTAATCAATTAGTCAATGTGGATTATATTTAATCAAATATTTTGTATAAGAAACCATTATAATTAAGGTTTATAGATATTCCACATCTATATCAAATCTATAAAACACCTTTTTCAAGTTATTTTTTTAAAATCACATACTAATATAAATAAAAAATATATAATATTAAAAATACTGAAAATACGCATATCACATGTATAGAAACAACTTACAATCTAGGTGATTATTGAACTAATAAACCTCAAATACTTATTTCTATTGTATTTTAAAATCATAATGTGTGTGTTATTGTCGACTATAACAATTTTAAAAATAAATTAAATATATTGTTTAATTTTTGTTGGGGCTCGCTTGGGCCATAATCCCAGCTTTGTTTGGTGTAGCATCCACACTTCACAAGTACTTGTTAAATTTGGAGCAAGATGGAAAATTGGAAATGGTACTACTATTAATGTTTGGAGGGATCCTTGGGTCAAAGGAGGGGTTTCGCCCTTTATAACTTCTCCTATATATGTTTCCAGGACATGAGTCTTTAACTGTCAGTGCCCTCTTTGCTACAGGGGATGGTTCTTGGAATACACAGCAATCCGGTGGACAGAGATAGGATTCTGGGAATCCCACTTCGGTCTAGGGGCGAGGAGGATGAGTTGATTTGGAACAAAAGTCGTGATGGTCTTTATTCTGTAAAATCTGCATATTATACGGCGAAGAATGAATTAATAGACAGCTCTGAGATGCGTGTTTCAGGTGACTAGAAACAACTCTGGAATTTTCAGGTACCCCATAAAGTTCACATTCATCTTTGGCGTGCTGCTCGTGGTGTTTTGTCGTGCCGTCTCAATCTTCGTAGGTGCGGTATTGACTGTCCAAGAGTATGCCCAATGTGTGATTTGCATGATGAAAATCAATAGCATACCTTCTTCGGTTGCAACAAAGCGGAAGAGGTTTGGCGTTCAGCTGGGCTTTGGAATTCCATACAATCAGCAGCTCATGATGCGGAGGGTTATAAGGTTAGTTTCTTTAATATTCTCTCTTCGTTACCAGGTGCGGCCAGGAAGTGTTTCACAATGTTGATTTGGGGTCTTTGGAAGCGGAGGGATGAGAAAGTTTGGGAGAATGTGGAGAAGTCGGCCCGTGTTTCCGTGCAGTGTGCTTTGGACTTGTTATATTGTTGGCAATAGGCAAAGCGCTCCAAATTGCTATGTGATCAGTTGTCCACGTCAAATAGCAGGTGAGACGATATATCGTGGGTTTGTCCTGAACCTGGTAGTCTCAAATGCAACGTTGACACAGCTCTTTTTGATGATGGTCGGTATGGTGTTGGTCTCTGTATCAGGAATGAGAAGGGTGAGCTCGTGAAGGCAAAGTCAGCTTGGTTTATTGGCAAGCCTCACCCTCAAGAAGCGGAAGTTCTGGGTTTATTGGAAGCCGTTAATTGGTTGCGAGTGTTAGACATTCAAGGAGTCACCATCGAGCTTGATTGCAAAACGGTTGTAGATGGAATTCATGCCGTGTGTAACTTTGTAACTGAATATGGCTCTATTATTAGAACTTGTCGTAACTTATTATCATCTTTAGGAAATTACACAGTTAGTTTTGTCAGGCGGCAAACAAACCTTGTGGCCCATACTCTAGCTAGAGCATCAAGGAATTATGCTAGCTCCCACGTTTTTTATTATAGTCCTACTTGTATTGCTACTTTGATTTTGAATGAAATACCATAAATTCTCTTTGCTCAAAAAAAAAGCTAACCTCATTCTACAATAATCGGTATACTGCAACACTGTGTCTACATACACATTAAATCAATATTTATAAAATTTTATCTATTGATAGCCATTTTATTTATTTTTAGATGAGCAATGATTCATAGATGGAGCACTATGGGTGTTCAAAACCCAAACAAGAAAAAGGTTTATACATTGTTTAGGCACAAAATTGGATTATCCCACCAATTAGCAAAAGAAAAGCTAGTTTGACTATCCACCCTAAATATAAATCAGCTCCATGAAAGACATTTGATGTGTATAACGACAAATGAAATTCTAGCTACCCCATTCCTAAAAATGTTGTCGAGACAACTAGATACTCCAACAAGTAGTCAACTATATGATAAATTTTACCTTCCTAGCGTTCTTACCTACACAAACCTTCCCAGCCCACTTGAAATGATAAAAAATATGATTGATTGAAATCACAAAGGAGTTGTTACTTCCATGCCAAGATATAAGTCGAGACTTCATTAGCGAATATGCACTTGAGAAACAGATAATCCGCCTCTTCCTTATGTTCTTAGCACAAAGGGAATTTTATTGAATTTTAGCCCTTTAATCTAATTAAATATCAACATGGCGAAATACGACTCATCTTTTAAATTATAATAAGTCAATGTGTAAAGGCAACTTTTTGTTGTTGACAAAAGTATAGAGCCAATATTTTACAAATATTACTTTTATATCCACCATAGTAATAATTTTTGTCCCTCATTGTTGGTTGTCTTGACAATTTCAGAAATATGAGGACGTCGACTCATGGATTCAAACCCAATTGTGAGCCATAGTAGTGTGTGTGATGTTTATTTACCATTTCATCTATGTATACAATAATAATAATAATAATAATAATAATAATAATAATAATAACTTTTAAATATTTTAACGGGTAAAACACACTAGTTAAATTTAGGCTAAATAGCACTTTTGGTCCTTTATGTTTGCTCTAGGTTTCACTTTGGTCCTTTATCTTTTTTTGGTCCGTTTTGGTCCCTCATGTTTCATTTTTATTTCATTTTGGTCATGCCGTCAGTTTTGGCTAACGGACGTCACGCTGGCAGTTAACTACTGACGTGGCGTCTTAAGTTTATTTAAGTTTATTAAATTAAAAACAAAACAAAATACAAAAATCAAACAAAATTAAATCTGTATGCATAGTTCATCTTCTTCGTATCATCTCATCCTCTTCGTTTTTTTTCCAGATCTTCATTTTTCTCAACAACAAAAATTTAACCATTTTTTCCAGGAATTAAACCCATAAATTAAAACCATTGTTTCAGATCTTCATTTTTTTCTACAACAAAAATTAAAACCCACAAATCTGGAAACAATGAAGATCTGGAAGAGAACGGTGGAAACGTCGACGTTTCATTTCTTTAGCGAGGAGACGGAGGAGACGAAAATACAGATCTGAAATTAGGATTAGTTGTGAAGAAGAAAATGGGAATACAAATCAGAAATTAGGAAGAATAGATCTGTGGGTTTGAAATCGCTATTTTCGCTGTTCATGAACAAATCGGTTTGCACCTTTGCCAAAATCAATTTCGTTTTCTGCTTGACCTTCGTTTTTTATTTTCCTTTTGTTTTCCTATTGAGTATCGATTTCTTCCTTCCATGAAAACAGCGAAATGAACAAATTCAAACCCAAATCGTTTTTCAGATCTGGGTGCTTTCAAAATGAACTAATTTAATTAAAAGAAGAAGATGAACTAAAAGCACAAATCAAAAGAAGAAAATGAACTAATTTATGTTTTGTTTCAGATCTGGAAGTGAGTTTTAATTTGTTTTAATTTATTTCAGAACTGGAACGTGAATCAGCTTTGTGTGTGCAGGATGAGCGTGAGTGAGTTTTAATTTGTTTTATGTTTTGTTTTTTTAAAATTTAAAAAATTAAATTGCTTATGTGTAATTTCAATTGGATTTAAAGAATATTAATTTTGACACGTCATTTAATGAAGATGGACGCCACGTCAGCAGTTAACTGCCGGCGTGGCGTCCGTTAGACAAAACTGACGGCAGGGACCAAAATGAAACATGAGGGACCAAAACGGACCAAAAAAAAAAGATAAAGGACCAAAGTGAAACCTAGAGCAAACATAAAGGACCAAAAGTGCTATTTAGCCTTAAATTTAATGGAGAATTGTGAATGAAAACTCGTGTTTGGATCCTCTGGTTCCTTCATTCCTCTCCATCATCAAAGAATGTAAATCGAGAGGGTGTCTCCACGCTGTCGCTACAGTGGTTCATGGCGCCATTTTCCCGTCGCTTTCCTCCAATTTCCGACCATCTGATCTCCACCATGTGTGCCACGTATGTTCCATGTGGCTGTTGGTGCCAAGTAGGCTCGAGTCAGCCATGGAAAGCGGTTTCAAATGATGTTCTTGTGGGTTGTTTTCTCAAACAGTGGAGCTGCAGGTTTTCATGTTTTCATGGAAGAAGAGAAATGGCCTCAAAGATATGTTTTCAGGTATGTTTGTCCACGTGTGTACCCTTATTTGCTTCTCTCTGCTGTGTTCTTGTGCGTTCTTTGCTCAAACAGTGGAGTTGCAGGTTTGCATCTTTTCATGGCAGAAGAGGAATGGCCTCAAAGATCTGTTTTCAGGTGCGTTTGGCCACGTGTGTTCCCTTATTTGCTTCTCTTTGCTACGTTGCTGGCTTTCGTCAATTCTTTCTCTATGTTACTGTCTTTCTTCTACACGTGGCTGAACATTTCTTCTTTTGTTCAATTTACACTCTTCTCTTCACTTCCCAATGCTGTTTAGTTTGTTTCAACAAGCTAGATTGTAGGTGCTCTCTCAGATTATAGTCTTTCATTCATCTTCATCATTAAATGTTGCACACTTTCTATAAATGCCCACATCTCCGCACTCCTATCCGCTTACTTGTCCCCCTTGCTGTGTCCTCTTCATTTTTTACCCAATAACACTGTAATGCCATGCTTTCTTTTTTCCCTTCTCCTCATCTAATCTAACCATAACTGCTTGCTGCACCAGATTGTTTCGTATCTTTCTTGCACCAGTTTTCCATTATAACATTTGTTTAGCTATTATGAATTGATTTGGTTTTTTACTCAAATTTATTTGTTTTGTACAGATTTCAAATTGCGCCTCTTGTTGTGTCCTCTTCAGTTTTTTCATAATAACAAGGTAGTGCCATGCTTTATTTTTTCCCTTTTACTCATCTAATCTAACCATATCTGCTTGCTGCATCAGATTGTTTCCTATGTTTCTTGCACCACTTTCTTTCCATTATAACTTCTGTACTAATACTGTTATTGTTTCTTTTGGTAGATGGATTCCCTTGATATTGTGGGTAATGAACACAAGGTAATCACATTGCTTCTGTTTCTTCTCTTATTCATATCACCTAATCGTATTTGGTTGATGTACTCCATGATTTTCTCTGTTGGTTGATGTGCATGTAAATTTTCCTCATAAATTGGCTGTGTTAGATTTGAGTAGATGCATTTTGTCTTGCATTTTTTGGTGACTTTGATATTTGGTTGGAGTTTCATTTGTGTCATGCAAGCTATATAGTTAGTTTTGTATTTTGGAACTCCTTCCCTTGTGTTCAGGAGAATATTGTAAATTTTTTCATAAATTGGCTGTGTTGGATTTGAGTAGACGTGTTCCCTCTTGCTTGGTATGTTATAACTGTGATTTACCTTGATGTGGGATTTGCATGACTTGCATGACTGGATAACATTTTTTTAATGGCTTTGATGTGTAGCTGAAGTTTTATTTGTGTCATACAACCTATATAGTTAGTTTTGTATTTTAGGACTTCATCCTGTTTTTCTATGATTACCCTAATCTATTCTTCTACCTTGATTATGTTGCTCCTCCTTTGGTTAGATGGATTGATGTGTAGCTGAAGTTTTATTTGTGTCATTGATTATGTTGCTCCTCCTTTGGTTAGATGGGTTCCTTCGCTGTTGTGGGTGATGACCCATATTTTGCAGAGTGCCTTCTCAAATACCACACTTATCATTTTGAATTTGTTCCTGGCTTTGTGAGTCCCACTTTCTCTCCATTTAGATGACTGATTTTAGTCTTATTTGTGTTTCTCATTTTGTTCCAATCTTTTTCCAGTCTATGCAGCCACTTGCAGTGCTTTTTTTGTCGGACTTTTATAATGATATGCCAACCATTGTTCACCTCTTGGATCCCTTGGGAAATGTTTTTGTCGTCTCTATCAAGCAACGCCCAAACAGGGTATACTTGCATCATGGTTCCGCTCGCATTGGTGAGGTTTACAACCTCTTCAGTGGTGGTTGGATTACTCTTCAGTTTCCGCAGGGTACCACCTTCCAGATGCATGTAAGGGATAGAATGGGAAAGCAAGTTTTCTATCCATTTCCTCCACAAAAGTTTGGCCTTGGAGAACCTGAGCTCCCAATGAGTATTATTGATGAGGAGACGAATGAGTTCCTTTTTATTGATTTTTACCACTCCTTGATGAAAGATCTATCTCTTGAGGAAACTAGCACCCCATTTCTGGTGTGTGTCAATTTACTTAGTCATTTCCCTTTTATAATTTGATTTAGTTCATTGACTCTTTATGTGTTTATTTATTGATTTTGTTTATTAAGGAAACTAACCCTTTATATTCTAAATTGTTTTACCTTGATTGTCTTTGCAGTTCCTTCACATTGGTTTTTGCCAGCTTGCCTTCTCTCCTCCAGCTACCTCCATAACTTTGGTTAACTTTCGTGGAAGGAAATGGAACTGCAAGTTTTAATGGAAGAGTTCAAAGCCTGATTACTGTTGTGTTTCTGATGGGTGGTCTACCTTTCGTGGATTGAATGGACTTCTTCCAGGGACCTCTCTCAAGCTAGGTGTGGCCAAGAAGAATAGGAAATATCTGTTTGTGCAAGTTGTTGAAGCCTAGGGAATGTCTGTTTTGTTAAAGTTGTTTTGATCAGTTTATGTTTCTATTTCACAACAATTTAGTTATTAGTGTGTTTCTGTGCATCTGGTCTCTTATCTATTAGTGTTTTGCTATACATATGGGCCTCTTAGGGTACTGTCCATGGTCCTTCTTTAGGGTTCTTTATCTTTGTTCTTTTGGTATGCTTTGTTGCATGGTTGACAGCTATTTTGTGGTGTACCACTTCTATCTATGAAGTTTGTTTCTTTGGGCTGTTATAAAGAAAACTTTACATATTGAGAAAAATTTGACCAAAACTCATAGCAGTGTAACTTTTATCTGTCCATTTCTCTGATAACGTTATGAAATAAGCTTCTGTAGTTGTAAGGGTTTTTCCATGTCTCAGATTTCCAGGGACATCTCTCAAGCTAGGTGTGGCTAAGAAGAATAGGAAATATTTGTTTGTGATAGTTGTTGAAGTCTAGGGCATGTCTTTTTGTTAAAGTTGTTTGGATCAGTTTATGTTTCTGTTTCCATGTCTCAGCTTTCCAGGGACATTTCTCAAGCTGGGTGTGGCTAAGAAGAATAACATATATCTGTTTGTGAAGGTTGTTGAAGTCTAGGGGATGTCTGTTTTGTTAAAGATGTTTGGATTAGTTTATGTTTCTGTTTCACAACAATGTAGCTATTATTGTTTTGCTGCGCACCTGGCCTCTTATTTATTGGTGTTTTTCTATACATCTAGGCCTCTTAGGGTACTGTCCATGGTCCTTCTTTAGGATTCTTTATCTTTGCTCTTTTGTATGGTTTGTTGCATGTTTGTCAGGGATGTCTCTCAAACTAGCTGTGGCTAAGAAGAATAGGAAAATTCTGTTTGTGAAGGTTGTTGATGCCCAGGGAACATTTGTTTTGTTAAATTTGTTTGGACCAGCTTGTGTTTTTAATCAGTCCATTTCTCAAATAGTGGTTATGAAATCAGATTCTTTTGAAGTCAGGTGTTTTTTTCATGTCTAAGGATTACACTACAAATATTCATCTTTGTTACAAATTCCATTAAAAATGGGTAATCCTATTTGGAATTAAGTCAATTTATTGGTTTCTCATATTTGGTTTGTGATCATAAGCTTTGCAATGAATGGTTGGATGAAATGTCTTTGCTCTAGATTGAAAAGAAAGTCTATATTTGTTTGTAATAGTTGTTGAAGTCTAGGGCATGTCTTTTTGTTAAAGTTGTTTGGATCAGTTTATGTTTCTGTTTCCATGTCTCAGATTTCCAGGGACATTTCTCAAGCTGGGTGTGGCTAAGAAGAATAACATATATCTGTTTGTGAAGGTTGTTGAAGTCTAGGGGATGTATGTTTTGTTAAAGATGTTTGGATTAGTTTATGTTTCTGTTTCACAACAATGTAGCTATTATTGTTTTGCTGTGCACCTGGCCTCTTATTTATTAGTGTTCTGCTATACATCTAGGCCTCTTAAGGTACTGTCCGTGGTCCTTCTTTAGGATTCTTTATCTTTGCTCTTTTGTATGGTTTGTTGCATGGTTGTCAGGGATATCTCTCAAACTAGCTATGGCTAAGAAGAATAGGAAAATTCTGTTTGTGAAGGTTGTTGAAGCCCAGGGAACATTTGTTTTGTTAGATTTGTTTGGACCAGCTTGTGTTTTTAATCAGTCCATTTCTCTAATAGTGGTTATGAAATCAGATTATTTTGAAGTCAGGTGTTTTTTTCATGTCTAAGGATTACACTACAAATATTCATCTCTGTTACAAATACCATTAAAAATGGGTAATCCTATTTGGAATTAAGTCAATTTATTGGTTTCTCATATTTGGTTTGTGATCATAAGCTTTGCAATGAATAGTTGGATGCAATGTCTATGCTCTAGATTGAAAAGAAAGTCTCAAATATTTTTGTTAATTTTTATTGGTTTCTCATATTTGGTTTGTGATAAAACTAATAGGCTTTGCAGTGGATAGTGGAATGCAACATCTATGCTCTGGATTGAAAAAGAAAGTCTCAAATTTTTTTGTTAGATTACACGGCATCGGTTTGCCTGACCATATCTAAAATTTCCTTGTGTGCCAATAAATCTGAGAAGACAAGCCAAAAACATAATGCCTCAAAAGATTGTTTATAACCTGTAATTAATTAATTCTGAGCTTTCATCATCAGAAGGTTATTATAATGCTCACATTTATCTTCCCATCATCAGAAGCTGTGAGTTGAAGAAAACAGAAGGGTGCAAAATAGTTAAAAATGTAATTAATTAATTCTGATCCAAAAGTTTGCATCTCTCAGAATGCATGTGCCATATCATCTTCTATTTTGTGATCTTCATGATTGACATGACTTAAGAGGGGTCAGCATATTTCTTATTGCCTTGGCTAAAAAACTGACCCCTTGATGTCTTCCCATGTCATTGATTTGACCTTTCCCTCTATTACTTCTATATATATATATATATATATATATATATATATATATATATATATATATATATATATATATATATATATATATATATATATTCAACCACTTGCTAACAAGTTACTCTCATCTCTTTCAAGCATTCAAACACGGCCTCCTTTTGTATTGCCTTTAACTTGGAAGGTACTTTATCTTTGTTTTTTTTGTATTCTTTGTTGCATGGTTGACTGCTATTATGTAATGCATCACTTCTAGCTATGAAATCTGTTTCTTTGCAGATGCCTCTTACTCCTATTGATCCAAGGGATGACAACAACTATGCCATGGTTATTAAGTTTGATAGATATTACTTGGAGTTTTTGGCTGAAAATGTGAGAACTAACTTGTGATTTAGTTTTGCCTTTTTTTATACATTTCATTGTATCCTATTTATCATTTGTATGTTCTCTTATAATTGTTGAATGTTTATATTGTGTAGGTATTGGTGTGGTTTATTATATGCAAGTATACATAGTCACACAAGTAATAAAGTGATAAGAAAGGTCGAACCCACAGGGATTATGTATTGTAAATTTTTGTAGTTCAAAGTGTACACTTAGTGTGTCTACACTATTCAGTATTTTTGGTTTGGAGTTTTCAAAGTAAGTAAAATAATAATAAGCAATAAAATGTGTGAGAAATCAGTTGGAAAAAGTAGTTGAGATGTTTTCACCAAGTACTTTACTTCTAAGTGTCTTAATGGAGTATGTAGTGTGGAAACACTGGATGTGGGTGCATCAGTTTGTGCCTTTCAGCACTTCTCTTCAGAGTTTCATTACAAGCTCTTATGATCTTTGTTTTTTACAGTAAAGAAAGGTTTGTCAATTCCTCCCTTGCCTCCTAACAATGATCCAAGTTGCTAAATAGGTTCACTCTTGTAATTTTATTATCCTAAGGACTATGCTATCCTATGTCTAGGTGTTAGCATGTATTTAACAAAGTTCCTTTATTAAATACTTGTCCCTATTAACTCTTGAGTTCATAAATGTAGCCCATGTCTGCTGCTACAAGTTTTTACCTATTCTAAAGTGATCAATTCCAGAATAAGTTGAAAGAAGTATTATGCAAGAGTTTAAAGTGTTTACACTACATAAACCATAATATATTTAGAAGTTCATTACAAGGTTAGAACATCTCAACTTAAGGAAATTTAGCTCATGTTACTCATGTTATAAAGCAAAGAATATGCTAAGAACATAAGTAAATGAATAATAAAGCAAAAGAACTTAAAAGAGTAGAGATTACTTGAATAGAAGATCTTTTGCATTAAGTTCCCAAGTTGAAGTACAATAAAGATTTCTTACACGAATTTATTCAAAGTAGAAGTGAAGGGAATGGTTGTCAAGCACTTCCTCACCTTTCTCTCCTTAGAAACTGGAAATGAAAATAAACTAAACCTAAACTAAACTAAAAGATGAAAGATTTAAAGATGTGAAAGATGATATATGATAGGATAGATTTTCTTGTGAAGATATGATATCTATTTATAGGCTTGAAAGCTTTCCTCTTGCAAGGGGTTTCCTTTGGCGTGAGAGATCAGCTGAGGGAACCGAACATGGTTAGTTTGTTGACAACCAATTAAGCAAGCTGCACAGGTTTGGTCGCTTGCATGCATAACAAAAGATGAGGTCCATTGGAGAAGTGCCACATGTCTTTTAGATAAGTTTGAGTCTTGCAACTTGATTTTTATGTGTATCGCCGACTTTAGCAAGTGGCTCAGCTCCAGGTGACTAGGCATGACGTCACAAATCAAGTGTGGAAGCATTGAAATGGTCTTTGAATGTTTTGGTATAAACTGCAGAATTTAGCAGGTGTTGGCAGTGTTTCCACTCCTAGTGTTTCCACTCCTGGTGTTGGCAGTGTTTCCACTCCTGTAGTAGCTGCACTGAACAAAAACATCAACCCTAACAAGATTTGTGTATTTTGCCTAGATCATTGCCCTTTATCCAATTTGAATACTTAGAACGATGTTCCTTGATAAATAAGCTATAAATATATATAAATGTTCTTGAAAATAAGCAATAACTCAAGCTTGATTGTATGAATAACTCTATATAAAATAGAGTTATTAGGTATCCATTCAACTGCCTGAATTGTTTGCCAAACAACATGGGAATGATGTGTCCTTTTTGGTCATGTTGTGTGATCCACTTGGGAATGAGAACCAAGTAATAGTTAAGAAGGTTAATGGCCGCCCATATTTTTCCACTGGTTGGAATGAAATGGGTTCTCGCTATCTTGAAAATGGTCGGGGGATAGTTAGATTGGTTTACATTAGACCAGACAAGTTTTTCATCAAAGTTAAGGATAGATTTGGTAGAGAGGTTGACTATCCTACTCCTGCACGTATTTTTAAAGTTGGTGAAGATCCAGTTCCACGTGCAAACATTGATGCAGGAGACAAATACCTTAGTAGCATCTCTAAAGTCCCAACTCCTTATCATACATTAGCCAAGCATTTAACTGCAGCTGATGTTAATACTGGAAAACTGGTGTGTTTTTCCTTTTGTTGATTTTGTTTTATTAGTTTTTAGTGTCATTGTTTTGGCTTCCTAATTTGTTGATTTTTGGCATTATTGTATGCAGTCCTTCCCTGCTGATTTCTGTCATATGCTCATGCCAGCTGGTGTTTACGAAGTCAGGTTGATTGATTCTTATGGCTATGCTTGGAGATGTGAGATGAACAACGATCAAGAAGATGTGTCTCTTTGTGGTTTGCATTCTGGTTGGCCTCTTTTTCGTCATATAAAGTTGTTGTTTGAGGGTACTTATATTAAGCTTGGTGTTAGATCTACAGAGCTAACAATCATTTTGTTTGAGTTCAAGAGGTCTACATGAATAGAGTCTTGGGCTGCTGTTCTTTGTTCCTTCTGTTGGTTGTGGTCTTTATTTGTCTAATTAAGTAGTATGTTTGGTCTAATTAAGTAGTATCTATGGTGTTAGATCTACAGAGCCAACAATCAATATTTAGTTTCGTTGTTCCATTATATATAATATTTAGTTTTTGTTATATTTGATTATTTAGACTGTAAATCTAACTTAGTCACCAATGATTGAAGACCATTATTCATAAAATCAATTTGTGATTTCCTCTAAACCACTCAGCAATATGCACTATTCAATTAACCAACAAGAGAATTAGAATTAAATAAATTAAGCTGTTATTTGGCTGACCCCCCTAACCAAGAGGTTTCATTCACTATGAAATTCCATATATCATCTAGCTTTTGATTCCAATAAGATTAGATTGAGTACATGACTTTTACTATTGTTTTCTCAGCTATATCTTCTTTTATTTCAAATGTTATCCTGATTTTGTGCTTCATAATACTGTAGCAACTGACATTCCCATACATAGCCTTCAAAAAAAGAACTGTAGCTATTTGGTTTTCCATGTTTTAAGCAATCTGGAAGTGCTACATAATACTGTACCAACTGCCTGTGGCAACTGCCATTCCCATACCTGGCCTCCAAACACAGAACTGTAGCTATTGGTTTTCCAAATTGAACATGACATCATTCTTTATCTATCTTCACATGAGTTTCTTTAGGTATAGCAGTAGTTAACTTATTCTTTATTCTGTCTTTTGCCTTCCCAATGAGATGACATGCTCCACATCTCTAACTTTGCATATCTCATCTACTGTAGCCATCTACTTCTACACTCTTAAGATTTTCCTTGCAAGCATGCAGCATTTGTGTGAACCGTAATTTTGTATACATACAGCAGGAAATGAAAGACCATTATTCATAAAATCAATTTGTGATTTCCTCTAAACCACTCAGTAATATGCACTATTCAATTAACCAACAAGAGAATTAAATAAATTAAGCTGTTATTTGGCTGACCCCCATAACCAAGAGGTTTCATTCACTATGAAATTCCATAGAGCATCTAGATTTTGGTTCTAAAAAGATTAGATTGAGTACATGACTTTTACTATTGTTTTCTCAGCTATATCTTCCTTTATTTCAAATGTTATCCTGATTTTGTGCTCCATAATACTGTAGCAACTGACATTCCCATACATAGCCTTCAAATAAAGAACTGTGGCTATTTGGTTTTCCATATTTTAAGCAATCTGGAAGTGCTACATAATACTGTACCAACTGCCTGTGGCAACTGCCATACCCATACCTGGCCTCTGCAGTAGGAAATGAATTTCAGTTGGTTGCTAATTTGGCAATGTCAGAAACACAAGCTTTCCACACTTCCTCTTCTCTTTCTAATCACAACAAGAGAATTAAATAAGTTAAGCTGTTATTTGGCTGACCCCCCTAACCAAGAGGTTTCATTCACTATGAAATTCCATATATCATCTAGCTTTTGGTTCCAATAAGATTAGATTGAGTACATGACTTTTACTATTGTTTTCTCAGCTATATCTTCCTTTATTTCAAATGTTATCCTGATTTTGTGTTTCATAATACTGTAGCAACTGACATTCCTATACATAGCCTTCAAAAAAAGAACTGTAGCTATTTGGTTTTCCATGTTTTAAACAATCTGGAAGTGCTACATAATACTGTACCAACTGCCTGTGGCAACTGCCATTCCCATACCTGGCCTCCAAACACAGAACTGTAGCTATTGGTTTTCCAAATTGAACATGACATCATTCTTTATCTATCTTCACATGAGTTTCTTTATGTATAGCAGTAGTTAACTTATTCTTTATTCTGTCTTTTCCCTTCCCAATGAGATGACATGCTCCACATCTCTAACTTTGCATATCTCATCTACTGTAGCCATCTACTTATACACTCTTAAGATTTTCCTTGCAACCATGCAACATTTGTGTGAATCGTAATTTTGTAGCCATTTACATCATGCCTCAGTTCATTGCAGCAGGAAATCAGTTTCAATTGGTTGCTAATTTGGCTATGCTAATCAAGAGCATTTCTTTCCCTATTAAATTCCATATATCATCTAGATTTAGGCAATCTGGGCAGTAGTTAACTTATGCTGTCTTCTGTCTTTTGCCTTCCCAATAAGATGACAACTCTCTTTCATCTACCTTTCCATATCTCAGATATTGTAGCCATTTACATCATGCCTCAGTTAATTGCAGCAGGAAATGAAAGACCATTACTCATAAAATTAATTTGTGATTTCCTCTAAACCACTCAGCAATGTGCACAATTCAATTAACCAACAAGAGAATTAAATAAATTAAGCTGTTATTTGGCTGACCCCCATAACCAAGAGGTTTCATTCACTATGAAATTCCATATATCATCTAGATTTTGGTTCCAAAAAAATTAGATTGAGTACATGACTTTTACTATTGTTTTCTCAGCTATATCTTCCTTTATTTCAAATGTTATCCTGATTTTTTGCTTCATAATACTGTAGCAACTGACATTCCCGTACATAGCCTTCAAATAACGAACTGTAGCTATTTGGTTTTCCATATTTTAAGCAGTCTGGAAGTGCTACATAATACTGTACCAACTGCCTGTGGCAACTACCATTCCCATACCTGGCCTCTGCAGCAGGAAATGAATTTCAGTTGGTTGCTAATTTGGCAATGTCAGAAACACAAGCTTTCCACACTTCCTCTTCTCTTGCTAATCACTCTCTCAGTTGTCTCTTTTCATCTTTGCACTTTCTTCACTTCTCACACTAACAATTTCACAACTTTTTCCCATCATGCCCCTATATGATCTCTATTTAAACCATTCCTCACATCTTCTCCATCACCAACTTCACAAACTTCCTCTTACCTTCATTTGATTCTCCTTAATTCTCTTTACTCTTAACAAGTATGTTCTACATATTTAAATCATTCAGCTTTCCTTTACATGTTTTACTATTCTTAACATCTTAGTCCTTCTTGACATCCATTCAAAGTTCATTTACACAATTTTCACTTAACTTGGCACTTCTTTTCTTATAGTGGCTTCACTTGCATTACTTTAATTTTTGTTTCATTTTTTCCCTTCTGTTTCACTGTAGGAAATCCATGGCATCTCGTGTTAACTTCATTTCTGACATTGTCCCTGGCAAGGTTAACTGGAGACTTGAAGTGCGGGTCATAAGACTTTGGACTCTCCCTGAATATATGAACCCTCTCAACACAAACAGTATTGAAATGATTTTGTTGGATGAGAAGGCAAGTTCTCTATATTTTATTGACACTGTATGATTTTATCTTTATATGTATGTATCCTTTGTTTGAAAATTTTCCCCTTTCTCAGCTTGATAGAATCCATTGTACCGTCAAGAATTCCCTCATTCCAATCTTCCAATCTGTGTTGAAGGAGGGTAATTGTTATCGAATTGATAAGCTCAATGTTGGCCTTAACGATGCAAAGTTCCAGACAACTAACAACAAGTACAAGCTTGCTTTTATAACTATTGTAACGCCCAAATAATTTAATTATTTATTTAATTAAATTATTTAGGTATTTTATTAGCATAGTTATATTAAAATAATTATACGGTGTTTTATGTATAATAGGGAGTGGTGCTTAGTAACTAGCTGATTAGTGGACGGGGGCCCGTGATCCACGAGCCCAAGGCTTAGGCGCATGAAGGGAGTGTTAGTTAGGGTTTTTGAAACATAGCGCATTTTGAGAAGAAAAAATAAAGAAAGTTGCGAAGAGGAGAAGAGAGAAAGGAAGAGGGACGGCGCGCACAAGGAGCAAGAGGAGAGAAGTCTTGTTGCGGTGGTTCTTTGGAGCTTACGTTCAGGGAGATCTCGCGTTCGGCAAACCTAAGGTAAGGGTGGGTTCTATCCTTATAATAGGGTTTATGATGGGGATTATGTAGGGGATAGACTCTATGTGGTTCTTTGATCTTGTTTGATGTCGATTTGGTGATGTTTGAATATAATCATAATGTTTGTAATTGGTGATTGGTGATTGATCATGGTGGAAATCAAAATTTGGATCCCTAGGCGCCATGGGCGCCATTGTTGTTGTTGTTTTTAGTTGCTGGAAAAGGCGCCCTACTGCTGGGCGCCATGTCTAATTACGCTGCTGTCTGCTGTTGCTGGGTGTTGCGCCCTAGGCGCCCAGTCATGATGTTCCTGTTTGTTGTTGCTGATTTTGGCGCCCTAGGCGCCCAGCCATGGTGTCCTGTCGTTGTTGTTGCTGGAAGTGGCGCCCTAGGCGCCCAGTGATGCTGTCTTGGTTGCTGGAGTTGGCACCCTAGGCGCCCAGTGTGTTTCTGAGTTGCAGGGGATGGCGCCCTAGGCGCCCAGTGGTGAATGGTGCGTGTCTGTGTTGCTGTGAAGGGCGCCCTAGGCGCCCAGTGTCTCCTGCGCCTGTTGCTGATTTAGGCGCCCTGCTCCTGGGCGCCAAGGTTGTTGTTGCTGTCTGTGTTGCTAGGCGCCCTGCTCCTGGGCGCCAAGTCTGGTGTTGCCTCTGCTGTTTCAGGCGCCCTGTTGCTAGGCGCCAAGCCTGATGTTGCTGTTGTTGTCTCAGGCGCCCTGTTGCTGGGCGCCAAGTCTGCTATGTTGCCTGTTGTCTCAGGCGCCCTGTTGCTGGGCGCCAAGTCTGTTCCTGATGTTGAGGTGCTAAGCGCCTTGCCCCTAGGCGCCATTTTCTGTGTTGTTGCCAGGCGCCCTGTTGCTGGGCGCCAAGTTTAATTGTGTTGCCATGGTGTTAGGCGCCCTGCTGCTAGGCGCCAATTCTGTTGTTGCCACTGTTGTCCTGGGCGCCCTGTTTCTGGGCGCCATGTCTGATGTTGCAGCTGTTGCCCAAGGCGCCCTATTGCTGGGCGCCAGTTTCTGTTTTGTTGTTGCTGTCTAAGGCGCCCTGCTGTTGGGCGCCAGATCCTGTGTTGCTGGTGTTGCCTGTGGCGCCCTGTTGTTGGGCGCCAGTTTCTGCCGTGTTGCTGCCTGTCTTGGCGCCCTGCTGCTGGGCGCCAGTTTCTGCCTTGTTGCTGTTCCTGTGTTCCTGAAAAACAATGTTGCTGTCACAGTGACTAAATGTTGCTGTTTTTCCAAAAACAATGTTGCTGTCACAGTGAACAATGTTTGCTGTTTTTCTGAAATTTGGTGTTGCTGTCACAGTGACCAAATGTTGCTGTTTTTCCAAAAATGGTGTTGCTCTCATTGTAAAATAAAGGTGCTGTTGTTGTAAAAATGGTGTTGCTGTCACTATAAAATAAAGGTGCTGTTGTTGTAAAAATGGTGTTGCTGTCACTGTAAAATAAACGTGTTGTTTGTTATAAATCTATTGGTGTTTTAGTGTCGGTGATTTTTGGTGCTATTGGTGATGTCGTAACAGGTGATGTGCCTATTTCATGGGCTAAGGTGATGGGTCTATGACCACTTGGTGATAATTGGTGATGTTGTGTTAATTAAATGTCTGTTGTTGTTAATTGTTTGGTGCATTGTGCATGGTGTCGCATATATTGCATATGCATTATTTCGGTGATGGTGGCTTCGGCCGTTGGAGCTATAGGTGATGATGGTGATGCTCATATAGGTGATGTGCCCATATTGGCTACTTTATTGGTGATGAATGGTACCACATGCATATGCCCGTTGGTGTGGGTTGCATCTCATATAATTACTCATGATGTTAATGATGACTATTGGTGATTTATTAATTGATGTTGTTGTGAAGCGGTTGATATAGTGTTGTACTCTAGCATATTGTCTATCATATATGCTATTATAATGTTAGATATCTCACCCCTTCTGTTTGAATGTTGCCCTTATGTTGGTAACGTGCAGGTGATTGCGAGTGAAGGCATGTCTACCTTCGCTAGTTGAGTCAGGTGTCGTCGCTCTGATATGTAACACTCGGGGGAATAAACGCTAGGCTTTATTAGTGTTTCCATTATTTTAATTTTGAAGTTTTATTGTGATGTATAACTATTAAATTGAACCTTGATTTTATTCCGCTGCTTGTTGATATTATGACGTGCTAGGTGTTGCACGATTTTTAATGGTGAAACTTATTTATTGGCGTGTGATGTTCAACGGTGTAAGTGTAGCATCCCTTGTGGGTGTATTGCAAACGTTTTGAAAACTCTGATTTTTGTCGAAAATTTTCCGGGTAGAAAAGGGGTGTTACAACTATCACAAGCTGCTGTGGCTTGAAGAGTTGCAACATACCTTTGCATCACTTGGTATTTACTCCTTTTGCTGATATATTGGCCTCACCAAAAGATGATATGATTGTTGGTTTGTGCCTTTTTGGCTTTTTATCTTTTTCCAAATCATTCTGTTTATCTTTCAAATGTTTTTCTGATCTTTTATTTTCAATTAGATGTTATAGGACATGTGGTTGAGAAGAGTGAATTAAAAGAACAACGGACAGAGGATAAGTTTTATAAGCTGATTAATTTGGTCCTTGAGGATCTAGAGTTACTTTCATTGTCTATTATTCTATCTCAGCTATTGTGCTATATTCATTTAATTTTGTACATGATTAATTTTTTCCAACCTCCACCTGAAGGTTCAATAGGATTCAGTGCACTCTCTGGAGTGACTTTGCTGAGCAGGTTGCTGCTAATATCAATGATACCTCTTCTTCATCAGCTCTAATCATTGTTCTTCAACTTTGCAAGCTAAAAAAATATCAAGGTCTATTTTACACTTTCAATTGTCTTCTGCTAAATTCCAACTTGGTTATACCTTGCTCTTTCTTTGTTAATTCTTTTCTTAAACAGGCATAGTGGGGATTTCCAATGCTTATTATGGAACCAAAATTTTCCTCAATGATGACCTGCCAGATATTGTGGACTACAAGTCCAAGTATATTTGCTGTCCACTTTAATTTAGTTAGCTTAGTATATTGCTACATTTGTTTTCCAGGTTTCTCATTCTTTCAGCTAACATGTTTTTAACTTTACCTTAGAATGGAGGCTTCTGATTTATCTTTGACTCAATCCATCAGTCAACTTACTACCCCTCCTGTTGTATCCACCTATACTGATTTTATGCAAACCTCGTACAAAACTATATCTGAGGTGTTAGAAGCTACCAGTGTAAGCCTTTTCCTTTGCTGTTGGATTAGTTTTACCTCAACTTGTGTAGGTGTTTTCTTTTTAATGACTCTGATTGGATAAATTTAGGTGGGCACTGCTGTTGTACTTGCACAAGTAATTGATATTGAGTCTGCACATGGGTGGTTTTACACTTCATGCCAGAAGTGCTATCGCAAGGTTGTTAAGACTGGTTCTAAATTCTTCTGCAAGGAGTGCAAGAGGAAGGTCACTGGAGTTCCCAGGTATTGTTGGCATATTTACCAAACAAAGTTTTATTCCAATTTAGTTATGTATTGTACATATACCATTGTTATCTTTTAAAATATTACTTCTGTTTTGTATGAGTAGGTACAAAATTGAGCTCATTGTTATCGATGGAACTGGTTCAACAAGTTTCATGGCTTTCGATCGTGTAGTTAATAATTTTCTTGGAATGTCAGCACAAGATTTAATTGGCCCTCTTGATGAGCCTGTTGATACCAGTAGAATCCCTACTGAGTTTCACGCTTTTTACGGCAAAAATTTGCTTTTTAAAATTGAAATCCGAGATTCCAACATCACTCAAGGATGGAATAATTACGCTGTTAGAAGATTAACTTCTGATCCTGATCTTATCAAGCAATTCATGGAATTGCATTCAATCCAGGTTGGTTGTCCTTATTTTTATTTTCCTAACAAAATATTGTGTTGGATTCCTGGTTTTCTCTTGGATATCACATTTCTTAATCTTAATTTGTAGACTTTTAATCTTGAGGATGACCTTCATTTCAGCGATTGTCCTGGCTATGCTATTCACAGTCCCTTGGTATATTTGTTTTTTCCAAAAAAAAAATACATTTAATATTAACCAACTCATGTTTGTTCATTGTCTTATATTTGTTTTTTGTGTTTTTTTCCTAGCCTAATGTGGACACTGTTGCTTCCAATGATTTAACTGAACCTACTGCCTTAGAAGTGTCTAATACCCCATCCAGCAAACTGAATGCTTTTCCCCTTGATAGTGAAGACAATTCTGCTTCTGTTTTTAATGCTGTCCAAGCTGAAGTTGTTGAAGCTTCCTCTCCTCCACATGGTTCCAAGAAATCTGCAGCCTCCCTTTTTGATTCTCCACAAACTTCAACATCTAAAGTTCTTAAGATGAAAGGCATCAAGACAAGGGAAACCAACTGAATTGGTCCAACAACTTCTTCAGTCCTTTTGTTGCTCTCAATATGTACTACCTAGGTGTCTCTCCACTTTATAGTTAATGGTGGAGTAATAAAAGTAATTAGGAGCCTGTTTCCCTATTCTGACGAGTCTTAGTTTGCTACTCTAAGAAAATGGATTGCTTCTGTAATCCTTTTCCTACTGTCATTATGTAATCATTATGCACTGATCTCTGGCATATGTTTAGTTTTTGTTTCAACCAATGTTTTTTGGCTTATGGCAGGCATGTCCATGTGATAGGAAAATGGTATTTTCCATGTTTCCCTACCAGCAACTAGCATGATATTATGGATTTTTTATTTCATCAAGTAACATGATACTGACATGAAATGACTTTCCATTTGATGATCTCATCCAAGATTGTGTGAATCTTATTGCTTATTTTGATTCACATCAACTCCACTCCATATCACTATTGTATTTTGATTCACATCAACTCCACTCCATATCACTATTGTATTTCATTCACATCAACTCCACTCCACATCACTCTTCTATTTCATTCACATAAACTCCACTCCATATCAGTATTGTAATTGCTCACTTTTCTTTTTCCATTGTTTTAGCATTTCCTCTCTAGGTAGATGTGTTGATTTCTTCTCTTTCACGTAAAGTTATATATAGTAAATGAACTATATATAACTTTATACATGACTAAATGGATTTTATGATCTCTCCTTACTTTTTCTTATTGTTTTTGAGTGCCCTTCTATACTTTGTAACAGTTGTTCTCCCATTACTTATGTAACATTGTATTTGTTGAAAGCACTGAAATGAGAGACTCTAAGGACAAAAAACACACCATCCACAGAATCTGGTCGCCTGTTGTTTCTAATAGTGTAAATTGTTAGTATCCTTTTGAGTTTTCCTTTCATGTAATTTTAGTTTCCTGCCTCATTTTTTTGCTGTTATCATCTCTCTTGCAGTTTCCCTCTCATCTCACTCTTCTATAAGCCCTTCTTTGGTGCCTTTAAGGCCAGGCAAATTCATCCTTAGGCCAGTAAATGTTGATCAACAAAATAGCCCTCTACATATAAACCCAACTGGTACATTATTTTTTTTAAAATTGTAAACTAATTTTAATATTTTATATCTAAATTACTAATCTTTTTTATGGCTTATAGATATATCTCCACAAGCAACTTTTATCAGGCCTTCCTCACAGAGAATTGGCCCAGGTAGATTTGTTCTTAGACCAAGAGTTTCTGACCAACAAATCTTTCCTCCACTTGGTTTATCAGATGTTGGGGTCCCTTCACTTGGTGCTGCCAATCTTAACATTGGTAACTTTAATTTTCGAATACCATCTTATTGCCAACTACTTCTTCTTTTATAGAACCAACTAATAGTTTCTTATATTTTATAGCTGCACCACATCTACCATTGTCAATAGAGCCTCCATTTACATTCCATCAAATTCCAGAAGCTACTGCACTTAATCCCACCACAGTTTCTGTTAACCCCTTACCAACCAAACCTTCTTTCTTGCCTTCAACAGCAGGTACTATACAACTGATCCTTCTTTTATTAGTTTATTCTTAAGTATTTTAAACTCTTGTTTAAACTTACTGACAAATATTTTCCTATATTTTATAGGCACATTACATGTTAATTTTGCTTCACTTAATCCCAACACTTCACAAGTTACAGTCCATCAACATAATGAAGCTGCTCAGCCACCCTGTAACCTTCCCAATCTTTATAATCATTTTGATACCACTGTTTCTGATACACCATTGGGAACCAGTTCTCCTTTTACACTCCTTCAAGATGCAGATGCACTTAATCCCATCACTTCTGAAATGCCAAGATCTCAACATACATCATTTGATCACCTGACTGGTGGGTCCACAGACTTTCATACAATATTGCAAGCAAATTCTTCTTCAGTTCCATCACCAACTGGTATTGACCAACTATGTTTCATTCTCATTAATTTTCGAATACCATCTTATTGCCAACTAATTCTTCTTTTATAGAACCAACTAATAGTTTCTTATATTTTATAGCTACACCACATCTACCATTGTCAATAGAGCCTCCATTTACATTCCATCAACTTCCAGAAGCTACTGCACTTAATCCCACCACAGTATCTATTAACCCCTTACCAACCAAACCTTCTTTCTTGCCTTCAACAGCAGGTACTATACAACTGATCCTTCTTTTATTAGTTTATTCTTAAGTATTTTAAGCTCTGGTTTAAACTTACTGACAAATATTTTTGTATATTTTATAGGTACATTACATGTTAATTTTGCTTCACTTAATCCCAGCACTTCACAAGTTACAGTCCATCAACATAATGAAGCTGCTCAGCCACGTTGTAACCTTCCCAATCTTTATATCTGATACCACTATTTCTGATACACCATTGGGAACCAGTTCTCCTTTTACACTCCTTCAAGATGCAGATGCACTTAATCCCAAAACTTCTGAAATGCCAATATCTCAACATACATCATTTGATCACGTGGCTGGTGGGTCCACAGACTTTCATACAATATTGCCAGCAAATTCTTCTTCAGTTCCATCAGCAACTGGTATTGCCCAACTATGTCTCATTCTCATTTATGTGTATCCCTCATAACATTGGTCTATAATAAAATTTTGAGTGATAATGTTTTCTCTGTTTTTCTAGATGTAGTAGATGAAGTTTCCTACTGGGATATTGGAGATCCAAAATATGTATGCCAATTTTGTGGTGCATTAATGTGGTTCGAGGAAAGGGTCCAAAAGAAATTTAAACCCCGTCTTCCAAGATTTTCTTTATGTTGTAGGCAAGGGAGAATAACTTTACCTCTTTATAAACCTCCTCCTCAAGTATTATATGATCTATTTCATAAACGTGATAGGAGGGGGAAGTTTTATTTGGCAAACATTCGATCCTTCAATAGTATGTTTGCTTTTACATCTATGGGCGGCAAGATTGATAAAAAGATAAATGATGGTGGTGGACCTCCCGTTTTCCTCTTAAATGGTGAGAACTATCACCAAATTGGTAGCTTACTCCCCCTTCCAGATAAAGAACCAAAGTTTGCCCAGCTTTACATACATGATACCGAGAATGAAGTATCCAACCGAATGTCAGTTGTTAGGTATCTTTGCAGTACCTTACTCTGTTCTCATACCTATGTTTGTGTGTTATTATTTACCAATTTATTTATTTATCATTTATTGTAGGATGGGGGATGATGATCTCAGCTTGAGAACCCAAATTGTCACAGATATTAAAGAATGTCTTGATTTATGTAATCCGTTTGTGCAGACATACAGAATGGCAAGACATATGCTGTCCCAAAATCCCGCACCAACCATTAAGCTTCGTATCTTGGGGAAAAGACATCGAGATGCTAGGCAATACAACTTACCGACTGCTTCAGAGGTTGCCGCTTTAATTGTTGGTGATTTTGATCCGGCTGGATTTGATAGGGATGTTATTGTCAGTTCTCATTCAGGATTGCTACAGCGAATTCCCATTTTGAGTGTTGCATATTTGCCCTTACAATATCCTTTATTATTTCCTTATGGGGAAAATGGGTTTTCAGAGAACATTGAATTCCGATCTGACAACATGGCAGCAAAAATTAAACGAGATCATGTAACTATTAGAGATTGGCTGGCATTTAGAATTCAGCATAGAGAGATTGATGGAGGTACACTTTTGTTTTCTGGGCGTTTATTCCAGCAATTTTTGGTAGATGGCTATACCATGATTGAATCTTCTAGATTGAAGTGGGCTAGAAACAACCAGAAAGAACTAAGAGCTGATGTTTACAAGGGTCTTGAAGAATCTATTCTGAGAGGTGAAAGGAATACATCAACAACTGGTAAAAGAATTGTTTTGCCCTCTACTTTTGTAGGAGGGCTCCGTTATATGTTTCAAAATTATCAAGATGCCATGACAATTTGTAATTGGGCGGGCTACCCTGAATTATTCATCACATTCACCTGCAACCATAAATGGCCAGAATTATCAAGATACTTTTCAAAATACAATTTTAAGTCGGAAGATCGCGCCGATGTGGTATGTCGAGTTTTCAAAATGAAGCTCGATCAATTGATTAAAGATATAAAAAAGGGAGATATTTTTGGTCGTGTTATGGCAGGTATCTTTTATCTATATGTTCTCTATTTTTTAATATAGTTTTTGGTGCTTGAAATTAACATGAACTTATTCACTATTCTGCAGCTATTTACACAATTGAATTTCAGAAGTGCGGTCTACCCCATGCTCACATCTTAGTATTTCTTCATTCATCTTTTAAGTACAAGACTATTGATGACATTGACAAGGTTATATGTGCTGAAATTCCTAACAAAGAATCTGATCCACGCCTCTTTGAAATTGTATCTACATCCATGCTTCATGGACCGTGTGGACCTCAAAATCCAAAATCTACTTGCATGGAGAACAAAAAGTGTAGAAAGTACTTTCCAAAGAAATTCAGCGATACGACTATCATTGATTCAGATGGTTATCCTGTTTATAGGAGAAGAGATAATGGGGTTTTTGTTCAAAAAGGTGAATCCTTTTTAGATAATAGGTTTGTTGTGCCCTACAACAAAACTTTGCTCCTCAAATACAATGCTCATATAAATGTTGAATATTGTAACCAATCTAGGTCAATCAAGTATCTCTTCAAGTATGTCAACAAAGGTCATGATCGAGTTACAACAACTTTCTATGGTGTTGATGATTCCAACTCTAATAATGATATTGTTGATGAAATAAAGTTGCATGGAGAATATTTTCATTTCACATTCATTACAGAGAACCCTCAGTGGAGAGGCTGCAATTTCATCTACCAGGTGAACAGTTGCTTATTTACAGAGATAATCGGCCTATTCAATCAGTTCTTTCTAAGCCAACTATTGGGAGCTCGAAATTTTTAGCGTGGATGGATGCGAACAAAAAATATTCACAAGCAAGAGAACTAATTTATGCTGAATTTCCAACAAAATTTGTTTGGAATGATGAAAAGAGGGAATGGTTTCCACGTAAATCTGGATATACTATTGGGAGACTTCATTATGTCCCTCCTGGATCTGGGGAGCTCTATTATTTAAGGAGATTTCTCAATCATGTTAAAGGAGCTCAGTGTTTTGAACACATAAGAAAAGTTGAAGATTTTGTTCACCCAAATTTTAAAGATGCTTGCTATGCAATGGGTTTATTAGAAGATGACAAAGAATATATAGATGCTATTAAAGAGGCAAGTCATTGGGGTGTTGGATCTTTTTTGCGCAAGTTATTTGTCATACTATTAGTGTCTGGCCAAATTTCAAGACCTGACGTTGTGTGGGATGCTACATGGTTCCATTTAGGTGATGACATTTTGCATCGACAAAGATCCATTCTACAATTTCCAGGTTTTGTTCTACATCTTTTCTACTAATGTTCGCCAATTTTTTCCTTATTACAACAATAATATTTGCATTCACTTATTATTTCAGAATTACAATTGTCTGCTGATGAATTAAGGACCTTTACTTTAGTTGAAATTCATAAGTTGTTGCAAAGCCATAATATGAGTCTCTCGGATTTTCCTACTTTGCCTCAACCTAACGAAGACTTGCTTGAAACAAGTCACAATAGGCTTATATTTGATGAAATGAATTATGATAGAAAAAAACTGGAGGTTGAAAATCAGCAATTGGTGGCATCAATGACAGATGAGCAAAAAAAGATCTACGAAAAAATTATGGCACGGGTTAATGAAAAAAAAGCTGGTTTCTTTTTATTAAATGGGTATGGTGGAACAGGCAAGACTTATATTTGGAGAGGATTGACAACTGGTTTAAGGTCACGGGGAAAAATTGTTTTAGCAGTTGCCTCCGGTGGTATTGCTTCTCTTTTAATTCCTGGAGGTAGGACAACTCACTCTCGATTTGCAATTCCACTTAACCCAGATGAGTGTTCGACTTGCAACATAAAACAAGGGAGTCACTTAGCAGAATTGATTCGTAGATGTTCATTGATTATATGGGATGAGGCACCAATGACCAATAAAAATTGTTTTGAAGCTCTAGATCGAACCCTACAAGATATTTTGAGGCCTCCTAATGATGAAAGTTTAGGTCTTCCTTTTGGAGGCAAGGTTGTCGTTTTGGGTGGAGATTTTCGCCAAATACTCCATGTTATTCCCAAGGGAACAAGACAGGAGATCGTACATGCCACAATCAACTCTTCTTATTTATGGAACCATTGTGAGATTTTGACATTATCCAAGAATATGAGATTGTTGTATGGTACCTCAAATGCTGACATTGCTGAAGCAATAAAATTTTCTGAATGGGTTCTAAAAATTGGAGATGGTACAATTGGTGAAGTAAATGATTCAGACATCTCTCTTGAAATTCCAGATGAGTTGCTTATTAAAGATTCAGTTCAACCAATTCAGGCTATTGTTGACACAACATATCCATCATTTCTTGACGAAATGCATGACCCTCTATTTTTTCAAAATAGGGCGATCTTAGCTCCTAAAAATGAAGTTGTGGACATAATCAATGAGCACATGCTATCTTTAATTCCAGGTGATGAAAAGACATATCTCAGTTTAGATACACCTTGCCACAGTAATTCTAATGTTGATGTTGTGGATGAGATACACACACCAGAATTTTTAAATACAATTGTTGCCTCTGGCCTTCCAGCTCATAAACTTAAATTCAAAGTTGGTATTCCAATTATGTTGTTGAGAAACATTGATCACTCTTCTGGATTATGTAATGGAACTCGGCTCATTTTAACAAAGATGGGTAAATTTGTTGTTGAGGCAATTGTGTTATCAGGAAACAATGCTGGTTCAAGAGTTTTTATCCCAAGATTATCATTGACTCCATCTGATCCTCGAATTCCTTTTAAATTTCAAAGAAGACAATTCCCTTTAGTTGTTTCTTTTGCAATGACTATCAATAAGAGTCAGGGACAATCTTTGAAACATGTTGGTGTTTTCTTACCCCAACCGGTTTTCTCGCATGGTCAATTATATGTAGCTGTTTCAAGGGTTACTTCAAAAAAGGGTTTAAAAATATTGATAACTGATGATGAAGGGAATTCAACAAATACTACTTCGAATGTGGTTTACAAAGAGGTTTTCCACCGACTGTTGTAGGTAATTTTCTAATTCAATTATATATGCCAAGTTGACTTTTTGGCTTTTTGTCTCCATAATATCTCCACTTTATCCAAGACTCTTTTTGTGTACTTCAATTATAGCCTTGATGTCTTTGTTACTTTGATTACCTCTACAGGATTCCACAGGCGCTTGGTTATCAAATTCAAGGACCACATTGTCGAGGTGAAGGGATACAGCTAGAGAGGTAGCATCGCGAAGGCCAATTGCTTCAGCAGTGAGAGGAGAAGAACCATAGATCCGGTGGGCAAGCGTTGTAAGTATTGAATTCGATGGCCATATATTGAATTTTCTTCCCGCAGTTTGAAAAGTTTGTACCTTCTCCAGAAAAAGTTTATAACTGCAGTTTGAAAATTTTGTAACTTCCGCAGAAAAAGTTAATAACTTCAGCTTGAAAAGTTTGTAACTTCCGTAGAAAAAGTTTATAACTTCAGTTTGAAAAGTTTACAACTTCTGCAAAAATAGTTTACGACTTCTTCAAAAAAACTTATAACTGCAGTTTGAAAAGTTTGTAACTTCACTTTGAAAAGTTTAAATTAATCTAATCTTCCTCTTATAACTAAGGCTTTGGCCCCGTGCATCGCACGGGTCACGCCACTAGTAAAATATAAAGGTGTGAGGAGAAAGAAAATGATTAAAAAGTTATAAATAATGATGAGAGAGAGTGAACTTAAGAGAGAGATAGAGAGGATGGAGGGAGATGTAGGGTGAGTGGGAAGGAGAGAGAACTGTAGCGGCTGTAGATCCCGGTCGGGCTGAGGGCCGATATGCTCACCAAACTGAGAAACTAGCTAGCTCGCTCCAAGTTACTGCCAAGATACCTCAGCTCGTGTTGATCCGGCGAGGGGGTGATACCAATGCTTAAGTCAGCCTTGCGAATAGGTAATGTGAAATAATAAATGCGTACCTGACAGTGTGATGGGACAATACTTATACAGGGAAATGCTCATATGTGGCACGCCATGATAGGTCTTTGTGTGGAGGCACCTGGACCGCTTGATGGAAGAATGACGCATCCACAATGTAAGTTCGATTGGATTGTGGGCTTTGTAGGAATGGGCCTAGAGCATTTGACCCATCCAGAGAGGATCCAAATAAAACCCCAAAATAGCAATGAAAAACAAGCAAGAAGCAATGAAATACGCAGCACAGGACGCAGGGAAGGATGACGATGAACAATGAAAAATAAGCGAAGCGTATTTAGCAGGTAGTAAAGAAGCACGAACCATGTAAAAAAGAAGAAGAGGGGTAAATATGTGATAGTTTAATTAGGTGGGCAATTCCATTCCATACCCCCAAATTGAGGGGAGGGGGGGGGGGGGATGGTGGAAAGTGATGGATGCGAAGGTTGCACAAGAGGAGGATGAAGATCAAGTATTGCCATTACAAGGAAAGACATTTTCTTTTTTTGTAACTTGTTGCATCTAAACAATGGATTCTCCTCTGCCTAAACCCTCCTTCAACCCTACCAAGCATCTCAAAAAACAGTTAGTTACTCTCTACCTTTCCTTAATCCCTATCAAATCCCCTTTTCCCCATTTCTTAATGATTACATTAATATTCAATTTTTCATTATTAAGTACCCTTTACTTTCTCTCTTAATTTTCAGATTCGTGAGCAATTTGAGCGGATCCTCTATGCTCGAAATCATAACGCTCATAGTAATAATCCCTGTGAGTCACTCCACAACTCAACTTGCACACCACTTCTGATTATTGTGATGTGATCATGTTCTATTTTCTTTTCCTTTTACAGATTCTGGTACTTATTCGTCACTCCTTTACCTCCATTTCCTTAATTGTTCAATCCCTTACAACACTTTGGTTTCGCAATTTCTGTTAGATATTTAAATTCTATTATTTAATTCCGTTATAACTCTATTACCTATTCTGTTTCTGTGAGTAGTTAAGTTGTTAGTGTTACTAATTAATTTGTTAGCTAGGCACTTAGGTTGTTAGCTTCTTATCTGCTTGTGTATATATAAACAATTAAATTGTATCAATGAGAATTAAAGTTATTTTTACCAAACAAACACTTTCAAATCTTGTATAATTGTTCAATAAATGTGAAACAAAACCCGTTAGGGTTTTGATTTCACTGCAATAATGGATTACAATCAAGACCGCAACGACGGTGGTAAAAGCTGGTCAACTGACGAAGCAGATTGGGCAACAGAAGATGAGCGTCGATTCTGGATCGGCAACTATGGAAGCGAAACGATACTGTCGAATTCGAATTGGGAGCCGAGACAGTCTCGGTCGCAGTCGGGGAGTGAGCTGCCGAGTAAGAAATTGAGGAGTAGTAGTTCACAGGATGGTAGTGGTGGTGGGTCGAATAGGTCGAAGGCGATTAGGAATGTGTTCTTTAAGACGCAACTGTGTCGTAGGTTTAGGGCGGGGACTTGTCCTCATATAACAACCTGTAATTATGCTCATAGTAATGATGAGCTCCGTCGACCACAATGGAATTGGGAGGAATTTCAGATTCCAACGGTTGGGTCTTTGAGTTTTGTGGGGGAAGGGACTCGAGGGTCTTATAAGAGTAGGCATTGTAAGAAGTTTTATACAGAAGAAGGGTGTCCTTACGGGGATAATTGTAACTTTATTCATGATGAAGAATCTAAGAATCGCGAGAGTGTCGTGATCAGTTTAGGTCCCGGTGGTTATAGTGGTAGTGGTGGGGGTGGTGGTGGTGGTGGTAGTGGTAGTGATGCTGGTGGTAATGTTGTTGCTGCTGGGAATGGAGCTAATTCAAAGCCTTCTAATTGGAAAACAAGGAGTTGTCATAAGTGGGAGATGACGGGGTATTGTCCCTTTGGAAACAAATGCCGTTTTGCTCATGGTGCTACAGGTATGAATTGATTCTTTTCCCCGTATGTGACTTGGATTATGATATCTTTCTTATGGTAATTGATGGGATCATTTTGTCATTTATAAATTAGTTAATGCTACAAAAATTGGAAAGTCACAAATGGTTCCTGGTGTTTTTTTTGGTTGATAAATGGTTCCTGGTGTATCAGTGTTTTCTTACCATTTGGATACAAATCTTGGGTAATTAATGTTGGTTGCTCTTATCATTTTGTTGTTAAATACCTAATTTAGTCCCTCGAAATTGTAGGACTATATCAATTTACTACCCCACATTATCAATATTCTAAAATGTATCTCCGACATCATTCTCATAGTTTCAAATGTATCCTCACATTATCAACTTAATATCATTAATATCATTATGGTCTCTGCGAATACAAATGAAGGGACAAACATGAATCACTGTAGAATGTCTATAATATGAGAGACTAAGTTGATATGATTCTACAATTTTCAGGGACCATATTGTATATTTACTCAGATTATTTTCTCCATTTTATATGATTTGTACGGCTATGATTTGTGCTGTTTATATTTTAAGGAGTACCATGACGTCAAGTGTCAAATTGTTTTAAATGATGCTAAGATGCACAATAATCTGATGGACAAAACTTACCTACAGTAGGTGTTGTTCTACACTAAAAAAAAGATTTGGACATTTTTTAGGTAGTGGTGTTTCCAGAATGAATAAAGGGCAGCTTGGCCTTTTGTTCATTTTGGAAACACCACTCATTGGTTTGGTGCTTGGCCTTGTGCATTACAGTATGTTCCAGTACATTTCTCTGATAATGGCTCATATCAGCATTTTGTGGGCTTAAATTGCTTATCTGTTAAAATGAGCTAGTAATCCCTTTTCATATAAATCTAACTTTGATATTGTGACTACAGAATTACACAGATATGAAGGTGGGCTTATAGAGGGAGAAAGCAGAGACTCTGCTTCTATTGTTGCATCAGCTACTCCTGTTGCTCATTCAGATGTTCATCATATTGGAGCCCCTTCACAGAGACCTTCCACTGTGATTCAGAGACCAGGACAGAGACCTTTCACTGTGATTCAGAGACCTTCTACTGTGATTCAGAGACCAGGGCAGAGAAAACGTAAGAAATGGCCAGATAAACTCAATGGGATATACGGTGATTGGATCGACGATATCTAATAGAGTTATAATCTATGTATCACCGACACTTCAGATCGAAGACATGTTTGGTGTCCGGCATATGTTGTATTGGACACCGACACCAATACTGCAATTACTTCCATTTTCTCAATTTATTTTCGGTGTCTTTGTGCCCAATATCTTTATCTTTGTTGATGCTTCAAAGGGTTATAATCTCAGTCTTGGAAATCATGGAAATGGCTGATAAGGCTTATGTATTATCATGAAGCTGAGTAGGCCAGGATTTCCATTCCCATATTGTTATATTATCTGATATCTTATAATCCTTTACTTCCAACAGTTATAGCTTTATGTTCACATAAATTGTTCTGTATGTTCACCTTTCTTAAATAGGTATTTCTGAATGTAACAGCAGCTTCCTTGTATTCGGATCAGATTGTATCCCATAATAAGTCTTCATTAGTTACACCTTGGTGAATCTCATTTTAATCTTGCAATTAAGACCCTTTTAATGTTATGATGTTTTAGAATTTCGAAAATGTTCTCTCCAATCCCAAATCCCAAATGATTTATTGGGTTGTACTGACTCAATTTTTGACTACGGAATTGTAACTGTGTCTAGAAGCACTCCACCATCGGAGGTACCTCTCGGAGTTTTGGATTCACGTTGGGTTTGCGTTTGTAGGCTAGTTTAGTGCATGTTGTTTGGATTCTTTTTAATAAGAGATAAAATTAATTTTGGAGACGTTGATTTTAATATATTTTAGATGTCTTGAATTTTAGTTGATGATGTGATTTGGAGGTTTTGGAGTCAAAGATTGGTCCGAATTTGCGCATGAAAGTGAAATTTAAAGATGCTTTGATCTCAACTTCAGTTCCTCCCTATGACTTCGGCAACAAATTAGCACCAAAGCAGGGCTGACCTCAACGACATGTCTGGTGTCAATGTCGACATTGGAAGCTACATGTCTGGTGGCAACAAATTAGCACCAAAACAGTATCTAGCTTTCAATGTCGAGGCCAGAAATAAATGTAGGCTCGTGCTTTTCCTAACCCCCTTTTACTCACCACATACCCCTTAACTAGAAATATTCCAAGAATACCCTCACGTGCAACACTCATGGATTCTGATGGAGGACGTGTTTTTAAATGGTCCGGTTACGTCGCACCAAATGCGTATGGTTCTACATCTTCGGGTTCAATATTTAGGGGGTTCGGTTACCAACAACCGAACCTGTTTGGCTAATATTAACCGGACGTGGTAAAAATTTAAGAAGGGGTGTGTTTTTCAATTTCGTTAGTCCGGTGATGGGCTACCGGACAGTTTTGGTTGGTGGTAACCGAACCTACGTGATATTGCGGTAGACAGAATCAGAAATAGAAATGTTTCTGCTTATATTGCAAAGTAGAAACTAACTATGTATTAGCCAAATTAGTAGTGATTTAAAAAACGTGGTAAACATTCAAGTCATAAGAGTCATACGTGGGAAATTTATCGTCTTAATACAATATTGAATACAAAAATTACAAATCTATCAACTAATCACTATGTTGGCTATAGAAATTGCTTTTGATAAAGGTTGGAAGTTTTTGTGGTTGGAGTGTGATTCCCAGTTAGTGGTTTCCTCCTTCAAGAATTGCAAAATTGTTCATTGGAAGCTTAGAAATAGATGGAATGATTGCTTATATTTGGCGAGACAAATGACCTTCACTTGCACTCACATTTATAGAGAAGGAAACACTTGTGCTGATAAGCTTGCAGGGCACAGTACTAACACAAGTGGTTTTGTCTGGTGGGACCTTCCTCCCAGCTTCATTGCTGAGGATTTCTCCAGAAATAGGTTAGGATTGCCTAGCTATAGGTTCTGCTGATTTTCTGTTCGATGGTTTCAGTATTCTTCTGGCCTTTAGTTTGGTGTGCTGCAAATGATTGTTAGTGACTTTGGTGCCAACCTGGTTGGGATGAGAGTCACTATAGTAATGCTCTTGCATGCCAATTTTAACTTTCTTTGGACTGGATTCCTTTTAATAGGATTTTTATTTTGTCATTTTGGTTGTAAGTCCCTTTTCATGGGTCTTGGCCTAGTCCTCATGTCTTTTGTATCTTTTCCGTTCTTTATCAATAAATTGCAGGGGGAGTCCTCTTTCCTACTTGATGATTTTTCCCTAAGGAGGGTTTTGCATCAGTGGGTTTTAATGAGGCTCCATAACCATTTCGTTTGCTAAAAAACATTATCTTTAGTTAAATCTACACAAGTCAACATGCAAAATTCTTTACCTGATCGCCGTCCGGTGTCAGATCTAGATATCACAATCACCATCCCAACAGACTTGCCAATCGTACGTACCCATTCCAACAACTCTTCACGATTACCAAATAACTGAAAATAAATATATGACAGTTACTTACGTAGGAAAATTACCTAAAAAATCGAGATTAGTCCGTATCTTATCCGTTGTGAACGAACTAGTAAAGTCTACAATCAATGTGTCATTTGAGATGTCATCTACTCCCGAAGTTACACCTTTCTCTTCCATTTTATAGTCCTATCAATCAACAAATAGAAAGGAAAAAACCAAGTTACTGGACAGTCTGAAAATACGCAGGTTCGACAGTCACTAACTGAACCTGTTCGGTTCCCCTTAACTGAAACCTTCCGGCACCTCACTGCCGTGTCAACAAAATTGCAGAAACACCCCAAAACCAATTTTGTTAGTCCAGTGGTCCTTGACCGATCCTGTTCGGTCAGTGTCAGCCGAACCAAGCGCGATTTCAGAAAAAATCCAAATGCAACAACTTTCAGTGACGAAAATGAAAAATGGTTGGTAGGGATGATACATTATTATGGTTGGCAATGTTGATAAGTTGAGTAGAAGGTTAATGATGAATGTGAGGTGGATATGGTTTGGAGTGGTGAGATGGGAGGTTTGGGGTGTTTGAGGGGAGTGTGTTGGAGTTGGAGGAGAAGAGAAGGGATGAAGGATAGGGGAGAAATGTAAAAGAATGTAAGGTTATTTTGGTAAATGAATAGGGTAAAGGGGGTGTGTGGTGAGTAGGAGGGGGGTTGGGAAAAGCACGGGCCTAAATGTAAGCCCCAATTGTGTCCTCACCGTCACCATCGTGAAACACGTCTTTTAGAATTGATTGGCCTATGCCTGATGTGCACTTCGCTAGTTGTTAAGTGCACCAAGAATGCTAGTGCTAAAGAGGCACACAACATGTTTGACAAAATGTCAACAGAAACTAAGTAACTCTAAACATTGTTGCTTCCAGCCACGTCTAGCAATGTAGATATAGTAAATAACGAAATGTATCCTCTCAAGTGCACAAACTTGAAAAAAAAATAATGTGAGAGTTTACCATTAAACCTATTATCTTTTGCCACCCTCTATGGGCTCAAGGTTAATGTTGCTAAATCCAAGATGTTTTTCTCTTCCTCCACTAAGAGAAGCAAAATGGATTTAATTGTCTCCAGCACAGGTATTGGAAGAGCTCTATCTCTTGAGAAATATTTGGGTTTTCCTATGCTGCATGGGCACCTCCAGCGCAAGGATTTCGAGTTCCCAGAGGAGAAAATTAGTCACAAATTAGCCTCTTGGCAGCATAAACTGCTTAATAAGGCTGGGCATTTAACTCTAGTGAGGGTTGTCCTAGATTCTATCCCTAACTATTATATGCAGTTGGCTTGGTTACCGCAGTCAACTTATGACTTTATTGATAGGATGTCTCAAAATTTTATTTGGAAGGGCAATTCTACTTCTGGTGTCCATTTTGTTAGATGGCAAAAGATAACCAAGCCTAAGAAGCTGGGCGGCTTGGGTGTTAGAAAAGCTAGAGAGGCTAATACATCTATGTTGGGTAAGTTGGTCTGGAAACTCCACCAGGATGGTGATACTCTCTGGGTCCAAATTCTAAAGCACAAATATGTTCATGAGGGGTCGTTTCTTAATACTATAAAGAAACCTGGCTCAGTAACTTGGAATGCCATTATGAAAGCCCAAAATGCTCTAAGGGAGGGCTTTGAATTCAGATAGGGTAATGGATCCTCATCCTTCTAGTTCTCTAACTGGTCTGAAGTGGGAAAGCTAGCAGAGCATGTAATCTTTGTGGGTATCCAGGATTTGGATTTGTGTGTGAACGATGTCTATGCGGAAGGGCATTGGAATTTCAATATTTTGTACACCAATATTCCTCCTATTGTTTGTGACCGCCTTAGGGCGCTACCTATTTGTCTCAATTCTCAAGTGCATGATAGGCTAACCTGGAAAGGGAACGTAGATGGTAGCTACACCGTTAAGGATGGTTTTTATTGGCAGAATAGACATGACTTTGTGCGGAATGCAGATGATAACATTTCTTGGAGTTGGTTATGGCATATTTCTACTCCTGAAAATTTGAAATTCTTTCTTTGGACGGCCTTGCACGAGTCTCTTCCTACGAAATCTATGTTGTGTAACTGTGGTATGTGTCATACCCTAATTTTGTCCGATCAATCAAAAATCCAAAAAGTTTTTATTCTCGTTGTGTCACGTATCGTTTTAAACGCGCGTGTCTTTAGCACTCTTGTGCAACGATTGTTTTGATGCTTATTTTACTTTATTTTGTAGTTATTATTATTTTAGTCTATTGTTATTGGTGCAAAAATATACAAAAAATAAGTGAAGGAGCTGAATAGCAAAAACCCTCTTCATTACATAATCAAATTTTTTGTTACCCACATAAAAACAGAAAAATGAAAAAAAGAAAATAGTACAAAATTTTAAAACAATTCAAAAAAAGAGAGGGAATGGGCGCAGCTCTTGATGCCCTAGCTAAAGGCCTTTTTGGAATGAAGCCAATCTTCTTTTTCCAATCCTTTTAGCCTTCCCATTTAAGGCAAGAATAGTGCTGTCCTTTGCGCCCTTGATGCTGTCCTTTCATTCCTCACCACAGCGCTCTAAATTGCCTCCAGCTGATGTTGTCCTTTCCCCAGTGCCAGCTGCTGTCCTTTGTCCTTTTTCTCGATTGCCGTCCTTCCCAGCGCCTCACCACTCAGCCAGCTGCTGCTTGTCCTTGTGACTCCTCAGCCCTCACCAATTGGCCTATAAATACCAAACAGTAGCACACAATCAGGGGGACGAAAATATACACAGATACACATGCAGAGACCGAAATGCACGCACGCATAGACACAGAGAAAGCAAAAATTCACAGCAATCAGAGCCAAAATTAGGGTTTTACACTAAAACCCTAATCATCAAACACCTAAAACCCTAATTGCAGACAGAAAAAACAGAGTCCAGGAAAGGGAAAGGGAAGAGACTGAAGCAGGGGAGGAAGGGTGATTCCTCTGTTTTCAAAATTTGAGACCTAGGTCGGTTTCCATCTCTTTTCTCTACTCATAACCATATTTGTTTAGTTGTTCATATGTTAGAGTCTGTTTGAGTTATTTTTGTTTTAAGATAACAGAGCATTAGAACCATTAGAGCCATTAAAAGTCGTTTTTTTAGAATAACATGTGAGGGTTACAAAAGAAGAAAAAATAAATAGGGAAGACGGAATAGGGGTCAGAATGGAGGGGAGTGAAACACGGTGAGAGGAGACAGTGAGGGCAAAAGGAAAAATTTTACCTCCGACCACCGTTCACGGTGGCCACCGCCATAACCTTGCTGTGACCACCGTCAGCCACCATCACAGAAATCATCCTCACACCGTCAAGACCACGCTTCAAACACCCACTACCATTCAACCCCCAAACCGTCACCATATAGTCACCACCCACCACCACTGTCGTTTTCTCTCTCCACCGCAACAACCTAACACAAACACCATAACCACCACTCAAAACTATTCCACCGTAAGCCACCCTCCTATGATCATCTCCACCGCACCATCGTGACCACAGAACCACCGTAAGCCACCCCCTATGGCCAAACTTTCCACACCACCGCAAATCGCCACACTTCACCATCAACAACACCGAACAACCAACTGAACCACCGTCGCACACCCTCCCTCTCACTTCGCAACGACCACCTTTCGTTTCTCTCTCTCTCCTCGCCAAGAACCACCACCGCAACCTACCTCTCATGGCCGCATCACTACCCCTATCTCTCCATCTCTCTCTCTCTCTCTCTCTCTCTCGCCCTCACCACCTCCTCCCTCCCTCACTTCCGTTTTCTCTCTCTCCCTTGCTCGTTCTTCCTTTTTCCTTCGTTTCTCTTCTCTCTCTCATTTCCTCTCACCAAGTTCAAAACCCTCTCTCTCCTAAAAGAAGTCAAACGGTGCTGGGGATGAAATTAGGGTTTTGTTTTGGTACATATTAGCCTTATATACTCTAGGTCTTATTTACTTTAATTTTATTTTTAATTTTTTAATTAGATTGCTTCCTGCACCATCATTTTCAATTCAGGCACCCCCCTAAAAAGCCCATGATTTGTGGGCTAGTGATTCTGAAGCTAAAATGGGTCTCCTGCTTTTCGCACCCCTAGACTGTTAAATACAACCCATGTTTATAATTGTACCGCTCTATTTCATTAATACACTCCCCCCGAAGCCCACTACTCACAGGACCCAGATCCACAAACAAAACGGGTTGGGCTACTTTTCGTACCCCCCTGTTTTTAATACATCACTCCCTGTCGTTAATTGCACCTACTTTTTTAATTATAACCCATTGCGTTTTTTTATTGCACCGTATTGCTTTCAAACTAATTTTTTTTTCTTCTTTCCAAATAATCAAACTCACATAAAAAATAGATTATTACTAATGGTCACTTTGAGTTTAACTTGTTTGATCGTTAATAACAACTATAGTTTTCAAATGGGCTATTAGTGGTGACCACTCTGGGTTTACTTGTTTGGTCATTACGAATACCCATCCGAATTTCAAAATGCTTAACAATAAAAAACACCAGCACACAAACATTTTCTACCCAAGTAGCTTTGATTTCTCCATCGCACCTGGGGATACGTAGGAGCAGGGGCCCACTCCTGTCAAGCGCAAAAAACTAAAATTTTTATTAAGTCTTCCTTTTCAATTTTTGCAAATAATAAAAAGGGTAAATTAGAGTGTCTTCTTCGAATTAACTTTTTTCTACACATTAAATTAAAAGGTAACCTTTTTTTGAAAGGATGTTGTGGGGTGCTAATACCCTCCCCACACATAATCGACCCCCGAACCCAAAAATAAAGGTTTTTTCAATGTTTTTCCTATTTAATAAATATTGATGGCGGCTTCATTTTCAAAATGACGAAGAATCCCTCCTTCGGATTTTTCGGTCGCACCACAAAGATTCCCACTTGGATACACTCCACCGCTGATAGTTGATCCTCAAGCTCAGGGGTGCAATCTCAGGAACCCCACTCATTCACATATCCCAAATGTGAACCCAGCCATAGTTCTGATGATTCATCCTTACTATGGTATGAGTGGGCTCCCTCACAATTACCCTGTAGAGAACCCTCAAGCCAAGGAAAAACTACAAATGCTTGAGGAACGGTTGAGAGCAGTTGAAGGATCCAATGTTGGTGCGAGAGATGCTTATGACTTGTGCCTCGTCCCTAACATGGTCATCCCTCCTAAATTCAAGGTGCCGGACTTCGACAAATACAGAGGGTCAACCTGCCCCGTGAGCCACTTAACCATGTATTGCAGGAGGATGGCTGCGTTGTTTGCTCATGACGACAAACTGCTCATTCACTACTTCCAGGACAGTCTTGCTGGGGCAGCTTCGAGCTGGTATATGCAACTAGAGCGTGCCCATATCAGGTGCTGGAAGGACCTAGCTGATGCATTTTTGAGGCAATACAAATACAACATCGATATGGCTTCTGATAGGACACAACTGCAGAGCATGACAATAAGAGATAATGAGTCATTCAAGGAATATGCCCAACGCTAGAGAGGGTTGGCTGCGCAGGTAGTACCACCTTTGTTAAAAAAGAAGATGGTATTCATGTTCATGGATACTCTTTAATCGCTTTTCTACGACAGGTTGATCGGGAGCGTGCCTTCGAGCTTCTCAGATATGATTGTCATAGGAGAAAGATTAGAAAATGGATGGAGAAATGGGAAGATTGCCCATAACTTTGCTAGAACCAGTAATCATAGAAAGTCCTTCTCAGGATTCCCTAAAAAGAATGAAGGAGAAGCCAATGCCATCTCTGGATCCGGAAAGCCTCCCTATAACAATCCCTGACAAACCTTCCAAATCCCTACTCAAACACCATTAGTCCCACCTCACCAAGTCAACCCAAACTATAGACCACAAAATTACCCGGAAAGAAAGCCTGCCAATTTTGACCCAATACCCATGTCATACACAGACCTGGTCAATCACCTTATCAGTCACAACCTGATCACTCCCCGACCAATGAGACCCTTTCAACCTCCTTTCCCCGGGGGTTACAACCCGGATGCTACCTGTGGATTCCACGCTGGGGCAGTTGGCCATTCAACAGAAAATTGCAAGGCATTAAAATATGTGGTGCAAGATTTGATTGAATCTAATGGCTAAGTTTCGAATAAGATAGTCTGAATGTTGCCACTAACCCTTTACCGGGGCACGGGAAACCCTCCGTTAATGTCATTGGAGATTTTGAGGGACAATTCTTGATTAGAAGGGTGGAAGACATCATCACACCTCTAGACCTCATCCATGCTGACTTGTGTTACCTCAGAATTATTATGAAGGGATGCGCTGAAAAAGATTCGTGTGTTGACCCTCACTGTGTCGGGGCATGTGAAGCATTCAAGATAGTCCTTCAAGACTTACTGGACCGACACATAATACAAGTGGGTCTTCGAAAGAAGGAGGAAGATGTGTGGACTCTCTTGTCGAATATTGACCAGAGCAAGGATATCCGGAAACCACTGGAAATCCGTTACAAAAAGGACACGAAGCTGGTTCCGGCTATGCCTAAACCGATCACTATTCAAGTGCCAACTCCCTTCCCCTTTAAGGACACCAATGCAGTCCCATGGAATTACAACGTGAAAGTTCAGACCACTCCTGATGTCATTAACATCTCAGTGACTAGTGGGATGACTCGAAGTGGGCGTATCTATACCCCGAAGGACTCAGTGGAGAGCAAACAAAAGATGGGAAGAAAGAGCCCGTAAAGGCAAAATCATAGAACAAGAACCTGTTGATAAGAATGTGGGTAAAAGGACGCTATCTGAACAAGAAGCCGGTGAATTTTTGAAACTTATGAGACAGAGCAAATATAAGATAGTTGATCGGCTGAACCAGACCCCTGCCAAGATATCTCTGTTGTCATTATTGCTCAGCTCTGAAGCCCATCGTACAACATTGATGAAAGTATTGAATGAGACCCATGTCACTCATGACATCTCAGTTGGCCAGTTTGATTGGATCGTTGGAAACCTTGTTGCAAGTAATTACCTCACATTTATTGATGATGAGATTCCAACTGAAGGGAGAGGGCACAACAAAGCCTTACTCATATCTGTGAAATGTGGAGATTACTCACTTGCTCGGGTGCTTATTGACAACTGATCGTCCTTGAATGTGTTACCCAGATATACCATGGAAAAATTAGATGTGGATTGTTCATACATGAGATCTAGCTCGATATTGGTCAGGGCCTTTGACGGATCGAAAAGGGAAGTCATCGGAGAAATAGAATTACCTGTGTAGGTAGGTCTGGAACTCTTCGTAGTGACCTTCCAGATAATGGATATCGCCCCATCCTACAGTTGTCCCTTGGGAAGGCCATGGATCCATTCTGCAGGGGCAGTTCCTTCTTCTTTACATCAGAAGCTCAAATTCATAGTGAACAACAAGTTGGTGGTTGTTTTCGGTGGAGAAGAAACGCTGGTAAATAGGTCATCTCCCACTCGTTACATCGAGGCTGCTGAGGGGTCTTTTGAGACTGCCTTCCAAGCGTTAGAAATTGCCAATGCATCCAGTATGCGGAAGCCTAAGCTGTCCAAGAATGCCATGATGGTTGCTAAAGTCATGGTAGACAAAGGTTACCAGGCTGGAAAGGGTTTAGGAAAGACCGAGCAGGGGATCCTGACACCGATACAGCTGCAAGAGAACAAAGATAGACGCGGGATAGGGTATTGTCCTGATCGCAATGACAAGAGAAGAATCGTGGAAGAAAAGAAAGAGCGGAGGTTAGCCAAACATGAGGGCAGGGTGCCAAATATGAAGAAGATTATCATCTACGACATCAAACAAAGTTTTCAGAGTGCAGGAATGTTGAACCTCAATCAGATTGCTGTAGTTGAAGAGGATCTAAATGCTGAAGAAAGCGTCGTCAGTCTTGTACGCCCTTGTCCTGCAAATGAACGGCTCTAGAATTGGGAGATCGTCGATTTTCCTGTAGTTTTTAGTTCAAAGTAATGTTTCTGCAATGCAATCCTCTGGCTCTGCCCAAGGCCTTAGGATATTTCATTCGGGCACGCATGTTTTCCTTCAGTATCAGTATCAATAAAATGTTATTTCAGATTCTCCAATAAATTTCAATTTTCCTTCTCTTTTGCATTCGTTTTTTATTTTCTTTTACTCGTTTTTTATTCCGTTAATTTACACTAATGCAGATCTGAAAAAAAACATCCTTGAAAATAACAACGCCAATAATTCATACTGTAACTTTGATCACCCCATTAATCAAACTGAGGAAGATGTTGAAGATAGCTGGGAAACTCCTCCAAGTTTATGAGAATGATGGAACAAGAGGAAAAAGTGATTCAACCCCACGAGGAATCTACTGAGACAATAAATTTGGGCACAGAGGAAGATAAGAGAGAGGTTAAAATTGGCACCACAATGAAAGACAGTGAGCGAGAGAAGTTGGTTAGGCTTTTGTTTAATTATGTTGACGTCTTTGCATGGACATACCAAGACATGCCTGGACTGGACCCCAACATAGTCGAGCATAAGTTACCAGTAAAGCCCGAATGTCTGCCGGTAAAACAGAAGCTAAGAAGGATGAAGCAAGATATGTCACTGAAAATTAGAGATGAGCAATTCGATGTTGGATTCCAAGCAGTAGCAAAATACCCTTAGTGGGTAGCCAATATTGTCCCGGTTCCAAAGAAAGATGGTAAAGTTCGGATGTGTGTTGACTATCGGGATCTGAATAGAGCCATCCCTAAAGATGACTTTCCCCTGCCTCACATTGATGTCCTGGTAGATAGTACAACGCAACACTCTCTTTTCTCCTTCATGGATGGATATTCCGGATATAACCAAATCAAGATGGCCCCTGAAGACACGGAGAAAACCACCTTCATCACTCTCTGGGGGACCTTCTACTACAAAGTAATGCCATTCGGCCTAAAGAATGCTGGTGCAACGTACCAAAGAGCGATGGTAACTTTATTCCATGATATGACGCATAAAGAAATAGAAGTCTACGTGGATGACATGATCGCAAAATCCAAGACCGAAGAAGAACACGTTGTCAATCTGCAAAAACTCTTTGAACGTCTAAGGAAGTTCAAACTCAGATTAAACCTGCCAAATGTTCTTTCGGCGTAAGATCGGGAAAGTTGTTAGGGTTCATAATCAGTCAGAGGGGAAGAGAAGTGGATCCAGCCAAAGTACGAGCAATATTAGAAATGCCAGCGCCTAAAACCAAAAGAGAAGTTCGTGGGTTCCTGGGAAGGTTGAACTACATCTCCAGATTCATATCCCAATTAACCTCGACCTACGAGCCTATCTTCAAATTTCTGTGCAAGAACCAAGAAACAAAGTGGAATGATAATTGCCAAGAAGCCTTTGAAAAGATCAAGAGGTACCTCCAAAATCCACCGATTCCGATGCCACTTGTACGGGGCAGACCTCTCACTCTGTACTTAACAGTGCTAGATAAATCAATGGGTTGTGTACTGGGGCAACATGATGAGTCCGGAAACAAAGAACACGCCATCTACTACGTAAGCAAGAAGTTCACTGAGTGTAAGACAAGATACTCATTGTTGGAAAGAACGTGTTGTGCTTTGGCCTGGGCTGCACATATTGTCTGAGGCAGTATATGCTAAGCCACACGACTTGGTTGGTATCTAAAATGATTCCAATCAAGTACATTTTTGAAAAACACGCACTCACGGGAAGAATCGCCCGCTGGCAAATGCTACTATCCGAATACGACCTCTTGTATATCACTCAGAAAGAAATCAAAGGAAATGCCTTGGCTGAATACTTGGCACACCAGCCCATTGAGGATTACCAATCAATGCAGTATGATTTCCCAGATGAAGATATAATGGCTCTATTCGGATAAGGGAATTCTCCAGACAATGAAAGGTGGAGAATGTCATTCGATGGCGCTTCCAATTTATATGGGCATGGGGTCGGAGCTGTAATGATTTCTCCTGATAACCACTTTATACCATTTACTGCTAGACTGAGTTTCTATTGCACCAATAACATCGCAGAATATGAAGTATGTATCCTAGGCCTCAAAGCGGCTCTTGAATAGAAAGTCAAAAGACTCGATGTATATGTTTGAGGAGATTACTTTCCACCATCTCCCTCGTGAAGAAAATCAATTGGCTGACGCCCTAGCGACTTTGTCATCAATGTTCAATATCAATGACAACAACAGTCTGACATTCATCCGAATTCAGCATCGGGACCTACCGACACATCATTGTGCGGCAATCGAAGAAGAGCCTGACAGTAAACCTTGGTATTACGATATCAAGCACTATATCACAAGCAGAGAATACATACCCTCTTGGTGCCACTGAGAACAATAAGAGGACACTTAGGAGGTTGTCAATGCGCTTCTTCCTAAATGGGGAAGTGCTTTACAAAAGGAATCACGATATGGTCCTCCTCAGATGTGTAGCAAAAGAAGAAGCAAAAAGAATTATGAAAGATGTCCATGAAGACTCGTTCGGAACCCATTCTAACGGGCAGACCATGGCAAGAAAAATCTTAAGGGCCGGCTACTACTGGTTGTCAATGGAGACCGACTGCTTTAACTACGTGAGAAAATGCCACAAGTGTCAAGTCTACGCCAACAATATCCATGTGCCATGTAACAGCCCAGGTCTAACGCATTGGCCACCCCAGCACTATTACATCACGGTCTTCTCTACCCCCCTTGTAGAATTTTTGCCTTCCGTGGGAATCGAACCTTGCACCTGAGGAATAAGTGCAAGTTAAACACACCTCCCACTACCAATCACCGAGTAACCACACGAACGCTCCCCGCTCCGGCGACACCCAATCCGCTTCCAAAGCTTTCCACTCGATCACGAAACCTCTTTTTGACCGAAATACCGAATTCCTCGAAATCTTCCATGAACACTATTCGTCTTCTTCTTCAACCTCAAGCCACTATTCACACCTAAACCCCAATTTTTGTTCCACTCACCATAACCCAACCAAACTCTAATTTCTTCACTCCAAGCTTACAATCAATCACTCAATGGCATATCCCTAAGCTTTCAAGACAAGAATGAGCCAAGAAACTCAACATTCCTCATTTCTTCACAATATTCGAAAATGGTGGATTGGTGTAGAGTGAGTTGATGATGATGATCTTGGTACCAAATCGAAGAGGAAGTAACGCTGAACGTTTTTCGTGTTGGAAGGAAGTCGTTTTGGTGAAGTCTTCTCTCTCCCTATTCTCTTCTCCCTCACGCCAATCTCTCTCTTTTCCTCTCCTTTTCTCTCTTTTTCTCCTCTGCTTCTTTCTTTGTCTCGTACGCTTCCTTTTCTTTCTTTTCTTTCTTTTAATTCATTCTTTCACTCACACACACTCACACACATATATATTTATTTAATATATACGTGGTAACGTGGTCCAATTACCATATTGATCTAAATCTCTTATTTCGATTTTAAAACTTCCTTGACCCGTATTATCCGGTTAACAATCCAATGACAACCAATAAATAATTTTAACACTCAATAAATTTACCAGTTAAGTACTAAATTAATTTAATTGGGTTAACATCCAAATAATTCGGCTAATTATTTTGAGGATGTTACATTCTCCCCAACTTGAAAGAATTTTGTCCTCAAAATTTCGCTAAGTCTTTCATCCGACTAACCGAGGATCGACATTCTCAGAAAGGTCTTAAGTTGCTGGAACACAATCCTTAGTTAACGAAATAAGTGTAGAAAATCTTCCCAAAGTTGGCACATCAATCACCAAGTATGATCCACTACTACCTTGATACGAACTCTCTGGTTACGAATCTACACGAGAAACTCATCATTCGCCTACATAGGCTCGGCACCGCGTTTGAAAACACTTCCGAAGCTTCATTCCAATTATCCTCGCTTACTCCCCAACTTTGATTAATCTAAATCAAAGGGTTTAATACAAGACACTTGATAGACATGCAGGTTGAAAATGAGATCCACAAACTAGTACTCCTCGGTAGAGGTAAAAACAAACACGATTTCCTCGAAGGGTGTAAACACTTTCTCAACAAATCTTCTAATATCATAACAGTTCCCGTACACATTGAAAAATGTGACGGAAAGTCACTGGGAAATTCCTTGACTCGCTCCCAAAATTAACTTTAGCATGCGGATTTTCACAAAATGATTTTTCAAAACTACCATACCGCACGCCAAACTTCACTTTGGAAAGTTCAGTCCCTTGCAGCAGATCCATCAATTAATCCTTTGGTGATTATTCGCAATGTGAAAAACGGTCAACAGTCACCTCATTTTCATATTCGTATTCACGTTTGACTTGTCAAACGGAATCACATAATACTATCTCCTTGTTAACCTTCACAAAGGAGAGGTTAACAACTAATACCTCGTCACTAATACATCTGCTTTACATCTACTTCCCGTGCTAAGCGTATAGAATCCCTTAAGGAACTAGAGATCCTCATATGGCTCAACACTAACCGGTTCCTCCTTGATCTTGAATTCAAATTTAAGTCTCTGAAAGACTCCGATAATTCCATCTCATGCATCAATAAACTCGGCCATGTGGATGGACTTCCTACTCAGTGCATCAGTTACAACACTGGCCTCTCTTGAATGCTACATCAACACTAATTTATAATCCTCCAGAAACTCAACACACTTCTCTTCCTGCTATTCAGTTCTTTCTGATCAAACAGATACCTTAAACCATTGTGATCACTAAAGACATCGAAACGAGACCCATTCAGGTAACGTCTCCGAATCTTCAGTGCATACACAATAGCTGCCAACTCATAATCATGAGTCGGATAACTCTTCTCATGAGACTTTAATTGTTTGTACGCATAAGCTACCACTTGTTGATTTTGCATTAGAATACATCCTAAACCCTTCCCTGAAGCGTCATCAAAAATTTGAAATTCCAAAGATGGACCCGGAAGAATCAGGATTGGAGCAGAAGTCAAAATCTTCGACTCTTGAAAACATTCTTCACAATCGGCATCCCACGTAAACGGATGACCCTTACGAGTTAACCGAGTAAGTGGAAAACTAACTGTGAGAACCCTTTAACAAATCTCTTATAGTAACCGGCTAGACCCAAAAACTTTTGATCTCTCCGGCTGATGTCGGTCACTCCCATTCAACACCGCTTCCTTCTTACTGGGATCTACAGAAACTCCCGACTTGGGAAATCACATGTCCCAAAGACTTTACCTCTGACGCCCAAAAATCACACTCCGAAGGTTTCAAGTACAACTTCTTTTCTCGGAGTACTTTCAGAACAATGCGGAGATGTTGGACATGTTCCTCAATGGTCTTCGAGCACATCGAGATACCATCAATGAAAACGACTACAAATTGATCTAGGTAATTGAGGAAAAACTCGGTTCAGGTAATCCATGAATACCGCTGGAGCATTAGTCAAACCGAAGGGCACCACTACCAATACATAATGTCCATACCTAGTACGGAAGGTTGTCTTCGGAATATCTAAGGCTCTAACTTTTGTTTGATGATATTCTGACCTCAGATCGATTTTTAGAAAACACTGCAGCACCTCAAATTGCTCAAGCAAATCGTCTATCCTTGGCAAGGGATATTTATTCTTGATCGTCACTTTGTTGAGTTGTCGATAATCAATGCACAATCTCATGCTACCATTTTTCGTTTCGACAAACCACACCAGAGCACTCTTTAGAGAAGCACTCGGTCGAATGAATTTCTTTAACATCGACTCTTCAAGTTGAGACTCCATTTCCTTTAATTCTAAAGGAACATTCAATAAGAAACAACAGATATTGATCCCGTGCCAGGAACCAATTCTACAGTAAACTCTACCTCTCGCTCTGGAGGTTCAGAAGAAACTTCATCGTGAAAACATCCAGAAAGTCATTCACAACCTGAATGTTCGCCAAATCTAAACTAGTTTCAGTGGATGTAGATAACACAATAACATAAGCTTCTGCACCTTGAAATAAGGATTGACCGGCTAAGGTTAAGTAGATAACCGTTTCAGAATTTGTCCTTGACAATTCAACTGTTTCCGAGGCGAAGCTGGTAGATAATTAACACGGTCGATTGTAACCTGATTTGCAGTCATCCCATTCGCACCCAAGACGTCGTCCATACTTCTCATAGGCAACAATAAATTCTACAATGAAATTTCTGCCTCCTATGACAAGTAGACAATTTTATACAAAGATTAGGTCTGGACACGACCCTTAGCAGCAGTTAAAATAGGTATCGCCTCGGATAGCGGAGATAAGGTTAATCCCAACCGATCTACTCACGATTGAGCTATTATACAATGGGTTGCACCCGAATCGTGTAATATACTAACGGAGTTATTGAAAACTGATCTCATACCCCTCAGTAGATTGTCTGCAGTCGTAACTGTCTAAACATCCAGAACGTTGACTCGTCCTTGCCTTAGAGCTGCTTGTAACTCCTTGGAACTCTTCCTTACAGGGGCACTCTTTACCATAGTGACCCTCTACATTACTATAATAGCACCGATTAGATCTTCGCTTGCAATCACCACTGTGAGGCTTTCCACAGTTAGAACATATTCTGACCTTTGAAGAATCAAAGAATTGCATCTGCTTTTCCTTTGATGACATTATCTTAGGACCTTGCATTCGGAGTTGATAATTCAACTAACTTCTTTCCTTTCCCCATACTTCCTATGCGATTATCCTCGGTGACATAGGCTGATTGCACTAAGGCAACATAATTGGTAATAGTATAAGAACTGAGACCCTAAGTCATAATAGCACTTATGCCCCTCTTATACATCTGCATTCTCCATTCGTCATCCGGAGCTTACTTTACCACTTGGTAAAACTGAGACAACTTCTCAAACTTAGCGGTGCATTCTTCCACCGTCATGCCACCTTTCCTGAGGATGCACCGGTTGGAGACTCCGGTCTTAGTCGAGGATTGCGTCTTGGTCATCCTACCATAATTCCGCTTATGATGCACTAAGTATTAAGTTGATCAAGCTCAATGTCTCTTAGCATCACAAGTGTAACACCCCGGTATTTTTATCGAGTAAAAATACCCAAGTGTACCAAACCTAAATCATCAGAGATATATTTCCTGTTTAAATACTGAACACCGCTATAAAATTTTCACTGAATAACAACAGGACAGTCTTAAACATAAATAAGACCACAAACCATCAGTGAAATACAGTGTTCAATATCGTACAAGAAAGCGGAAATAAATACATAACTTTTACAACAGTTAAAGTCATAATGTCGGGATACATAACTAACAAGGGAAAACATAACTTAAGCATAAAAGCTAAGTCTTCAGCAACCATCCCAGTACCACCTACTCGTGCCTCTTGGATCTCCACTTTCCCTGTTTATCTGTAAAACCACAACATATAAACAATGAGATACAATCTCAGTGAGTTCTACCGAGACCCCTAACTACGCTCTCGGTTCATTTATGAATTCTCATACATTCGTAGTTTACTTTATAAATTACATTCTTTTAATTTAGCACGACACCGACCCCAGCTTTGGTAATCCCGGTGACTCGTACTAGTCAACATAGTATGATACCAGCCCCAGCTTTGGTAGTCCCGGTAACCATACTATTGATATCTTTAGAATGACACCGACCCCAGCTTTGGTAATCCCGGTGACCATTCTTTCTAACTTTAACATGGTACCGGCCCCAGCTTTGGTAATCCCGGTAACCCGCTTCATAACTTTATTACAGCACCGACCCCAGCTTTGGTAATCCCGGTGAACTGTTTTATAATTGTAACATAACACCGACCCCAGCTTTGGTAATCCCGGTGAACCCCCCTTACCAATAGTACTTTCCCTAATGGTATACGGACCTAGGGTAAGGGATCATGACTTCCCCGCCTAGTATGTTAACCTCATGGGTCGTCACCCAAACTCGATATAATATATATATATATATATATATATATATATATTTATACCCACCCACATTTGGGCTAACTCCTATATTCGATATAATTTATATATCGTGAATCATAGACCGGTTTAGACGAATAAATAATAATCATCCCGCGTCAGTTATACCATACCACGTAGGACTCATAGTCCGCTTTATTATTAATAAAACATATCCGCACACGTGTACTATTGTTCGGCTTTTCCAAAGAATTTCAACTTCAAAAGTATTTTATAAAACCCTTTTGAAACATACTCAAAATCATGGCATTATAAGCCTAATATCATTATAGAAGGGTTAGGAAAGGATTGAAAGAGGATTGGAATCGATCGGGATCGTTTCGGGCAAGTTTGGAAAATTTTGGACAGAACACAGCGCACGGTTCGTGCGCCCATACACACGGGTCGTGCGCCCATACACACGGGTCGTGCGCCCTGTAATGCATTTTTAAAAACAGAACCAGAATGACACGCACGGTCCGTGCGCCTGGGACGCACGGGTCGTGCGCTTTTGACAGCATTGTATTTTATCCCGTTTTCGCATTTTTCGTCGTTCCGACCGATTCCGATACCTGTTCCAGTCCAGTCCCAACATAAAAACAGTCCAAAAACATATTCAAACAACAATGATCATCAATCAAACAATCCAAAAACCAATTGGACATAAAACGTGTTTTTCGTACAAAATATTGTTTCGACAACGAACCAAAACCGAAACACATTTCACAAGTTAAGTTTATAAATTTAAAAACCTAAACGTGAGTAAAACTCACCCTTGAAGCGTGAGCCACGAGCGAGCCGAAATCACCGAGTAACCACACGAACGCTCCCCGCTCCGGCGACACCCAATCCGCTTCCAAAGCTTTCCACTCGATCACGAAACCTCTTTTTGACCGAAATACCGAATTTCTCGAAATCTTCCCTGAACACTATTCATCTTCTTCTTCAACCTCAAGCCACTATTCACACCTAAACCCCAATTTTTGTTCCACTCACCATAACCCAACCAAACTCTAATTTCTTCACTCCAAGCTTACAATCAATCACTCAATGGCATATCCCTAAGCTTTCAAGACAAGAATGAGCCAAGAAACTCAACATTCCTCATTTCTTCACAATATTCGAAAATGGTGGATTGGTGTAGAGTGAGTTGATGATGATGATCTTGGTACCAAATCGAAGAGGAAGTAACGCTGAACGTTTTTCGTGTTGGAAGGAAGTCGTTTTGGTGAAGTCTTCTCTCTCCCTCTTCTCCCTCACGCCAATCTCTCTCTTTTCCTCTCCTTTTCTCTCTTTTTCTCCTCTGCTTCTTTCTCTGTCTCGTACGCTTCGTTTTCTTTCTTTTCTTTCTTTCTTTTCTTTCTTTCTTTTGCAAGAAAGATAAGAATGCATAAAAATAGGACATTTGACCAATCAATAACAGCCTAACAATATATGAGAGAGTGGATAGTTATAATTTGTAAGTATTACATGTAGTATAATTTCCTTTCTTGCAAAAATCTATAACATTTATACGGTGGCGGATCCAGGACCCTAGACTAGGAGGTGCAAAAAGCGTCATCATAAAAAATGTTGGTTCATAAGATTGTTTAATTTTTTTTTTCAAATATTCTCACTTAATTTACTAAAGCTAAGGAATCAAGTTATTCAACTCCAAATTTATTTAAGAGTAAATCACCAAATAAGTCTCTAAGTTTACAAACCCTTTCCTATTTAAGTCCTAAAATATATGAAAATAAGTAGTCCGTAAAAGTATGTGATATCAGTAAAGTTACTTTCTAAAGTTTTATAAATACTCACTTACGGAGATTAATAGGACATATTTATTAAAAATTTGGTGCAAATTTAAGGATACTAGTGTAAATTTAAAATTTCAAGGGTTAAAAAGTTTTATATAAGAATATTAGTACAATTTTTTTCCAGGGGTTCAACTAAACCCCTGGAAGCAACACAGATCCGCCACTCCATCTATCAGTTTCCTTATTATAGGCTCTGTTTGGCAAGACTGATCCGTTAGCTTATAGCGGATCACCTCGTTGTAACTGTTTGTCATCACTAGTTTTTAGAATTTTTTCACTAGCTTATAGCGTTTTTTGAAATGCTACTTCAGCTTATAGCGTTTTTTGAAACGCTACTTGAAGTAGCGTTTGAGCTTATAGCTGATAGCGTTTCATTTTTTCTTTCAATTATACCCTCATTATCTTCACTAAATTCCTCATTTATCTTCCATTTAATGAATTTATTTCTCATTTTTAAGCATTAATTGCAAATGTTTATTTACATAATTTTATATTTATAAGCTACTCTAACAACTAATTTTACCAAACACTTTAAATTCAATCTGCTAGCTTATCCGCTATCAGCTATCAACTATCTGCTATCAGGGCATCCACTATAAGCTAATTTATCCGCTAACCACTAATTTATTTGCTATCCTCTACTTTTTGCCAAACAAAGAGAGAATGTAAACATATTTTAGGATGATGAGAATTTACTACTCATTGTTTTTGACATCATTTCACTAGACTCTAATGAGAGGATTCATTCCCGTGAATAACACTGCCGCCGAAATTTATATATATAACATTTGAGAATGAATATCATTTATTGCTATTCCATGTGTCACTTCTACAGCAATTTGGTAATTAATATTTTTTTATCTTTTTTGTAATTAATGTTCTACAAATACTATGCATAATAAAGACCAAATAACATGATTTTCTTTTTTTTGGTACAATAAATAACATGTTTTTCTAATTTATCTAAATTGTATTCGAAAAAAATATTTAATTTATCAACACTCAAAGACTTTTTGATTAAGAGTTATTTAAGTATTTTTTCTAAAACAATAATTAATTGAAAATTTATATTATATAAATTATTTTCATTATGAATATAAGTTAAATGACTAATTTAATTTAATTTAATTCTTATATGAGGAGAAGTTTATGAGTATTATAATTAATCACTTTTCCGAATAACTTATTAAATCTCTTTCATGTATATTCGATCTATTTTATTGTATTTGACATTTAACAAATTAATAAAATTAGGTTTTATGAATTATTAAAAATACATTTTAGAATGTATCTTAAGGCCCAAATTCTTACATGTTATAAGTCTCTTACATGTCAAGTCATGCATAATAATAATAATAATAATAATAATAATAATAATAATAATAATAATAATAATAATAATAATAATAATTAGATACAATCACCCATATGGTCATCGTTAAAGAAAACACGTGGCAAAACACAACTCTTTTCTCACTTAGAAACAACCTAATGTGACAGACATACAAGTAATTTAATATTCTAACTACTTTTTATATTTGAAAATTCTATTATAATTTAATGCTTTCTTTTGCTGCATTAATTTTAGAAATAAATAAAAGACTTATCTGTCTTCTTTATAGCCAATTATGCTAATATCACATATTACAAATTAAAATTTTAAAAAAATAGGTTATGTTCTGGAGTGGCCCAATAGGCCCAACGAGACAGTCCAGCGCAACCTGCAGCAAGGGGGTGCTGCGCACAGCAACCAGGTGCAACATGGGCCAGCGGCCCATTCGACCAAGGCCGACCCAACTCGGCCCACGCAAGGCGTGCTCCGCAAGACGCGCCAACGGCCAGGGCGCCCCTATCACGATAAATACATGGCAGAGCTCCATAATCAGGTACGTTTTACTCACCTTGTGACCCTGCCCGTTGAAGCACCTCTGACTTGAGCGTTGGAGTGCCTTTGCAGGTACCACCCGCGTGCGGCCTACCACTCGGTCCTTCATCCCAGCGACCGAGCAACATTATCAAACAGCAGCAACCCATCGTATTGATCAGGTACGATCAGGTTACATTCGAGAATTTTCAAGCTTCGTTAAACAATTCTTAGGAAAAACGTTTTTTTGGTTCATTTTTGTCCTTAATTGATACACTTAGAAACAAGAAAGACATTTGGTTTTGTTTAGACCGGAAGACATTTTGTATTGAATAGATCTATAATGCTAAAAGTAAAAAAGATAACGTGTATTTGAACTGTGTGGAAAAAAAAGTTAACAACTGTATAGACAAACAATGTTCAAGTTTTATTATATATTTTGACATTTTTATTTAGACAAAAGTATTCTTGATGGAGCCTATAAACTGAAATGACATTTTTTAATGCACCTATCGATATAAAAAATAACTAATCATTAGTTCAAAAATTATATTAATAATCAGTAAATATATTATAAAAAATAAATTTTAATATTGATTCTTTTTAAAGAGAGGCAAAATATATTAATTATTGAGGAGAGAGATTGTAACATCCTAAATTTCAGACGTCATAAAATCTAGAATGTTAACTATTTCAATAAAAATCAGAGTTGTAAACCTACTAAAGGAATTGAACATACATAACTTGACGGAGTAAACCATCCATAAAATACTCTAGGAGTTATAAATACCAAATGGAAACTTAATGACATAACTGATAATCAGCTCAACATAAGTCATTCTTAAAAACTTGTTCAAATCTGAAAGTAAGGTTTACACAAACTACAACTTAGATTACAATAATCATAAGTTAAAGTTTCAAAATGATACATAGTACATAATACATCTCTAGCTTAGGATCGTCATCCTCCTGGTGTTTTATGTAATTACTTGAACACTTGACACAATGGTCCTTTTCACACTCGTACATAATTAGAGTATCATGTAGTATCGCTCTATTGCATTCATAACATTATCAATCTTTACAAAAATTGATAAAAAATTCAAACCATGTCAACATTAGTGAAAATTGGGCTTAAACAATCTCAATTAATATTCCAACACATGGGAATTGGATTAGGATAGTTGTACAAGATAATTGAGGGTCAAAAATGATAAAAATGTGGAAAAACCTGATGCTAACACGGGTACCTGTGTTGAGCAACACGGGCCGTGTCAGCAGATTTTTATAGAAAACTGCTGCTGGCCGAAACTGCCACGGGTCGTGGCAGACTATCAGATGTTCATTTTTTTTGCTGTTTTGTGTTTCAATCCTCAATCAACTTGTACTCAGTCCCTCCCAATTCGAAAGAACAACCATACCACACATATGTACACCAAATCAAGCCTCAATTGAAGCATTTTAATGGATCAAAATTTCAAGGCAATCACAACCACTTAATTGACACATGTAATCTCATAAAAACAACAATGAACTTAACATTTCAGCAACTTGAGCATTCCATCAATCGAATCAGACATGTGCACATATAAAACATTCAACTAGATGGAAATCAAATTCCTAACATGCAAGTTAAGTCTACACAATCACATAGGCAAGGAACTCACTTGTAGTTGCTGATAATGCAAATGCTAGCTACAATGTGACTCTTTGAACACCACACAAGCTCCCAAGCTTCCCCAAATTCGACCCCTACCCTCAAAGCTCCTAATTTGTGGCTCCAGTCAGCAATGTAACCCTTGTTCAGCTCCAATGAACTGATTTAACCCACATGCAAGTTGAATCCCAGCTCCTAGAACTCCATTTACCCACATGCAACCCAAAAGCAACTCAAGAAAGGGTGTGGATGGAAACTTCAGAAAAATGGTGCTCTAATCCTCCCAAGGCACTCGAATGATAGAGATGAAATGGAGGAAATGTTGTTCCTTACAAGCTGAAGTAATGGTTGCAGTTGTAAGTTCAGATGTTGAGAGTTAGGGATGGGTTGAACTCCCTTTTTCCCTCTTCTCCTCTCTCTCTCTCTCTCTCTCTCTCTCTCTCTCTCTCTCTCTCTCTCTCTCTCTCTCTCTCTCTCGATATTCCTACTTCTCTCACTTTGAGAGTTTTGGTTTCTTTTTGAAAAATGAGGAGAATAAATGTGTGTATGTAATTTTTGTTGAGGGTAAGTAAATGCGAGGGAGTAATTTTTGTTGTGAAATGCCCGTTTTACCCTTACACTATTAGTTTCTAATAACCCCATAATAAATCAACTAATCACTCTATTTTTACATTCAAGTTTCACAAAATTCATTTAATCATAAAATTAACAATACAATCAATTAACTCAATTATCACACCAAATCAATTAATAACATTTAATCATCAAAGTAATTAAAATAGTTACTTTGAAGCCAAGGAGCCAGAGAGTTATCTTGCTGAAATTCAAGTTACATTCGGGAGGGAGCTTTCGAATTTGATAATTCTCTATGGTGGTTGTATCTGATAAAAAAGTTAGTAGGATGGATGGAAAACGATAGATAGCAGAAATGAAAAAGGTCAAAAACATGTAGGGTTGATATTGAGATATCTTTGTTACAAGCACTACTTTCCAAGCTTCGAGTATTTTTTGTACTCAGTCTTGATTGGGAGGTAGGCGACTTGGTAGATGGATTGTCTTGACCAAATATATGACCTGGCATGACCATGTTATGATATGCTCATTAATATCGTCATATTCAGAGATAGAGTACACGATGGAGAACTCTAATTACCACAATATTTTTTTGCTTTACTTAGATGAAATGACAAATAAACACCACGCATACACACTACCACTGCTCACACCCGAGTTCGAACCCGGGAGCTGACGTCCCCATATCACTAAAATTGCCAAGACAACCAACAGTGGAGGACAAATCACCACAGTATGATAATGTGCTTAAAAATAACAAATTAATATAAAATTTTTTTTTTTTTGATTGAAAATTAATATAAAATTTTGATAGTTTAAATATTATTCAAATCACAAAAAAATAGCATCATTTACTTATACATGAGTTTTACTACCGACTTACAAAATATAAATTATTCGACAATGATTTCCAATAGCATATTTATACCAATGGATGGCGCGGGTCAATTATTCTATTTCACACACAAATTATAATATAATGTGAATGAACCGTGTCAAAATAAATCGTAGTATTTTGCAATATTACCCGATCCATTGCCATTACAAGGAAAGCCATTTTCTTCCGTAACTTTTTGCGCCTAAACCATGGATCCTCCTTTGCCTAAACCCTCCTTCAACCCTACCAAGCATCTCAAAGAACAATTAGTTACTCTCTTCCTTTCCTTAATCCCTATCAAATTCCGTTTTCCCCATTTCCTAATGATTACAATAATATTCAATTTTTCATTATTAAGCCCCGTTTCATTTCTCTCTTAATTTTCAGATTCGTGAGAAATTTGAGCGGATCCTCTATGCTCGAAATCACAGCGCTCACAGTAATAATTCCTGTGACTCACTCCACTACTCAACTTGAACACCATTTCCTATTATCTTCATTCCAATCCAAATGTGATGATGTGGTCGTGTTCTATTTTCTTTTCCTTTTGCAGATTTTGGTTCTTATTCGTCACTCCTTTACCTCCGTTTCCCTAACTGGTAAGTCCCTTACAGCACTTAAGTTGTGCACTTTTTGTTAGATATATTTAAGTTTCGTTTATTTACTTCTGTTGAAACTCTGTTATCTATTCTGTTAGTAATGAAGTTGTTTTGTTCTAATTATGTAGCTAGGCAGTTAGGTTGTTAGCTTTTTCTCTACTTCTGTATATAAACAATTCAGTTGTATCAATGTCAATTAGAATCATTTTACTAAACTAACACTTTCAAATCTTGTATAATTGTTTCTTTCTCATTTTCTAATGGAAATAATATTTTAGTTAGTTCATTGACCACCCAAACTCGACATTTTAGGCATGGTCAATTGCAATATTTCATTATTTTGTGTGGGAATTATGTTCATATCCGATTCTGTTTCAATGCTAGGTCAGTTTAGCTTGTATATAATGTAAATAGCATGTTTCTTTTACTGTCTTTTTACTTGTTTTTTTGTTTTTTTTTTTAAAAATAGGTGTGTCTGTGAAGAAGAAAAATGAAGATGCGCCATCAGGGCATAGGAGTTTCAAAGCTTACTTAGCTACATTGTCTTTGGATTTTCTTGTCATTGTTGTTCCTATGCTCTTATTCTTCACTTTAAGTCTTCCTGGGTAGCATCAATTGTCTTACTAACAAATAGAAAATGTGTGGTGCGATTTTGATGAAGCTATTATATTGGTAACGATGACTTTGACTTAAATTTCAGTCATTTAAACTTGTAATTGCTACAATGAACTTGGTCACAGGTACTTGCTGACTGTACCTATATCTTGGTAAGCTTGTTCACAATCTTAACATTGCTTTATATTGCAGTCAAGGGGGTAATTGTTCAATTTTGTTTAGATAACTTCCTAAAGGGATAGGAGACTTTTATGACAAATAAAATAGAGCAAGGGATTCGCATGAGCCAAAATCTGAAAGGATAATAGCTGACTTCCATACACTTAACTGCAGGCCTGGTGGTTCATTTCCTGTTTTAGAAGAACCCAGTTCTCTTAGGGCATATATTGGTTCGTACAAGGTTATTGTGGTATGACATGCGACTATATAATCCTGTATTCCATTGTTCTGAACCTACTCTGGCATTATAATGATAAGCATGATTTTTTGCAGATGATTATAACAGTCTTGTGCATATTGGCGGTTGACTTCAGAATATTTCCTAGAAGATATGCAAAGTGATAGAGCCTTCTTGAATGTAAAGAACCTGAGCAGGACCGAGACAGTGGCCAGCACCCTGCAAAGGGTTATTTTATTTATTTTGGAAAGAAAGAGAAGTACACGGTTGCTCTATCAGCAACTATCTTGACGGCCTAACCCGTCTCTATTGGAGGCCTGGCCTAACCCAGTGATCCTTCCATAAGCTGAAAACACCCAAAAAGACTCTCCTTAGCTACACTCCCCCTATCTATTTATAAGATCCATAGATAGGTAATAGGTAAGTGAGCCTTGTACAACAATTTACTAACTCCCTCCCAGCTGAAAATAACAAACTGAAATAACAAACCTACCTAAACAACTAAAACAGAATTAATAACAGTCATAACAATACTTAACCGAAAATAACAAACTAACTACCTACTTGTTGAATTATTCTTCTTTCTCCTTTGGTAGACCTTAGGAGATCTATCAATGCCACCCTCTTGAAGTTTGACCTTGTCCTCAAGGTCAAGGTTGGGAAATTGCTGCTTTAACTGTTGTTTATCTTCCCACGTAGCTTCCTCTGACGAATGTCCCTGCCACTTGATCAAAACTTGTTCTTGGTCAATCCCCTGCTGCTTAACAACCCTTGAGTTCAGAACCTGTTCTGGCACAAATTGTTCTTCGGGGCCCTGCAATTCATTTGGCAAATCGGCTTCCACGGGATGGTTACCTATAGCCAATTTTAATTGTGACACATGGAAAACCGGGTGGATCCTAGCTGTGGTGGGAAGTTGGAGTTTGAAGGCTACTTGTCCTATTTGCTTGATTACTTCAAAGGGGCCGTAGTATTTGGCCGAAAGTTTAGAATACACTCTAGTAGACATGGAAGTTTGTTTATGGGGCCTTATTTTGAGGTAGACTCTATCCCCCACTTTGATGGGTGAGGTTCTCCTATGTTTGTTGGCCCATGTGGCCATTTGATCTTGAGCCTTTTGAAGGTGTTCCTTAAGCTGTTTGAGGGCCTCATCTCTAGTCATGAGATCATGTGCTACGGTTTCCACTAGGGTCTCCCCGGGTATGAATCTAGCTAAGGATTGTGGGGGTCTTCCATATACCGTTTCAAAAGGAGTGCATTGGGCGGCCTTATGAAAACTGGTGTTATACCAATACTCTGCCCAAGGTAAAAACTCGAGCCAACCCTTGGGCTGCTCGGAGCAAAAGCACCGGAGATAGGCTTCTAAGGTTCTATTCAAGACTTCCGTTTGCCCATCGGTTTGTGGGTGATACGCCGTACTCATTTTGAGCTTGGTTCTTTGTAATTTGAATAATTCCTGCCAGAAGTGACTGAGGAATGTAGGGTCCCTATCGCTCACAATAGATGTAGGGATACCATGAAGCCTTACGACTTCCTTGACGAATAATTCAGCCAAAGTTCGGGCAGTGAAAGGGTGTCTAATTGGGATAAAGTGGCCGTATTTACTTAGTCTATCCACCACTACAAGGATGGTGTCAAACCCTTTGACTTTGGGCAAACTAGTGATGAAGTCCATGCTAATCTCTTCCCACACGGCGGTAGGGATGGGTAGGGGTTGGAGAAGGCCAGCGGGTGAGGTGGTTTGGTATTTGTTTCTTTGGCACACCTGGCAGGCTGCCACATACTCGGTTACGGTTTTCTTCATACCTACCCAATGTATAGATTGTGCTATCCTCCTATAAGTTCTAAATACCCCAGAGTGTCCTCCCGTAGGTGTGGTGTGGTATTCTTCAAGCAAGGTAGCGATCCATTTGGAGTTGGTTGAGATTACTAACCTCCCCTTATAGTGCAACTTCCCATGTTCCAAGGTGTACGACCCATTGGAGTTTGGGTCTAGCTCGAGCTCCTCCCTTATCTTCCTAAGTGCGGGATCCGCTTCAATTTCCTCCTCGAGTGTCTCGGAGGCTGGCCAATACGGTTTTGAGATGGCCTCAAGCTCGGTCTCCTCAAATTGCCGAGATAAAGCATCCGCCACCTTATTACTAGACCCCTTTTTATATTCGATCTCGAAGTCATAACCTAGAAGTTTGGCTACCCAACATTGTTGGTTATGGGTTATCACAGTCTGGTCTAGGAAGGTCCTTAGGCTCTTTTGATCCGTACGCACCTTAAATTTCCTACCAATGAGGTAGGGTCTCCAGTGTTGTATGGACAACACTAAAGCCATCAACTCCTTTTCGTACGTAGATTTGGGTAAGGATTTGTCGGACAAGGATTTGCTAAAGAAGGCTATGGGTTTTTTGTGTTGCATCAACACCGCCCCTAGGCCCGTGCCGGAAGCATCGCACTCAATCACAAAGGTTTGAGTGAAGTCTGGTAGGGCTAGCACAGGAGCAGAGGTAATGGCTTTTTGCAACCTCTGAAAGGCCTCACTACTGGCTGGGGTCCACTCAAAGCCCCCCTTCTTAAGTAGGTTGGTCAAGGGTCTTGCAATCTTTCCATACTCAAACACGAACCTCCTATAGTACCCTGTTAGTCCTAAAAAACCTCTCAAACCTTTTATAGACTTGGGGGTGGGCCATTCTAGAATGGCTTTGACCTTTTGGGGGTCCATGGCCACCCCTTGTTTCGACACCACATGTCCCAAGTATTGTATTTCTGTTTGCCCGAACTCACACTTTTTTAGATTGGCACGATATTGGTTTTGTTGGAGAGTATGGAGAACTAGCCTTAGGTGCTCTAGGTGCTCCCTCCATGTCTTACTGTATACGGGGATGTCATCGAAAAATACTAGCACAAACTTCCTAAGGTAGGGTTTTAGGGCCTGGTTCATAGCACATTGGAAGGTTGCGGGGGCATTAGTGAGCCCAAAAGGCATCACTAAGGATTCGTAATGCCCCTGGTGTGTCCTAAAGGCTGTTTTGTGGATGTCCTTTGAGCCCATCCGAATTTGATGGTAACCGGCTTTTAGGTCTATCTTAGAGAAGTAAGCAGCCCCATGCAGTTCGTCTAAAAGCTCCTCTATTACAGGTATTGGAAATTTGTCGGGTATGGTGGCTTTATTGAGGGCCCTATAATCTATACAGAAACGCCAGCTTCCATCTTTCTTTTTAACCAAAACGACCGGACTCGAATATGGGCTATTACTAGGTCGGATTATGCCTGCTTCTAACATTTCGGCTATCTGCCTCTCAATCTCATTCTTTTGGAGGTGAGGGTACCTATAGGGTCGGACATTCACTGGGTCTACCCCAGCCTTGATGGGAATTTTGTGATCTATTTCCCTAATAGGTGGTAGGCCCCTAGGCTCCTCAAACACTAAGGCAAAGTCCTCTAGTACCTGTTTCAACCCCTCGTCGTGGCTTTCCCCCTTGGTGACATCTAAGACATTCATATTATTTGTAACGGTTAAAGCATAGTCTTTTGTCGTGTACCCTAGGGTTGTGTTCCATACTAAAGCCATAGCTTCTATATCCATAATTTTAATGAGGTGCATGGGGGAGATTAGAGACTTACTTAGACTAGGATCACCTTGTAGTTCCACAGGTCCATTCTTTGAATTGAAGTGCATGCTCAGCTTCGCCCAATTTGCTTTGACATCTCCCAACGTTGCCAACCACGCTACCCCCAGGATGAGGTCAATTCCTCCCAACTCGAAAATCAAGGCCTCTATGGTATCCTCGTAGTCCCCAATCTGGAATTTCACCCCGTTGCACTTGCCTTGTGTGCTTTTTCGATTGCCGTCTCCCAAACGAACCTTGTAGGTTTTACCTTTATCCACCTTCAATCCTAGTTTACTTACCAATCGTGGCGAGATAAAATTATGAGTAGCCCCACAATCGATTAGAACTAGTACTTCGACACCGTTGATGATTACTATAATCTTCATAGTTCTTGGTTGATTTAGTCCTTTGGCAGAGTATTGTGAAAGTTCTAAGTTGGTGAGGTCTTCTTCGTCTTCTTCCTCAGACTCATCATTCGTGTTATTGGTGCCTTCAATCCTTCGAATCTCTCCTCCCTCGGTCAGTTCCTCATCTTCAGCCAGGATAACGACCCTTAAGTGCTTCTCAGAGCACCTGTGACTTGCTGTGAAAGGCAGCCCGCAAGTGTAGCACAGATTTGCATCCTTGCGCCTCTGGAATTCTGCGTGAGGAAGGAATTTGGTGCCCCTGTTTCCATTGTTCGTGTTTCCACGTTGGTTCGTAGTGCTGGACGACGCTGGAGCACTGGATGTTGCTTTGAACCCACGTTGCGCGTCGTTGTCTGCGCGTTTGGCTCCGTTCGGGTCGTGCCTTGACCCGTCTCGTGTCACGAAGCTAGAGGAGTGGAAACGTCCTCCATTGACGCGTGGTGTCGTCGTTTCTCCGTTGCGTGGTTCTCTCTGCATCTCCTCGACGCGTCGCGCCAATGCCATTGCCTTAACCAACCGGGTCGGATCTTGAACCCGCACAGCGTCGCGTATCTTCTTCCTCAACCCAGCCGCGAAATATCCCAGTGCAATTTCTTCTGGCATTCCTTTTGCTTGTGAAACCATCATCTCAAATTCGCGAATGAACTCCGCAACGCTCCCCTTCTGCGTGATTGACGACAATCGCTCGTAAACTGAACCATGCGCGCAATCGTCGAAGCGCTCTATCAGTGCCTTGACGAATTCGTCCCACGTCGGTTCTTCTACCTTGTCCGCCCAGAATTGAAACCAATGGTTAGCGTCTCCTTCCATGCAAATGTACGCAAGGCGCATTCTTTCTTGATCTTGTACCTTCTGAACCTGAAAAAATTTCTCTGCTCGCGAAATCCACCCTAAGGGGTTGTTTCCTTCAAAGGTTGGCAATTCCACCTTCTTGACCCAAGCACGCAAAAGCTCAGGCCCCTCTGCTTCTTCTTCGGTCAGCAGTGTCGCCCTAGAAGAAGATCCCTTTGGTTCGCTGGTGACAGGGCCGTCACCAACAATCGGTTTCTTTTGATTCTTGATACTGTTTTTGAGCACTATTGCCAAATCTGCTATTTCTTTCATGTGTGCTTCTAGTTTGTCGAAACGTTCCTCCGTTCTTGCGCCCAATTCCTCCGTTCTTGCGCCCAATTCCCCAATCTGGTCGTTCATTTGTGTTTGATCATTGTGCAATTGTTGTATGGCTACTGCTGTAGTTTTCTGTTCGCTGGTGACCGCCTTCAATTGTTCTTCAATTTTATTTGTCTTCGTTTCCAGGGCTGTGATCAGTTCGCCGTCGCCACGAGCCATAACTTGAGTATCCGGCAGGTCACGGACCAATTGATAGAGCCTTCTTGAATGTAAAGAACCTGAGCAGGACTGAGACAGTGGCCAGCACCCTGCAAAGGGTTATTTTATTTATTTTGGAAAGAAAGAGAAGTACACGGTTGCTCTATCAGCAACTATCTTGACGGCCTAACCCGTCTCTATTGGAGGCCTGGCCTAACCCAGTGATCCTTCCATAAGCTGAAAACACCCAAAAAAGACTCCCCTTAGCTACACTCCCCCTATCTATTTATAAGATCCATAGATAGGTAATAGGTAAGTGAGCCTTGTACAACAATTTACTAACTCCCTCCCAGCTGAAAATAACAAACTGAAATAACAAACCTACCTAAACAACTAAAACAGAATTAATAACAGTCATAACAATACTTAACCGAAAATAACAAACTAACTACCTACTTGTTGAATTATTCTTCTTTCTCCTTTGGTAGACCTTAGGAGATCTATCACAAAGACTGAAACATATGGAACTAGTTTGGTATGATTCTTTGTCTGACAGTTCCAAATTCGAAAAAAAGGAAAAGAAAATGAAAGACATAGCTTACCTCAAGAATGTTGGAATGGATATTTCAATGTTTTATTTGCTTCTTAGTCCAACACTTTTCCAACCATGAAAGTCGTTGGTTAACTTTTGAAGTCGTTTTGTATGTCAAATTCCTATCTCAGGAATATATTTTAACCTTGAAATGTAAAACGATTTCAAATACTTACTTGCGGAGTGTGTTTTTTGATTATCAACAAAAAGAAATGGTTTAAAAGGTTGTAGAACTTTCTACAAGTGTATGTGTGTGTGTGGGGGGGGGGGGGGGGGGGGGGAAGAGAGCCGGGGGGGGGGGGGATTTCCCAAATTTCTATTTTCTTATGGACTCCAGCCCATGCTTTCTTAGAACTTTCGTCTAGTTTGTTTTGTTATGTTGCTAACGAGCATATGCTCGATAATTTGATTATTCTGTTGAGATTTCAGATTACTTTTGCATTGCAGATGGATCTTGGAGTGGGAGCATTTGTTTTAGCAAATTCATTTGTTTCTCGGCAACCACGAAATATTGCATCCATGTGAGTCCTTCAATGCTACCCTATCTAGTGTCTTCAGACGTCAATGTAATTCTTAGCACACAGAATGAATTCTAGGAAAGTAATTGTCTTTTGATGTTGACCAAGATACAGAAATCTATATTTACCTAGATATAGAAATGCCTTTTTTATTGAGTTCGATGATAAGTTAATAGTTTTCTTAAATCTAAAGTGAATGAGTTGGGGAACTATTTTGATAAAATTGCTGCTTCCTTAATTTGGCTTACCTGCTCTATATGGCATTGATGTCTTTTGAATGGACTTGCAGATATATACTGCGTTCTGCATTCCCCTGATAACATCTCTTTTTTTCATGCTTCAGAAACTGGAAGACTGGATTAGTTTCAGTTAGTTCACTTAGCTTTTTAGGATTTTTTCGTCTTGTTACTACGACAGGTGTGGATTATTAGGTGGGAATGTGGGATTATATTCAGTGGGATTCTTAGAAATTTCTATTTGGCAACAAAAGTTTTGACATGCATTTGTAAATACTGCATCTTATTATCTTTAACAAGAATAATCTCCTATATGTTTTTGAAATTTGAATGTTATATCATATAGTTCTGGAAGATTTCAGACAATAATCTAACCCCCATGATCTGTAAGCCTAGCAACTATATGGCATCTATGGTAGGGTGACTGAAGCTTATTTTGCAAACACAACTCACTTAGCACTTAGGTGAAATTTGCTCTTGATTGTAGTGTGCACCTGGATTATATTCACCCGCTTTTGCTTTCCCACAACAAAGAGCAAAATTAACTTTTTCCACTGATCTTATTTTTCTTCGAAAATTCCCTCAGTTCAGATGATATCTCCAACATTGACACCCTTGTCCAAGAAACTAAAGTTCCACGGAAGATACAAGGCTAAGTAATTTTTGGGCAAAACTTAGGTGCAATTCCTTGTGCTTTTTTTTTTTACTGTTCTCCAGTTAATGCTTCAAAACATGGACTGTGTATCTGTTCGCTGGTGTTTTTAGCAAACAATCACTGGTTTTATTAGAAATGTTTGTGAGATTAAACCAGAAATCTCCAAAGCAATTGCCTTTAAACACCGCAGTTTGTCAACAAATATATTTTAAAAGGGAGACAATTCACCATGAAAATGGAAATCAAAGAAAAAGAAGCAATAAAATGGAACGCAGAAATGTAAAATGACTTGTATTGAAAGTAATAAATTGCATTAAATGTAAAGAGAATGGTGCACAAATTCACATACGTTGTACAATAATTCTTTTACTCTGTTTTCGCTGTGACTTGGAAGTTAGAGGTTCGGAACTGTGTGTTTGGTATAATAATTTGCCACCCCGATTTCTCTGTAGAAACTACTATTTATACAGAAAATAATGACTGAAATGTAAACTGCTATGGACACGTGGCTACGTCTCATTAACCAGTGATGGATTTCGTGCCACGCTCGATGCCACATACTGCCTACGTTGTATTAACCGTAGTCTTGAAATTCGCCACAACTGTTTGCCAATAACTGCTTGACGAAGTCCTGAATACACTGTCTTGTCGAATACTCTTCCCTGTCGAATTGGTGAAGACTTCTTCTGTCGAAAACATGCTGAGATGACTTAAATGTCACTTTTTCTTTCCGAAGGCATTATGAATGATCTTTAATGAAGAGTCAAACCCTATTAACTAACCACTCAAAAGCCTTATCGAAATTCTAGGCTAACAAATTGCCCCCCAAAAATATCTTTTTCGACAGCACAAGTGTTAAGGAAGAAAAAGAATATTTTTGAAGATTTCGAAACGTCACCTCCAACAACTTTGCATTAAATGGTGATAGGCAAAAATGATCATGACCTTACGCAGATAAAGCGAACCGTTTTATTGGGCCACGTCATTTGGTTGGTAGACCACGTCTTTTCAGAATCTCAAACGTGCGAAGCATCGTAACTGTGCAACCGTTGGACCTCTAACGTATAAATACGTTTCACTTCATCTTCTTCGACATCACCGAATGCGACGTCAAATTCTTCTTTGACATATGCAATTTTTTCTTTTTTAGGAAACCTAGTTGACCTAGATTTCTCCTCTTTTAACCTTTCAACTTGTCGAACTCTATCAGCCAATTGGGCCATGTCTTTTAGATAAGATGTGTCCAATTTCTTTCTGATTGAATAATCAAGACCACCAGCAGCCATTTCGACGAGTTCATGTTCAGGCACTTGTGTGAAACAACGAGCCTTCAGTAGCCTAAACCTATTCAAATAGTCATCAACAGTTTCAGGCATTTTGCGCTGAACACTGGCCAATTCTTTGAGACTAATCTTAGATTGGCCCATGTAAAACTGCGCATGAAATGCTTTTTCTAATTGCCCCCATGTGAAAATAGAACCAGGGGGTAATGTAGTAAACCAAGTAAAAACATTTTTTGTTAAAGAATTTGGGAAATATTTCATCTTCAAATTCTCATTTTGGGCTATATCCCCAGACTCAGTCAAATAACGAGCAATATGTTCGACAGTAGACTCTTTTGTGTCACCACCAAACTTAGTATATTTAGGAACTTTCCAGCCCCTTGGTAACTCAGTTTGCAACACATATTCACACAATGGTGATATGAAATTTGGCCTATGTAAGCCTACATTAACGCCATTTTGTGTCAATATAGTTTCTACTAAAGTGGCTATATTATCTTGAGCGCCAACATTATTTTGTTGCACTTGTCGAACAACTTCATCAGCGTTCTGATTTCGATTTACCAGAAAAACTTCAGGAACATGATTTGCAGTTCCCTGACGCTCACCTACATTCACTGGGACTTCGACTGGAATCGTTCTTTGGGTATTAACAGGCAATCCATTATTTACTGTGTTGGGCATCTGCCTATTACTAATATTTGGAGCCCCAAAGAAATCTGCAATTCGACCCATTTGATTGGCTAACCTTTGGTAACTAGTATTAGTATTTTGAATCAATGGATTAAAAACCGTACCGATTTGTTGGGTTAACATATTAACCATATCATGATTGCTCTCATCAACTTGTTGTCGTAAGGCAAACAAAGATTCATTGGTTAATGCTGTGGGATTTCGACCCATTACACTTTCAGAAGAAACATGTACAGGAGACATGGTCGAAATATGTGGCATTCCAGTAGGCATGCCATACGATCCAGAAGGAAATGCAGGAAAACTTACATTATGAAAATGTGGATTTAAACCACTTCCTATTGCCATATAAGGACTATGAAGTCCCATATGTGACGGCAAAGGCATAGGCATAGATGCCATGTTTGACTGCGTTGATCCAACGTTAGTCATTGATACTGGAGGAACGGTTGTTGATGATGATGGGGATATTGTTCCCACAACCATCCCTGCATTTACGTTTGCAGAGTCTACTATTGTTCCCTGTTCTTGTGAAATCACAGGATTAGAACTAGACGCATTATTAGTAGGACGAACCATTTTTCCACTTCTTAAGTACATGCAAATACAAACACATACAAGAACATAGAAAAATTATGTATTAAAGGCAAACTGTCCCACTGGGCGTGCCAATTTGTTCGCTGGTGTTTTTAGCAAACAATCACTGGTTTTATTAGAAATGTTTGTGAGATTAAACCAGAAATCTCCAAAGCAATTGCCTTTAAACACCGCAGTTTGTCAACAAATATATTTTAAAAGGGAGACAATTCACCATGAAAATGGAAATCAAAGAAAAAGAAGCAATAAAATGGAACGCAGAAATGTAAAATGACTTGTATTGAAAGTAATAAATTGCATTAAATGTAAAGAGAATGGTGCACAAATTCACATACGTTGTACAATAATTCTTTTACTCTGTTTTCGCTGTGACTTGAAAGTTAGAGTTTCGGAACTGTGTGTTTGGTATAATAATTTGCCACCCCGATTTCTCTGTAGAAACTACTATTTATACAGAAAATAATGACTGAAATGTAAACTGCTATGGACACGTGGCTACGTCTCATTAACCAGTGATGGATTTCGTGCCACGCTCGATGCCACATACTGCCTACGTTGTATTAACCGTAGTCTTGAAATTCGCCACAACTGTTTGCCAATAACTGCTTGACGAAGTCCTGAATACACTGTCCTGTCGAAAACTCTTCCCTGTCGAATTGGTGAAGACTTCTTCTGTCGAATTGAAGACTTCTTCTGTCGAAAACATGCTGAGATGACTTAAATGTCACTTTTTCTTTCCGAAGGCATTATGAATGATCTTTAATGAAGAGTCAAACCCTATTAACTAACCACTCAAAAGCCTTGTCGAAATTTTAGGCTAACAAATTGCCCCCCAAAAATATCTTTTTCGACAGCACAAGTGTTAAGGAAGAAAAAGAATATTTTTGAAGATTTCGAAACGTCACCTCCAAGAACTTTGCATTAAATGGTGATCGGCAAAAATGATCATGACCTTACGCAGATAAAGCGAACCGTTTTATTGGGCCACGTCATTTGGTTGGTAGACCACGTCTTTTCAGAATCTCAAACGTGCGAAGCATCGTAACTGTGCAACCGTTGGACCTCTAACGTATAAATACGTTTCACTTCATCTTCTTCGACATCACCGAATGCGACGTCAAATTCTTCTTTGACATATGCAATTTTTTCTTTTTTAGGAAACCTAGTTGACCTAGATTTCTCCTCTTTTAACCTTTCAACTTGTCGAACTCTATCAGCCAATTGGGCCATGTCTTTTAGATAAGATGTGTCCAATTTCTTTCTGATTGAATAATCAAGACCACCAGCAGCCATTTCGACGAGTTCATGTTCAGGCACTTGTGTGAAACAACGAGCCTTCAGTAGCCTAAACCTATTCAAATAGTCATCAACAGTTTCAGGCATTTTGCGCTGAACACTGGCCAATTCTTTGAGACTAATCTTAGATTGGCCCATGTAAAACTGCGCATGAAATGCTTTTTCTAATTGCCCCCATGTGAAAATAGAACCAGGGGGTAATGTAGTAAACCAAGTAAAAACATTTTTTGTTAAAGAATTTGGGAAATATTTCATCTTCAAATTCTCATTTTGGGCTATATCCCCAGACTCAGTCAAATAACGAGCAATATGTTCGACAGTAGACTCTTTTGTGTCACCACCAAACTTAGTATATTTAGGAACTTTCCAGCCCCTTGGTAACTCAGTTTGCAACACATATTCACACAATGGTGATATGAAATTTGGCCTATGTAAGCCTACATTAACGCCATTTTGTGTCAATATAGTTTCTACTAAAGTGGCTATATTATCTTGAGCGCCAACATTATTTTGTTGCACTTGTCGAACAACTTCATCAGCGTTCTGATTTCGATTTACCAGAAAAACTTCAGGAACATGATTTGCAGTTCCCTGACGCTCACCTACATTCACTGGGACTTCGACTGGAATCGTTCTTTGGGTATTAACAGGCAATCCATTATTTACTGTGTTGGGCATCTGCCTATTACTAATATTTGGAGCCCCAAAGAAATCTGCAATTCGACCCATTTGATTGGCTAACCTTTGGTAACTAGTATTAGTATTTTGAATCAATGGATTAAAAACCGTACCGATTTGTTGGGTTAACATATTAACCATATCATGATTGCTCTCATCAACTTGTTGTCGTAAGGCAAACAAAGATTCATTGGTTAATGCTGTGGGATTTCGACCCATTACACTTTCAGAAGAAACATGTACAGGAGACATGGTCGAAATATGTGGCATTCCAGTAGGCATGCCATACGATCCAGAAGGAAATGCAGGAAAACTTACATTATGAAAATGTGGATTTAAACCACTTCCTATTGCCATATAAGGACTATGAAGTCCCATATGTGACGGCAAAGGCATAGGCATAGATGCCATGTTTGACTGCGTTGATCCAACGTTAGTCATTGATACTGAAGGAACGGTTGTTGATGATGATGGGGATATTGTTCCCACAACCATCCCTGCATTTACGTTTGCAGAGTCTACTATTGTTCCCTGTTCTTGTGAAATCACAGGATTAGAACTAGACGCATTATTAGTAGGACGAACCATTTTTCCACTTCTTAAGTACATGCAAATACAAACACATACAAGAACATAGAAAAATTATGTATTAAAGGCAAACTGTCCCACTGGGTGTGCCAATTTGTTCGCTGGTGTTTTTAGCAAACAATCACTGGTTTTATTAGAAATGTTTGTGAGATTAAACCAGAAATCTCCAAAGCAATTGCCTTTAAACACCGCAGTTTGTCAACAAATATATTTTAAAAGGGAGACAATTCACCATGAAAATGGAAATCAAAGAAAAAGAAGCAATAAAATGGAACGCAGAAATGTAAAATGACTTGTATTGAAAGTAATAAATTGCATTAAATGTAAAGAGAATGGTGCACAAATTCACATACGTTGTACAATAATTCTTTTACTCTGTTTTCGCTGTGACTTGAAAGTTAGAGTTTCGGAACTGTGTGTTTGGTATAATAATTTGCCACCCCGATTTCTCTGTAGAAACTACTATTTATACAGAAAATAATGACTGAAATGTAAACTGCTATGGACACGTGGCTACGTCTCATTAACCAGTGATGGATTTCGTGCCACGCTCGATGCCACATACTGCCTACGTTGTATTAACCGTAGTCTTGAAATTCGCCACAACTGTTTGCCAATAACTGCTTGACGAAGTCCTGAATACACTGTCCTGTCGAAAACTCTTCCCTGTCGAATTGGTGAAGACTTCTTCTGTCGAATTGAAGACTTCTTCTGTCGAAAACATGCTGAGATGACTTAAATGTCACTTTTTCTTTCCGAAGGCATTATGAATGATCTTTAATGAAGAGTCAAACCCTATTAACTAACCACTCAAAAGCCTTGTCGAAATTTTAGGCTAACAAATTGCCCCCCAAAAATATCTTTTTCGACAGCACAAGTGTTAAGGAAGAAAAAGAATATTTTTGAAGATTTCGAAACGTCACCTCCAACAACTTTGCATTAAATGGTGATCGGCAAAAATGATCATGACCTTACGCAGATAAAGCGAACCGTTTTATTGGGCCACGTCATTTGGTTGGTAGACCACGTCTTTTCAGAATCTCAAACGTGCGAAGCATCGTAACTGTGCAACCGTTGGACCTCTAACGTATAAATACGTTTCACTTCATCTTCTTCGACATCACCGAATGCGACGTCAAATTCTTCTTTGACATATGCAATTTTTTCTTTTTTAGGAAACCTAGTTGACCTAGATTTCTCCTCTTTTAACCTTTCAACTTGTCGAACTCTATCAGCCAATTGGGCCATGTCTTTTAGATAAGATGTGTCCAATTTCTTTCTGATTGAATAATCAAGACCACCAGCAGCCATTTCGACGAGTTCATGTTCAGGCACTTGTGTGAAACAACGAGCCTTCAGTAGCCTAAACCTATTCAAATAGTCATCAACAGTTTCAGGCATTTTGCGCTGAACACTGGCCAATTCTTTGAGACTAATCTTAGATTGGCCCATGTAAAACTGCGCATGAAATGCTTTTTCTAATTGCCCCCATGTGAAAATAGAACCAGGGGGTAATGTAGTAAACCAAGTAAAAACATTTTTTGTTAAAGAATTTGGGAAATATTTCATCTTCAAATTCTCATTTTGGGCTATATCCCCAGACTCAGTCAAATAACGAGCAATATGTTCGACAGTAGACTCTTTTGTGTCACCACCAAACTTAGTATATTTAGGAACTTTCCAGCCCCTTGGTAACTCAGTTTGCAACACATATTCACACAATGGTGATATGAAATTTGGCCTATGTAAGCCTACATTAACGCCATTTTGTGTCAATATAGTTTCTACTAAAGTGGCTATATTATCTTGAGCGCCAACATTATTTTGTTGCACTTGTCGAACAACTTCATCAGCGTTCTGATTTCGATTTACCAGAAAAACTTCAGGAACATGATTTGCAGTTCCCTGACGCTCACCTACATTCACTGGGACTTCGACTGGAATCGTTCTTTGGGTATTAACAGGCAATCCATTATTTACTGTGTTGGGCATCTGCCTATTACTAATATTTGGAGCCCCAAAGAAATCTGCAATTCGACCCATTTGATTGGCTAACCTTTGGTAACTAGTATTAGTATTTTGAATCAATGGATTAAAAACCGTACCGATTTGTTGGGTTAACATATTAACCATATCATGATTGCTCTCATCAACTTGTTGTCGTAAGGCAAACAAAGATTCATTGGTTAATGCTGTGGGATTTCGACCCATTACACTTTCAGAAGAAACATGTACAGGAGACATGGTCGAAATATGTGGCATTCCAGTAGGCATGCCATACGATCCAGAAGGAAATGCAGGAAAACTTACATTATGAAAATGTGGATTTAAACCACTTCCTATTGCCATATAAGGACTATGAAGTCCCATATGTGACGGCAAAGGCATAGGCATAGATGCCATGTTTGACTGCGTTGATCCAACGTTAGTCATTGATACTGGAGGAACGGTTGTTGATGATGATGGGGATATTGTTCCCACAACCATCCCTGCATTTACGTTTGCAGAGTCTACTATTGTTCCCTGTTCTTGTGAAATCACAGGATTAGAACTAGACGCATTATTAGTAGGACGAACCATTTTTCCACTTCTTAAGTACATGCAAATACAAACACATACAAGAACATAGAAAAATTATGTATTAAAGGCAAACTGTCCCACTGGGCGTGCCAATTTGTTCGCTGGTGTTTTTAGCAAACAATCACTGGTTTTATTAGAAATGTTTGTGAGATTAAACCAGAAATCTCCAAAGCAATTGCCTTTAAACACCGCAGTTTGTCAACAAATATATTTTAAAAGGGAGACAATTCACCATGAAAATGGAAATCAAAGAAAAAGAAGCAATAAAATGGAACGCAGAAATGTAAAATGACTTGTATTGAAAGTAATAAATTGCATTAAATGTAAAGAGAATGGTGCACAAATTCACATACGTTGTACAATAATTCTTTTACTCTGTTTTCGCTGTGACTTGAAAGTTAGAGTTTCGGAACTGTGTGTTTGGTATAATAATTTGCCACCCCGATTTCTCTGTAGAAACTACTATTTATACAGAAAATAATGACTGAAATGTAAACTGCTATGGACACGTGGCTACGTCTCATTAACCAGTGATGGATTTCGTGCCACGCTCGATGCCACATACTGCCTACGTTGTATTAACCGTAGTCTTGAAATTCGCCACAACTGTTTGCCAATAACTGCTTGACGAAGTCCTGAATACACTGTCCTGTCGAAAACTCTTCCCTGTCGAATTGGTGAAGACTTCTTCTGTCGAATTGAAGACTTCTTCTGTCGAAAACATGCTGAGATGACTTAAATGTCACTTTTTCTTTCCGAAGGCATTATGAATGATCTTTAATGAAGAGTCAAACCCTATTAACTAACCACTCAAAAGCCTTGTCGAAATTTTAGGCTAACAAATTGCCCCCCAAAAATATCTTTTTCGACAGCACAAGTGTTAAGGAAGAAAAAGAATATTTTTGAAGATTTCGAAACGTCACCTCCAAGAACTTTGCATTAAATGGTGATCGGCAAAAATGATCATGACCTTACGCAGATAAAGCGAACCGTTTTATTGGGCCACGTCATTTGGTTGGTAGACCACGTCTTTTCAGAATCTCAAACGTGCGAAGCATCGTAACTGTGCAACCGTTGGACCTCTAACGTATAAATACGTTTCACTTCATCTTCTTCGACATCACCGAATGCGACGTCAAATTCTTCTTTGACATATGCAATTTTTTCTTTTTTAGGAAACCTAGTTGACCTAGATTTCTCCTCTTTTAACCTTTCAACTTGTCGAACTCTATCAGCCAATTGGGCCATGTCTTTTAGATAAGATGTGTCCAATTTCTTTCTGATTGAATAATCAAGACCACCAGCAGCCATTTCGACGAGTTCATGTTCAGGCACTTGTGTGAAACAACGAGCCTTCAGTAGCCTAAACCTATTCAAATAGTCATCAACAGTTTCAGGCATTTTGCGCTGAACACTGGCCAATTCTTTGAGACTAATCTTAGATTGGCCCATGTAAAACTGCGCATGAAATGCTTTTTCTAATTGCCCCCATGTGAAAATAGAACCAGGGGGTAATGTAGTAAACCAAGTAAAAACATTTTTTGTTAAAGAATTTGGGAAATATTTCATCTTCAAATTCTCATTTTGGGCTATATCCCCAGACTCAGTCAAATAACGAGCAATATGTTCGACAGTAGACTCTTTTGTGTCACCACCAAACTTAGTATATTTAGGAACTTTCCAGCCCCTTGGTAACTCAGTTTGCAACACATATTCACACAATGGTGATATGAAATTTGGCCTATGTAAGCCTACATTAACGCCATTTTGTGTCAATATAGTTTCTACTAAAGTGGCTATATTATCTTGAGCGCCAACATTATTTTGTTGCACTTGTCGAACAACTTCATCAGCGTTCTGATTTCGATTTACCAGAAAAACTTCAGGAACATGATTTGCAGTTCCCTGACGCTCACCTACATTCACTGGGACTTCGACTGGAATCGTTCTTTGGGTATTAACAGGCAATCCATTATTTACTGTGTTGGGCATCTGCCTATTACTAATATTTGGAGCCCCAAAGAAATCTGCAATTCGACCCATTTGATTGGCTAACCTTTGGTAACTAGTATTAGTATTTTGAATCAATGGATTAAAAACCGTACCGATTTGTTGGGTTAACATATTAACCATATCATGATTGCTCTCATCAACTTGTTGTCGTAAGGCAAACAAAGATTCATTGGTTAATGCTGTGGGATTTCGACCCATTACACTTTCAGAAGAAACATGTACAGGAGACATGGTCGAAATATGTGGCATTCCAGTAGGCATGCCATACGATCCAGAAGGAAATGCAGGAAAACTTACATTATGAAAATGTGGATTTAAACCACTTCCTATTGCCATATAAGGACTATGAAGTCCCATATGTGACGGCAAAGGCATAGGCATAGATGCCATGTTTGACTGCGTTGATCCAACGTTAGTCATTGATACTGAAGGAACGGTTGTTGATGATGATGGGGATATTGTTCCCACAACCATCCCTGCATTTACGTTTGCAGAGTCTACTATTGTTCCCTGTTCTTGTGAAATCACAGGATTAGAACTAGACGCATTATTAGTAGGACGAACCATTTTTCCACTTCTTAAGTACATGCAAATACAAACACATACAAGAACATAGAAAAATTATGTATTAAAGGCAAACTGTCCCACTGGGCGTGCCAATTTGTTCGCTGGTGTTTTTAGCAAACAATCACTGGTTTTATTAGAAATGTTTGTGAGATTAAACCAGAAATCTCCAAAGCAATTGCCTTTAAACACCGCAGTTTGTCAACAAATATATTTTAAAAGGGAGACAATTCACCATGAAAATGGAAATCAAAGAAAAAGAAGCAATAAAATGGAACGCAGAAATGTAAAATGACTTGTATTGAAAGTAATAAATTGCATTAAATGTAAAGAGAATGGTGCACAAATTCACATACGTTGTACAATAATTCTTTTACTCTGTTTTCGCTGTGACTTGAAAGTTAGAGTTTCGGAACTGTGTGTTTGGTATAATAATTTGCCACCCCGATTTCTCTGTAGAAACTACTATTTATACAGAAAATAATGACTGAAATGTAAACTGCTATGGACACGTGGCTACGTCTCATTAACCAGTGATGGATTTCGTGCCACGCTCGATGCCACATACTGCCTACGTTGTATTAACCGTAGTCTTGAAATTCGCCACAACTGTTTGCCAATAACTGCTTGACGAAGTCCTGAATACACTGTCCTGTCGAAAACTCTTCCCTGTCGAATTGGTGAAGACTTCTTCTGTCGAATTGAAGACTTCTTCTGTCGAAAACATGCTGAGATGACTTAAATGTCACTTTTTCTTTCCGAAGGCATTATGAATGATCTTTAATGAAGAGTCAAACCCTATTAACTAACCACTCAAAAGCCTTGTCGAAATTTTAGGCTAACAAATTGCCCCCCAAAAATATCTTTTTCGACAGCACAAGTGTTAAGGAAGAAAAAGAATATTTTTGAAGATTTCGAAACGTCACCTCCAACAACTTTGCATTAAATGGTGATCGGCAAAAATGATCATGACCTTACGCAGATAAAGCGAACCGTTTTATTGGGCCACGTCATTTGGTTGGTAGACCACGTCTTTTCAGAATCTCAAACGTGCGAAGCATCGTAACTGTGCAACCGTTGGACCTCTAACGTATAAATACGTTTCACTTCATCTTCTTCGACATCACCGAATGCGACGTCAAATTCTTCTTTGACATATGCAATTTTTTCTTTTTTAGGAAACCTAGTTGACCTAGATTTCTCCTCTTTTAACCTTTCAACTTGTCGAACTCTATCAGCCAATTGGGCCATGTCTTTTAGATAAGATGTGTCCAATTTCTTTCTGATTGAATAATCAAGACCACCAGCAGCCATTTCGACGAGTTCATGTTCAGGCACTTGTGTGAAACAACGAGCCTTCAGTAGCCTAAACCTATTCAAATAGTCATCAACAGTTTCAGGCATTTTGCGCTGAACACTGGCCAATTCTTTGAGACTAATCTTAGATTGGCCCATGTAAAACTGCGCATGAAATGCTTTTTCTAATTGCCCCCATGTGAAAATAGAACCAGGGGGTAATGTAGTAAACCAAGTAAAAACATTTTTTGTTAAAGAATTTGGGAAATATTTCATCTTCAAATTCTCATTTTGGGCTATATCCCCAGACTCAGTCAAATAACGAGCAATATGTTCGACAGTAGACTCTTTTGTGTCACCACCAAACTTAGTATATTTAGGAACTTTCCAGCCCCTTGGTAACTCAGTTTGCAACACATATTCACACAATGGTGATATGAAATTTGGCCTATGTAAGCCTACATTAACGCCATTTTGTGTCAATATAGTTTCTACTAAAGTGGCTATATTATCTTGAGCGCCAACATTATTTTGTTGCACTTGTCGAACAACTTCATCAGCGTTCTGATTTCGATTTACCAGAAAAACTTCAGGAACATGATTTGCAGTTCCCTGACGCTCACCTACATTCACTGGGACTTCGACTGGAATCGTTCTTTGGGTATTAACAGGCAATCCATTATTTACTGTGTTGGGCATCTGCCTATTACTAATATTTGGAGCCCCAAAGAAATCTGCAATTCGACCCATTTGATTGGCTAACCTTTGGTAACTAGTATTAGTATTTTGAATCAATGGATTAAAAACCGTACCGATTTGTTGGGTTAACATATTAACCATATCATGATTGCTCTCATCAACTTGTTGTCGTAAGGCAAACAAAGATTCATTGGTTAATGCTGTGGGATTTCGACCCATTACACTTTCAGAAGAAACATGTACAGGAGACATGGTCGAAATATGTGGCATTCCAGTAGGCATGCCATACGATCCAGAAGGAAATGCAGGAAAACTTACATTATGAAAATGTGGATTTAAACCACTTCCTATTGCCATATAAGGACTATGAAGTCCCATATGTGACGGCAAAGGCATAGGCATAGATGCCATGTTTGACTGCGTTGATCCAACGTTAGTCATTGATACTGGAGGAACGGTTGTTGATGATGATGGGGATATTGTTCCCACAACCATCCCTGCATTTACGTTTGCAGAGTCTACTATTGTTCCCTGTTCTTGTGAAATCACAGGATTAGAACTAGACGCATTATTAGTAGGACGAACCATTTTTCCACTTCTTAAGTACATGCAAATACAAACACATACAAGAACATAGAAAAATTATGTATTAAAGGCAAACTGTCCCACTGGGCGTGCCAATTTGTTCGCTGGTGTTTTTAGCAAACAATCACTGGTTTTATTAGAAATGTTTGTGAGATTAAACCAGAAATCTCCAAAGCAATTGCCTTTAAACACCGCAGTTTGTCAACAAATATATTTTAAAAGGGAGACAATTCACCATGAAAATGGAAATCAAAGAAAAAGAAGCAATAAAATGGAACCCAGAAATGTAAAATGACTTGTATTGAAAGTAATAAATTGCATTAAATGTAAAGAGAATGGTGCACAAATTCACATACGTTGTACAATAATTCTTTTACTCTGTTTTCGCTGTGACTTGGAAGTTAGAGTTTCGGAACTGTGTGTTTGGTATAATAATTTGCCACCCCGATTTCTCTGTAGAAACTACTATTTATACAGAAAATAATGACTGAAATGTAAACTGCTATGGACACGTGGCTACGTCTCATTAACCAGTGATGGATTTCGTGCCACGCTCGATGCCACATACTGCCTACGTTGTATTAACCGTAGTCTTGAAATTCGCCACAACTGTTTGCCAATAACTGCTTGACGAAGTCCTGAATACACTGTCCTGTCGAAAACTTTTCCCTGTCGAATTGGTGAAGACTTCTTCTGTCGAAAACATGCTGAGATGATTTAAATGTCACTTTTTCTTTCCGAAGGCATTATGAATGATCTTTAATGAAGAGTCAAACCCTATTAACTAACCACTCAAAAGCCTTGTCGAAATTCTATGCTAACAGTATCCAATAGAATAAACAAAATCATTTTAAATTTAATGAATTTTTTTAACCAAGTGGCTACAACACAAACAACCCGAACACCTATAGAGCAACACCTAAGTTTTTTTTCTCTAAGGTGATAGTTGGGACCTGGGATTCAGAAGTAGAGAAAATAGGGCCATCACTTGCCATTCTCTGGCTTGTCTGATTAGTTTTCGATGCCATTTGTTCTTTTTATTTTTTTTTGAGAAAAGAAGACTCAAAGAGGAAACTATATCAAACAAGATTGGGAGGAGGCCGTCGAAAACTAATCAGACAAGCCAGAGAATAGGAAGCATAATCGCAAGCAGCTTCAAATCGCAAAGAACAAAAAACGAAAACAAAATATGAAGAACAGACCTCAAATCGCGAGCACCAAAATCGTGGGAACCAAAATCGCTAGCACCTTCTTCAAATCGCGAATAGCAGAATCGCGAGAACCAAAATCGAAGCACCAAAATAGAGAGAAACAAAATCGCAGCAACAAAATGGCAAGAGAGTGATACTAATTGGAGTTATGATTTGCAGTGCTGGAGTTATGATTTGAGGCTAGGGTTTTCGATTTGGGGCTAAGTTGGAAGAGAAAGAGAGGGAGTGACAAAGACGAAGTGAAGAAGCGTGAAAACGAGGAAGGAGTGTTTTGTTTTCAATTTTGATTAGGGTTGGATCGGGTAACCTTATTTAATTCGGGTAGGTGGCCCAGTTTTATTTTTTTGGAGTGGTCCATGGACCATTTAAATGGTTTGGTTTTTTTTGGTGTGGTTAGGTTCAGTTTAGTGAAAAGGTGTGGTTCTTCCTTCTCTTTTTGCTTGAATACATTGTTGATTGTTGGTTGAGAAGTGATACCCTTCTTGAAAATATTAGAAACACTTGGCTGCGAAACGTCAACCTTTTTTCTTTTCCAAGCGTCACGGAGGTCAACTTCTTCTTCTTCTTCTACTTCATCCGATTGAGATGGAGTTCTTTTCTCAATCAATTTCTTTTGCATATCAACTACAATATACCACATTTGCTCCCGAACATTATCCGGGACAGCTCTGCACTCTTCAACATCTTTCTTTGTGCAAACTAAATGGTGCTTTAGTCGGTAAATTCCCCCGCTAGCCATCACTTTGTGACAGTATTTGCATTTAACTTTGTTTCCTTCAATAAGTGTACTGTGTGCCCAGGTTAAATCTTGTCGCTGCCCACGTGCATTTTTCGGCAAAGTTCGGCGTCTAACAGTCGTCCCAACACTTGGATTGCCAACACTTGGGGTCCCAACACTTGGGGTCCCAACACTTGGGGTTGAACCGGTTGTTGAAACAGGAGGCCTACTACCACGTCCCCTTGCAGCCATAATCTAAACAAAAACCCTGTACAGAACAGGAAGAGCATGGAAATTGGAAACCAAAATCAGAAACACACACCAAAATAAAACACAAACACTGTACAGGAGAAGAATCGCAGAAACAAACAGACAAAACACAAACGCAGAAAATGCAGGAGAAAAAAACGCAGACTTGAGACACAAACACTACTAACCTGGAAGAAAAAAACAAACACAAAATGAAACACAAACACTACTAACCTGGAAGAAAAAAACGAGACTTGAGACAGCTGGAAATGCAGGAGAAGAAACGCAGAAACGCAGGGAATGAAGAAACGCGAAACTTGCGTGAAAACCCAGTGACAGAGGAAACGAGACTTGCGTCAGTTGCGTGACTGAAAACGAACGCAGGGAGAGAGGAATGGAGTTGCGTGAGAGAGAATGAGGGCTACGAGAATCGTGGTTTCAAATTAGGGTTCAAAAACTAATTTTTTGGGTAAAAACGCAAACCGGGTCGCGAAACCCGACCCGTTTGCGCTGTCTTCACATCCACGATTCTGCATACTTTGTTCGCAATCTCGTACGATTTTACCAAAATCGCACGATTCTACTTTTTTTGCGATGCTGCTTACGATTCGAATCGCGAGGGGGTAGTAAACTCTTACAATCGGACGATTTTACGAGTAAAATCGCGATTTTAACTACTATGATTCTGTGTGCTAAGAATTACATTGACGTCTGAAGACACTAGATAGGGTAGCATTGAAGGACTCACATGGATGCAATATTTCGTGCTTGCCGAGAAACAAATGAATTTGCTAAAACAAATGCTTCCACTCCAAGATCCATCTTCAGGCTGTGAGAGGAACTGGAGTGCATTTGAGATGGTATGATTTCACATTATTAGTATATTTATTTCTCATAAGTGTTTTGTGATAGGTATTTCAATTTAGTTTTTCTAAATTGTGTAGGTCCATAGCAAGAAAAGAAACTGATTGCTGCAGCCAAAAATGAACGATCTTGTGTATGTGATGGCAAATGGAAGATTAGTTAAGAATAAGACTAAAAGGGGAAAACGGTCTCTAGATGTTGAAGATTTCAATGATGATGATTGGATCATGGGTGAAGATGAGGAAGAAAATGCACCTGAGGGTGGTGTTGATATTGTTGATTTAGATGAAGACTTGATTGGTAATGATAGGGTTGGTAGTATTAGTGCTACATCCGTTGTAGGTGTGGATGAACTTGATGTTGTTGATGATGGAGGAAATGATGGAGATGATAGAGGTGATTATGGTGAAGGTGATAATGGAGAAGATAATGTGGGAGATGATTATGTGGGAGATGATTATTTGGGAGATGATTATGGGGCATATGATATTAATGATGAGATTAATGAAGATGAAGATGAAGAGATTATGGGTGATGTGCCTAATATCAATATAAATGATTTGATGTAGGGGGCTTTATGTGATTTCTTAAACTTGGACTTTTATGTGTAAGCTTTTAGTAATTTCCTTGGAGGATTTGGTTGTTTGTTGGTTTATGTTTAACACTCCAATTCTTGATGAAATTGGTTGTTTAATTATGAGCTATATTAGTTTATATTAATATCTGCATTTCGGTAGAATCTTCCGATTCTACTTGCGATTTACGATTTTGTTTGCCCCTCCCGATTCTACAAATTTGTACAACTTTTTTTCGGTAGAATCTTCCGATTCTACTTGCGATTTACGGTTTGCGATTTCGCTATCCCCCTCCTGATTTTAAGCAAAATCTCGATTTTGACTACTATGCACAGAATGAATTTTAGGAAAGTAATTGTCTTTTGATGTTGACCAAGATACAGAAATCTATATTTACCTAGATATAGAAATGCCTTTTTCATTGAGTTCGATGATAAGTTAATAGTTTTCTTAAATCTAAAGTGAATGAGTTGGGGAACTATTTTGATAAAATTGCTGCTTCCCTAATTTGGCTTACCTGCTCTATATGGCATTGATGTCTTTTGAATGAACTTGCAGATATATACTGCCTTCTGCTCTATATGGCATTGATGTCTTTTGACATGCATTTGTAAATACTGCATCTTATTATCTTTAACAAGAATAATCTCCTATATGTTTTTGAAATTTGAATGTTATATCATATAGTTCTGGAAGATTTCAGACAATAATCTAACCCCCATGATCTGTAAGCCTAGCAACTATATGGCATCTATGGTAGGGTGACTGAAGCTTATTTTGCAAACACAATTCACTTAGCACTTAGGTGAAATTTGCTCTTGATTGTAGTGTGCACCTGGATTATATTCACCCGCGTTTGCTTTCCCACAACAAAGAGCAAAATTGATAATCCAACTTTTTCCATTGATCTTATTTTTCTTCGAAAATTCCTTCAGTTCAGATGATATCTCCAGCATTGGCACCCTTGTCCAAGAAACTAAAGTTCTACGGAAGATACAAGGCTAAGTAATTTTTGGGCAAAACTTAGGTGTAATTCCTTGTGCTTTTTTTACTGTTCTCCAGTTAATGCTTCAAAACATGGACTGTGTTTCCAATAGAATAAACAAAATCATTTTAAATTTAATGAATTTTTTTAACCAAGTGGCTACAACACAAACAACCCGAACACCTATAGAGCAACAACTAAGTTTTTTTTCTCTAAGGTGATAGTTGGGACCTGGGATTCAGAAGTAGAGAAAATAGGGCCATCACTTACCATTCTCTGGCTTGTCTGATTAGTTTTCGATGCCATTTGTTCTTTTTATTTTTTTGAGAAAAGAAGACTCAAAGAGGAAACTATATCAAACAAGATTGGGAGGAGGCCGATGACTTAATTCAGGTGATATCGTCATAGAGTTCTGGTGACAGGAGATCTTCTAAAACTGTAACTAATTTCCTACTCTGTTCTTTTTAGAAAGTCACCACTGCCAGTTAACCCAATTCCCGTTGTCACCGAAAATCGTTTCAGAAGTTGCTGTCTGGCCAGCTCTTCAACCGCCGTTACTGGAAATCAATCTCCCCTGCCAAAAAAGAGAGCAGCAAATGGCAGTGCGTGGAGAGTTTTTCGTGGGATGGTGCTTGGAGGTGATTAGCAGAACAGAGGCGACTAAAAGAAAATAACAGAGCTTCAAATTGAAACAGAGGGGTGTAAATATAGGGTTAGCAGCAGATTGGAAAGAAGTTGCATGGCTGAGGATAGTGCAGACGAAGCAATTCTAATTCGTCTTCACCCGGTGAATCGCTTGTCCGCTGGTTTCAGTTTCTGCTCTTTGCTGATCTGTACCTTTTTTCCGACACCTCTTTTGGCTTCCATTCTCTGCAAATGTGTAACCTTTTTATGATGTGTTTTTCACGTATCATGTAAATATAATGGATAGGGTAGCGTTTATCATAACTACCATATTTGTATTATTTATAACAATAACAATGTCCCCTACCCATGCTTCTATCAGTCTTTTCAGTCTTCAACCTATGCTTTTGTTGGTCACATTAGTCGTTTGCTAGGAGCTAACTTGACTAATGGAAATAGGTCAAGGACCTTTATTTGTGTTTCTTTAGTGTAGGGACTAATATGTAAAATTTTGTCAAACTTGAGGACAAAAACCAAAAGTTTGGTTAGTTTGTTAACGTTTTGAATTTGTTATGCAGATATTAGGGAATAATTTCTTTGAACTCGACTTTGATATATTGATATTAGATAATTAAGAAGAAGAAAACACTGAGAGAGATGCTTATTTGAATTTGAAAAGTAAGAATAAAAAGAATGTCGATGTGGAAGATTTCTTTAAAAAGCTATGTGGGTAGAGAGAGTTTAGCAAATGAGTGCCTTAACGTTCAAAAAAGGGGACCTCATTTAATATAATGGAGTGATTATGAGTTCTAACTGTCTAATTTCGTAGTTCGAGTCATTCTTTAGAAAGCCAGTAATGTTTTTGTTTTTAATTACATAGTTCTTGTTATGCAGTTTTGCTTATTTACATATCGAGTATAATTGTCTAATTCACGATGTTCTCTAAGAAGCCACTATTGATTAATCCTTGTTATATAACATGTGAGTGAATATGGTGTGCATTGGAATTTCTTTTTCACACTCGCTGCTATCTCAGTCCTTACTTCCTTCAGCATTATTTTGTTGGCTCTATCTTGATTAGTGTTCAATTTATATTTATGCAATTGAATCTTTTTGAGCTAATCTGGCTTACAAAATGCAGCTGTATGGATTTTGATAAAACACAAATTAGTCTGTCATATCATGGTTGCGATCCAATTCTCACATCCAACAATTGCGTGTACCATTCCTTTTCTAATTCAGCTATTTATTCTTAAGAGGCTATTTATGTTGGGAACATCATTGCTTGATTTGAGAACTTGATGTTAAGATTGTAAGGAACTTGATCTAAGTTTAATCCTACGGATTTCTCAATCAGTATCATCATCCTAATTTCACAGCATGTCATTCTTGAGTTATAGCAAACGTTGTAATTGCTAATTTGGCACCTTATTTTGGATCTGGTTTCAATATTTAATCTGGTTGTCACCCATTTTTCAGCTATTATCAATACTAATGCTGGCTGATTTTATGCCTGGAAGTAAAACTTCAATACTTGAAGAAGCATTGAATATATCGAAACTTACTGGCCACATTTCTTCTGGTGAGCAATATATTCTTAGTGAACATAAGTCTCTCTCTCTCTCTCTCTCTCTCTCTCTCTCTCAATATTAAATGAAGTTATAATTTCCTGTAAATAATTTGTATGCAGGCAAATATCCTCACTGGGTTGGTAAACCTATCTGTTGATACCCTCTCTACGTCATCAACCACAGCTTTTTTTATCTTACTTGTCTATGCATATATTTTATCAACTGTGATTGGAATTGCAGATTATTTTGGTATGAAGCTAAAATTTTGGTGAGGGAACCATTTGATACACTGTAGTTTGTTGTATTAGTGTCATTATTATTTATTATAAAAACAAGATTTCTTTTTTATCTATATCATGAATTGAATCTAGAACTCGTGTGGCAATTATGATTGGCAGTAAAAAAGACAAATATAATCTTATTGAGATTTCATATTAAGGAGACCCATTTCCTTGACCCAAAAAAAGGACAGCCATTACCCTGCACATGCAATGGTATGCTATTTCAGCATATAGATAGTGATTGACCACTCAGAAAAAAATGCAACTTACAACTCATACTTTAGTGTTTTTGTGTGTTTGCTATGCTTCCTTTTCATGCCTAGTTGTTTTTGCATCCCTTTAGTAGTTCAGAATACAGAGTGAAACAGTGATGTGATGAAGGGGTAAAAGTAGCATCAATCTCTTCTCCTAGGCAACATAAAATGTGAATTATGGGGATCTGAGTTTGTAGCTGATGGCTGGCTGAGGCTATGTGCTTTTTCGAGAAGGGTGGGTAGCTTACACAGTTCACATGGTTAATCCAGCAGAGTCTGACAATTTGGACCACGGTCCTAGCTCTATATTCTGTCCTTTCGTGTGTCCTCATCGTCATATAAGGCTAAATTCTGGTGTTTATAATATCTCTATTTTTATATTACAATACATGCACACCGAGGCAAGTCCTGTTAACTTACACAGGAACACCATAATTTACTAGTATAAAAAATGCTTTTTATACATCCGATGAAGAAAGGGAGAAGTAAAAATTTTTGAAGGCAGTGAAAAAAATTTGTGTAAAATTTTTAATGTACTGTCACTTATACTAAGATCTTTGTGATGTCACGGGTTTGAAAGATTTTCATTGTTGTAATGAAGGTATAATTTAAAAACAGTTTAGTGTAGTAGTTTTGGTAGATAACAATGACGAAGTTCTAGTTAATTTGAGGAAAATCAAATTAAGTCGACCTAACGTTTCAAACCTACTTTAATTTGGATTAAAGTTGAAAAATGATGTATCTGATGGTTCTTAAGGCTCATCACAACCAGCAAAGTCGACATTATTAGGTTTGACATTTTTTGTGGTTACTGGGATCACCACTTTGTGTGAATGAGTTTACAAGTGGTGCTTGTGGTTAAAAAAATGACGCATTTGATATTAGGGCTTGTTTGGAGGAATTTATTTGAACATATGTAATGTTATAATCACTTGAGCACATATAAGAAAGTTTACGACCTAGAGCGTGTGGTTCAGCGGTTGGGGCTAAACCTCTCTTAACCAAGGATTGGGGGTTCGATCCCCGCTTTGGGTACGGAGCAGTGTTAAAACTCTGGGCCAGCTGTCCTGTCCCTCGAGGCACCTACAATGAGCAATGGATTAGTCACTACTGTCCGTGCGGTGGATACCCGGGTTTACTCAAAAAAATATAAGAAAGTTTACAAAAAATATCATGACCCATGTATAAGTTACATTAAGCTCTTCAAAATAACTTATATAACTTATATAAAAATAATCAAACCGCGTTTTCTCTTTGATTATATAGCTTATTTTTATAAATAAGTGTTGAAATAATAAGCACTTAGCGCTTGACTAAATTATTTTCCAAACAATGCCCAACTCAAGTTGAGTATTATTGACAAAAGAAAATACTAAGAAAGATTTTTTGATCAGTATACTAACAAAGGTTTAGTTACTTATTTGTTTACCTTTGACATTTTTTATCTTTTAACTTTTTTTCCAAAAAAGAAAACTCAATTTAATGACCTAATGAGTTGGTCAATTACATTGCTAAAAACACTATTAAACCCAAATGGTTGAAAGCTGAAATAATTTTCTAACCCATTTGGATTTATTTTCCCTCAAAAAATCCAAACAAAACCAAACCTTAACTACTAATAAGCTACGTGGATCAATCTTCACCATAGGATATTCAGCAACAACAATTTCTTTTGTTCATATGCTATATGGCTTTGACATGTAGAATGATATATCAGTGTATCATCACATATACATGCAATAGTTTTTATCTAAATTATTTATATATAGAATCTCATTCATTTCTGCAAACCCCAACACAGATTTGAATGTGAAGAGTAGCTATTAACACAGCTCCTTATATTGTTTTTATGCATATTTCTATATAGATTTGGGTCCCCACTTTCCTTCTCTCTCTCATTTTCATTGCAGTCTTTGACAGCATCTACAAAATTAGGAAGGATTACCAAAGCAAAACTTTTCATTTTACTACTTACAACTTTCTGATTCCTGAAAAGCTCTTCACCTTTTCTGATCCTTCTCACGTGTTCTATAATCTATTCTATCTATCAATTTTTATTACTCTTTTTTCTTAACCTAATATTTAACTTTCAATGTCATGTTCTATTTAAAAGCATCTGAAGAAGACTTTTTGTGTAATGTTTTAGAGTTAGATAGCAAAAAGTGTAGTTAATGATGGCTTTGGAAACACTTTGTAATTCATCAAATGATTTTTCAAATTTCATTATCTATGATACTATTTCTGCTACCCCATTTGATAACACTTCAGAAGCTAGTTTCTTAGATAATAATGTAGTGAACTATCAAGAACATGAAGCTGCAAAATTTGATAATTGTGAAGTGATTATGAAGAACAGAAAAAGAGAATCATGTGAGTTGAAGAATCAAGTGGTGCAAGGGAGAAAGAAGAGGAGAAGAAAGCCAAGAGTTTGTAAGAACAAAGAAGAAGCTGAGACACAGAGAATCACTCACATTACTGTTGAAAGAAACCGTAGAAAGCAAATGAATGAACATCTTGCTGTTCTTCGTTCACTTATGCCTGAATCTTATGTTCAAAGGGTTTGTCACTTTTTTCATTCTCTATCTCTTTATCTCATAAAGATTGTATTTTTTTTTAGTTGGAATTTTTCACATATTATAAAAAAGTTATTTTTTTTCCTTAAATAGGATAATGATGGAGTAATACAACACAATAGTATTCAAAATTTTATGATTATTATTGAGGTGGAATCCAAAATAATATCCTGTTTGAAAGTTACCAAAAGGATAATGTTCTTAATATTTTAAATCGCGGTCACAATCGCGATCCTTAATATTGTAGAGAATCGTAGTTAAACATGTATGTTGTAATCCGGACAATAAAAACTTTGATGTTAAGACCTAAATCTAAGTCCACTTCTTGTGATGCAAAATAATTGATATTATTAACATTGAAAACAAACATGTTTTTTTAAGGTAAAAAAAACACAAACATGTTTTACATAGGCAATTTGAGAAGTTTCATATATAAATGTTTTTTATTTTATTTTTTTATTTTTTCTCAATGGATGATTATTTGTTTAATATACGAATTAATAATTCTCTGTTTTAAATAGGGTGACCAAGCTTCAATAGTGGGGGGAGCTATAGAGTTTGTGAAGGAGCTAGAGCATCTTTTACAGTCACTTGAAGCTAGAAAGCTGCAAATTTTACAACAACAAGTAACACAAAACAATGATGATAATGCCATAATTTCCAAACTCATGCAACCACCTTTTGCACAATTTTTTGTGTATCCACAGTACACATGGTCCCAGAATCCTAACAAGTACACATCAAAGACCAAAGCTGCTGCTATAGCTGATATCGAGGTTACTTTAATTGAGACTCATGCAAATCTTCGAATTCTTACTCAGAGAAGATCTGGACAACTTACAAAAATGGTTGCTGGTTTTCAATCACTTTTCCTCACTATCCTTCATCTTAATGTTACTACTATTGACTCTTTGGTGCTTTACTCTATCAGTGCTAAGGTATGTAACAAAATGAGTCTTTTCCTTGTACAAAAAAATTATGCCCTTGTCAAAGTTTTGATGGTCATATGCATTCACGCCACGATCTTTGATATTATGGAGAATCACAGTAAGTTTGGTTGATCAGACCATAATTACAGTAGATGTGGCAACGTCAAAAACTAAGATGATGCCACCTAAATTATCGTTGTCGACTTTTTTTCCTTCAAAAAACCTAACTCTTGTATTAAAAAGTTTTTAAATTGCAATTAACGGTCGTAGTGCGACATTTTAGATTGTAAAAAGTTGCGGTCAAATGTGACCGGTGCACAATCGTAACATCATCAAAAACCAAGATGTTGCGATCTAGATTGTGGTGGTGGACTTTTTTTTATAATTACGTTAATGATTTTTTGATAATATATAAAACCATGACCCTTTTATTAATTATGTAAATAGATTCTTTGCTAATATATGAAACCTTGACCATTGGATTGTGTTTTTATTATTATTAATTTTTTTTTGGTTATGAAGGTTGAAGAAGGATTCCAACTAGGTTCAGTAGAAGGGATTGCAACGGCAGTACACCATTTACTTGGAAGAATTGAGGAAGAAGCTTCCATATGCTGTTGATAAGGTTCATCTAAGGGGCACACATGATTTTAATGAAATGACCAAATCAACCCTCAACCCACATCTAGAGAGAGAAGAATGAAATAGAATATTTGATGATCATGGCTTGAGTTTTTGTTTTTATTTGTTTGGTGTCCAGTTAATTTTAACTATGATGGTGTTTTAGCCCCTTCAAGTACAACTTGTTTGGAAATGGTTTCCACAAAATATACAACCAAATGGAAAAGTGCTGACAGTTTATTTAAGGTTGTTTTGCAACTATGTGTGTTTTTTGGTTACCATGTCATTGGGGCGTAGTTTCCACCGGCTTTGTCGGTGACTAATTTACGCCGGGGAACTTGATTGGTCACGAGTTTCCGGCTTTGTTGGTGACTAATCTCCCCTCCAAACAGAGTTTTTGCCACATCCAAGATTCGAACTCGAGACCTTGGGGTGGGATCCAAGTTCAGTTACCACATTGACCAACCCTTATTGGTTGCAACTATGTGTGTGCTTGATTTTGCGGTGATTTTGGATAGTTTAAAAAAAGTGATTTTATCAATTCATATAGTTTAGATCAAAGCTGCTTTTGAGCGTAAACTTACAAATATAATCATGACAAATTTTAAAAAATAACAAAAATAAATATAGTAAAGGGCAATGAATATGCAAATATATAATGCTTAAATCACTTTTACGTCACTTTAGAAGCTACAACTTCCAACTTCTAGTAGAATCAATTCTAGAGAAATAAAATTGATTTTAAGTGAAAGAACCAAATATCAATTTTGCACTGCTAAATCACTTTTAGCCTTTCAAACTTATTTAGGGGTGATAATCATCTAGGCCATGATTTTTCCATTACATTATTTTTGAAATATCTCATATTTTATTGATTGAAAAATTATTAATATCTATTTGAAATGTTGAACTCAGTTTTTTTTTTATAAGCAATGTTAGTGGGGGTGGAGAATGTTAGTTTCCTGGATTTGAATAAGCAATGTATTTTTTTTTGATAAGCAATGTATTTCTTTTGATAAGCAATGTATTTTTTTTTCTTACACTCTTTTGGTGCACTCATTTGATATCTCTTAGCTTGCCAACTGAGCTACCTACTTTGATGCACTCTATTACTGGCAAATAGAATATAGAAGCCAAACTTAATAATCATTTTGAAACAGTTAATTGATGAATCGATACAACTAAGGAGGATTTGTCTTATAGTTATATTAAAGAAAACAAAATTTTCCCATGTTGGTTGTTTGGCTACATTTAAAAGGTTTTGTTTTCTTTTGGTTATGGACAGAGATAGTGAAACTTGTACAATGCGGTATGATTTCCCCAGCAAGATAATATAAGCAAACTTTGTCCTTGCTTAATGAATGTGAGCCACGTGTATAAGACAAAATGGGGTGGTGGCGCAGTTGGCTAGCGCGTAGGTCTCATAGCTTCTGAGTTATCCTGAGGTCGAGAGTTCGAGCCTCTCTCACCCCAAAAATCTATTTTATAATTTATCAATAAAAAAAAAGAATGGTTCTTTTTTATAATTTATCACCAAAAGGGCACGGGAGCTTGCTTGCTTTAAAGACAACATTTTGGATTTAAGTGGTGTTGCAATCGGTGGTTGGCTTGAGTGTTACAAACACTAGGTACATTGATTTGATAGAGCTTTTGTGAGAACAAAAACAGGTTAAGTAACTGAAGCAACTCAGTTGTTGGAATATTAAAAATGACTCATATTTGAGGGGGTGCCATAAACAAGAATTGATAGTGCCGAAAGCCACTTCTCTTTATTGGAAACTAGTATTTTACCCGTGCGTTATGGTCGGTGTATTGCCATGAAGTCATAATAGTAATTTGGAAGATAATCATAAGTTGTGAACAATGTCCAAAATGTATGATTTGAAATTCAAAGTGGAAAGAGATTGACAATCAGAATTACATTGATCCATAATAATGTATTTGGACATTAGAGGTAAAATATGCATTCCCGTTGACACTCTCGTTTGTATACTCGTTGACCCTCCCGTTGGCGCTCTTGTTACCTCTCCAGTTGCCACTCCCGTTACAGCTCCCATTGCCAGTCTCTCGTTACCTCTCTTAGTGATTAAATTGATTGATTTTAATAGTTTTAATAGAGAGATTATAGTAAATAATAAATTTTAGATGGAGTAAAAATGAAGAAAAAAAAATAAGATTTTTTAAAATATGCATCCACGTTGGCGCTCTGTTGGCGCTATCCTTGCCTCTCTTGTTCCCACTCATGTTCTCGTTGTCGCTCTCGTTGTCGATTCCATTGCCAGTCTCGCATTGCCGCTCTCGTTGTGTTGCAAATTTTGTCATTTAGGGGTGAATTTACTAAAATAGTTGTGTTGCAAAAGGTTAAAACAAAATCGGTATCTACTTATAATATTAATAATGGAGTAAAAGGTAAAATATGCAGCCCCGTCGCTCTCGTTCCCTCTCTTGTTGGCACTCTCGTTGGCGCTCTCGTTCTCTCTCTTGTTGGCACTCCCGTTGCCGCTCTCATTGCCGATCTCGTTGTCAGTCTCCCGTTGCCGCTCCCGTTGCCACATGTTTTCTCCTTTTTTCTATATAATTTAATATTACAATTGTTAGTGGTTAAATTGATTGATTTTATTTATTAAATGAAAAATTGATTGATTTTAGTAGTTTTAATAGAGAGATTATAGTAAATAGTAAATTTTAAATTATTTAATTATTGTTAGTAGTAGTTAAAGTGATTAATTTTAGTAGTTTGAGTAAATTATAGAAATAGTTAAAAAAATTATGGTTTTAGTAAAAAAAACTGACAAAAAAGTGATTTTTTATGGAAAGAAAAACTGAAAAAAAATTTGGAAAAAAAGCTGAAAAAAAGTTGGTTTTAAAATTTGCTGTTTTTTGTCCTTTTGGTGCGCCAGTTGCAGCTTCTGATTGCAGTTTTCAATCAGTTTTTTGTCTCTCACTTTTTTGTCCCTCTATAGTTGCCACTCCCGTGGCCTTTCCCGTTGGCGCTCTCGTTGCCACTCCCATTGGCATTCTCGTTGCCACTCCCATTGGCATTCTCGTTGCCACTCCCATTGGCGCTCTCGTTGCCACTCCCGTTGGCATTCCCGTTGGCATTTTACTCTTTTTTAGTAATTATAAAATACTTATTTGGTAATTTTTTGTAGTGGTTAAATTGATTGATTTTAACAAAAGTAGTTAAATTGATTAGTTTTAGTAGTTATTTTGTAATTTTTGGTAGGGGTTAAAGTTTTTTTACAATTCTTTTTTTGACAATGGATAGTGGCTAATTGATTTATGGTGACTAATTATTTTATTAACTAGTACTATACCCGTGCATCTACACGGGCCGATCACGTTACGTCATACGATTACCTCAAATAAAAACGTTAGTTTGAAATCTCATTAATCTAAAATCAATTGTAAAATATAGAGGATGACTTGCATACGGACAGGTGCTGTCGTGTTCTTTTTAGGAATGAATTTAGACAGTATTTAAATAGTCTGAACATTACCCCGTGAAAATAAAAAAAAATTTAAAGTAAATAAAAAAGGAGTTTCAAATAAAAAATTGATAAATATTAAAACTAAAAATGTAAAAGTATCTATCATTTAAAAACAACATGTGCATTTATCCCGTGTATTTTTATATATCAGTGCAGTGTTTTTTTATATATCAGTGTTGTTATCCCATGTTTTTTTATATATCAGTGCAACTATGAACTATCCCGTGTTTTTATATATATCATTGCAATTATCCCCGTATTTTTTTATATATCAGTGCAGTTGTCCAGTGTTTTTTTATGTATCAGTGCAGTTATCTCATAGTTTCAATGACTATTTAAACAATAATATTTAATGACTATTTAAACAATAATATTGAATGACTATTTAAACAAATATTTATCCCGTGTTTTTTTTATATATCAGTAACAATTATTTGTCCTTTTTTAGGTATTAGTGACAAATGTTTGTCGCGTGTGTTTTAAATATTAATCAGTTTAAATAGTCATTAAGCCTTCGTGTTTTTTAGATAGTAGTTTTCAAAAACTATAATTATCAATGGCAAATATTAATCCCGTGTTTTTTTATATATCACTGCAGTTATCCCCGTGTTTTTTAAATATCCGTGCAGTTATCTGGTAGTTTCAATTGATTATTTTAGTTGATAGTAGATTATGGTAGATAGTAAATTTGTTAGATAGTAGATTATCAATAAGAAATAATTGTTTTAAATATTAATTAGTAATTTAAATAGTCATTAAGTCTGCTTATTTTTTAGATAGTAGGTTTGTGGTAGTAGGTTTCAAAAAATTTAATTATCAATGACATATATTAATCTCTTGTTTTTTATATATCAGTGCAGTTATCTCGTAGTTTCAATTAATTATTTTAGTTGATTAATAGATTATAGTAGATAGTAAAAGAGAGATAGTAGATTATCAATAAGAAATATTTATTTTAAATATTAATCGGTAGTTTAAATAGTCATTAAATACTATTGTTTTTTAGATAGTAGATTTATACTAGTCTTCAAAAAATTTAATTATCAATGACAAATATTAATCCAGTGTCTTTTTATATATTTGTGTAGTTATCTCGTGTGTTTTTATATATCATTGCAGTTATCTCATAGTTTCAATTGATTATTTGAGTTGATTAGTAGATTATTGCAGTTATCCCGTATTTTTATATTAGATTATTTGAGCTGATTAGTAGATTATAGTAAATTATTGCAGTTTTCACGTGTTTTTTTAAATAGTAGTTTTATAGTAGTTTTCCAAAATTATAATTATCACTGCAGTTATCCCGTGTTTTTTATTTATCAGTGCAGTTATCTCGTAGTTTCAATTGATTATTTTAGTTGATTAGTAGATTATAGTAGATAATAAAAGCTAGATATTAGATTATCAATAAGAGATATTTGTTTTAAATATTAATTACTAATTTAAATAGTCATTAAGTTTTCTTGTTTTTTAGATTGTAGGTTTATAGTAGTGGTCTTCAAATTTTTTAATTAAAGTAGTGTTTGTATAAATTTAGAAATTTAGTTAAAAGAATTAAAGTGAAGTGATAAGAGAAAGAAAATAATTATTTATGGGAAAAGTAAAGTAAAAAGAAAAAAAAAAGGAAGAAATGGAGTGTAAAAGAAAAGTGAAAAGGAAGAAAGAGAGTGTAAGAAGAAAGAGAAAAAAGGAAGAAAGAGAGTGTAAGAGAAAAGTGAAAAGTAAGAAAGAGAGTGTAAGAATAAAGAGAAAAAAAAGAAGAAATAGAGTGTAATGACATTTTTACCCTAAAAAATTTGAGGTGTCTTTTAGATAGAATGGGGGTATTGGTAAAATCATATGTGGTGAATTTGTATAAATCTATAGTAGATAGTAGATAATAAAAGTTAGATATTAGAATATCAATAAGAGATATTTGTTTTAAATATTAATTACTAATTTAAATAGTCATTAAGTCTTTTTGTTTTTTAGATTGTAGGTTTATAGTAGTAGTCTTCAAAATTTTTAATTAAAGTAGTGTTTGTATAAATTTAGAAATTTAGTTAAAAGAATTAAAGTGAACTCATAAGAGAAAGAGAATAATTATTTATGGGAAAAGTAAAGTAAAAAGAAATAAAAGGAAAAAAGAGAGTGTAAAAAAAATGAAAAGGAGGAAAGAGAGTGTAAGAAGAAAGAGAAAAAAGGAAGAAAGAGAGTGTAAGAGAAAAGTGAAAAGTAAGAAAGAGAATGTAAGAATAAAGAGGAAAAAAAGAAGAAATAGAGTGTAATGACATTTTTACCCTAAAAAATTTGACGCGTCTTTTAGATAGAATGGGGGTATTGGTAAAATCATATGTGGTGAATTTGTATAAATCTATTTAAAAATTTAGTTAAAAGAATTAAAGTGAACTGATAAGAGAAAGAGAATAATTATTTATGGGAAAAGTAAAGTAAAAAGAAATAAAAGGAAGAAAGAGAGGGTAAAAAAAATGAAAAGGAGGAAAGAGTGTAAGAAGAAAGAGAAAAAAGGAAGAAAGAGAGTGTAAGAGAAAAGTGAAAAGTAAGAAAGAGAGTGTAAGAATAAAGAGAAAAAAAAAGAAGAAATAGAGTGTAATGACATTTTTACCCTAAAAAATTTGAGGCGTCTTTTAGATAGAATGGGGGTATTGGTAAAATCATATGTGGTGAATTTGTATAAATCTATAGGAGATTTTAGTAGTTTGAGTAGATTATAAAAATAGTGAAAATTGATTTATAGTGACTAATTGCTTTTATAAAAATATTGACAACCGTTTTTTAAAAAAAATTAAAAAAAGTAGTGTATAATTTTTTTTTAAAAAAAATCAGATTTTTTGAAAAAATTTGAATCTAAAAAAAATGTATTGGTACTGTAGCGCATCAGAAACGTCACTGTAGCGTACTGTAGAGTGACATAAGCAGTATTGTAGCGCGTCAGAAACGTCACTGTAGCGCACTGTAGTGATACTGTAGCATTTTGTCTTTATGTGGTGAATTGTCTATTTTGCCCCTAAATTGTGACAAATGTCAAAATTTGGTGATGTCTAAAAATGTAAATGTGCTAGCACATGTTTTGATTATATAGAAAGTAGACGATGGATAATAATCTATGACTCATATTTGACTACAAAGTTAGATTGTGCATTTTAAACGATTAAAAGCCCAAATCCATAATCACTAATTTAAATACCTCAAAAAGTTGTAGTGGGTTCAGTTTTATACGTAGTTTGCTTAAACAGTTGGGTTTGCTTAAACAATTCATATTAAAAGGAGTACTAGGGATACCACAACCCTTACCTATACAAAAGCGTAATTTGAATCTCTCTCTCTCTCTCTCTCTCTCATGTGATCAAGAGTTCTATGAGCATGTGGAAGGAAACTACAAAGAATCTTCAGCTTTGTTTGATTTTGAAAATCACACAATTTTAATTGCTTTATTAAAGAAACAAATAAATGCTTTAATGCCTATAGAATTGTTTCTTTTTAATTAAGATTTTACATTAATGTAGATTTGGTTTATACCAAATTAGAATATTAGGTCAATTGGGACTAGGTCCTTATATATTGTAATGCATTTTATGAAATAGAAGAGTTGAATGTTGAGTAAAAATTTAGAGATGTGTCTCTATGGTACTTTCTGAGCCGTTATCCGAGCTTATCGCCTTGTCGTGGCACTCATTTAGACTTATCAACTGGAACCACCATAGCCAATTGTGGCGTCTCCACGACTTATCGATCGATCTTCCATCTCCGCTCGTGGTGTCTCCATCACTTTTACCTTCATGGCTTTCGAGTTAGTCAACGACGACTCTGAGGATCGTATCACGTGGTTATCACAGCTTAGGTTTTTTTTTGTAAGCAAAAATTGTATTAAGGGGAATACAAGGGGTACTCTAACCCATATACATACAAAGGGCCTCGTTAAAATCTCCTGGGGCCAAAACTCGCTGGGAAAAAGACTCCATGAGGAAAGAAAGTGCCCCTGAGAGATCCAAAAGGAACATTACAACTAACAAAAAAACCTAAAAAACACTACCAAAACCACCCACCCACCCAGGGCTGACAATGAACCGAACCAACTCGAACATAGTTTGAAACTCGAATCGATAAATAGCTCGTTGATTTGGTTCATGAACCAAATGCGCTGAAAATTGAGCTCGTTAAATAAATAAGCCAAACTTGAGCAAGGTATAGTTCGACTCGTTTGGTTCATGAATCAGCTATATATATATATATGTGTGTGTGTGTGTGTGTGTGTGTGTGTGTGTGTGTGTGTGTGTGTGTGTGTGACTCTACCATTTTAATTTCAATATGATCTCTGTTATGCATTCTAGGTTTCTAGAGCAAGGTTTTTTGTTTATTGATTGGTGCATTTTGTTTAGCACTAATTATTATATCATTATACAATTCTCAAATTATTTTATTATTACACTTGTTTATATTTTTTATTAAACTCATGAGATAGGTAAACAAAAATATTATAATTATATTTAACTAATTGAATTCAAAACTACTAATAAATTGCTATTTTAAAATGTCAAAAATCTAGAATTTTTTGGTTTTTTTTACAAAAAAAAGCTTTTCTTAACTTTTTATTCCTGCAAGCCGAGCTAACGAGCTGAACCGAGCGGCTAGCGAGCTTGAGTCGAGTCGAGTTGAACTGAAAAAAAGGTTCATGTGGAACTCGAATCGAGCTACGAACTGAGCCGATTCTTATCGAGTCGAGCTGAACCAAGTTCAACTCAGCTCGACTCATTTCCAACCCTAGCCCACCCAACCAAGAAGGTAAACAAAAGATGATGCCACACCACTAGTACACCTGACAGACACCAACAAACCCAACAGATACCATGAAGAAACTTACCCAAGAAACCAAAGAAGACAAACAGCAGCAACACCACGGCCATTCTGAAACACCACCGGGCGCATAAAACCAAAATCATCAACTAACTCCGCACAATCCAGCCACACCTGAACCAAAGTGCCTTTAACCAAACACCACAAGTGTAGCGCCTATCCAATCAGCACCTGACCAAATTACAAGAGAAGGATTCAAGTTAAAGATAATATTCCACCAATCTGAAACAATACAATTGGACTCTCTTCCCAACTTGCAAAAGAACCAACCCCAAGAGAAGTATTTTGCCTTATTCACTACACTATTGTCATAAGGTGCTTGCCCATTAAAAGCAACAGAATTCCGCTCTGACCAAATGCACCAAACAATAAATAGCCAAATAAGTCTGACAACCCTCTTGTGTCTCTTACCCTGCACAAATTTAGTGAAGATAGTAAAATGATCAATACCAACCAAGTCTTCCTCCATTTGCACTCTCATCCAGGCTAGAACAACCTGCCAAATTTTCTAAGCAAAAGAACAATGAAAAAACAAATGGGGTATACTTTCACCAAACTGCCTACATATATGGCATTCCCCAAGCTGTGGATCTAATAACACTCCCATGGACAAGAGATTATCCACAATAGGCAACCTCCCTAGGAAAAATCTCCACCAAAAAATAATCACCTTGGATGGCACTGGGACCTTCCACAACACCGATAAAGTTTTCAATAATAAAGCATCATAAGGGAGCATCTGCGAACTAGACAAAATATGTTGATAACAAGATTTAGCAGTAAACAATGTAAGCCCGTAGCATTCCCAGAACCAAACACCCTTACTATCCTTGGTTAGTTTCACTTCTTGAAGGATTGCATAGAGTAAATCTGCTTCAGACCGTTCTTCTTCAGATAGTTGACGAGACCAAGAAAGATTCCACCGCCAACAAGAGTCCTCTCAATAACCGATCCCCGACACCAAAGACATTTGTTGCGTTGAAAAAACATAGAAAACGGGAAAATGAAGCTCTAAAGAAGAAGAACCAATCCACTTTGATTCCAGGACAAAATGGTCGACCCCTCCTGCAACCCACAACCCATCGCTGATTCAAAGAAATTACGATCCAAAGGTAAGTCATCGCCCAATTTAATTAAATCCCACCACCATAAAAAATCATTTCTACACGATCTATTAGAGTCAAAACTAGTAGCGGGAGAAGCTAGATAACCATAACGGAAAGAAAGAAGGTCCTTTCAAACATCATTCAAATCATTTATACACCTCCATTTTCATTTAGCTAACAAACATATGTTGAAAGCCTCCAAGTTCTTCACCCCTAACCCACCCCCCCTTCTTAGATTTACAAAATAGAGTCCTAGGCCACCTAACTAATTTTCCTTTCTCCTTCAATCGACCCCCAAATAAAATCTCGCTGAATACTAATCAAATCTTTAATGACTACCTTTGGAGCTTTATAGAATGAGATGAAATATAGAGGAATGTTATTAAGCGACAAATTAATAAGAACCACTCTACCACCAAGAAGCCAACCTTTTACGCATAGAGTCCACCACATGTTTCCAGGAACCCCGTCTCCTCGGGTTTGCTCCCACCAGTATCCCTAGAAACCTGAAAGGAATAGAGGCATCACAACAGGAGAGAAAAGTGGAGGCTGCTTCCATAAACCGGTCTGGCACATTGATCCTTATCAGATTGCTCTTGAAAAAATTAACTTTCAATCCTGATACCAATTTAAAACTCCTGAACATTGATTCAATACTCCACAAATTCGACCAAGATCCCTTACCCAACATAATAGTATCATTAAAAAATTGCATTAAGGAATACTTGAGGTTAGGGGCCACCTCATAACCCTCAAAACTGCCTAACTGAATAGCCTTCTGCACCAAACCTATCAGACGTTCTGCCACAATTAGAAACAAGAAAGGAGATAGCAGATTTCCTTGTCTAAGACCTTTTGCATTCGAAACTCAGAGGTCGGACTTCCATTAACCAACACCGACATAGAACTAGAAGTTATACAAGCAAGCATCCACCCAATCCACACCTCATCATAACCCATCCGACCCAACAGACAATTATCCTTCCTCCGCTTTTCCAAGTCAACTACCTCATAAAAAAAAGACCCCATCCAAATTTTTCCGACGTGGAATGAAAGCAGATTGACACGGGGAAATAACCTTTGATATCACCTTCTTCAACCTGGAAGCACGAACTTTAACCAAAATTTTGTACAGGTTGCCAATCAAACTAATAGGCCGATACTCAGTTAGGTCTAAGGGTTATCTTTCTTAGGGATCAGAGCAATAAAAGAAGCTGAGATAGCTTTAGGCAAGACACACGTGGTCTGAAACTCCTGAATGAAACCCAAAACGTCCTCCTTCACCACATCCCATCAATCCATAACGAACCGCAGATTGAAACCATCAGGACCAGGGCTTTTATTTCCATCGCACCCCACACTGCTTCTTTAATTTCCTCTTCAAAAACAGGGGCAGGTAGAAGAAAATTTTCCCCTGCACTGATCTTCTTAAACTCAACACCCTCGAGGGTTGGTCGCTCAAAGTTCACATCAATGTATGAATTCTCGAAAAAATTCCTAACCTCTGATTTGATCTCGTTAACCTATCCAATCGGGCACCATCCTCCTCTACCATCAAAATATTATTTTTTCTTCTCCGAGATTGTAAGCAAGCATGAAAATACTTGGTATTATCATCCCCTTCTTTGACCCATCTAACTCTGGATTTTTGTCTCAGGAAATTGTCCTTTAAAATAAGATTATTCCAAAGAAAAGCTGCCACTTCTTTTTTCTAAAGCACCACATTACCATCTACCACACCATCTATCCCCCAAGTCTAGCTCATTCATCTCAGACACAATATTCTCAATTTTCAGATCCAACCACCCAAACACCTCTTTATTCCAAATTCTTAGTTAATTCCTTCCAACATCTTAAGTTTTTCCTTAACCACAAACTTCTTGCAACCAGGTTCTATCAAGGTGTTATCTATCCTTTTTATTTTTAGTCTCTACATTTTTGCTTCTCATTTTTTTTTGCAAAAAAAAAAATTATTTAAAAAATCAAAAATTCAAAAAAAGAAAGGAAATAAAGAGCAAACAAAACAAATGAATTGAAAAAAAAGAGAAAACAAAACATTTTTTCATTATCGTTCTTTGGTGGTTGTTTACAAGTTTGACTTTTTTCTTAGCAGTTCGTCATGGAAGGGAAGCAAAAAAATAATATTTTCTTTACTAGATGTCTTGTGAAAAATAAGGTTTGTAGTTTGATCATTAATAGAAAATATTGGATCAATATGGCTAATACATCATTGGTGGAGAAGTTGGAACCTCCCGTTTGGGAGCACCCACAACCATATATACTCGATAGCCTCGATGATCTAGAGTTTAAAGATATAGGTGATGCGATGGTGACCAAGCAAGTGCTATTGTCATTCACACTTAGGAAATATGAAGATGAAGTGCATTTTGATGTGGTGCCTTCTAAAAAATGCCATTTGTTACTTGGATTTCAATGGAAGCATCAATGTAAAGCAAAACATGATCGTTGCACCAACATATATTCATTTTTATTTGACAATCATCAAATCACTCTTGTACGAGAAAAAGTGGACCAAGAACAATTCTTGACAAGAGTTAGTGAGACGAAAGTAATAGTAAAGAGTTTGGTCAATAGGGAAAATCAAGAGAAGGTGAATGAGAAAAAGGAATGCAATAATAGCGAAGTGGAAAGGAAAGAAATAGAGAGAAAATAAAATGTAGAGAAGGAAGTGGAGGAGAGTAAAATTATTGCGAGAAAAGAAGAGACAAGGAGAAATAATGAAGACATTGCTGACAAAAATAAGAATTTTAAAAGGAAGATTGACACTCGAATTAGTTACCAACGACATTCTCTCTCTCTCTCTCTCTCTCTCTCTCTCTCTCTCTCTCTCTCTCTCTCTCTCTCTCTCTCTCTCTCTCTCTCTCTCTCTCTACACGAATCTGAGATTTAAGTCAAAGGTGTTGGAATATCACACTCGAATATACACAAGAGAAACAGAGGTCGAAAGAAGAGAGAGGCTGTCGAAGGGAAGGGGAGTGTGTCGAAATATGCAAGAACAGTTTTCTTGACAAAAATACCATTGCCTAATTACAGTTAAATGGATTTTAACCAATCACTTAAAACTAATACACAAAGTGTTCTTAATTGCTAATAGGTCCTACACAAGTTTGTAATTACACCACAATACTCTTCCTTAATTCAAACTTGCAAGGCTTAGCATTCCTATCTTGCTCCTCATAGCTTCGAACTTGCTGGTCTTCAAACCCTTTGTTAGTGTAACACCCCTTTTCTACCCGGAAATTTTTTGACAAAAATCAGAGTTTCAAAAAACCATTTTTCACTACACCCACAAGGGATGCCACATTTACACCATTAAAACATCACACGCCAATAATAAAATTCACCATTTAAAGGCAGTACGATACATAACAGTAACTCCATCACCACGCAGCGGAATAAAATAAAGGTTCTCAATGAGAAATCATAACATCATCATAAAACTTCAGAAATTAGAATAATAGAGACAACTAATAAAACTAGCGTTCATCCCCCCGAGTGCTACGTATCAGAGCGACGACACCGACTCGGCTAGCGAAGGTAGACATGCCTTCACTCACAATCACCTACACGTTACCAGCATAGGGGTAACATTCAAACAGAAGGGGTGAGATATCTAACATTATAATAGCATATATGATAGGCAATATGCTAGAGTTACGACAACTATATCTACCGCTTCACAACAACATCAAATCGTAAATCACCAAGAGTCATCACCAATGTCATGAGTAAATAAATGAGATGCAACCCACACCAACGGGTATATGCATGTGGTACCAATCATCACCAATAAAATAGCCAATAAGGGCAACATCACCTGTATGAGCATCACCATCATCACCTATAGCTCCAAGGCCGAAGCCTTCATCACCAAAACAATGCATATGAAATGTATGCGACACCATGAACAATGCACCAGAGACAATCAACAACAATAGTCATCTATGTGACACAATCAACACCAATATCGACAAATGGTCATAGACCCATCACCTATCACCTTAGCCAATAAAATAGGCACATCACCTGTTATATCATCACCAATAACACCAATCATCACCAATAACACCTACACCTATAGGACAGTCCAACAACTTGACCAACAATCACCGGCCCCAAAGACACCAATAAATTTACAACATCAATGGCAACAACAATTTTACAACACCGAGAACAACGACAATTTACATCACCTGGAACGACAACAACTTTACAACACCAGTGCCAACGACCACCGGGGCAGCCACCCAGGCGCCCCAAACCACCAGAAAATGGCGCCCTTGATGGCGCCCAGCAAGCCAACAACACAGAAAATGGCGCCCCGTGTAACACCCCTTTCTACCCGTTACTTTGTTTATAAAAATCAGAGTTTAAAAATCTCGTTCATAGGAAAAGTTACACATACTCAAATCAAACGTCGCTTATCAAACTTTAAAAACAGTTTAACTCAAATTCATACGTCCACGTAGCACATCACCATATCAAAAACTCAAGCCTCATGGTTAACGTCACTTATAACACTCCTCATAACACAATCAACTACGCAGCGGAAATTAGTAAAACATAACCAAATAGTCCACATGGACATAATAATCAAAAATCATTAATAAAGGCCGAGTTCGTTTTCCCCCTGAGTGCTACGTATCAGAGCATGACGACTCGACTCAAAAAGTGAAGCTAATACCTTCACTGGGAATCACCTGCACGTTACCAACACGAGGGCAACATTCAAACAGGAAAGGGTGAGCATCATTTCAGTCTATATAATAGAAAATATGATAAGCACTAATCATAGGCTACGCACTAGAATAATCAGCATCCAATACACAAAACATCCACATCACAGTCATCATTCACATCATGTACAAACTCATCTCATGTCATATGGCTTTATGAAGTGCAACCCACTCGCGGGTATATGCATGAAGGTACCTTTTCACAAACGTCGCTTAGCCACTCAGGCTTCATCATCACATAGCCACTCAGGCCTCAAAACATCACTGGGTTTTATGCATATGGGCATGAGACTCTATGACATGCACCACTCACTTCACAAAATCACACAATTACTCAGATCACAGTCAACAATGTGACCCATCACTTACCTGTTTGCTCGCACGGAGCACAGCACCTGTCAAATTCATAATCATCACACAACATCACTAGGCCACTTAGACCTTAACCTCACTTAGCCACTCAGGCCCCAAATGTCACTTACACATAAACATCATTTACCTCAAACATTAGCCACTGAGGGCAAAAACGTCATTTGACTAACCACCAAGGGCATCCTCGTCATTTACACATCATTATCATTAACTTTGGCCACTAGGGGCAAAACAGTCATTTGACTAGCCACCAAGGGCATCCTCGTCATTTACGCATCTTTTATCATTAACTTTGGCCACTAGGGGCAAAACAGTCATTTTGACACTACCGCGTTTAAAACTGTTGTTTATACACCAAAAGGGATTTTTAAAGAGTTCCACGTCATTTTTCAATGTCACTGGGACGATCACCAGGGACAGCCACTTGGGCGCCCACAAACCATCAGAAAATAACAATTTTTCATTTTAAAAATTAGACCCATAGATGGACAGCGTAAAAAGCTTCACGACACTTTTTGAATCGTTCAAAACGGACGTCTGAGTCAAAAGTTATGATAAAAATAAGTTTGGGAAAAATTAGACAACGTTCTGAAAATTGGCGCCTTAGGCGCCCAGGCAACACAGGCACCCAGCGCCCAGGCGCGCACAACATAGCGCAACACAGCGCCACAGGCGCCCAGCGCCCAGGCGCGCACAATGCAACACAGACACGGGCGCCTAGCGCCCAGGGGCAACAACGCGCGCACAACACAGCGCCATAGGCGCTCAGCGCCCAGGCGCGCACACGCACACACAGACACAACACGGGCGCCAGCGCCCAGGCGCGCCCCCACGCGCAACAACAACACAGAACAGGCGCCCAGCGCCCAGCATAGGCGCCCAGCGCCCAGAAACCAGCAACAACATCCAGAATTTGTCCAACACTTTTTAACAACTAAAAATTCGTTTTCTTCACAATTTTAAAACATAAAACTCCAATTTTTCCCAGCAACTAAAACGCACTTATCTCATTCCGAATTACCAAAACTCAATTTATCAAAATTCAATCAAAACAAACATCAACACTAACACCTTCATGGCGCCCTAGGCGCCCAACAACCATACCCTTATGCGACTTCACTTCCAACAATTCAAACACATAGATCACACCATATTTCTCATTACATACGCATAGCATCATCAATAATACAAATTCGTAGATCAAGCACCAAGCAACAATCAAATCGCATGAACTCATGATTAACATATATATATATATATATATATATATATGCGAAAATTGGCATCAAGAACATCAAGAACGCAAAGAACATCAAAAACATCATGAAATCTAGGAGAAACCTTAGATCTAGGGCCTATCATAGAATGTATTAGATAGAGTGATAGAGCTCCCCTAACCTTTTCAAGAAGAATTCGATGCCTAGGATGCAGTCACCTACAGATCCACAGCAACAACGGAGATCCTTCCTTTGAACTTCGAACCCTCTTCTCCTTCTTCCCTTGGCCGCCTTGCTCTTTTCTTTCTCACGCTATTCTCTCCTCCTCTTGCTCTCTCTCGAAATTTCGCACACAATGAGCTAACAACCCTAACCCCAAACACTACTCCACTTCGCCTATATTGTGGATCATGGGCTTGGGCTTTCCACTTAAGCCCAAGTCATGCAAGTGGCGCCTCCACTTCCTCCTAATACCACCAAAATAAATAAAATTCTAATTAATCGAATTACATCAAATAATTTAATTTAAATCCCCAATTATTTAATTAAATAAATTAATTAAATAATTTTAGGGTGTTACAACTCTCCCCCACTTAGAATATTTCGTCCTCGAAATTTACCTGATAAAACAACTCTGGGTAGGACTCGCGCATCTTGCTCTCTAGCTCCCAAGTCATACTCTCGCCGGCAGCTCCTAGCCAGACCACTTTCACTAATGCAATCTCTTTGCCTCTAAGTGCCTTCACTTCACGATCCTCAATCCTTACGGGCATCGTCTCCACAGTGAGATTATCCCGCACCTCTACATCGTCCACTTGGATCACATGAGATGGATCCGAAACATACTTCCGAAGTTGCGACACGTGAAACACGTCGTGCAAGTTCGAAAGATTTGGCGGTAAAGCCACTCTATAAGCCACATTTCCAATTCTCTCGGATATCTGATAAGGACCAACAAATCGAGGAGTGAGCTTCTTCGATTTCAACGCCCGACCAACACCGGTAATAGGAGAAACCCTCAAGAACACATGCTCACCCTCCTGAAACTCTAAATCCTTCCTCCGCTTGTCATGATAACTCTTCTGACGACTCTGCGAAGCCTTCATCTTCTCACGGATCATCTTGATCTTCTCCGTAGTCTCCCGGACAATCTCCGGTCCCAAAACTACACTCTCTCCCGAATCATACCAACATAATGGCGTCCTACACTTTCGACCATACAATGCTTCAAACGGTGCCATCCCGATACTGGAATGGTGACTGTTGTTATAGGTAAACTCAATCAACGCAAGATATGAATCCCATGAACCCCGCTGTTCCAATACACAAGCCCTCAACAAATCCTCTAGCGATTGAATTGTCCTCTCTGACTGACCGTCTGTCTGGGGATGATACGCCGAACTCATTTTTAACTTAGAACCCAATTCTTTCTGCAAACTCTTCCAAAACTCGGAAGTGAACCTCGGATCCCTATCTGACACAATACTCTTCGGAACACCGTGCAGCCTCACAATCTCCTTGACATATACCTCTGCCAACCTCGACACCGGATAAGTGATATTAATAGGAATAAAGTGAGCAGACTTCGTTAACCTATCAATGATCACCCAAATAGCGTCATGACCCTTAGCTGTATTCGGTAACCCCGTCACAAAATCCATTGCTATGCTATCCCATTTCCACTCTGGAATTTCCAACGGTTGCATTAGCCCTGCAGGCTTCTGATGCTCTACCTTAGATTTCTGACAGGTCAAACAGGCATACACAAACTGCTCCACATCTCTCTTCATACCATACCACCAAAACATCTTTTTCAGATCTTGATGCATCTTCGTTGCTCCAGGATGGATACTCAACTTGCTACGATGACCTTCCTCTAAAATTGCCTTTCTCATCTCTTCATCGTCAGGAACACAGATCCTACCCCGGAACCTCAACACACCACTGGAATCCAATTTGAATTCTTCATCTTCAGATTGACCAACCCCATTAATTAAATCCACTAACTTAACATCTGACTTCTGAGCCTCTCTGATGCTGCCCAGGAATTCATTGTCGATCTTTAGCATTCCCAGCTTGACACTGCGAGGTGTCATCTTACAAACCAAACTCAAATCTCTGAATTCTTCAATTAACTCTAATTCCTTCACCATCATAGCCGACATATGCAAGGACTTTCTGCTCAAAGCATCAGCCACGACGTTAGCCTTGCCGGGATGATAATTCAAACCGAAGTCATAATCCTTCAAGAGTTCCAACCACCGACGCTGTCTCATATTCAACTCTTTTTGATCAAACAGATACTTTAGACTCTTATGATCACTGAACACTTCGAACCTTGAACCATAAAGGTAGTGCCTCCAAATCTTGAGCACAAAAACCACAGCAGCCAATTCCAAATCATGCGTAGGGTAATTTTTCTCATGAATCCGCAATTGCCTCGACGCATACGCAACGACCTTCCCATCCTGCATCAACACACCACCGAGACCCATCTTCGAAGCGTCACAATACACAACGAACGGTTCCTCTGGATTAGGCAACGTCAAAACAGGCGACGTCGTCAATCTCTTTTTCAGTTCCATAAAACTTTCCTCGCATCGAGCATCCCAAACAAAAACTTTACCCTTGCAAGTCAACTGAGTCAATGGGAGGGCCAACTTGGAAAAACCCTCGATGAACCTCCTGTAGTACCCAGCCAAACCCAAAAAGCTTCTAATCTCTGTTACGGACTTCGGAGACTCCCACTCCAACACTGCTTCTACTTTTGCCGGATCAACCGCAATACCATTACCAGAAATCACGTGCCCAAGGAAACTCACCTCTTTCAGCCAGAACTCACACTTCGATAACTTAGCGTACAACTTTTTCTCTTTTAAAACTTCCAACACTGACTTCAGGTGCTCAGCATGCTCTTCATCTGACTTAGAATAAACTAGGATATCATCTATGAAGATTACCACAAACCGATCTAGGTAATTATGGAAAATACGGTTCATATATTCCATAAATACACCAGGAGCATTGGTCACACCGAACGGCATCACAGAATACTCATAATGCCCATACCTTGTCCTGAATGCTGTCTTCTGAACATCCTCATCCTTTACTTTAATCTGATGATATCCGGACCTCAAATCGATTTTGCTGAAAACACGAGCACCCACTAACTGATCCATCAGATCGTCGATTCTCGGAAGCGGATACTTATTCTTGATAGTTACCTTATTCAACTGACGATAGTCCACACATAACCTCATGCTCCCATCTTTCTTTTTCACTAACAATACCGGAGCTCCCCACGGTGATACACTCGGTCTTACAAACTTCTTCTCAAGCAATTCTTCAAGTTGCGTCTTCAACTCAGACAGTTCCGACGCCGACATTCTGTACGGAGCCATAGACACAGGCCTCGTACCAGGTACAAGATCAATCGAAAATTCAACTTCTCTCTCCGGTGGCACACCCGGAATCTCATCAGGAAAAACCTCAGGAAATTCACGTACTACCTTCAGTTCTTCAATAACAGCCTGACTCTCAGCAGACAACGAAGCCATCAACGCAAATAACTGAACTCCTTCTTTCTTCAATTTCTTCAACTGACCAGCAGACACCAAAACCGAACTTTCTTCACCGAAACTAACCGACTTGCTACGACAGTTGATATGGACGTGATTATTCTCTAACCAGTCCATGCCTAAGATTACATCCAGACCTCTCAATGGCAAACATACAAAATTCACAATAAAGTCCCTGCCGAAGATCGACACGGGACACTGAGAACACACCTGGGACGTAATCACCGACCCCTTCGCAGGAGTATCGACAACCATATCCCCACACATAGCAGATAAAACAAGACCCAATCGTTTACAGCAATCAACAGATATAAAACAATGGGTAGCACCAGTATCAATAAGAGATTTCAGAGAAGTACCATTAATAAAACACGTACCTCTAATCAGACCATCATCATCATCAGGCTCCTCTCCCGCCAATGCAAATACCTTCCCAGTAGACCTTTCCTTTTTCGGCTTTGTACACTTGGTACTGATATGCCCAGACTCACCACAGTTGAAACACACCACATCCTTGACTTTACACTCAGCTGCCATATGACCCTTTTTACCACAACGGTAGCAATTTCTGTCATCCGACCTGCATGTAGTACTCTTGTGGCCAGGCTTGCCACACTTATAACAGACGATGCTAGCAGGGGCATCTCCCCCACCAGAACCCTTACCTCCAGCAGCTCTCTGATAACCCTTACCCGCAGGAACCTCATACGGCTTGCTTCGACTCTGAAACTTGCCCCTTTTCTCAGAAGTAGCTTTGTAGCGAGCAGTACTGTCCTCCTCGAAGATCCTGCAACTGTCAACCAGATCTGCGAACACACGAATCTTCTGATAACCAATGGCCTGTTTAATATCAGGCCTTAACCCATTCTCAAATTTGATGCATTTAGAAAATTCAGCTGTAGCCTCACTGTAATGTGGATAAAATTTGGCTAGCTCCACAAATTTTGCCGCATAGGCAGTCACAGACATACCACCCTGCTTCAGCTCCAAAAACTCTATCTCTTTCTTCCCGCGGACGTCTTCAGGAAAATACTTTCTCAGAAATTCCCTGCTGAAAACCTCCCAAGTAATCTCTTCCTGCACAGCCTCTAACCTCTGCCTAGTAGCCAACCACCAGTCGTCGGCCTCCTCGGCTAACATGTGGGTACCAAAGCGGACCTTCTGCTCAACAGTACAGTTCATCACCCTGAAAATCCTCTCGATCTCCTTCAGCCAAGCCATAGCACCATCTGGATCATATTTGCCCTTAAAGGTGGGCGGATTCTCCCTCTGGAAGGTTGTCAGACTCCTAAAACCAGCATTATCCCCAGCATTCTGCTGACCCTGCATCGCCTGAGCCATAGCTTGCAATGCAGCAGCAAGAGCAGCGTCGTCTCGTCTGGCCATTCTAGCACTGCAACAGAAAACAGAATTCAGAAACGAGTAACAAACTCAATGTTACTCAACACGACGACTCAACTACCGGCCGGACAGACCGAACTGCTCTGATACCACTAATGTAACACCCCTTTCTACCCGTTACTTTGTTTATAAAAATCAGAGTTTAAAAATCTCGTTCATAGGAAAAGTTACACATACTCAAATCAAACGTCGCTTATCAAACTTTAAAAACAGTTTAACTCAAATTCATACGTCCACGTAGCACATCACCATATCAAAAACTCAAGCCTCATGGTTAACGTCACTTATAACACTCCTCATAACACAATCAACTACGCAGCGGAAATTAGTAAAACATAACCAAATAGTCCACATGGACATAATAATCAAAAATCATTAATAAAGGCCGAGTTCGTTTTCCCCCTGAGTGCTACGTATCAGAGCATGACGACTCGACTCAAAAAGTGAAGCTAATACCTTCACTGGGAATCACCTGCACGTTACCAACACGAGGGCAACATTCAAACAGGAAAGGGTGAGCATCATTTCAGTCTATATAATAGAAAATATGATAAGCACTAATCATAGGCTACGCACTAGAATAATCAGCATCCAATACACAAAACATCCACATCACAGTCATCATTCACATCATGTACAAACTCATCTCATGTCATATGGCTTTATGAAGTGCAACCCACTCGCGGGTATATGCATGAAGGTACCTTTTCACAAACGTCGCTTAGCCACTCAGGCTTCATCATCACATAGCCACTCAGGCCTCAAAACATCACTGGGTTTTATGCATATGGGCATGAGACTCTATGACATGCACCACTCACTTCACAAAATCACACAATTACTCAGATCACAGTCAACAATGTGACCCATCACTTACCTGTTTGCTCGCACGGAGCACAGCACCTGTCAAATTCATAATCATCACACAACATCACTAGGCCACTTAGACCTTAACCTCACTTAGCCACTCAGGCCCCAAATGTCACTTACACATAAACATCATTTACCTCAAACATTAGCCACTGAGGGCAAAAACGTCATTTGACTAACCACCAAGGGCATCCTCGTCATTTACACATCATTATCATTAACTTTGGCCACTAGGGGCAAAACAGTCATTTGACTAGCCACCAAGGGCATCCTCGTCATTTACGCATCTTTTATCATTAACTTTGGCCACTAGGGGCAAAACAGTCATTTTGACACTACCGCGTTTAAAACTGTTGTTTATACACCAAAAGGGATTTTTAAAGAGTTCCACGTCATTTTTCAATGTCACTGGGACGATCACCAGGGACAGCCACTTGGGCGCCCACAAACCATCAGAAAATAACAATTTTTCATTTTAAAAATTAGACCCATAGATGGACAGCGTAAAAAGCTTCACGACACTTTTTGAATCGTTCAAAACGGACGTCTGAGTCAAAAGTTATGATAAAAATAAGTTTGGGAAAAATTAGACAACGTTCTGAAAATTGGCGCCTTAGGCGCCCAGGCAACACAGGCACCCAGCGCCCAGGCGCGCACAACACAGCGCAACACAGCGCCACAGGCGCCCAGCGCCCAGGCGCGCACAATGCAACACAGACACGGGCGCCTAGCGCCCAGGGGCAACAACGCGCGCACAACACAGCGCCATAGGCGCTCAGCGCCCAGGCGCGCACACGCACACACAGACACAACACGGGCGCCAGCGCCCAGGCGCGCCCCCACGCGCAACAACAACACAGAACAGGCGCCCAGCGCCCAGCATAGGCGCCCAGCGCCCAGAAACCAGCAACAACATCCAGAATTTGTCCAACACTTTTTAACAACTAAAAATTCGTTTTCTTCACAATTTTAAAACATAAAACTCCAATTTTTCCCAGCAACTAAAACGCACTTATCTCATTCCAAATTACCAAAACTCAATTTATCAAAATTCAATCAAAACAAACATCAACACTAACACCTTCATGGCGCCCTAGGCGCCCAACAGCCATACCCTTATGCGACTTCACTTCCAACAATTCAAACACATAGATCACACCATATTTCTCATTACATACGCATAGCATCATCAATAATACAAATTCGTAGATCAAGCACCAAGCAACAATCAAATCGCATGAACTCATGATTAACATATATATATATATATATATGCGAAAATTGGCATCAAGAACATCAAGAACGCAAAGAACATCAAAAACATCATGAAATCTAGGAGAAACCTTAGATCTAGGGCCTATCATAGAATGTATTAGATAGAGTGATAGAGCTCCCCTAACCTTTTCAAGAAGAATTCGATGCCTAGGATGCAGTCACCTACAGATCCACAGCAACAACGGAGATCCTTCCTTTGAACTTCGAACCCTCTTCTCCTTCTTCCCTTGGCCGCCTTGCTCTTTTCTTTCTCACGCTATTCTCTCCTCCTCTTGCTCTCTCTCGAAATTTCGCACACAATGAGCTAACAACCCTAACCCCAAACACTACTCCACTTCGCCTATATTGTGGATCATGGGCTTGGGCTTTCCACTTAAGCCCAAGTCATGCAAGTGGCGCCTCCACTTCCTCCTAATACCACCAAAATAAATAAAATTCTAATTAATCGAATTACATCAAATAATTTAATTTAAATCCCCAATTATTTAATTAAATAAATTAATTAAATAATTTTAGGGTGTTACACCCCGGAGCAAAACTGACAAGGCAGGAACTGGCGCCCAGCAACAAGGCGCCAACAGCATCAGCAACAAAACAGAAACAGGCGCCCAGCAACAAGGCGCCAACCGACAACATCAACAGACAGAAACTGGCGCCCAGCAACAGGGCGCCAAGAGGCAACAGCAACAAGCAGAAACTGGCGCCCAGCAACAGGGCGCCAAGAGGTAACAGCAACAACCAGAAACTGGCGCCCAGCAACAGGGCGCCAAGAGGCCATAGCAACAACCAGAAACTGGCGCCCAGCGACATGGCGCCAAGAGGCAACAGCAACAACCAGAAACTGGCGCCCAGCAACAGGGCGCCAAGTGAAACAGCAACACAACAGGAACTGGCGCCCAGCAACAGGGCGCCTAGTGAAACAACAACACAACAGGAACTGGCGCCCAGCAACCGGGCGCTTAGTGAAACAGCAACACAACCGGAACTGGCGCCCAGCAACAGGGCGCCTAGCACAACAGCAGCAACAACAGACTTGGCGCCCAGGGGCAGGGCGCCTAGCACACCAGCAGCAACAACAGGATTGGCGCCCAGGAGCAGGGCGCCTAGCACAACAGAGGCAACAACAGACTTGGCGCCCAGGAGCAGGGCGCCTAGCACAACAGCAACACAGATAGACATGGAGCCCAGGAGCAGGGCGCCTAGAACACCAGCAACACAAACAGACATGGCGCCCAAGAACAGGGCGCCTAGAACACCAGCAACACAGACAGACATGGCGCCCAGGAGCAAGGCGCCTAGCACACCAGCAACACAGACAGACATGGCGCCCAGGAACAGGGTGCCTAGCACACCAGCAACACAGACAGACATGGCGCCTAGCACACCAGCAACACAGACAGACATGGCGCCCAGGAGCAGGGCGCCTAGGGCAACAGCAGCAACATCAGACATGGCGCCCAGGAGCAAGGCGCCTAGCACCACAGCAATAGAAACAGACTTGGCGCTCAGGAGCAGGGCGCCTAGCACCACAGCAACACAGGAACCATACTGGCACAACACAGCAACACACAGAAACAACACAGGACACCACTGGTCGCCTAGGGCGCCATTTTCAGTGGCACAGACAAACACTGGGCGCCTAGGGCGCCAGTTTCAGCGACACGGGCAACACTGGGCGCCTAGGGTGCCTTTCTCAGCAACACTGAAACAACACTGGGCGCCTAGGGCGCCGTTTCCAGTAATATCAAGACAGTATTGGGCGCCTAGGGCGCCACTTCCATCAACAACCAAAAACAGTGACAGGGCGCTCAGGGGCAGGGCGCCTAGCACACCAGCAACACAGACAGACATGGCGGCCAGGAACAGGGCGCCTAGCACACCAGCAACACAGACAGACATGGCGCCCGGGAGCAGGGCGCCTAGGGCAACAGCAGCAACATCAGAGATGGCGCCCGGGAGCAAGGCGCCTAGCACCACAGCAACAGAAACAGACTTGGCGCCCAGGAGCAGGGCGCCTAGCACCACAGCAACACAGGAACCATACTGGCACAACACAGAAACACACAGAAACAACACAGGACATCACTGGTCGCCTAGGGCGCCATTTTCAGTGGCACAGACAAACACTGGGCGCCTAGGGCGCCAGTTTCAGCGACACGGGCAACACTGGGCGCCTAGGGTGCCTTTCTCAGCAGCACCGAAACAACACTGGGCGCCTAGGGCGCCGTTTCCAGTAATATCAAAACAGTATTGGGCGCCTAGGGCGCCACTTCCGGCAACAACAAAAAACAGTGACAGGGCGCCTAAGGGCAGGGCGCCGTTTCCACCAACTAAGACAACAACACCAAATTGCACCAAACCCCAAACACCAAATTTCACCATGATCAACCAATAGCAATCATCATGCATACGTTCTAACATCGCCAAATAAACACCAAACAAAATCAAAGGGCAACCTAGAGCCTAACTCCCACATAACACCCATCATACACCCTATTATAAAGTAGAACCCACCCTTACCTTAGATTTGCCGAATACGAGATCCCCTTGAACGAAGCTCCAAAGAACCACCGCAACAAGAGCTTCCCTCCTCTTTCTCCTTGGTTGCGCCTCCTCCCTTTCTCTTCTCTCTTCGCAATCTCTCTTTCTTTTTCTCAAAAATGCACAAATGAGCCAAACCCTAGCTAATGCTCTCCTTCATGCGCCTAGGCCCTTGGGCCCTTGGATCACGGGCCTCCTTCTACTACTCAACTTAATTACTAAACACCACTCCCTGATTTAAATAAAAAATCATATTATTACTTTAATATGACTATACTAATAAAATACCTAAATAATTCAATTAAATAAATAATTAAATTATTTGGGCGTTACAACTCTCCCCCACTTAGAATATTTCGTCCTCGAAATTTACCTGATTCAAACAGCTCGGGATAGGACTCCCGCATCTTGCTCTCCAGCTCCCACATCATGCTCTCTCCGGCAGCTCCTAGCCAGACTACTTTCACCAACGCAATCTCCTTGCCTCTTAGAATTTTTACCTCATGATCTTCGATTCGTACAGGCATCGTATCCACCGTGAGATTATCCCGTACCTCCACCTCATCCATGCGGATTACATGAGATGGGTCTGAAATGTACTTTCGAAGTTGCAACACATGAAACACGTCATGCAAATTCGAAAGGTTAGGCGGTAAAGCCACTCTATATGCAACCTTCCTGACTCTCTCTGAAATCTGATAAGGACCAATGAAACGAGGAGTGAGCTTCTTCGACTTCAAAGCGCGTCCAACACCGGTCACTGGAGTGACTCTCAAAAATACATGCTCACCCGCTTGAAACTCTAAATCTTTCCTCCGCTTGTCGTGATAACTCTTCTGTCGGCTCTGTGAAGCCTTCATCTTCTCAGGAATCAACTTCACTTTTTCAGTTGTCTCTCGAACAATCTCCGGTCCAAGCACCACACTCTCTCCAGACTCATACCAACACAGCGGGGTTCTACACTTCCGACCATATAATGCTTCAAAAGGTGCCATCCCAATACTAGAATGGTAACTGTTGTTATACGTGAACTCTATCAGTGGAAGGTAGGAATCCCACGAACCTCCTTGTTCCAAGACACAAGCCCTCAACAAATCTTCTAATGACTGAATTGTCCTCTCTGACTGACCATCTGTCTGAGGATGATATGCCGAACTCAACCTCAACTTAGACCCCAACTTCTCTTGCAAACTCTTCCAGAAATCTGAAGTGAACCTCGGATCTCTATCCGAAACAATACTCATAGGAACTCCATGAAGCTTCACAATCTCCCGGATATAATAACGGGTTCTGGAAGCCGTCTTCTGAATATCTTCGTCCCTCACCTTGATCTGATGATAACCTGATCTCAAATCAATCTTACTGAACACTTGAGCACCCACCAACTGATCCATCAAATCGTCTATCCTCGGAAGTGGATACTTGTTCTTAATTGTCACCTTATTCAACTGCCGATAATCCACACAGAGTCTCATACTACCATCCTTCTTCTTCACTAACAACACAGGAGCTCCCCATGGCGATAGACTCAGCCTCACAAACTTATTCCCGAGCAGATCATCAAGTTGCTTCTTCAACTCAGACAATTCGGATGCGGACATCCTGTGCCGTGCCATAGAAACAGGTCTGGTACCAGGTACAAGATCAATAGAGAATTCAACTTCCCTCTCTGGCGGTACACTTGGAATCTCATCAGGGAAAACGTCAGGAAACTCGCGCACCACCTGCAACTCTTCAATGATAGCTTGATTCTCAACAGTCAACGATGCCATCAGCGAGAATAACTGAACTCCTTCCTTCATCAACTTCCGCAACTGACTAGCGGATAACAGACCAAACTCATCTCCTCCAAAACTCACCGACTTGCTACGACAATTAATATGGACATGGTTATGCTCTAACCAGTTCATACCCAAGATTACATCTAACCCGCTCAACGGCAAACAAACAAAATCCACAACAAAGTCTCTGTCGAAGATCGACAAGGGACACTGAGAACACATCAGAGAAGTAGTTACCGACCCCTTAGCTGGAGTGTCGACAACCATCTCTCCATTCATAGCAGACATTACAAGACCCAATTTCTTACAACAATCAGCAGCAATAAAGCAATGAGTAGCACCAGTATCAACAATAGATTTTAAAGGAGTACCATTAATGGGGCACGTACCTCTAATAAGTCCATCATCTTCAGTAGGCTCTTCACCTGCCAAAACGAACACTTTTCCATTGGACCTTTCCTGCTTCGGCTTCGGACACTGCGTACTAATGTGCCCTCCTTCATCACAGTTGTAGCAGACCACTTCCTTACGCTCACACTCAGCCACCACATGACCCCCCTTACCACAACGGTAACACTTCTTCACTTCAGCTTTGCACACGTTACTCTTGTGACCAGCTCTGCCACATTTGTAACATACAATGCTAGCAGGAGCATCTCCCCCAGTAGTACTCTTGCCAACAGCAGCTTTTTGTTTACCCTTACCAGCAGGAACATCATACGGCTTACCACGACTTTGAAATTTGCTCCTATTCTCATTCATAATCTTGTAGTGAGCATTGTTGTCTTCCTCATAAATTCTGCAGCTATCAATTAAGTCGGAGAAAACACGGATCTTCTGGTAACCAATCGCCTTCTTAATCTCAGGCCGCAGCCCATTCTCAAACTTAATGCACTTGGAAAACTCAGTGGTTGCTTCACTGTAATGCGGGTAAAACTTTGCTAATTCCACGAACTTAGCAGCATACTCAGTCACGGTCATATTCCCTTGTTTCAGCTCCAGGAATTCAATCTCTTTCTTACCTCGGACATCCTTCAGATAATATTTTCTCATAAACTCCCTGCGGAACACAGCTCAAGTGATCTCTTCGTTTGCAGTCTCCAATCTCTGCCTAGCCTCTAACCACCAGTCATCGGCCTCCTCTGCCAGCATATGCGTACCATAACGGACCTTCTGTGCTGGAGTGCAGTCCATCACACGAAAGATCCTCTCCATCTCTTTCAACCAAGCTAAAGCCCCATCGGGATCATACCTGCCCTTGAAGGTAGGCGGATTCTCTCTCTGAATGGTAGCCAAACTACGAGACCCAGCATTCTCACCAGCATTCTGCTGACCCTCCACGGCCTGAGCCATAGCAGCCAACGCAGCAGCAATAGCAGCATCGTTCCTTCCAGCCATCTCAACTAATCACTACAATCGTAAGCAACAGTTAGAACTAATTGACAATACTTGATCGTCAATGACACAATAACTTGACAACTTGGCCGGACAGACCGAAACTGCTTTGATACCACTAATGTAACACCCCTTTTCTACCCGGAAAATTTTTGACAAAAATCAGAGTTTCAAAAAAACATTTTTCACTACACCCACAAGGGATGCCACATTTACACCATTAAAACATCACACGCCAATAATAAAATTCACCATTTAAAGGCAGTACGATACATAACAGTAACTCCATCACCACGCAGCGGAATAAAATAAAGGTTCTCAATGAGAAATCATAACATCATCATAAAACTTCAGAAATTAGAATAATAGAGACAACTAAAAAAACTAGCGTTCATCCCCCCGAGTGCTACGTATCAGAGCGACGACAGCGACTCGACTAGCGAAGGTAGACATGCCTTCACTCGCAATGACCTGCACGTTACCAGCATAGGGGTAACATTCAAACAGAAGGGGTGAGATATCTAACATTATAATAGCATATATGATAGGCAATATGCTAGAGTTACGACAACTATATCTACCGCTTCACAACAACATCAAATCGCAAATCACCAAGAGTCATCACCAATGTCATGAGTAAATAAATGAGATGCAACCCACACCAACGGGTATATGCATGTGGTACCAATCATCACCAATAAAATAGCCAATAAGGGCAACATCACCTGTATGAGCATCACCATCATCACCTATTGCTCCAAGGCCGAAGCCTTCATCACCAAAACAATGCATATGAAATGTATGCGACACCATGAACAATGCACCAGAGACAATCAACAACAATAGTCATCTATGTGACACAAGCATCACCAATATCGACAAATGGTCATAGACCCATCACCTATCACCTTAGCCAATAAAATAGGCACATCACCTGTTATATCATCACCAATAACACCAATCATCACCAATAACACCTACACCTATAGGACAGTCCAACAACTTGACCAACAATCACCGGCCCCAAAGACACCAATAAATTTACAACATCAATGGCAACAACAATTTTACAACACCGAGAACAACGACAATTTACATCACCTGGAACGACAACAACTTTACAACACCAGTGCCAACGACCACCGGGGCAGCCACCCAGGCGCCCCAAACCCCCAGAAAATGGCGCCCTTGATGGCGCCCAGCAAGCCAACAACACAGAAAATGGCGCCCAGGAGGGCGCCCAGGAGCAAAACTGACAAGGCAGGAACTGGCGCCCAGCAACAAGGCGGCAACAACATCAGCAACAAAACAGAAACAGGCGCCCAGCAACAAGGCGCTAACAGGCAACATCAACAGACAGAAACTGGCGCCCAGCAACAGGGCGCCAAGAGGCAACAACAACAAGCAGAAACTGGCGCCCAGCAACAGGGCGCTAAGAGGCAACAGCAACAACCAGAAACTGGCGCCCAACAACAGGGCGCCAAGAGGCCACAGCAACAACCAGAAACTGGCGCCCAGCAACAGGGCACCAAGAGGCAACAACAACAACCAGAAACTAGCGCCCAGCAATAGGGCGCCAAGTGAAACAGCAACACAACAGGAACTGGCGCCCAGCAACAGGGCGCCTAGTGAAACAGCAACACAACAGGAACTGGCGCCCAGCAACAGGGCGCCTAGTGAAACAGCAACACAACAGGAACTGGCGCCCTGCAACAGGGCGCCTAGCATAACAGCAGCAACAACAGACTTGTCGCCCAGGGGCAGGGCGCCTAGCACACCAGCAGCAACAACAGGATTGGAGCCCAGGAGCCGGGCGCCTAGCACAACAGAGGCAACAACAGACTTGGCGCCCAGGAGCAGGGTGCCTAGCACAACAGCAATACAGATAGACATGGCGCCCAGGAGCAGGGTGCCTAGCACAACAGCAATACAGATAGACATGGCGCCCAGTTAAGTTGTTGAACTGTTAGCCCGATGTTGTTTAATCAATGATGTTGATTTGTCGTTGCTGTTTGTTGATGATGTTGACTTGTTGTTGTCTTGTTATTGATGTTGTGTTGTTGATTTGGGCGTTGGCCCGGAGCTTGTCTCCACAGTCGTTGATGTTGTTAATTGTTTTGTTGTGGGTACCGCCGATATGGCCCACATTGTTGTGTGGTGGGTAGCGCCGATATGGCCCACATTGTTGTGTCGTGGGTAGCGCCGATATGGCCCACGTTGTTTTGTTGTGGGTATCGCCGATATGGCCCACATTGTTGTGTCGTGGGTAGCGCCGATATGGCCCACGTTGTTTTGTTGTGGGTACCGCCGATATGGCCCACATTGTTGTGTCGTGGGTAGCGCCGATATGGCCCACGTTGTTTTGTTGTGGGTACCGCCGATATGGCCCACATTGTTGTGTCGTGGGTAGCGCCGATATGGCCCACGCTGTTTTGTTGGGGGTACCGCTGAATGGCCCGAAATGTTTTGATGGATTTTGTGCTATAGGCCTATGGCCGATGTTGTGGTTTTGTCGTTGTTAATGTCGCCTGAGTGGCAAATTTAGTCGTTGATGCCGCCTGAGTGGCAAAGTTAGTTGTTGATGTTATCGTTGTTGTTTGTTGATGTTGTTGCCGTTGTTGTCGTGTTGTTGATTATGTGGCTTGTTTTGCAACTGTCATGCACTCTGTGAACCTTGTCGTGACGTGGTAGTGAAACTATGAGGCACCGTAGAGATAGATGAGTGAGGTAGAACGCAAGTGATACTTGGATCTACAGGTCGGTTTATCAGAGTAGCGCAGCACAATCATGGTATGCTAATAGGAAGGAGCTTTAATAGGGCTTGGAGGTGATCATGTGGTACCGACATGATTACGCCCAAAACTCTATCGGGGACCCTTGCAGAACCGTTAGAGAGTGAGTCTGATTGTTATCTCTCGAAGTTATCTGGCTGAATAAGTAGGAGGGACGGCCGCCCAATCACTTACCGCTGGTAATCAAGGAAATAATGATCAGCATGCTAGATAGCACTAGTTGTCAAGGTGACGTTAGTTGGCTAGTGGAAGAGTGCCCGCGTCGGTGGTTAAATTTCGAGGACGAAATTCTTTTAAGTGGGGGAGAGTTGTAACGCCCAAAATATTTAATTAAATTGTTTAATTAAATATTTAGGTATCCAATTATTTATTTAATTAATTATTTAAAATATGTTAGTTGATATAAATATATTAGCACTTGATTAAGAGGTGTGTAAATAAATTTTAGGTGATGGCGTTAGTGATCAGGCTTAAGCTGGAGAAAGCCCGTGATCCAAGCCCAAGGCATAGGCGCATGAGGGGTTAGTTAAAGTTGGGGAACATTTCGCATTTGTGGGAGAAAAAAAAAAGAAATTGCGAATAGAGAGAAGAGAGAAGAGAGAAAGAGAGTTTGCGAAGAGAGTGAGAAGAGAGAAGAGGAGCAAGGAGCTGTTGCTGTGGTTACTTCGGTGCTTTCGTAGAGGTCTCATCATCTTTGGAAAATCTAAGGTAAGGGTGGGTCTTGCTTTATAATAGCGTTTATAATGGGTTGTATGTAGGGGTTTAGGAATTATATCGTTCTCCGTATAATTGTAATGTTGTGTGACGTGTATGAATATGTTGATGAAGATTTGTTGTTCAATAGATGGTTGTTAGGTAGAATGCGAATGACTAAGTGTATGTGAGGATCGAAAATGCAAGCTAAGTGCTCGATATAATGTGTATATGATGATGTGGTTGCTATAATATATACACTGTTGCGGTTTTCTTGAAACTGGGACTGTTCGGTCAGTCCAAAAATTTCGTGTTTAATTTTTCTTGAAAATAGACTTCACGCCGGTCGTTTTGGCGCCGGTTTCGTTCGATTTGGAGTTGTGTAGCTCTAGTTATAGGCTCCACAAGTTAGGGTAATAATCTGGGAGCATTCTGGACATAGGTTCTGTATTTTTAAAACTGGAACCTTTAGTTTGTCCAAAAATTATGGGACATATTTTGTTAGAAAATAGACTTAATTTTGGTCATTTTGGCACTGGTTTGGTTAAATTTGGATTTGTGTAGCTCAAGTTATGAGTCTCCAAAGTTAGGTCAAATTTCTGGAAATAATCTGTGAGTAGGTTCGGTTTTTGCAAGTTTTGTGTTCTCAATTAAACTCCGTTTTGAATGATTCTCATTTTGTTAGAAAATAGACTGAATTCTCTACAAGGTAGGCACTGGTTTCACCGAATTTCATTAAGAAATGAGAAAGAAAACTTGGTTGCAAGTTGCGTAAGAAATTCTGTCTGGCGCTGGCGCCAATGTTGCTCCTGCGCCAGTTTCTGTGTTGCTGTATCTAGGCGCTGTTGCTCCTGCGCCAGTTTCTGTGTTGCTGTGTCTAGGCGCTGTTGCTCCTGCGCCAGTTTTGTGTTGCTGTTGTGTCTAAGTTGCGCCAGTTTTTGTGTTGCTGTGTTGCTGTTTCTGTCTAAGCTGCGCCAGTTTTCTGTGTTGCTGTTGTGTCTAAGTTGCGCCAGTTTTTGTGTTACTGTGTTGCTGTTTCTGTCTAAGCTGCGCCAGTTTTCTGTGTTGCTGTTGTGTCTAAGTTGCGCCAGTTTTTGTGTTGCTGTGTTGCTGTTTCTGTCTAAGTTGCGCCAGTTTTTGTGTTGTTGTGTTGCTGTTTTTGTCTAAGTTGCGCCAGTTTTCCAGCGCCAGTTTTGTGTGCTGCTGTTCCCTGCTAGGCGCCCAGTGCCTAGGCGCCATTTTGAGCATGTGTCTCAGTTTCGTTCCTAATTTATTTTTGACGTATCTTTTGACTCGGGTGTCCGTTTTAAATGCTTCAAAGTGCGTTTCGAAGCTTGTTCAGCCCTCTATCTGTGTATGCTACTGTAAGGTGAAAAATGATTACTTTTCTAATAGTTTCTGGACACCAATATTGTGTTGCCATGTTGATGCTAATGATGATGGGTCTATTGACCAAACATTATTGATGTTGTTAAGTGACGGTGGATCTATTTGGCCAAAATAAGTGACGATGTTATTGATGATGGGCTTAATGCCAAAGTGACGATGATGTTATAGATAATGTTGATGATGTGGAAATTATAATTGTTGGTTGTTTATGAAGTCACATGCATACATAAGGCCGCGGTCTCGACGATATAAGGCTGCGGTCTCGACGATTTAAGGCTGCGGTCTCGACGATATGCCCAATTGGCAATAATAAGTGACGATGATGGTACCACATGCATACTTGCACTTCATACATTCATGCTCATCATTGTTAATTATTATTTTGGTTGGTGTGTAATATGATTGTGTGGCAAATATATATATATATATATATATAAATTGTTGAAGTTGTTATATGTATAAAAATATATATATATATATATGTATATGTATATGTATGTATAGCTGTGATTGGTATAGTTCTGAGCTCTAGCATACTGCTCATTATAAACTTTATTATACGGTTTAGACTCACTCCTTTGTTGTTCATTACTATAGGTAACCGTGAGTGAAGGCTTGTCTCCCTTCATTCCTGAGTCGGTCTTATGCTCTGATACGTAACACTCAGGGGATGGGCGCTAGATTTTATTTGTTTTGTTTATTTGGCTGTTGAATAATTTTTACTGAGGATATTATGTTATTGTTGAGACTATGATTTGTTTTATGAGATTTTATTCTATTCCGCTGCATGATGTTGAAGTTTCTGTTATGAGAACTGAATTAATGTATTTTTGAGGATTCCATCCCACTTGCCATGTGTTACGTATTATACTGATTTATAAGAGAATTTGTTATTATATTGTCGATGTTTAAATGAAGTGAATGTAGCATCCCGTTTGGATGAATCGAAAAATAATTGTTAAACTCTGATATTTATGATTTAAATTGCCGGGTAGAAATGGGGTGTTACATTAGTGGTATCAGAGCAATGGTTGGTCCGTTCGGCCAAGTCGTCGAGTCGTTGTGTCGGCTAACGACGAACTGTTGTCTTTTAGTACTAACTGTTGTTTACATTGCAAGTTGTTCGAATCGGGTAAACTTTTGGATTGTTCGGTCCTAACCAGACTGTTTGTGTTGTTTATTGTGCCTTCCTTGTGTGAACTTTGTAATGTTGTCATTTACTTTGTTACCTTCTTGCCTTTGAAACTTTGTGCCCACAAAAGCTGCACTTCTATAGTTTGACTTTGTAGTGGTTAATTGCATTACGTGATTTTGTGAGCTAGAATGTTTATTGAGTCTACTCGTAATCTAATATTAAACTATTTTTGGATGTTCACAACGTAGGTCATTTATTTAATTAAATATAATCGGTGCGGTGCATTATTTATCTCTTATCTTTCAGTTCGAATCTAGAGGTTGTAGTAGTTTTACTGAGAGTCAAATTTATGTACTCCTAAACTTAAACCTTAGGAATATCCTCACAGCTGTTTTAATTTGATTATAATTGATAGTGTGCAAATAATTTGTCTTGGCAGCATTATAGGTCCTAGTTCTTTTTCCACATGGCTTAGTGAATAACAGGTTGGTAATTAATTAAAAGTAGATGCTAGTTGCTTCGTTAGAATAAGAAAGTTGATCATGATGCCTACATGCTAATTTTTTTTCTTCTAAGACATTAGATTTTGTGAACGATATTTTTGCGTGTTTTGTGAGTTTTTGCTGAATTAGTTTTAATAGTTGGAAGCTCGCATGAATTTATTATGTGGTTAATTTAATGTTATTACCTTGACTCTATGAATTAACGAAAGCATAGTATAAAGCATAATATGAATTTTTGCTGTAACATGTTCTTGATTGCGTATTTATGTTGTATGCTAAGTGCCTTGTGGACTAATCTTGCTACTTGTGTTAAGATGCTTCATCGTCTTGACTACAGAGAGTGACCCCTCGTTGGGGTACCCGGTGACCCCGATTTGTGTTTATGTGTTATGTGTTATGTGAGAACCATTGTATGAGCAATGGTGAAGTTGTAAATTGTGGTTTCGAGCCTAATACTAATAATGTGTATTGAGAATGTTCGTACCGTTGTACTAAATGAATTGTTTTTACTACTGTTAAACTTGTTAAGTTGTTGAACTGTTAGCCCGATGTTGTTTAATCAATGATGTTGATTTGTCGTTGCTGTTTGTTGATGATGTTGACTTGTTGTTGTCTTGTTATTGATGTTGTGTTGTTGATTTGGGCGTTGGCCCGGAGCTTGTCTCCACAGTCGTTGATGTTGTTAATTGTTTTGTTGTGGGTACCGCCGATATGGCCCACATTGTTGTGTGGTGGGTAGCGCCGATATGGCCCACATTGTTGTGTCGTGGGTAGCGCCGATATGGCCCACGTTGTTTTGTTGTGGGTATCGCCGATATGGCCCACATTGTTGTGTCGTGGGTAGCGCCGATATGGCCCACGTTGTTTTGTTGTGGGTACCGCCGATATGGCCCACATTGTTGTGTCGTGGGTAGCGCCGATATGGCCCACGTTGTTTTGTTGTGGGTACCGCCGATATGGCCCACATTGTTGTGTCGTGGGTAGCGCCGATATGGCCCACGCTGTTTTGTTGGGGGTACCGCTGAATGGCCCGAAATGTTTTGATGGATTTTGTGCTATAGGCCTATGGCCGATGTTGTGGTTTTGTCGTTGTTAATGTCGCCTGAGTGGCAAATTTAGTCGTTGATGCCGCCTGAGTGGCAAAGTTAGTTGTTGATGTTATCGTTGTTGTTTGTTGATGTTGTTGCCGTTGTTGTCGTGTTGTTGATTATGTGGCTTGTTTTGCAACTGTGATGCACTCTGTGAACCTTGTCGTGACGTGGTAGTGAAACTATGAGGCACCGTAGAGATAGATGAGTGAGGTAGAACGCAAGTGATACTTGGATCTACAGGTCGGTTTATCAGAGTAGCGCAGCACAATCATGGTATGCTAATAGGAAGGAGCTTTAATAGGGCTTGGAGGTGATCATGTGGTACCGACATGATTACGCCCAAAACTCTATCGGGGACCCTTGCAGAACCGTTAGAGAGTGAGTCTGATTGTTATCTCTCGAAGTTATCTGGCTGAATAAGTAGGAGGGACGGCCGCCCAATCACTTACCGCTGGTAATCAAGGAAATAATGATCAGCATGCTAGATAGCACTAGTTGTCAAGGTGACGTTAGTTGGCTAGTGGAAGAGTGCCCGCGTCGGTGGTTAAATTTCGAGGACGAAATTCTTTTAAGTGGGGGAGAGTTGTAACGCCCAAAATATTTAATTAAATTGTTTAATTAAATATTTAGGTATCCAATTATTTATTTAATTAATTATTTAAAATATGTTAGTTGATATAAATATATTAGCACTTGATTAAGAGGTGTGTAAATAAATTTTAGGTGATGGCGTTAGTGATCAGGCTTAAGCTGGAGAAAGCCCGTGATCCAAGCCCAAGGCATAGGCGCATGAGGGGTTAGTTAAAGTTGGGGAACATTTCGCATTTGTGGGAGAAAAAAAAAAGAAATTGCGAATAGAGAGAAGAGAGAAGAGAGAAAGAGAGTTTGCGAAGAGAGTGAGAAGAGAGAAGAGGAGCAAGGAGCTGTTGCTGTGGTTACTTCGGTGCTTTCGTAGAGGTCTCATCATCTTTGGAAAATCTAAGGTAAGGGTGGGTCTTGCTTTATAATAGCGTTTATAATGGGTTGTATGTAGGGGTTTAGGAATTATATCGTTCTCCGTATAATTGTAATGTTGTGTGACGTGTATGAATATGTTGATGAAGATTTGTTGTTCAATAGATGGTTGTTAGGTAGAATGCGAATGACTAAGTGTATGTGAGGATCGAAAATGCAAGCTAAGTGCTCGATATAATGTGTATATGATGATGTGGTTGCTATAATATATACACTGTTGCGGTTTTCTTGAAACTGGGACTGTTCGGTCAGTCCAAAAATTTCGTGTTTAATTTTTCTTGAAAATAGACTTCACGCCGGTCGTTTTGGCGCCGGTTTCGTTCGATTTGGAGTTGTGTAGCTCTAGTTATAGGCTCCACAAGTTAGGGTAATAATCTGGGAGCATTCTGGACATAGGTTCTGTATTTTTAAAACTGGAACCTTTAGTTTGTCCAAAAATTATGGGACATATTTTGTTAGAAAATAGACTTAATTTTGGTCATTTTGGCACTGGTTTGGTTAAATTTGGATTTGTGTAGCTCAAGTTATGAGTCTCCAAAGTTAGGTCAAATTTCTGGAAATAATCTGTGAGTAGGTTCGGTTTTTGCAAGTTTTGTGTTCTCAATTAAACTCCGTTTTGAATGATTCTCATTTTGTTAGAAAATAGACTGAATTCTCTACAAGGTAGGCACTGGTTTCACCGAATTTCATTAAGAAATGAGAAAGAAAACTTGGTTGCAAGTTGCGTAAGAAATTCTGTCTGGCGCTGGCGCCAATGTTGCTCCTGCGCCAGTTTCTGTGTTGCTGTATCTAGGCGCTGTTGCTCCTGCGCCAGTTTCTGTGTTGCTGTGTCTAGGCGCTGTTGCTCCTGCGCCAGTTTTGTGTTGCTGTTGTGTCTAAGTTGCGCCAGTTTTTGTGTTGCTGTGTTGCTGTTTCTGTCTAAGCTGCGCCAGTTTTCTGTGTTGCTGTTGTGTCTAAGTTGCGCCAGTTTTTGTGTTACTGTGTTGCTGTTTCTGTCTAAGCTGCGCCAGTTTTCTGTGTTGCTGTTGTGTCTAAGTTGCGCCAGTTTTTGTGTTGCTGTGTTGCTGTTTCTGTCTAAGTTGCGCCAGTTTTTGTGTTGTTGTGTTGCTGTTTTTGTCTAAGTTGCGCCAGTTTTCCTGCGCCAGTTTTGTGTGCTGCTGTTCCCTGCTAGGCGCCCAGTGCCTAGGCGCCATTTTCAGCATGTGTCTCAGTTTCGTTCCTAATTTATTTTTGACGTATCTTTTGACTCGGGTGTCCGTTTTAAATGCTTCAAAGTGCGTTTCGAAGCTTGTTCAGCCCTCTATCTGTGTATGCTACTGTAAGGTGAAAAATGATTACTTTTCTAATAGTTTCTGGACACCAATATTGTGTTGCCATGTTGATGCTAATGATGATGGGTCTATTGACCAAACATTATTGATGTTGTTAAGTGACGGTGGATCTATTTGGCCAAAATAAGTGACGATGTTATTGATGATGGGCTTAATGCCAAAGTGACGATGATGTTATAGATAATGTTGATGATGTGGAAATTATAATTGTTGGTTGTTTATGAAGTCACATGCATACATAAGGCCGCGGTCTCGACGATATAAGGCTGCGGTCTCGACGATTTAAGGCTGCGGTCTCGACGATATGCCCAATTGGCAATAATAAGTGACGATGATGGTACCACATGCATACTTGCACTTCATACATTCATGCTCATCATTGTTAATTATTATTTTGGTTGGTGTGTAATATGATTGTGTGGCAAATATATATATATATATATATATATATATATATATATAAATTGTTGAAGTTGTTATATGTATAAAAATATATATATATATATATATATATATATGTATATGTATATGTATGTATAGCTGTGATTGGTATAGTTCTGAGCTCTAGCATACTGCTCATTATAAACTTTATTATACGGTTTAGACTCACTCCTTTGTTGTTCATTACTATAGGTAACCGTGAGTGAAGGCTTGTCTCCCTTCATTCCTGAGTCGGTCTTATGCTCTGATACGTAACACTCAGGGGATGGGCGCTAGATTTTATTTGTTTTGTTTATTTGGCTGTTGAATAATTTTTACTGAGGATATTATGTTATTGTTGAGACTATGATTTGTTTTATGAGATTTTATTCTATTCCGCTGCATGATGTTGAAGTTTCTGTTATGAGAACTGAATTAATGTATTTTTGAGGATTCCATCCCACTTGCCATGTGTTACGTATTATACTGATTTATAAGAGAATTTGTTATTATATTGTCGATGTTTAAATGAAGTGAATGTAGCATCCCGTTTGGATGAATCGAAAAATAATTGTTAAACTCTGATATTTATGATTTAAATTGCCGGGTAGAAATGGGGTGTTACATTAGTGGTATCAGAGCAATGGTTGGTCCGTTCGGCCAAGTCGTCGAGTCGTTGTGTCGGCTAACGACGAACTGTTGTCTTTTAGTACTAACTGTTGTTTACATTGCAAGTTGTTCGAATCGGGTAAACTTTTGGATTGTTCGGTCCTAACCAGACTGTTTGTGTTGTTTATTGTGCCTTCCTTGTGTGAACTTTGTAATGTTGTCATTTACTTTGTTACCTTCTTGCCTTTGAAACTTTGTGCCCACAAAAGCTGCACTTCTATAGTTTGACTTTGTAGTGGTTAATTGCATTACGTGATTTTGTGAGCTAGAATGTTTATTGAGTCTACTCGTAATCTAATATTAAACTATTTTTGGATGTTCACAACGTAGGTCATTTATTTAATTAAATATAATCGGTGCGGTGCATTATTTATCTCTTATCTTTCAGTTCGAATCTAGAGGTTGTAGTAGTTTTACTGAGAGTCAAATTTATGTACTCCTAAACTTAAACCTTAGGAATATCCTCACAGCTGTTTTAATTTGATTATAATTGATAGTGTGCAAATAATTTGTCATGGCAGCATTATAGGTCCTAGTTCTTTTTCCACATGGCTTAGTGAATAACAGGTTGGTAATTAATTAAAAGTAGATGCTAGTTGCTTCGTTAGAATAAGAAAGTTGATCATGATGCCTACATGCTAATTTTTTTTCTTCTAAGACATTAGATTTTGTGAACGATATTTTTGCGTGTTTTGTGAGTTTTTGCTGAATTAGTTTTAATAGTTGGAAGCTCGCATGAATTTATTATGTGGTTAATTTAATGTTATTACCTTGACTCTATGAATTAACGAAAGCATAGTATAAAGCATAATATGAATTTTTGCTGTAACATGTTCTTGATTGCGTATTTATGTTGTATGCTAAGTGCCTTGTGGACTAATCTTGCTACTTGTGTTAAGATGCTTCATCGTCTTGACTACAGAGAGTGACCCCTCGTTGGGGTACCCGGTGACCCCGATTTGTGTTTATGTGTTATGTGTTATGTGAGAACCATTGTATGAGCAATGGTGAAGTTGTAAATTGTGGTTTCGAGCCTAATACTAATAATGTGTATTGAGAATGTTCGTACCGTTGTACTAAATGAATTGTTTTTACTACTGTTAAACTTGTTAAGTTGTTGAACTGTTAGCCCGATGTTGTTTAATCAATGATGTTGATTTGTCGTTGCTGTTTGTTGATGATGTTGACTTGTTGTTGTCTTGTTATTGATGTTGTGTTGTTGATTTGGGCGTTGGCCCGGAGCTTGTCTCCACAGTCGTTGATGTTGTTAATTGTTTTGTTGTGGGTACCGCCGATATGGCCCACATTGTTGTGTGGTGGGTAGCGCCGATATGGCCCACATTGTTGTGTCGTGGGTAGCGCCGATATGGCCCACGTTGTTTTGTTGTGGGTATCGCCGATATGGCCCACATTGTTGTGTCGTGGGTAGCGCCGATATGGCCCACGTTGTTTTGTTGTGGGTACCGCCGATATGGCCCACATTGTTGTGTCGTGGGTAGCGCCGATATGGCCCATGTTGTTTTGTTGTGGGTACCGCCGATATGGCCCACATTGTTGTGTCGTGGGTAGCGCCGATATGGCCCACGCTGTTTTGTTGGGGGTACCGCTGAATGGCCCGAAATGTTTTGATGGATTTTGTGCTATAGGCCTATGGCCGATGTTGTGGTTTTGTCGTTGTTAATGTCGCCTGAGTGGCAAATTTAGTCGTTGATGCCGCCTGAGTGGCAAAGTTAGTTGTTGATGTTATCGTTGTTGTTTGTTGATGTTGTTGCCGTTGTTGTCGTGTTGTTGATTATGTGGCTTGTTTTGCAACTGTGATGCACTCTGTGAACCTTGTCGTGACGTGGTAGTGAAACTATGAGGCACCGTAGAGATAGATGAGTGAGGTAGAACGCAAGTGATACTTGGATCTACAGGTCGGTTTATCAGAGTAGCGCAGCACAATCATGGTATGCTAATAGGAAGGAGCTTTAATAGGGCTTGGAGGTGATCATGTGGTACCGACATGATTACGCCCAAAACTCTATCGGGGACCCTTGCAGAACCGTTAGAGAGTGAGTCTGATTGTTATCTCTCGAAGTTATCTGGCTGAATAAGTAGGAGGGACGGCCGCCCAATCACTTACCGCTGGTAATCAAGGAAATAATGATCAGCATGCTAGATAGCACTAGTTGTCAAGGTGACGTTAGTTGGCTAGTGGAAGAGTGCCCGCGTCGGTGGTTAAATTTCGAGGACGAAATTCTTTTAAGTGGGGGAGAGTTGTAACGCCCAAAATATTTAATTAAATTGTTTAATTAAATATTTAGGTATCCAATTATTTATTTAATTAATTATTTAAAATATGTTAGTTGATATAAATATATTAGCACTTGATTAAGAGGTGTGTAAATAAATTTTAGGTGATGGCGTTAGTGATCAGGCTTAAGCTGGAGAAAGCCCGTGATCCAAGCCCAAGGCATAGGCGCATGAGGGGTTAGTTAAAGTTGGGGAACATTTCGCATTTGTGGGAGAAAAAAAAAAGAAATTGCGAATAGAGAGAAGAGAGAAGAGAGAAAGAGAGTTTGCGAAGAGAGTGAGAAGAGAGAAGAGGAGCAAGGAGCTGTTGCTGTGGTTACTTCGGTGCTTTCGTAGAGGTCTCATCATCTTTGGAAAATCTAAGGTAAGGGTGGGTCTTGCTTTATAATAGCGTTTATAATGGGTTGTATGTAGGGGTTTAGGAATTATATCGTTCTCCGTATAATTGTAATGTTGTGTGACGTGTATGAATATGTTGATGAAGATTTGTTGTTCAATAGATGGTTGTTAGGTAGAATGCGAATGACTAAGTGTATGTGAGGATCGAAAATGCAAGCTAAGTGCTCGATATAATGTGTATATGATGATGTGGTTGCTATAATATATACACTGTTGCGGTTTTCTTGAAACTGGGACTGTTCGGTCAGTCCAAAAATTTCGTGTTTAATTTTTCTTGAAAATAGACTTCACGCCGGTCGTTTTGGCGCCGGTTTCGTTCGATTTGGAGTTGTGTAGCTCTAGTTATAGGCTCCACAAGTTAGGGTAATAATCTGGGAGCATTCTGGACATAGGTTCTGTATTTTTAAAACTGGAACCTTTAGTTTGTCCAAAAATTATGGGACATATTTTGTTAGAAAATAGACTTAATTTTGGTCATTTTGGCACTGGTTTGGTTAAATTTGGATTTGTGTAGCTCAAGTTATGAGTCTCCAAAGTTAGGTCAAATTTCTGGAAATAATCTGTGAGTAGGTTCGGTTTTTGCAAGTTTTGTGTTCTCAATTAAACTCCGTTTTGAATGATTCTCATTTTGTTAGAAAATAGACTGAATTCTCTACAAGGTAGGCACTGGTTTCACCGAATTTCATTAAGAAATGAGAAAGAAAACTTGGTTGCAAGTTGCGTAAGAAATTCTGTCTGGCGCTGGCGCCAATGTTGCTCCTGCGCCAGTTTCTGTGTTGCTGTATCTAGGCGCTGTTGCTCCTGCGCCAGTTTCTGTGTTGCTGTGTCTAGGCGCTGTTGCTCCTGCGCCAGTTTTGTGTTGCTGTTGTGTCTAAGTTGCGCCAGTTTTTGTGTTGCTGTGTTGCTGTTTCTGTCTAAGCTGCGCCAGTTTTCTGTGTTGCTGTTGTGTCTAAGTTGCGCCAGTTTTTGTGTTACTGTGTTGCTGTTTCTGTCTAAGCTGCGCCAGTTTTCTGTGTTGCTGTTGTGTCTAAGTTGCGCCAGTTTTTGTGTTGCTGTGTTGCTGTTTCTGTCTAAGTTGCGCCAGTTTTTGTGTTGTTGTGTTGCTGTTTTTGTCTAAGTTGCGCCAGTTTTCCTGCGCCAGTTTTGTGTGCTGCTGTTCCCTGCTAGGCGCCCAGTGCCTAGGCGCCATTTTCAGCATGTGTCTCAGTTTCGTTCCTAATTTATTTTTGACGTATCTTTTGACTCGGGTGTCCGTTTTAAATGCTTCAAAGTGCGTTTCGAAGCTTGTTCAGCCCTCTATCTGTGTATGCTACTGTAAGGTGAAAAATGATTACTTTTCTAATAGTTTCTGGACACCAATATTGTGTTGCCATGTTGATGCTAATGATGATGGGTCTATTGACCAAACATTATTGATGTTGTTAAGTGACGGTGGATCTATTTGGCCAAAATAAGTGACGATGTTATTGATGATGGGCTTAATGCCAAAGTGACGATGATGTTATAGATAATGTTGATGATGTGGAAATTATAATTGTTGGTTGTTTATGAAGTCACATGCATACATAAGGCCGCGGTCTCGACGATATAAGGCTGCGGTCTCGACGATTTAAGGCTGCGGTCTCGACGATATGCCCAATTGGCAATAATAAGTGACGATGATGGTACCACATGCATACTTGCACTTCATACATTCATGCTCATCATTGTTAATTATTATTTTGGTTGGTGTGTAATATGATTGTGTGGCAAATATATATATATATATATATATATATATATATAAATTGTTGAAGTTGTTATATGTATAAAAATATATATATATATATATATATATATATGTATATGTATATGTATGTATAGCTGTGATTGGTATAGTTCTGAGCTCTAGCATACTGCTCATTATAAACTTTATTATACGGTTTAGACTCACTCCTTTGTTGTTCATTACTATAGGTAACCGTGAGTGAAGGCTTGTCTCCCTTCATTCCTGAGTCGGTCTTATGCTCTGATACGTAACACTCAGGGGATGGGCGCTAGATTTTATTTGTTTTGTTTATTTGGCTGTTGAATAATTTTTACTGAGGATATTATGTTATTGTTGAGACTATGATTTGTTTTATGAGATTTTATTCTATTCCGCTGCATGATGTTGAAGTTTCTGTTATGAGAACTGAATTAATGTATTTTTGAGGATTCCATCCCACTTGCCATGTGTTACGTATTATACTGATTTATAAGAGAATTTGTTATTATATTGTCGATGTTTAAATGAAGTGAATGTAGCATCCCGTTTGGATGAATCGAAAAATAATTGTTAAACTCTGATATTTATGATTTAAATTGCCGGGTAGAAATGGGGTGTTACATTAGTGGTATCAGAGCAATGGTTGGTCCGTTCGGCCAAGTCGTCGAGTCGTTGTGTCGGCTAACGACGAACTGTTGTCTTTTAGTACTAACTGTTGTTTACATTGCAAGTTGTTCGAATCGGGTAAACTTTTGGATTGTTCGGTCCTAACCAGACTGTTTGTGTTGTTTATTGTGCCTTCCTTGTGTGAACTTTGTAATGTTGTCATTTACTTTGTTACCTTCTTGCCTTTGAAACTTTGTGCCCACAAAAGCTGCACTTCTATAGTTTGACTTTGTAGTGGTTAATTGCATTACGTGATTTTGTGAGCTAGAATGTTTATTGAGTCTACTCGTAATCTAATATTAAACTATTTTTGGATGTTCACAACGTAGGTCATTTATTTAATTAAATATAATCGGTGCGGTGCATTATTTATCTCTTATCTTTCAGTTCGAATCTAGAGGTTGTAGTAGTTTTACTGAGAGTCAAATTTATGTACTCCTAAACTTAAACCTTAGGAATATCCTCACAGCTGTTTTAATTTGATTATAATTGATAGTGTGCAAATAATTTGTCTTGGCAGCATTATAGGTCCTAGTTCTTTTTCCACATGGCTTAGTGAATAACAGGTTGGTAATTAATTAAAAGTAGATGCTAGTTGCTTCGTTAGAATAAGAAAGTTGATCATGATGCCTACATGCTAATTTTTTTTCTTCTAAGACATTAGATTTTGTGAACGATATTTTTGCGTGTTTTTGTGAGTTTTTGCTGAATTAGTTTTAATAGTTGGAAGCTCGCATGAATTTATTATGTGGTTAATTTAATGTTATTACCTTGACTCTATGAATTAACGAAAGCATAGTATAAAGCATAATATGAATTTTTGCTGTAACATGTTCTTGATTGCGTATTTATGTTGTATGCTAAGTGCCTTGTGGACTAATCTTGCTACTTGTGTTAAGATGCTTCATCGTCTTGACTACAGAGAGTGACCCCTCGTTGGGGTACCCGGTGACCCCGATTTGTGTTTATGTGTTATGTGTTATGTGAGAACCATTGTATGAGCAATGGTGAAGTTGTAAATTGTGGTTTCGAGCCTAATACTAATAATGTGTATTGAGAATGTTCGTACCGTTGTACTAAATGAATTGTTTTTACTACTGTTAAACTTGTTAAGTTGTTGAACTGTTAGCCCGATGTTGTTTAATCAATGATGTTGATTTGTCGTTGCTGTTTGTTGATGATGTTGACTTGTTGTTGTCTTGTTATTGATGTTGTGTTGTTGATTTGGGCGTTGGCCCGGAGCTTGTCTCCACAGTCGTTGATGTTGTTAATTGTTTTGTTGTGGGTACCGCCGATATGGCCCACATTGTTGTGTGGTGGGTAGCGCCGATATGGCCCACATTGTTGTGTCGTGGGTAGCGCCGATATGGCCCACGTTGTTTTGTTGTGGGTATCGCCGATATGGCCCACATTGTTGTGTCGTGGGTAGCGCCGATATGGCCCACGTTGTTTTGTTGTGGGTACCGCCGATATGGCCCACATTGTTGTGTCGTGGGTAGCGCCGATATGGCCCACGTTGTTTTGTTGTGGGTATCGCCGATATGGCCCACATTGTTGTGTCGTGGGTAGCGCCGATATGGCCCACGTTGTTTTGTTGTGGGTACCGCCGATATGGCCCACATTGTTGTGTCGTGGGTAGCGCCGATATGGCCCACGTTGTTTTGTTGTGGGTACCGCCGATATGGCCCACATTGTTGTGTCGTGGGTAGCGCCGATATGGCCCACGCTGTTTTGTTGGGGGTACCGCTGAATGGCCCGAAATGTTTTGATGGATTTTGTGCTATAGGCCTATGGCCGATGTTGTGGTTTTGTCGTTGTTAATGTCGCCTGAGTGGCAAATTTAGTCGTTGATGCCGCCTGAGTGGCAAAGTTAGTTGTTGATGTTATCGTTGTTGTTTGTTGATGTTGTTGCCGTTGTTGTCGTGTTGTTGATTATGTGGCTTGTTTTGCAACTGTCATGCACTCTGTGAACCTTGTCGTGACGTGGTAGTGAAACTATGAGGCACCGTAGAGATAGATGAGTGAGGTAGAACGCAAGTGATACTTGGATCTACAGGTCGGTTTATCAGAGTAGCGCAGCATAATCATGGTATGCTAATAGGAAGGAGCTTTAATAGGGCTTGGAGGTGATCATGTGGTACCGACATGATTACGCCCAAAACTCTATCGGGGACCCTTGCAGAACCGTTAGAGAGTGAGTCTGATTGTTATCTCTCGAAGTTATCTGGCTGAATAAGTAGGAGGGACGGCCGCCCAATCACTTACCGCTGGTAATCAAGGAAATAATGATCAGCATGCTAGATAGCACTAGTTGTCAAGGTGACGTTAGTTGGCTAGTGGAAGAGTGCCCGCGTCGGTGGTTAAATTTCGAGGACGAAATTCTTTTAAGTGGGGGAGAGTTGTAACGCCCAAAATATTTAATTAAATTGTTTAATTAAATATTTAGGTATCCAATTATTTATTTAATTAATTATTTAAAATATGTTAGTTGATATAAATATATTAGCACTTGATTAAGAGGTGTGTAAATAAATTTTAGGTGATGGCGTTAGTGATCAGGCTTAAGCTGGAGAAAGCCCGTGATCCAAGCCCAAGGCATAGGCGCATGAGGGGTTAGTTAAAGTTGGGGAACATTTCGCATTTGTGGGAGAAAAAAAAAAAGAAATTGCGAATAGAGAGAAGAGAGAAGAGAGAAAGAGAGTTTGCGAAGAGAGTGAGAAGAGAGAAGAGGAGCAAGGAGCTGTTGCTGTGGTTACTTCGGTGCTTTCGTAGAGGTCTCATCATCTTTGGAAAATCTAAGGTAAGGGTGGGTCTTGCTTTATAATAGCGTTTATAATGGGTTGTATGTAGGGGTTTAGGAATTATATCGTTCTCCGTATAATTGTAATGTTGTGTGACGTGTATGAATATGTTGATGAAGATTTGTTGTTCAATAGATGGTTGTTAGGTAGAATGCGAATGACTAAGTGTATGTGAGGATCGAAAATGCAAGCTAAGTGCTCGATATAATGTGTATATGATGATGTGGTTGCTATAATATATACACTGTTGCGGTTTTCTTGAAACTGGGACTGTTCGGTCAGTCCAAAAATTTCGTGTTTAATTTTTCTTGAAAATAGACTTCACGCCGGTCGTTTTGGCGCCGGTACCACATGCATACTTGCACTTCATACATTCATGCTCATCATTGTTAATTATTATTTTGGTTGGTGTGTAATATGATTGTGTGGCAAATATATATATATATATATATATATATATATATAAATTGTTGAAGTTGTTATATGTATAAAAATATATATATATATATTTATATATATATATATATATATATATATATATATATATATATGTATATGTATATGTATGTATAGCTGTGATTGGTATAGTTCTGAGCTCTAGCATACTGCTCATTATAAACTTTATTATACGGTTTAGACTCACTCCTTTGTTGTTCATTACTATAGGTAACCGTGAGTGAAGGCTTGTCTCCCTTCATTCCTGAGTCGGTCTTATGCTCTGATACGTAACACTCAGGGGATGGGCGCTAGATTTTATTTGTTTTGTTTATTTGACTGTTGAATAATTTTTACTGAGGATATTATGTTATTGTTGAGACTATGATTTGTTTTATGAGATTTTATTCTATTCCGCTGCATGATGTTGAAGTTTCTGTTATGAGAACTGAATTAATGTATTTTTGAGGATTCCATCCCACTTGCCATGTGTTACGTATTATACTGATTTATAAGAGAATTTGTTATTATATTGTCGATGTTTAAATGAAGTGAATGTAGCATCCCGTTTGGATGAATCGAAAAATAATTGTTAAACTCTGATATTTATGATTTAAATTGCCGGGTAGAAATGGGGTGTTACAGAGCCTGACCCATCATGAACATGTAGCCAGAAGTACTCTTCCTGTCTTCTGTATCTCCACTCCAATCAGCATCAGTGTATCCTACTAACTCAGTAGTTTCAGGCTCTGCTGTACTGGGAAACAAAATTCCCCAATCGATTGTGCCCTTGAGATATCTAAGTATTCTCTTTGCAACCACCATGTGAGCTCTCTTAGGCACTTCCATGTATCTGCTTGCCACTCCAACACTATAGACTATGTCTGGCCTTGAGTGACAGACATATCTAAGTGAGCCAATCAACTGCCTAAACAGTGTCGAATCAACACCTTCATCAGTGGCATCTTTCTGCAACTTCACAGTAGTATCAGCTGGTGTAGATACAGGCTTGCACTCAAGCATTTTAAACCTCTTGAGTACATCTGTAATGCAGGAAAATTAACTGTTCACAAGACACAAATTCCATGCCAAGGAAATAGGACAATTTTCCTAGATCAGTCATCTCATACTCGGTCATCATCTGCCTCTTAAGCTTCACTATCTCTTGTTTATTGCTTCCTGTCACTAACAAATCATCCACATACAAGCAAGTGATTATCAAGTCCTTGTTGCACCCCGAAAAATCCGGTTTGGGTTTCTCAATGTACAACGTGGAAAAATTTTGAAGCCGCCACCAATATTTTAATTTTAAGACCAAAACATTGAAAAAAAGTCTTTTGGACAAGGCAGATGGTCTTTTGAAAACTAGAGATATAGGTTCGGGGGTCGATTACGTGCGAGGAAGGTGTTAGCACCGCGCACGTCCTTTCTACCGAAAGGGAACCTCTAATTAAATGTGTGGTTTTAACGTTTGATTTGAAAAATACCTAGATTTACCTATTTATTTCTTGTTTGAAGATGAATGGGAAAACTTACTGAAAATTTTATTTTTGGCGCTTGACGAGGGTTAGCCTCTCGCTCCTACGTATCTCCCGGTGCGATGGAGAATTCAAAGCTACGTAGTTCTTGGTTGTCATGAAAAGGTTTTTATTTTTTATCTTTTTAGTGAATTTTTGAAATAGGACGAGTATTCAGCGAATGATTAAACTAACAGAGGTTATGGGTAATCACCGCTAAGTACTCTTAAAAAATGGGAGTCACCGCCACTAGTCAGACGAACAAAGGTTCTGATTGACTGTTAGTAGCAACTCGTTTTTATTTGTTTTTTTTAAAATGGTTTTTGAAAGAGATTGATTAGCACGGATGATCAAACTAACAAGAGCTATGAGTGATCACCGCTTTGATGTTATTTTGGGAAAAGACATTGCTACCAATGGTTAGACGAACCAAGGTTCTGATTAGCCACTAGCGACAATGGGTTTGAAAATGATTCTTTTTGTTTGTTTTATGAAAATGATTTGTTTATGGTTGCGAAAAGGATTTTTATTTGTTGCGCTTGACGAGAACGTGACTCGCTCCTACGTATCCCAAATGGGAATCAAAGCGATGTAGTTCTAATAAAAATGTTTTTGAAAGGGTTTGGAAAAGGGAAGAGCTTTCATAATGATCAAACAAGCAAAGGCTTTGAGTGATCATTACTAATAACTCTTGATGGCGTTCATGACAATCAAACAAGCCAAGACTTTGAGTGATAGTCCTTAATAACTTGCATTAGTTAGAAAAGAGTTTGAAAGGTTTTTGGGAAAGGGGTGAAGTTATTATCAAAGATTGGTTATAAAGTTCAAGCACATTCAATAATAAAGGAATCATGCATATGTTGAACGTTAACCAAGACTAAACATGCCAATACGATCAAAAGATCCACTTATCAAGGATGCAAAGGTAAAGTTCTCAAAACAAATGCGTGTGTGTGTAGGAACGAGTGTATTTATCCTAATGACTCTATGCTACAACAAGCAAGTAGGCTTACGTCTTCATTAGGAGGTCATACAAGTGGAGTGAATGGCACACAATTAGATCAAGACATTTAGGTAGCATCAAAAACAAGTAAACAATTGATCATAGGCATAAAATGATCTTAATTAAACTAATGACATGTGAGCAACGATTTCTCAATAACATGAACAAAGAGGAATTGCATCAAGACTAGGGTAAGCCTATCCTTTGCAATCAACAATATAATCAAGTGCCCAAAGGCTAATAACACCATCAAAGAGAAGGGAGCGTCAAGGTTTTGGGTAACCTATCCCTTGCAATACCCCACGAACCCTAAACCATAAACTTAACTATCTCCTCTTTTATTCATTAAGAAATTAAAAGGGGAAGGTTGAATCATCTAAAACCATCCTCACCACTTAGAATATGATGCACTAGGCATAAGTGGGAATCATATGATTTATCATCAACAATGGACAATAATAAAACTAGAATACAAGAGCAAGTAAATAAACACTAAAACCAAGTTGAATCACATAGAGCAATCCTCTCACTTTGAGAAAAGTGCACTAGGCACTAGTGAGAATCAACTTGCCAATCATCAACCACTAACAATAAGCAAATTAAAATATAAAGATTGAATAAACACACAACTAAGTTGAATCACATAGAGCAATCCTCTCACTTTGAGAAAAGTGCACTAGGCACTAGTGAGAATCAACTTGCCGATCATCAACAATTTACAATAAGCAAATTAAAATGCAAAGATTAAATAAACACACAACTAAGTTGAATCACATAGAGCAATCCTCTCACTTTGAGAAAAGTGCACTAGGCACTAGTGAGAATCAACTTGCCTATCATCAACAACTTACAATAAGCAAATTAAAATGCAAAAATTAAATAAACACACAACTAAGTTGAATCACATAGAGCAATCCTCTCACTTTGAGAAAAGTGCATTAGGCACTAGTGAGAATCAACTTGCCTATCATCAACAATTTACAATAAGCAAATTAAAATGCAAAGATTAAATAAACACACAACTAAGTTGAATCACGTAGAGCAATCCTCTCACTTTGAGAAAAGTGCACTAGGCACTAGTGAGAATCAACTTGCCTATCATCAACAATTTACAATAAGCAAATTAAAATGCAAAAATTAAATAAACACACAACTAAGTTGAATCACATAGAGCAATCCTCTCACTTTGAGAAAAGTGCACTAGGCACTAGTGAGAATCAACTTGCCTATCATCAACAATTTACAATAAGCAAATTAAAACAAGACTTAAATAAAAGAACACATAAACAAAGTTGAATCACATCTAGCAATCATTAACTACTTAACATAAAGTGCACAAAGCACAAGTAGGAATCATCTTGCTAGATCATCAACAAATATTTGCAAGTGAAGTATGTTGAAAATAACATTTAACACTAAAATCAAATACCGATTGCCAAGATTGTACATCATCAAGCAAAAAGGAAAAACAAAATTAGCTTAAGAACATATTAACCATAGTATGCAAAATACAAGAAATTAACATCACACAACATGAAACCAATTATTCAAGGGTGAGAGGCACCTTAAACACCCAAGCCTCCCTAAGTGCTTGTCAATAGTGTTTAAGGCTCCTCTCACCAACAACAACAAACTACATTTTAAACAAAATGGTAATGATATGCGAAATGAAAAATGAAGAGAAAAATGGGTTTTAATGCAAAAAGATTGAAGATGATGCAAGGGTTTTAGAGTATACCTTAGATCTTAGCTAGATTATGCAAGAAATAGAGAGCAAGAACACAAATCAACCAAGGACACCAACAAGGAAACCCACGCCCAAAATGAAAATCAAACCCCTCTTGATGAAAGTTCTTGAGTTTTAGTGGAGAATGGAAGTAGTATGTGAGAGAGGGATGAAGGGGAGATGGATTGGTGGTGCTTGGATGAAGAAAAATCAAATAAAATGGAGGAGAGGAGGGTGGTAGAGCTTCGCATATGAGAGGGAAGGGAGGAGAGGAGAGTGATGTGCTAATTTTAGTGTAGGAGAGAATGAGCCAAAAAGTTGTGATGTGTGGAAAATGAAAGGGTATTTATAGGATTGGTAAAGGGCTAGGGTTAAAATGGTAATCAAACAATAAAAGGGAATTAATATTCAGCTGAAAATAAAATAATTGAACTTGGGCACCAAGCAAAGGGGTCATTTTGGTCATTGTTCTTGAGAGGTGCACTAGGATTGAACTTTGATTTTGAATGGAGGGTTGAGATCACTTATCACATGGATTGAGGGTGGAGAGAAAACACAAAATGGAGAGGGAAGGGGGGTGAAATATGCGCAGCTCATGATGGGAGTGGAGAGGGTGTGAATTTCCAAAAATGTTTTCTCCACAATTTTATATCACAAGATTGCCATTAACTATGAATGAATGGTGGAGATTTGCATCTTAATTTGAATGGAGGGTCATGATTGAGATACACTTTGCAAGTAATGAAAATAAATCAAAAATGGGGGGATAAGGGGCTGGTCATGCGCAGCTCATGAGGAGAGAGAGAGAGAGAGAGTGAGTGGAATTGCAAGTTGTCATGTTGCATTATACTTGACCTTTCAAAATTCCAAAGATTATTGATTTTTTTTTCTAGATAATTCCTCATTATTCATGCCATTTTGGGCCATATCCTAGGAATCAATCATTGGGCCCAAAATTCTATGATATCACCAATCCCAAAATTGATTTGATACCTCAACTTGAAGGAAATTCCCATTTTACCCTTTTCTTTGAAGTTTGACTTTTTATGCAAAAATTCATTAATGCATGCGCATAAAAAATATGACCCAACTCATTTTGATCCAAATAAATTCCTCCAAAGTTGCACAGTGATTTTTACTGAGAAATTATCTTTTTGGGTAAAATGACCAAAATACCCTTTTTGCCCAAAAAGTCCTAATTTTGCCCCGAAGTGCATCCCAACCCTAAAAATGATTTTAAAAACTTTGGAATGCCTTTCAAGACTCAAAAATGCATGCCCATAGCACTTCTCATCTTTCAAAATAATGCCGCACCTCTGAAACTATTTATTTTTGTGGAAAATTAGGGTTTTGACCTAAGCCGGACAAAATTGGGGTATGACAGTCCTCATTCATGTTCGATCTTACATACACACCATGTTCAGTCGAACACTTAGTGAAGTTTAGCTTCTGCAGTGAGGCATCAATCTTCTTATTCCAAGCACGAGGTGCTTGCTTGAGTCCATATAAGGCCTTCTTCAACTACATTACTTTGTTTTCCATGCCCTTCTTCTCAAAGCCAGGTGCCTGCTTCACATAGACCTCCTCTTCTAATGGCCCATTGAGGAATGCAGATTTGACATCAAGTTGATTCAAACTCCATTTTCTCAAACTTGCCAATGCTACTATCAGTCTCACAGTCTCAATCCTTGCAACTGGAGCATAACAGGGCATAGCCTTGCAGTCTTACTGATGGGAATCTTGCTCTATCAGATCTTCTCAATTGCTCCACATTGTCATTATCTATATACTCGACATTGTTTTCATTGACATTGTTCACATTATCATCATCAGGAACAGCTAGTTCAGGCACATTCACAAAAGCTGGTTCAGACACATTCACTTCTTCCCCATCTTCGACTTGGTCACTGTCGAGTCTGTAGATATCTTGTATGCAGGACTTGTATTGCAGGTCAAGGTTTTGATGATGAAAAAGACCAAGAGCTAAAATGACAAAAGTAAAAGTTGACCTAAAGCCAAAAGGTGATGAAAGTGACAAAACATCAAAGTCACAATCCAAGACAATCAAGCTCAAGAATTGAAGATTCAAGTTTAAGGGTAGTCCTTAAATATAAGGGTAGTCCTTAGGGTTTGGGTGTGTCTTAGGAAAAAGTGTAAGCTCTTCCGAAGGTCGACTCATCTCTCAAAGTCCCACGTTTTTCAAAATGCATGCATGCACACGTAAACACAAAAAGCATTTTTGAAAAACCCTAAAATCGATTTCTAACTAATTGTGAAAGTCCACAATCGATTTCTAAACTAAATGAGAAAGTGCACAATCGATTTTGCTAAGCATAAAATCGATTCACAATTGTTTTCAAAGTGAAAGAATCGATTCACAATGTTTTGTACTTAACACATAATCGATTCCTTGCTTCCTTATTTAAATGAAAATCGATTTCAAACCTTTTCATTTAAACTACATAATCGATTCATTGCTTTCTTATTTAAATGAAAATCGATTTCAAACCTTTTCCTTTAAACTACAAATCGATTCCTTGCCTGCCTGTAAGCCAACAATCGATTGTCATCCATTTTCAAACAAAGCAAGAATCGATTCTCACCTTAAGGAAGTCACACATAAGAATCGATTCTCAGATCCAATACATTTAGGCTATAATCGATTCTTACATTATTTTCAACGTAAACTTCTTTTTCTCATAGCCTATAAATAGGCACCTCATTGTGTTCATTTCTAACACAACCCATTTCACGAATCAGAGCACATTTTGAGAAAAACTCTTTACATTTTATTCTTTGCTATTCTCGCACCACTGGTCCGTCAGAGCTGATCTTTCGCTAAGATTTAGTTGGGGTTGCATTCTTCAAGTTGTATTATCTGCCTACTCTAGAGGTATTTCTGTCTTTACGTTTGTTACTGTTTAATTGTTGTGATTTGTACTAGAGAGTGGGGTATCTCTCTAGGGTAGCTGTTTGTACTAGGAAGTGGGGTATCTTTCTGGGGCAGCTGGTTGTAACAGGGGTGGGGTATCTCTTGTTATTGTTGTAATAGATTTGAGGGCTCTTTATAGGTGGGGTATCCTAGTAGAAGAGTGCCTGAGTCTGTAAAGGTTTTCCAAGGCACCTGTAAGCCTTGTTGTTTGGTTAGTGGAAAATCTCACAAGGGTGTGAGGACTGGACGTAGGTCACTAGGAGGTGACCGAACCAGGATAAATCTCTGCGTGCTTTACTGCTTTCCTGCTTTACCGTTTTACCGCTATACTGTTTTATTTCTAATTCCTTCGCTTCCATTTAACCTGCGCGAAAATTGATCTAAGTCGTTGAAAAGGGGAAAAATGTTTTTGAAAGTTAACAAAAGTTTTAAATCTCAATTCACCCCCCTCTTGAGACTGAAGCCACTTGGCAACAAATGGTATCAGAGCTAGACTCTTGTATAAAGGGCCTAGCAGCTTCAAGAGAAATGGCTTCAGGTTGGTCTACGCAAGAGGGTGCATCTCTTTTCCATCCTCCAGGATTCAACGGAGAAGACTATGCATATTGGAAAGAAAGAATGAGAATTTTTATTGAAGGGGTAGACTTAGATGTTTGGGATGCTGTGGAAAAAGGACCTTTTGTCCCCACACACATAGTAGATGGTATTCTTACAATAGTGCGGATAGAACTTCGCCAACTCCACAAACTTCGCCGCATACTCAGTCATAGACATGCCACCTTGCTTCAGCTCTAAAAACTCTATCTCCTTTTTCCCTCGGACATATTTCGGAAAATATTTAATCAGAAACTCTCTGCTGAACACCTCCCAAGTGACCTCTTCTTGCACAGACTCTAACCTCTGCCTAGTAGCCAACCACCAATCGTCGGCCTCCTCTGCTAACATGTGAGTACCAAAACGGACCTTCTGCTCCACAGTGCAGTCCATCACCCTAAAAATTCTCTCGATCTCCTTTAACCAAGCCATGGCACCACCTGGATCATACTTGCCCCTGAAAGTGGGCGGATTCTCTCTCTGGAATGTAGTCAGACTCCGTAATCCAGCGTTGTCTCCAGCATTCTGCTGATTTTGCACGGCCTGAGCCATGGTAGCTAAACAGCAGCAATCGCAGTGTCGTTCCTCCTAGCCATATCAACTCAAGTTGAAACCAAAAACAGCAGTTAGAATAAGTCGACAATACTAGATTGTCAATGACTGGACAACTTGGCCGGACAGACCGAACTTTTTCTCTGATACCACTAATGTAACACCCCTTTTTCTACCCGGTAATTATTTAACAAAATCAGAGTTTACAAAAATTTATTTCATACATCAAAAGGGATGTCACACATATTCATCATTAAACACAATGTCTCATGCGATATAAATAACTTGTCAAAAAGGGACTAAGCCCACAACACCTGTTTAATTAATCACATCACCAAAAATTACATCACCCGCAGCGGAAATAAAAAAAAGTTTAAGACAATCAAATCATGACGTCCTGAATGGACTTCAACAATAAAATATAACAACTAAGTTCAGCGTTTATCCCCCCTGAGTGTTACATATCAGAAGCAGACACCGACTCAAGCCTAGCGAAGGTACCTAAGCCTTCACTCGTGATCACCTGCACGTTACCGCATAGGGGTAACATTCAAACAGAAGGGGTGAGTTCATCTAACAATATAATAGTGCATATGATAAGTCTTATGCTAGAGCTACAATGCTATATAAACCACATCGCACATCAAGTCAGTCATCACAGCAAGTTATCACAATGTCATGAACATGTATGAAATGCCACCCATCGCAACAGGTGTATGCATAAGGTACCTGCCATCATCGTCAATAAATAGTCTTTATGGCATCATCGTCGCTAAATAGCCTTTATGGCATCATCGTCACTTGTTTATGCACATGAGATGTATGAGACACCATGACATGCACCAGAGACAGTCTCATACAAACACAGTCAACTTAACAACCCATCACTTACCAATTTGCCAATGAGAGGCACATCACCTGTCAAGTTATTGTCACACATATATTTGCCACTAGCATTCATCGTCATTAACATCATCATCTCTAATAGCCTTTATGGCATCATCGTCACTTATAAAACCACAGCTTTTATTCATCATCTATATCATCGTAATCAAAGTAATAGCCACTAGGGGCATTATCGTCAAAACATCAACACATAATTATTGACACTGGGACACCAATATTACTGGTTACATTAAATGGTTTTACTTCAGCTCATGACACCAAATAGGACACAAAAAAGGGGATTTTAAACACCGAAATAGTTTTACAATACCGACAACAACGACCAACGGGGACAGTCACTTGAGGCGTCCAGAAAATGTCAGAAAAATAATAATTTTTGGTTTAAAATAGATCACACAGGTAGAAAACTGAATGAGCTTCGCAATGCACTTTGAAACACTTAAAACGGACACCCGAGTCAAAAGATATGTCAAAAACAAAACCGGGAAAATTTTGGGGAACATCCTGAAAATGGCGCAGCCACTGAAAACTGGCGCAGGAAAGGGATCCTGGCGCCCATTGGGGATCCTGTCGCCCAGCAAGACAGCAACACAGAAAAACTGGCGCAGGCAGAACTAGCGCCCAGGGGAGGGGATCCCAGTGACATTTCAGAATACGCAACTTTTCAACCAAAACTCAACACCAATGACATCCAGTCAACATAAATATACGGAAACAAAACTTAGGAACGCAACACGGGCAGCCAAAATTAGGCACCCTTGGCGCCCAGGCACAGGGAACCTGGCGCCCAGCACAGACACAAACAGCAACACAGAAAGCAAAACTGGCGCTGGGCAGCAACACTGGCGCCCATGGTGCCCAGACAGCAAAACAGGGACGCAACACAAACAGCAACATGGCGCCCAAGAGCAGGGCGCCGTTTTCAGCACAACAACAAAATGCAACATTGGCAACAACAATGGCGCCTAAGGCGCCTAGGACTTGAACATCAACATTACAAAATTCACCAACACCTCATATACATCCATGACAACATCAAGACACCAATTTCTTTTATAATCATCATCAAGCACCATTTTCATAAGAGTCATCATCCAAACATCAATTTCGTAGTAACCATCGTCAAGACATCAATTTCGTAATGATCATCAATCAAGGGTTTCAATCAACTACAAATCAAACAATCACACAAGATCATGGCAACATAGGTCTAAGCCCCTACCCTAATACCCATCATAAGACCCAATTATAGAGGAAGATGAGACCCACCCTTACCTTAATTCGTAGGAATAGAAGACCCTGGAGAGGAATCACCAACAGAACCACAGCCACAAGGCTTCCCTTCTCTCCTTGGGATTCGCGAACTCTTCTTCTCCTCCTTGGGATTTGCGCCGCCCTCCTTCTCTCTTTCTCTCCTCTTCGCAATTTCTCTCTTTCTTTTCACAAAATGAGCCAAACTCTAATTTTTTGGCTTAAGTATGCGCCTAGGTTAGCGGGCCTGGATCACGGGCTTTTCCCTCAGCTTGGCCCAGCTTAATTCGCAACACCACCTCCTGCTTCAAAACCACACCTCAATATATTTTATTTTTTCTAATTTCAATTTTATCTATTAAATAAAACAAATCCCCTAAATACTTAATTAAATAATTAATTAAATATTTGGGGTGTTACAACTCTCCCCCACTTGGAATATTTCGTCCTCGAAATTACCTGATTCAAACAACTCTGGGTAGGACTCCCGCATCTTGCTCTCCAACTCCCAAGTCATGCTCTCACTGGCAGCTCCTAACCAGACCACCTTCACCAATGCAATTCCCTTGCCTCTTAACACCTTCACCTCATGGTCTTCAATCCGCACAGGCATAGTCTCCACCGTGAGATTATCCCGCACCTCCACGTCATCCATGTGGATCACATGAGACGGATCCGAAATGTACTTCCGAAGTTGCGACACGTGAAACACGTCATGCAAATTCGAAAGATTTGGCGGCAAAGCCACTCTATACGCCTGATAAGTCTATTTTTAGAGTCTTTTTAATAGTTATTTTATTAAGTCTTTTTAGTATTTTAATTATATTTTTGTTCTATTTTACTGCAAATGTTTACTTTTTATCTTCAGGTTTTATTTTGAAGCAATTTGGGCTGCTTAAAGTCTCAGCAGGTTAGAATTCGACTACATCTGTTAGAATTCGACAGCATCTGTCTCAGCAGGTCAGAATTCGACTGGATCTCTCAGAATTCGACTGGATCTCCCAGAATTCGACTGCATCTTCCAGATTTCGACTGCTTCTGTCTCAGCAGGCCAGAATTCGACTGCATCTTCCAGATTTCGACTGCTTCTGTCTCAGCAGGCCAGAATTCGACTGCATCTTCCAGATTTTGACTGCTTCTGTCTCAGCAGATTTCGACTGCTTCTGCTATCCAGATTTCGACTGTGCAGTCAAAATTGGCTATGCCCACTTCTTGATGGATATTTGTGCCCACTTGTTAATGGATATTTTTGCCCACTTTTTGATGACCATGTGCTTTGACCACTTGCTCATGTGCATTGTCCACTTGAGGATGGCTCTTTGATGACTACCTTGGCCAACTTGATTTGCCACTTTTTCCTCTTTTGGACCATTTTGCCCCTCATATTTTCCTATAAACAGAGGCTTGATCCTCACTTGTACCTAAGCTTGAATTTTGTTAGAAAATCAATGACAAAGGCTCTCTAATGATTCATGACTTCAATTTACTCTTCATGCTTTTTATGATTCTTGTTTATTTACTTTCTTGCTCCTTTAAATTCTTGCACCTTTATTTTCCAAGTCATTTACTTTCTTGCCCTTTAAATTCTTGCTATTTATTTTCTTGCCCTTTTACTTTCCAAGTCATTTACTTTTCTTGCTATTTAATTTCTTGCACCTTTATTTTCCTTGTTATTTACTTTTTTGCCCTTTAAATTTCCAAGTCAAGTAAACTACTGACAAGTCAAGTAAATTACTGGCAAGTCAAGTAAATTACTGGCAATTTACTTTTCAAGCAATTTACTTTCTTGTCATTTACAATTCCGCTATTTATAATTTTGCACTTTACCACTTTCTTTTATTTCCTCGCTATTTAAACTTTATGTTTTCTTTTCTTTTATTTTCTTTTCTCCTCTTTTGTCTACAATGATCATGAGTGAGTAGACTTTACTAAAATATTCCTTCTTTCCAAAAAACACTTTCTTTTCAGTTAATCAACTTTGAAAAATTAGATTGGTATTCACCTAGGCTCTCCCTGTGGATCGATAACTCTTTTATTACGCGATACGACCCGTGCACTTGCGGGGCTATCAGTGGTAGCCACTAGGGGCATTATCGTCAAAACATCAACACATATTTATTGACACCGGGACACTAATATTACTGGTTACATTAAAAGGTTTTACTTCAGCTCATGACACCAAATAGGACACAAAAAAGGGGATTTTAAACACCGAAATAGTTTTACAACACCGACAACAACGACCAATGGGGACAGCCACTTGAGGCGTCCAGAAACTATCAGAAAAATAATAATTTTTGGTTTAAAATAGATCACACAGGTAGAAAACTGAATGAGCTTCGCAACTCACTTTGAAACACTTAAAACGGACACCCGAGTCAAAAGATATGTCAAAAACAAAACCGGGAAAATTTTGGGGAACATCCTGAAAATGGCGCCCAGGCACTGGGCGCCTAGCAGGGAAAACTGGCACAGCCACTGAAAACTGGCGCAGGAAAGGGATCCTGGCGCCCATTGGGGATCCTGTCGCCCAGCAAGACAGCAACACAGAAAAACTGGCGCAGGCAGAACTAGCTCCCAGGGGAGGGGATCCCAGTGACATTTCAGAAACGCAACTTATCAACCAAAACTCAACACCAATGACATCCAGACAACATAAATATACGAAAACACACCTTAGGAACGCAACACGGGCAGCCAAAATTAGGCGCCCTTGCCGCCCAGGCACAGGGAACCTAGCGCCCAACACAGACACAAACAGCAACACAGAAAGCAAAACTGGCGCTGGGCAGCAACACTGGCGCCCAGGCGCCCCCCTGCGCCAACAACCAGCGCAACACAGCAGGAAACAGGCGCCCATGGCGCCCAGACAGCAACACAAGGACGCAACACAGACAGCAACATGGCGCCCAGGAGCAGGGCGCCGTTTTCAACACAACAACAAAACACAACATTGGCAACAACAATGGCGCCTAAGGCGCCTAGGACTTGAACATCAACATTACAAAATTCACCAACACCTCATATACATCCATGACAACATCAAGACACCAATTTCTTTTATAATCATCATCAAGCACCAATTTCATAAGAGTCATCATCCAAACATCAATTTCGTAGTAACCATCGTCAAGACATCAATTTCGTAATGATCATCAATCAAGGGTTTCAATCAACTACAAATCAAACAATCACACAAGATCATGGCAACATAGGTCTAAGCCCCTACCCTAATACCCATCATAAGACCCAATTATAGAGGAAGATGAGACCCACTGTTACCTTAATTCGTAGGAATAGAAGACCCTGGAGAGGAATCACCAACAGAACCACAGCAACAAGGCTTCCCTTCTCTCCTTGGGATTCGCGAACTCTTCTTCTCCTCCTTGGGATTTGCGCCGCCCTCCTTCTCTCTTTCTCTCCTCTTCGCAATTTCTCTCTTTCTTTTCACAAAATGAGCCAAACTCTATTTTTTTGGCTTAAGTATGCGCCTAGGTTAGCGGGCCTGGATCACGGGCTTTTCCCTCAGCTTGGCCCAGCTTAATTCGCAACACCACCTCCTGCTTCAAAACCACACCTCAATATATTTTATTTTTTCTAATTTCAATTATATCTATTAAATAAAACAAATCCCCTAAATACTTAATTAAATAATTAATTAAATATTTGGGGTGTTACAAAATCTGCCCAAGAAATGTGGGATAATCTTCAAGTTACTCATGAGGGTACAAGTGAAGTGAAAAGGGCAAGGACAGATACTCTTACCAGAGAGTACGAATTGTTTAGAATGAATACAGGTGAAACAATATCAGAGATGCAGAAAAGGTTCACTCACATAGTGAACAAATTGGGTTCATTAGGAAAATCATTTCCTCTCGAAGACTTGATCAACAAAGTGCTGAGATGCCTAAATAGAGAATGGCAACCAAAGGTGACTGCAATAACTGAGTCAAGAAACTTGACTACCATGACTCGCCACCCTGTTTGGGAAACTACTAGAGCACGAGTTAGAGCTCACTCGCCTAGCAGAGCATGAAGGAAAAGACAAGAAGAACAAAAACTTAGCTCTCAAAGCTTCCAGTTCAAGCTCATCCGACGATAGTGATGATTCGGAAGATGAAGATGAAGACGAGGAGAAAATGGAACTAATGGTTAGTAAATTCAAAAAGTTCATGAGAAGGGAAAGATCTCTCAAAAAGAATTCTCCAACCAAAAGAGGCTCAAGCAAGGAAAACCTCTCAAATCCACCAACTTGCCACGAATGTGGAAAATCCGGACACATGAAGATGGAATGCCCAAAATTGCAAAGAAAACGATCAAAGGGATCCAAGAGAAACAGAAGTAGAAAAGCCTACACAGCATGGGAAAACAATGACATGAACTCATCAGATAAATCAGAAAGTGAAAAAGATTAAATTGCTCTCATGGCCGACCACGACAACAAAAGTGAAACTGAGGTATCTTCTAACTCTGAAACTTTGCAAGATGATTATGATGAACTGTATGAAGCATTTACTGAATTGCATGATAAATCCTTAAAATTAGCTAAGGCATTAAGTAAATCCAAGAAAGTCATCACTCATCTTCAAAATGATATTATTGCTTTAACTAAGGAAAAACTAGAGCTTAGAAAAGAAAATGATAGTCTTGCATGTTTTAAAGCAAATTACGTTTGTGGTAGATGTGTTGATTTTGAAAATAAAGTGCATGAGCTAGAATGGACTGTAGAAAAATTGTCTAACGTACAACATGTGCACCATAGAAACAATCTCATAAAAAGGCATGAGCATTATAAACCAAAGTTTTCCACTAGATCATATATTAAATGTTATTATTGTGGTAAACCTGGACATATAGCTTCCGTTTGCAGGGCAAGAGGTATACAAAATATGAAAAAGGTATGGGTTCCCAAAAGGACCATACCAAACACTAACCCACAAGGACCCCAAGAGATTTGGGTACCGAGAACCTTGTTTTAGATATTTGCAGGTATGCTTCAAGGTATGGGGGCAGATTGATACCTTGACAGTAAAGACTCACCCCCGAAAAAAACCGTCATGTGACTTGTGATAAATAGAGGAAGAATCACCGGTAAATGTTAGATTGATAAAGTATTATTCACCTCTAGCAAAATTGTGCTTAAAGTATATTAAGTCAAATATGTGACTAAAAGTAATCCCTGAATATTATGGTAAGAAGAAAGAACATTCGTGAAGGTTAGTCCTTATAATCGATCCATTCATTATGATTGGCATGTATGAGAGAAAATAAATGATTGATTTTTATTTCATGCATCATCAAAGAACAATGTTAGAATAACAAGAAAAGTATTCTGGTCAACCCTCTAGGACTAAGCATATAGAAATTATAGATCACCTTCTTAGAAGTTGTGGTTAGAAAGGCGACAGTATGATTGAGTCAGTTGAGTCGTCACAATCAGCTAGTTGACGTTTTCACAAATCCATTGCAAAAGAAAACCTGGTTCCTCAAATGATTTTTCAATTAAATGTTTCTCAAGTGATTTTATAAAATGTGAATTTAAATTGTGACTTGTGAATTTCTGTGTGCTCCAAAAGCGTTTTCTAAAGCAGTTGAAGTACTATCTTTTCTTGAAATCTATTTTCTCCTGTCACAATCAATTGCTAGCTCTGGTATTAATTTTCAGAATTCATACTCACAATCGCTGTTTACCTAAAATAATTTTTCCCAAAACTCTACTTCCCACCTTCTAGCTGCCGTCACCAACTCTCAAAAACTAAGCAGCATGAAACGTGCGAAGGCTAAACAACTGCTTCACAGATTTTTGAGACTCATAATTAGCTTTTACCTGTTTTGATGAAATATTCTCTTCATGGTTTCAAAAATGATTTTCCTTTGGTTTTGATGATCACTTACAAATCAACAATGGCTCTTTTACCTTGTCAAATAGTTGTGACATTGGATTCGTAAACTCTATCATATATCGACCCTTTTGATCATGACAAAAAGGGGAGAAATATAGGGTCACATAAAGCATATAGAACTTGTCATATTGCATCCAGTCAATAAGTCAGGGGGAGCATCATGATAGGGGGGCATCATACATATATGCATTATCTGTTTTGAACTAACCAACCACCTTAAGATGAGTAAAGTTTTGTCATCATCAAAAAGGGGGGAGAATGTAGATATCTTGTATGCAGGACTTGTATTGCAGGTCAAGGTTTTGATGATGAAAAAGACCAAGAGCTAAAATGACAAAAGTAAAAGTTGACCTAAAGCCAAAGGTGATGAAAGTGACAAAACATCAAAGTCACAATCCAAGACAATCAAGCTAAAGAATTGAAGATTCAAGTTTAAGGGTAGTCCTTTAATATAAGGGTAGTCCTTAGGGTTTGGGTGTGTCTTAGGAAAAAGTGTAAGCTCTTCCGAAGGTCGGCTCATCTCTCAAAGTCCCACGTTTTTCAAAATGCATGCATGCACACGTAAACACAAAAAGCATTTTTGAAAAACCCTAAAATCGATTTCTAACTAATTGTGAAAGTCCACAATCGATTTCTAAACTAAATGAGAAAGTGCACAATCGATTTTGCTAAGCATAAAATCGATTCACAATTGTTTTCAAAGTGAAAGAATCGATTCACAATGTTTTGTACTTAACACATAATCGATTCCTTGCTTCCTTATTTAAATGAAAATCGATTTCAAACCTTTTCATTTAAACTACATAATCGATTCATTGCTTTCTTATTTAAATGAAAATCGATATCAAACCTTTTCCTTTAAACTACAAATCGATTCCTTGCCTGCCTGTAAGCCAACAATCGATTGTCATCCATTTTCAAACAAAGCAAGAATCGATTCTCACCTTAAGGAAGTCACACATAAGAATCGATTCTCAGATCCAATACATTTAGGCTATAATCGATTCTTACATTATTTTCAACGTAAACTTCTTTTTCTCATAGCCTATAAATAGGCACCTCATTGTGTTCATTTCTAACACAACCCATTTCACGAATCAGAGCACATTTTGAGAAAAACTCTTTACATTTTATACTTTGCTATTCTCGCACCGCTGGTCCGTTAGAGCTGATCTTTCGCTAAGATTTAGTTGGGGTTGCATTCTTCAAGTTGTATTATCTGCCTACTCTAGAGGTATTTCTGTCTTTACGTTTGTTACTGTTTAATTGTTGTGATTTGTACTAGGGAGTGGGGTATCTCTCTAGGGTAGCTGTTTGTACTAGGAAGTGGGGTATCTTTCTGGGGCAGCTGGTTGTAACAGGGGTGGGGTATCTCTTGTTATTGTTGTAATAGATTTGAGGGCTCTTTATAGGTGGCGTATCCTAGTAGAAGAGTGCCTGAGTCTGTAAAGGTTTTCCAAGGCACCTGTAAGCCTTGTTGTTTGGTTAGTGGAAAATCTCACAAGGGTGTGAGGACTGGACGTAGGTCACTAGGAGGTGACCGAACCAGGATAAATCTCTGCGTGCTTTACTGCTTTCCTGCTTTACTGTTTTACCGCTTTACTGCTTTATTTCTAATTCCTTCGCTTCCATTTAACCTGCGCGAAAATTGATCTAAGTCATTGAAAAGGGGAAAAACGTTTTTGAAAGTTATCAAAAGTTTTAAATCTTAATTCACCCCCCTCTTGAGGCTGAAGCCACTTGGCAACAGAGTCGAATGCTAGTTACTTTGCTAGTAGCTTGCGCAGTCGATTCCTTCCAATTCCGTTCTTTTGTTTCATCTATAATCACATCATTACTCACTACTATCTTCTTGTGAATTGGATCATACAGTTTATAAGCACCAATGCTATGATAGCCTATCAGTATCATTGCTTGTGCTCTAGAATCAAGTTTCCTTCTGTTTTGTTCAGGCACATGCCTGTAACACAGTGAACCAAACATTTTGAAGTGCTTTACACTTGGCTTCACACCACTCCATGCTTCTTCAGGTCTGATGTCTTCTAGTCTCTGGGTTGGACACCTGTTCAGTATATGAGCAGCTGTATATACTGCTTCTGCCCAGAACTTATGTGGAAGATTCTTCTCTCTCAGCATACATCTCACCATATTGAGCAGAGTTCTATTTCTTCTCTCAGCTGTGCCATTGTGTTGAGGAGTATATGGAGCCATTACTTCATGAGTTATACCATCATTTTTACAGAAATCTTCAAACTCATGTGAAGTGTATTCACCACCACCATCAGTTCTAAGCAATTTAATTGAACTATCACACTGTTTTTCGACTAACAGTGTAAATTGCTTAAAGGTGTCGAACACTTCACTCTTTTTCTGTATAAGACAAATCCACATATTCTTAGTATAGTCATCTATAAAGGACACAAAATAGGAATTACCTCCAATGGATTTGGCTTCAAAGGGTCCACACACATCTGAATGGATGATAGCAAGCTTCTTTGTTGCTCTAGTTGGTATTGCAGATTTATATGACTTCCTTGGTTGCTTTCCTTCACAGCATTTTCCACATATCTCTTTTAGCACTTCAATTTGAGGCAAGCCAACCACCATATTCTTTTTCTGCAACATCTTCAGGCTGTCGAAGTTCAAATGTCCCATCCTCTTATGCCATTTCCACACTGCATCATCCACTTGTGCAACTAGACATTTTTGATCGATAGAGTTCACACCAACCTTGAATGTTCTATTGCTTGTCATAGACACTTTCAATACTGCCTTCTCTTTGCTGTCGAAAACTTCCATGTAATTTTCCTTCATGTTCATTGAATAGCCCTTCTCTAGTAATTGCCCCAAACTAAGCAAATTACTCTTCATTTGTGGAACATACAGTACCTCACTCACTATTACTTTTGTTCCATCTTCCCTTCTAATGGCTACCTTTCCAATGCCTTCTGCAATGACACATCTGCCATCACCAAATCTAATCTTTCTTCTCACAGTTTTGTCAATTTCACAAAACCATTCTAGGTGGCATGTCATGTGATTAGAGCAGCCCGTATCCAAGTACCACCATTCTACTCCACCACCTTCAGTAACTGTCATCAACATCATCACTTCTCCATCAATTGTTGCCATTAATGCAACAGCTTCTTCATCAGAGTCACGCGCTAACTGTGCCTCTTCATTCCTCTTCCTAGGCACTTTAGGATTCTCACATTCATCTGCAAAATGGCCCCATTTTTGACAGTTATAGCATTGAATGTGTTTCTTGGATTTCTTCTTTCCCTTGCCATCACTCTCACCTCCTTTCTTCTGAGATTCTTGCTTAGGATTTCCACCCTCATTCTTGTTACTCTTCCGCTTTCCTTTACCTTTCTTCTTCCAAGATTCATTACCACCACTTCCTTTCTTCTGGGATTGTGTAAACAACGCCTTCTCAGTTTCTTTCTCATCTTTCTTGACACCATCTCTGTTCTTTAACTTCAATTCATGAGCTTCTAAAGAACCTATTAATTGTTCCAATTTCAGCATATCTAGGTCCTTCGATTGTTCAATTGCAGCAACTATATTGTCGAATTTGGGTGTTAAACCCATGATCACCTTTTCGACCTTCATTGAATCAGTGACTACTTCACCACAGCTCTTCATCTGGTTGGTCAGTACAGTTAGCCTGTTCACGAATTGCGCTACTGTTTCATTGGGTTTCATTTGCAATTGACCTAATTGACGCCTTAAAGCCATCAATTTCACTTTCTTGGTTTGGTTGTCACCGGCGTAAGTGGTTGCAAGAACATCCCAAGCTTCTTTGGCCGTCTCATATTCAATTATCTTTTCCAAGACATTCGAATCTACACATTGATGGAGGAAGTATATCGCCTTGTCGTCTTTCTTCAATTGTTCACGGTGAGTTGCCCTCGCCGTCTCCGTTGGTGCTGCACCAAGCGGTGTCACTCCACTGCGAATGACATCAAGAACACCCTGATACCTAAAGACAACCTTCATTTGCGCCGTCCATCGTTCATAATTGTTGCCGTCAAAGATTGGAAGTTTCGCATGCATCTGATCACTGGTTCTTGAAGCTTCTGCCATGTTGCCGCCGCGTTCTCCGTCGTGCGTGGCCGTGGATCGTCTTGCTCTGGATGCCAATTTGTTGGAATATCACACTCGAATATACACCAGAGAAACAAAGGTCGAAAGAAGAGAGAGGCTATCGAAGGGAAGGGGAGTGTGTCAAAATATGCAAGAACAGTTTTCTTGAGAGAGTGAATGCAAGGATAGGAACCTCTTTCTTATTAAATTCTATTATTGACTTGGTACAATGTGTATTTATAACACTTGGGCAAAGCTAAAACAGAATTTTACCATTGCCTAATTACAGTTAAATGGATTTTAACCAATCACTTAAAACTAATACACAAAGCCTTCTTAATTGCTAATAGGTCTTACACAAGTTTGTAATTACACCACAATAAAAAAAACCCAATTTATCTTTGCAGTTTGTCCTTTATCGACTTACAGGCCCATTCATGGAGCTTACTTTGCTTATATGGGTCAGTGTGTATGTGTGGGACGCTAATTGAGTGGCTATTGGAACTTTTAGCAAATGATCGCAGCTAATTCGTGTCCAGTCTTCCCAAATATGCATTATCTTTGCTTAAAAAGAAAAATGAAAATTTTTGCTGCAAGTTTATTATTGTCATCTTCCAATTAAAATGGGTTAAAATATTGTAGTCGAATTATTAGACAAAAAACATTGGTGTCTTTTTTTGTTGTATGTCCAGACAAAAACATTGAGGATGTACTTACTACTACAGTTACGAATCAACTATGTCCCCACTATAGGAGAGAGTAAAAGAAAGAAAGATAGAAAGAGGAGAGAGCATCTTTTTATTTATTCTTTTAAGAACACATCTCAGAGGAACTAGCAAATCATAGTGAGGCTGGCTGGCTAAGCCCTCTCTCTCTCTCTCTCTCTCTCTCTCTCTCTCTCTCTCTCTCTCTCTCTCTCTCTCTCTCTCTCTCTCTCTCTCTCTCTCTCTCTCTCTCTCTCTCTCTCTCTCTCTCTCTCTCTCTCTCTCTCTCTCTCTCTCTCAACTTTCCAAGTAAAATTACTCAGTTCGATATTCTCAAATTGCAAATTGCGCACTCACTAAACTCCAGTCTCTCATGCACGAACCCAAATCACTACGTCCGCAGCTCGTGTCTCTCCTATTTCTTCTTGGTTCAAAGTTGTTAGCATTTTTTTTAGGTTTTATTTAAGTTAGTAGTTTTCTCTTCTCCTTTATCCCTCTCTTTTATAAAATATCAAGCAAATTTGATGTTTTAGAGTTTACAAACATTTTCTCTTTTGATTAAGCATCAATATTTTATGCTACAATTAAGTATAGAGGCATGCAAGGAAAAAATAAGACTCACCACATGAAATAGACATGGGGTAAATTTGTCGATAATTAAACAATCCAAAGTTTGTCACTCACACACACACACACAAAAGTTGCTGCTAAAAAAGGCCTAAACTAAATTTTGGAAAGGAAATTTCGTTGTTATTTCGAGAAATAAATCCATCGCTAATAGCGACTGAAAAAATTCATAGCTAATTGTGTGAAAAACATTTCGTTGCAAATAGTGAGGAAAAAGTTTCGCCCCTAATAGCAAGAGGCAAAATACCTCTTTGTTAATAAGAGAATTTTAGTGCGAGGTTGTTTTTAGTGATTGATTGATTCATGTCTAATTGCAAGGGTTGCCTTTTATCTCAAATTAGCAATACATTAAATTTAATATAAAGCTATATTAGTTATAGATTTTATACTTTCTCTAATTTAAAACATATGCTACAAAATCTTTAAAAATAAATATTAAAAAAAATTTAAATAGTATACAAACATATTTTGTATAGCTAACAAAATTAATAAACATAATTCATACAATAGTTTATAAACATAATTCATGCAAACCATATAAGTGATGTTAATTTTATCAAAAAACATGAACCATATAGTTTCATAAAAGTAGTTGTTTACGAACCAATTCAATAAAAGACACATCAAAGATTTGCATCTAAGTCATCATAAAACTCATCACCATCATCTTGTTGATAATCTTCATTTGTATAGGGGAAGGCGGTGGCGAATGACTCAAAAAATCTCCATAAATTTATGCACCCGCTCCTGTGGTACAAGGATCCCCTCCAATTGCTCCCCATGGCTCTTGTTTACGCACCCGCTCTTGTGTTACAAGGATCCCCACCAATTTCTCCTTATGGGGTCGTCCATTTACATTCATTTTGATGTATTAACTATTAACTTATAATTAGGTTGTATTATGCTAATAATACTTTGTGGATGAATCATCCATTTGACTTCAAGGGAATAAATTAAACCATATAACCACAAGTCATGGTTTGTTTCGAATAGTCAATTTTATTAAGCTTAAAATCAAAATTCAAAATCAATTTTCTATGTTTATAACCAGATTTAAGTTTGAAACTATGCTATATGTTTAAAACTAGTTTTGAAACCAAATTCTATGTTTGAACAAAATTTATAGAAATTGGATTCAAAACCAGATTTGGGACCAAATCACTTTTGAGAAGATATATGTTATGATACCTAATCCACATAAATGGTTAACCATCAGATATGGTTAGGTTTTTGAAAAAACCTAATCATGTAGAGGAAGGGCGAAGCTAGATGCATCCCAGGGTGCACCCGCATACACCGAAAAAATATATTAGCACTTAATAGTCTATATAATTTTATTTTGACCTTCCATGAGTTTAATATTTTGCGACTAGAATCTTCAGTTCTTTCAAATTTGACGGTTAAATAATTATTAGACTCTCAATTTAATTCCTGAACTTACACTTTTTCTTCTACTTGATCCTTCACGTATACAAAATAATCAGAAGTCTCTAAAGTTTGTGAAACATGTCAAATTAGTCTCTACAAATTCCAGAAATTTATCTCTATCGTTTCCGTAATGAACTAGTTATAAAACTTTATAAAAATTTTAGGGATTACTTGAGCTTGAAAATTAAATTGAGGATTTACTCTTAATTTAGTTGCATATTTTCACTGATTCAATATATGATATTGAAAAGAAAGTTTCCAACAATGTTGTGAAACCCTTGACCCGGGGTCTTAGATCCGCCACTGATGCGGAGGCCTACTATTGTTGTGTGATGAATAAAGCTAGGATGTTACCACGACACTATGAAACCATATGCCGAGAAATAAAGTATGTTTCTGGCTTGATGAATCAGTAAATGACAATGTCTCATTTAGTGATGAGTCTAAGATTCTATTGAAAGCAAGTTCCTATTGAGTGAGTATCCTGAATGATGTAGCAAAATTCCTCGAAGGTTGCTAAATGAAACATCTTGGGTGTTGGGAATTTAAGTGTGAATGGTTAGTCCCACATCGGTTAGGAATGATCTATATGAAGGATATATAAGAGAGGGGACCCATATACAATGAGGTTTTGGGTGGAGAGGTGGCGTCCAGGTCTCTTGGTGGTATGGTTCATTGGCTAGCTCGTTGTTGGTCCCGATGCTCCCCAACAATTAGTATCATAGCCATGGTTCGGTTTGGTGGGGAGCAGATCATGGATCCTGGTTTGGATCAAGGCTAGCGATGTGGGATTCACACTTGAGTTGGAGATTGTTGGGAATTCAATTGTGAGTGGTTCGTTCCACATCGGCTAGGAATGAGCTATATGAAGGATATATATATATATATATATATATATATATATATATATATAAGAGAAGGGACCCATATACCTAACGCCTCAAGGTTTTGGGTGGAGATGTGACATCCAAGTCTCTTGGTGGTCCGGTTTATTGGCTAGCTCGTTGTTCTCCCTGTGCTCTCTCGGACTCCCCAACAAGTGGTATCAAAATCATGGTTCGGCTTGGTGGGGAGCGGGTAGTGGATCCTGGTTTGGATCAAGGCTAGCGATGTGGAATTCACATTTGAGGGGGAGATTGTTGGGAATTCAAGTGTGAATGGTTAGTTCCACATCGGCTAAAATTGAACTATATGAAAGATATATAAGAGAGGAGATTCATATACCCATTGCCTTAAGGTTTTGGGTGGAGATGTAGTGTCCAAGTATCTTGGTAGTCTGGTTCATTGGCCAGCTCGTTGTTGCTCTCGGTGCTCCCCCTAGACTCTCTAACATCGGGTTTAGCATATTAGATTCGTGAAATTCGAGAAATTGTAGTTTATTTCATATTTTGTGTTGTTTGTAGTTATTAAGAATAAGTTCAATTTCATGTGTTTTTTTCCATAACATACATATAATTTGCCATCCTATAATTCTCGAAATCACATACAATCAGTTTCCTACTTGTTGCATCCTTGTTCATGTACCTTGCTTCAAGCTTATCTTAAAGTTCCTTGGTAGATCCCACACTTTAATATCCATTAAGTATGTGTCCTAACTAAATATAGGCAAGGGAGTCCCACCCGCGTGCTTCTCACGAGTTTAAACCATAGTCTAATTCTTTTTAGCCATTTTTTTTAAAAAAAATTGGGGAAGAGGAAAATTTTATTTATCAAAGTAGCACTAATGGCCATTTTACAATTGTTCCTAAGGAGATTTGAACTCAACACATTGAGTATACAAGACTAAACTCTTACCACCTCAAGTAATTCTTTTTTTTTAGCCATTAGCCTTAAGGTGTTCAAGACATATGCCACCTTCAATGTTGTAAGAAAGAAGTGAAACCTCTTCTGCCAAAGAACAAAGTTTCCCTCACAATGAAGCTAGTATCCCCTCTTTTGACATAAGGAAAGAAAGAAAATGATTGAGTGATGAAACAAGGCAAAATTGATGTACTTTTTTATATGTTGACTAATGCTATATAGACAAACTCATACCACTTGATGAGGAGGGGAAAGAACTCTTCACAGAAGTCTACAAAATCAGCTACGAGCTAACTGGCCTTCCCAATATCCTATAAAAGGTCACATTTGCGACTCACTCGGGTATGGACTCTATTCCCTACTCAAATCTCCTTTGTTCATCTATTGACTTAAGTATCATTGTCCCTACAGGTATGCCCATCATCGCTTGTCGCACTGTCGACCACCACTTCAACCAGTTCTTCTATGAGGTCCATTCCGGTCGACTATAATGGTGTGCTCTCTCTCTCTCTCTCTGGGATGATTGCAATTCTGACTACCGGTTGAACTCTCTCACCATCCATTCAACACCATGAACATTGGGTTGTATGCACAAACCACATATTTGTTAGTGTGTTGTACAAGTGTACTTGTACTAGCTTTTTAGTTACATGAGAGACACTTATCTATACATAAAAATGTAAAGTCATTAATTCATGGCTCCAAGCTACATCAAATATCTTCTTAATCATACTATAAAAGAGAAGAAAAAAAACACAAAGTAAATACTCACACAAGCATAATGCCCTGCTTTCCTCTATCAATTTTCCCAAATGAAAATCTTCCACTAGAAAACGATCTCTTCATTGCAATTGGGCTCATTACACAATGCAATACCCTTCTTTTATAGCTAGATTTACTACTTTCACCTCTTAATCTCTTTGATGAACCAACTTCCATTGAAGAATCTTCCACTTCATTCACATTCAACACATGATGATGAGCAACTGAAACACCACTTTGAAATGAATGATCCAATGACACCGACCTTATGGACTCATACATTTCATCTCTAATTCTATGCAAATTACTCAAATCACTATAAGCACGTAGTGAAGCCTTTACAATTGAATCATCATCAATATTTCCTTCTTGCACCTCTCCAAATTCATTCTCACCACCAACACCAACATTTTCTAAAGAAGGGAGTTCTAATTCTATCACTTGGGGTTGAAGTGGAACTTGAACCATTGAATTTGAAGCATTGAAAGTGAGTATAGAAGAACGACATAAAGGACATGTAGATTGGGATTTAAGCCACGTGTCAATACAAGGAAGATGAAAACCATGGTTACACTTGGGTAATAATCTAACACTTTCACCATCTTGAAATTCACTTAGACAAACAGAACAATCACTGATTCCTTTTCCAACAAAAAAATCTCTTTTTTTGTTGTACTTATAAACTGCAATTGACTTTATTAGATTCTCATCTAAACCTGTGCTTGAATTTGAAAAATGGTTTTGATTTTCTTCTTGTAATTCAACACTTGGGTTAGAAGGGTGTGATGGTGATAAGGATTCTCTATGGCCACAATATTTGGATATGATTGTATAGTAACTTATAAGGAGAAAAATAGTGACTAAAATACCAATGATTGCAATAACAAGAGGAGAGAAATTTGGATTTGAATCATCATCTGGGTATTCAAAATGTGGAGGAGGAGGGTAGATTATGTAATTACACCATTGTGGACAATACATGTTGCAAATTCCTTGTGAACAATCATTGTTATTGTTGTTCCCATAAGGAATCCATGTTATTGGATTTTCAAGAGGAGACATCGTAAATACTATTACATGAACAATCTTAGAATCATGGTTTTTTTGTCTTCCTAGTAAGAAATGAAATTTCACTTATAAATGGAAAAGAAGCACTTACAATTAAAAGCACTGAAATGGGAGCTCTCTGATTTAACTTTTCTTTTGCCTTCTGCTTTTTCTTTTGCCTTTATCTTTCTTTGTTAAAAGTGTTTGTTTGTTGACTATGAATGTGTGTGTTCTTGTGTTGGTGTTAGTTGGGAAATTAATTAAAATTATTAATGATTTTCTCTCTACTTTTTTTTTGTACTACCTATTATCCAATTGCATTGAGTGCAAGGGATTCAATTTGCGTGCAATCGAAACTCCATGCATTTATGCAATCAACAAATTTGAGGTCGTTCATATCAAATTTGAAAATTTATATTAAAAGAAATTAAAATTTGTTTTTAAAATCTAAACTGTTTGATCTTAATCGGACTGCTTCAAACATGCTGACTGTTGTACTACTCCGAACTTACCGACTGCGTGCTACATGCAATTTCAAGTGCACGTAATCCATATTCGAGTTCAAGTCATTGATGAATTGTGAAATAAAATCCTTAAAGATCAAGAACTTCATTAATTGACTGTATGGCTATGTGTGGAGGTAATTTGGCCGTCAAGTTAGTTGTAACCAACATACAAGTGGAGTTATGCCAGAAACTTTCAGGACATTTTGGATTTAATGCAGCAATTGGGTTGGGCTATAGTATGATTCAACTAACAAATTTTTGAAAAATTCAAAGGGTTTTTCTTTCTGCACTCCCTTTTTACTCTCTGCACCGCCTTTACACACTCGGTATCTAGATATTGAGTGACTTACCAAGTGTGTAAAGAGAGTGCAAGAAGTGGGAAGGGTGAGTGTTGTAAGAATTTCCCAATCAGAAATATGGCTTTGAAAACTTGTGTACTTGTAAGTAAATAGATCAGAATATTCTGTAAATTTATTACTATTTACATAAAAGTAGCAGGGAATCTATGTCTTTTGAGACACTAGTACTTTTACTATTTAGTAAGATAGGATAGGATGCTGAGTTGTCGTCGCTTCACCTTTGTGGGAGTTTAGCATATAAGTATCCTATTCTACGTACTTTGCATATGTTCTGTCGAACCTAATCAAAACCGGACGGGATATTGAACTGGAAAAGGTAGCGGTTCAGGGATTTTTGGGTTCAACTGGTTTAATTGGGGGTTGAACCAGAATTAATTAAATACATTATTTAATATATTTTTTACAATATATAAAGGATAAAAAAACAAAAAAGAATCATAATATGACATAATAAAATTATAATATTCAACAATCATAGATTGTTAGATACTAGTATAATGTAAATACTCTCGTAGTAATATTAGTGTACACATTTATTTTTTAATTATTTATTTATTTTATCAATTTAATTATAAAAATGTATAAAAAATATCCCACATACCAAAATTCAACATCATTTATCATATTTTTTTCCAAAATCAACATGATATACCATTTTTTAAGAAAAATAAAAAAAATCCGGTTTTCTGCCCGTTCCCGATTTTTGATCAGTTTCTGGTCCGGTTCCAGGTTTTTGGCCGGTTTTCCGGTTCAATTCCCGGTTCTCCAGCAATCCGGTTTTGGGGTTCAACTGAACCGGATAGGGGTCCGGTTCCCGGTTCCACCAGTCGAACCGCCCGGTCCGGTCCGGTTTTGACAACCTTGGTTCTGTCCATTCCCAGAAATTGGAATCTTTCTTTTCCACAACTTAAGGCATAATTTAGGACTAATCCTTCAAGGGTAGTTCCAATCATTTTAAAACTACAAAAACTAAGATCACTGATTAAAGCATTAAGTTTTAAAATGCTTTTATTTAAATATGCTATTAGCTTTTAAACTTGCAATTTTAAAAAATATATATATTTTTAATTTCTTAATTATTCCCTCCCAATCGGTATATAAGAAAAAAATTACTACACACTCTTTAAAATAAATTAGTTCATCTCATTTAATTTTCTTTGGTAATCAAAAAAGAAATTGTGTCCCAATGGTTAGCTCAGTTGATTGGAGCTAGGGACATCTTTCACTTTCTTCCGGGTTCGAACTCGGTATGTGGCACTCCCATTCCCCATTTTCTCTATATATAGCCATTGTGTGAGCCTCTTTAACAAAAAAAAAAAAATTGTATTCCCCGAGTTGCCCTTTATGGGAACTTGTTTTGTGAGAATAAAAGAGTTATTCGAAAATAGAATTCAGAATAATTGAAGGGTATTTAGGATAAAGTGTCATTAAATAGGTGAAATTACTTAAAGTTTATTTATATTTTGAACTACAAACCATTTTTTGTTGTTATATACAAAACTGGAAAGAGTAATATGTTAAAAACATTGATTAGCATTTCTCTAATAACTACGATGAATCCAAGTTACAAAACAACCAAGATCTTTAATCATCACATAATAAAGGTCGAATAAATAAAACAGGGTAGTATGTCTTTTTAAGCATATGGTCAATTATAATTGTCACTTTAACTCCAAGCTTGGGTGCGAGTTGTTAACACACTCTATCTAAAGGGATGAATTCAACTAGTACCCTAGTTCAATCTCTGACAATGAAATAAATTGGATCCAGACTTTACTTACATTCTGATCGAACCTCGGATTAGTCAGAGTCCCTGGACACCGGAATGGGTCAAATAACTCTGGACCATAAACAAATTATAATTGTCACTTTTCACCAACTATTTGCTCAAAACCCTGGTCAAGATCTTTTCTCCTTGTTGGATGGCTTTACTCATAGCATGGTTTAGATAAGATATTTAAGATCCACTTGGCACTTGTAGTGGGTCTATGCAATTCCAGATCTTATGCATTATGATTATGATGTCCTTTTGTTTAAATAAACAAGGGAGGTTGCTAGATTTTAGTTAAATGAACCTGTGGTCTAGCCATCTTGCTGTAGCCATTGAAAAAAGTATATTACCTTATCGTATCCTATTTCCTCTCCTTTAATGCATTTCAATTTTCAACTCTTCATCAATGTCATATGACATTTTAAATAATTTCAAATACATATAGCACCTATCCAAAAACTCTTGCAAAGCTGGTTTAAAGGGATAAATTAGGAAGAACATGTTTTTGAAAAGTAGCAGAGCACTATTTCATACCACTTTGAGATTGTTCCTATATTGCTAATTAGAGACTAAGCATTAATAATAAATTTTCATATTAATTGATTGATTCTCTAAGTAGAACATTGTGTTAACCAGCACTTGGGGTAAATGAGTGTCATCAAAGAGAGAGGTGTTTGGCTGCATAATGAGTTGTATCTGATTCAAGACATGGAAATTAAGCTCTTTGGCTTAGGGTGTGATCTTCGTAAGCTAAGCATGGGCTCTGGCCTATGGGACCTAGGGGTATTTATGTTTCTTGCTTGAGGTGTTTTTATCTTTATTGAGTGTTTTGTAGTGGATATTGTTTTCCTTATGCCGGTGTATTTTGGCTTCGGTCACCGGGTGTTCTGTAGCTATTGCGGGTGTTATTTGGTTGTTTGGTGTATCTTGGCTTTGGCCATATATTCCTAGCCTTGCATATTGCTTGTGCCGGGTTCTATTAATAAAATCTTCTAATTATTGGAAAAAATGCATCGAGCTTTTTTTCGCAGACCTACTCTCCCGTATACTGGGTGCATGAATGGAGCCATGAGCCTCTTATATGCCATTCAATGGGCAACTAATCTTAAACCAAGGTGATCTTCAAGTTGGGTTCAAAGTATGATATGGGTAGCTTAAAAGTTAATTAGAAGGATAAAGTTGGATATATGGAGCTATTATTTCAAATTGTAGGAGTCTTTTATCTTCTCATTTCCCCGGCTCTTCAATTGAGTTTATAAGGAGGAAGCCCATATTTTTTTATTGGTGAAGTTTAGTGGTTTATTGGTGTTCTGGACTGGGCCAAGAGGTCCATTTAGCAAAATCAGGGGGTGCGTTTAGCAATTGGATATGGATCAGCCCAATCGATTTGGCCCATATCCACTACATACAAGCCCAACTAAAGCCACCACGCTTGGATGGTTCAGATCGATTCTGATAATCCGACGGTCCACAGACGAGCATTGATTTCCTATAAATACCGGCTCGCATAGCCATTTATACGGTTGTTAGCCTAGAATTTCGACAAGGCTTTTGAGTGGTTAGTTAATAGGGTTTGACTCTTCATTAAAGATCATTCATAATGCCTTCGGAAAGAAAAAGTGACATTTAAGTCATCTCAACATGTTTTCGACAGAAGAAGTCTTCACCAATTCGACAGGGAAGAGTTTTCGACAGGACAGTGTATTCAGGACTTCGTCAAGCAGTTATTGGCAAACAGTTGTGTCGAATTTCAAGACTACGGTTAATACAACGTAGGCAGTATGTGGCATCGAGCGTGGCACGAAGTCCATCACTGGTTAATGAGATGTAGCCACGTGTCTATAACAGTTTACATTTCAGTCATTATTCGTAGCCACGTGTCCATAGCAGTTTACATTTCAGTCATTATTTTCTGTATAAATAGGAGTTTCTACGTAGAAATCAAGGGTGGCAAATTATTATACCAAACACACAGTTCTGAAACTCTAACTTCCAAGTCACAGCGAAAACAGAGTAAAAGAATTATTGTACAACGTATGTGAATTTGTGCACCATTTTCTTTACATTTAATGCAATTTATTACTTTCAATACAAGTCATTTTACATTTCTGCGTTCCATTTTATTACTTCTTTTTCTTTGACTTCCATTTTCTTGGTGAATTGTCTCCCTTTTAAAATATATTTGTTGACAAACTGCGGTGTTTAAAGGCAATTGCTTTGGAGATTTCTGGTTTAATCTCACAAACATTTCTAATAAAACCAGTGATTGTTTGCTAAAAACACCAGCGAACAAATTGGCACGCCCGGTGGGACCGTTTGCCTTTAATACATAATTTTTCTATGTTCTTGTATGTGTTTGTATTTGCATGTACTTAAGAAGTGGAAAAATGGTTCGTCCTACTAATAATGCGTCTAGTTCTAATCCTGTGATTTCACAAGAACAGGGAACAATAGTAGACTCTGCAAACGTAAATGCAGTGGTGGTTGTGGGAACAATATCCCCATCATCATCAACAACTGTTCCTTCAGTATCAATGACTAACGTTGGATCAACGCAGTCAAACATGGCATCTATGCCTATGCCTTTGCCGTCACATATGGGACTTCATAGTCCTTATATGGCAATAGGAAGCGGTTTAAATCCACATTTTCATAATGTAAGTTTTCCTGCATTTCCTTCTGGATCGTATGGCATGCCTACTGGAATGCCACATATTTCGACCATGTCTCCTGTACATGTTTCTTCTGAAAGTGTAATGGGTCGAAATCCCACAGCATTAACCAATGAATCTTTGTTTGCCTTACGACAACAAGTTGATGAGAGCAATCATGATATGGTTAATATGTTAACCCAACAAATCGGTACGGTTTTTAATCCATTGATTCAAAATACTAATACTAGTTACCAAAGGTTAGCCAGATGCCCAACACAGTAATAGGAGTTTCTACGTAATTTAGTCATTATTTTCTGTATAAATAGGAGTTTCTACGTAGAAATCAAGGGTGGCAAATTATTATACCAAACACACAGTAATACTAGTTACCAAAGGTCGAATTGCAGATTTCTTTGGGGCTCCAAATATTAGTAATAGGCAGATGCCCAACACAGTAAATAATGGATTGCCTGTTAATACCCAAAGAACAATTCCAGTCGAAGTCCCAGTGAATGTAGGTGAGCGTCAGGGAACTGCAAATCATGTTCCTGAAGTTGTTCTGGTAAATCGAAATCAGAACGCTGATGAAGTTGTTCGACAAGTGCAACAAAATAATGTTGGCGCTCAAGATAATATAGCTACTTTAGTAGAAACTATATTGACACAAAATGGCGTTAATGTAGGCTTACATAGGCCAAATTTCATATCACCATTGTGTGAATATGTGTTGCAAACTGAGTTACCAAGGGGCTGGAAAGTTCCTAAATATACTAAGTTTGGTGGTGACACAAAAGAGTCTACTGCCGAACATATTGCTCGTTATTTGACTGAGTCTGGGGATATAGCCCAAAATGAGAATTTGAAGATGAAATATTTCCCAAATTATTTAACAAAAAATGCTTTTACTTGGTTTACTACATTACCCCCTGGTTCTATTTTCACATGGGGGCAATTAGAAAAAGCATTTCATGCGCAGTTTTACATGGGCCAATCTAAGATTAGTCTCAAAGAATTGGCCAGTGTTCAGCGCAAAATGCCTGAAAATGTTGATGACTATTTGAATAGGTTTAGGCTACTGAAGGCTCGTTGTTTCACACAAGTGCCTGAACATGAACTCGTCGAAATGGCTGCTGGTGGTCTTGATTATTCAATCAGAAAGAAATTGGACACATCTTATCTAAAAGACATGGCCCAATTGGCTGATAGAGTTCGACAAGTTGAAAGGTTAAAAGAGGAGAAATCTAGGTCAACTAGGTTTCCTAAAAAAGAAAAATTTGCATATGTCAAAGAAGAATTTGACGTCGCATTCGGTGATGTCGAAGAAGAGGAGATAGACGTGGCTGAACTCAAGCCTGGTCCTCCTTATACTTGTAAATTACTAAGGCCTGCTAATGGGAAAAATCCTGTTGAGCCAAAAAATGACAGATTTGTGCCTAAGACATATACTTTTGATGTTACTAAATGTGATGAAATATTTGATCTGTTAGTAAAAGATGGTCAGATATTGGTACCTAGTGGTTTAAAAGTACCAACTCTTGATCAGAGAAAGAAAAAGGGTTATTGTAAGTTCCATAATTTTTTGGGACATAACACTGACCGTTGTGTGCTTTTCAGGGATCTTGTGCAAAAAGCGATCGAAGAAGGTAGATTAAAATTTGAGGATAGAAAGATGAAAGCTCCAATGCAAGTTGTGGATGACCCTTTACCTAAAGCTGAAGCCATGTATTCAGAGCTTTTCGAAGCGAATGTAAACATGGTAGACGCTGAAATGGAAAATTCCCCAAAAACTCTCAAATATTCTACCAAACAATTCGAAGGTTTTATTTATGCTGAAGGAGAAAAACAACAGGTAACTGTGAAAGAGTACGATGGAAAGAAGCATGTGGTGTACCCAAAAGCTGAAGAGGAATTGATAGATTTCCTCAACAGATGTAAGTGGAACAATTCCGAGGTTATGCTATGTCCAAGGTGTAGTGCTGTTTTCGACAAAGAGGCAGCTAAAGCTGTTGAAGGGTACCAGGATCAGGAACAACGTAAGAGGAAATGGCTTGACAATAGGCCATCCTTTGATTTTGGTAGCACTGAGCTTCCTGGTTACAAGGCCAATGTTACGACTAAGCCTTCATCTAGCAAGGTTAGTGTTTCGACTAAACCTTCGACAAGCCAAAAGCCAGGAAAGAAAGGATCCATAAAACTGTTTGGTAAAACCTTCGTTCCACAGACGAATTCCCCTGTTGGAAAATGGGTTCACAACAATGCACCTGCTCAAGTTGTCCATCAAGATGAGTATTATTCCAACAAGTATAATTATCGGAATAATTATAAAGGTAAGAATCCTATGACTAAAACCCAGTGGCGTCGTTTTCAGAGAAAACAGAAGGAGAAAGCTTCTTTAGACGTAAACAAAGTTCCTAGTCACTTTGGAATCAAAGTCCGGTTGGATGATAAGAAGGTGGCTTCTAAGGTTGAGGCAAGTACCAGTGCTGATGTTGCTAAGCCTACAAATGTGGTAAATAAGGCAAAAGGCAAGGATGTTTCGATGGAAAAACCTAGAAGGCCTGCACTTGAAAGAATCTGTCCTCCATCTTCGACATTTAAAGGGAAAGAATCTCAGTCCGACTCTGATGAGGACATAGGTTCTGGTTTTGATGATTCTGATGATGACTTCGATGTCGTCTGTAATGTGGTGTCAATATTGCCACTGGAGTATGATGTCATAACTATGCCTAACAGTGAGGAAGAAGATTTCACTGAAGATATGGCTTGTCACAAACCCATGTGTTACTATGTGATGAATGATGACTGTGTCGAAGAGCAGATGGCTACTTTCGAGAGGCCAGATACGAGAGTGCAGAATCACCTGAAGCCTTTATATATTCAGGCTAAGGTTAATGGTATTGGCATCAACAAAGTGTTAGTTGATGGAGATGCTGCTGTGAATCTTATGCCTGAAGTGCTTATGAAGAAGATAGGCATATCCATCACTGACCTCAAGCCACACAATATTGTCTTAAGTAATTACGAAGGCAAAACTGGTTATTCTCTTGGAGCCATCGAAGTGGAATTGATTGTTGGAACTATCAAGAGGACCACTCTGTTCTTAGTGATTGCTTCCAAAGCAAACTTCAATATGTTACTTGGAAGGGAGTGGATACACGGAGTCGGTGCTGTGCCTTCAACATTACATCAAAGACTAGTGATGTGGAAGGAAGATGGTCTTGTCGAATACATTGAAGCAGACCAAAGTTATTTTCGTGCTGACGTGAATCACATCACCAAGGAAAATTTTGAGAAAAGATTGGCGAACATTGCGCCATGTCCATCTTCTAATGAGGCATACATTCCTGCTGATAATGTATTTGCTTCAGTTAATTTGCATCCAAACTATGGTTTTGTTTGGGAAAGGCAAATAATAGGAGATGCTACTGCCCAACCTGAGGGGTGGTATTCTGATTCTTAAAATGTTTCCTATGTCAGTTCCTAATGCATGGAACAAGATTACGGCTTATATGGCCGAAAATAAGTTAAAAACGGCTATGGAAGCCGAATTAAATCATCAAACAATGGCTGTTGAAGCCAAAGGTTCTGAAGACGAAAATGGCATTATTATGAATGGAAAGCTTGATTGCATTTATGATAGTGAGCCATTAGGGTTTGAAAAGGATCCTAGAGATTCAACAAAGCGAATGCAAGCTCAAGATCCATTGGAGGAAGTAGATTTGGGAGATGGCTCAAAGAAGAGACCAACTTATGTTAGTGCATACTTGGATGTTGCATTAAAAGCCCAAGTTATAACATTACTAAGGGAGTTCAAAGATTGCTTTGCTTGGGACTATGATGAAATGCCTGGATTGAGTCGAGACGTTGTGGAATTGCAATTGCCAATTCGACCAGAGAAGAAGCCAGTGAAGCAGATACCAAGAAGGTTTGCTCCTCAAATATTAACTAAAATTAAAGAGGAGATCGAAAGGTTGTTCAAGAACAAATTCATCAGAACTGCCAGGTATGTCGAATGGTTAGCTAATATAGTTCCTGTAATTAAGAAAAATGGCACTCTTAGAGTTTGCATAGATTTTAGAGACTTGAATAATGCAACTCCCAAAGATGAATACGCAATGCCTGTGGCAGAAATGTTAATAGATTCAGCAGCAGGATTTAAATACCTCAGCATGCTTGATGGTTATTCTGGGTATAATCAAATCTTTATTGCTGAAGAAGATGTATCGAAAACTGCATTTCGTTGTCCAGGGGCGTTAGGTATTTATGAATGGGTAGTAATGCCATTTGGTTTAAAAAATGCTGGTGCTACATATCAGAGGGCAATGAATTGTATGTTTCATGATTTTATTGAAAACTTTATGCAAGTATACATAGATGATGTGGTGGTTAAATCTTCCTCAGAAAATGGTCATTTAGACCATCTTCGACAATCTTTTGAAAGAATGAGGAAATATCGATTGAAAATGAATCCATTAAAATGTGCCTTCTGTGTGCGTGCAGGCGATTTTTTGGGTTTTGTGGTGCACAAAAAAGGCATTGAAATCAATCAGAATAAGACTAAAGCTATAATTGAAACGAAAGCTCCTTCAACCAAAAAAGAACTTCAGTCATTGTTGGGAAAAATCAATTTCCTACGAAGATTCATATCAAATCTAAGTGGCAAAACTCAAGCATTTTCGCCATTGTTGAGACTGAAGAAAGAAGAAGTTTTCAAATGGGAATCAGTTCATCAAGCAGCCTTTGAAGAAATTAAGTCTTATTTGATGAAACCACCAATTCTAATGCCTATTATTAGAAACAAAGTGCTCAAATTGTATATAGCAGCATCTGAAAAAACAATAGGTAGCATGTTAGCTCAAGAGGATGATAATGGTGTCGAAAGAGCCATATATTACCTTAGTAGAGTCTTAATAGATGCTGAAACTAGGTACAGTTCTATAGAAAAGTTGTGCCTTTGCTTGTATTTTTCTTGCACAAAGTTAAAGCAATATATAAAGCCAACTAATGTTTGTGTTTATTCGCATTCTGATATTATTAAGCATATGCTGTCGAAACCAATAATGCATAGTAGAATTGGTAAGTGGGCTTTAGCTTTGTCTGAATATGACTTAACTTATCAACCTTTAAAATCAATTAAAGGACAAGTGGTTGCTGATTTTATAGCGGACCACTCTGTTGTCGAAGAAACATTACATTTCGTAGACACATATCCTTGGAGGTTGTATTTTGATGGTTCGAGTCATAAAAAAGGAGTTGGGATTGGTGTTTTAATTATTTCACCAAATAACATTCCAACGAAGTACAAGTGTAAGATTCGAAATCATTGCTCAAATAATGAAGCTGAGTATGAGGCTCTAATTATAGGCCTTGAAATTTTACTTGAGCTGGGGGCAAGATGTATCGAAATAAAAGGTGATTCAGAATTGGTTATCAAACAAATGACCAAAGAATATAAATGTATTAAAGAGCACCTTATTAAATACTTTATTATGGCCAATTCCTTGTTAAAGAGATTTGACTCTGTTCATTTAGAACATTTACCACGAGTTGATAATCAAGTGGCGAATGATTTGGCCCAAATTGCATCAGGTTATAGAGTTTCAAAACAAAGCCTTGAAGAATTAATCGAAATAAAAGAGAAACTCGTATCTGATGATATTTCTTCATCATTATTGTCAACACCAAAAACTGGGGGGTAACAAATACAGATGAGGAATGTATTGAACAACGCCACATTGTTGATGAAGTTGTTTTAGCAGAAGTTTTTGCCATTGACAATATGTCCAATGATGATTGGCGAAGGCCTATTGTAGAATACTTGCAAAATCCCACAGGAAATACCAATAAAAAGATAAAGTACAGAGCTTTAAGCTATGTGATAATTGGAAATGAATTGTTTAAGAAAACTCCTGAAGGAGTATTATTGAAATGTCTTAGTGAAAATGAGGCATATTTAGCAGTTTCTGAAACACACAGTGGAGCTTGTGGTTCGCACCAAGTAGGCCATAAAATGAAATGGCTATTATTTCGACAAGGAATATATTGGCCATCAATGTTGAAAGATTGTATAGAGTTTGCCAAAGGATGCCAAGAGTGTCAAAAGCATGCTGGAATACAACATGTGCCTGCAAATGAATTGCATGCCATAGTGAAACCTTGGCCATTCAAAGGTTGGGCTCTAGATATAATTGGAGAAATAAAACCAACATCATCAAAAGGTCATAAGTATATATTAGTAGGAATTGATTATTTTACCAAATGGGTTGAAGCAATACCTTTAACCAATGTTGATCAAGAAGCAGTAATACGGTTTATCCGAAGTCATATTATTTATAGGTATGGAATTCCAGAAACCATAACTACAGATCAGGGTTCTGTTTTCACTGGTCGAAAAATGGTGGAATTTGCTTCTGAAATTGGTTTTAAGTTATTAACTTCGACACCATATTATGCACAAGCCAATGGTCAAGTGGAAGCTGCCAATAAGATCATTATTAACTTGATTAAAAAGCATGTTGGGCAAAAACCCAGAAATTGGCATAACACTTTGGATCAAGTTTTATGGGCTTGTAGAAATTCACCCAAAGAATCTATCAATCCTACTCCATACAGGTTAACCTTTGGACACGATGCAGTATTGCCTGTTGAAATCTGTTTACAATCAACAAGAATTCAAAGACAGTATGAAATTCCTTTTGATCATTATTGGAATATGATGCTTGATGAGTTAGTTGATTTAGGCGAAGAAAGGTTGTTAGCTTTGGAAATGCTTATTCGACAGAAGGAAAGAGTAGCTAAAACTTATAACAAAAAGGTTAAGTTAAAAACCTTTAATTCAGGTGATTTAGTTTGGAAAGTGTTGTTGCCTATGGATAAAAAAGATAGAGTTTTGGGTAAATGGTCACCTAGTTGGGAAGGTCCACTTCGCATATTGCAATGTTTTTCTAATGGGGCATACGAAGTCGAAGAATTGGGTGACGAAAACAGAATCTTCAAAATAAATGGCAAGTATTTAAAACAGTATAAGCCAACATTAAACGAAGTTAGAATCGAGCAAAGATAAAACCGTAAATTGGTTCAAAATGGTAATGTATTCAATCAAAATAATTACATAGCCATTAAAAGAAATTCTACACTATTACAAGTTACTAAAGGCTTTGAAGAGAATGCTTGAGCCTGTAGAGGATCTTAGTGCCCACAGCAATTGAAGACTCCAGAAAGCTTAACTCTTTGTCCAGTCGAGCAATAGTGGCTTGGTGTTTTTGAGCATCATCAAAATGTTGAAGAGCCTCAGTAGCTGCCTTTTCAATCTCCGACTTAGGGGTCTCCATCCTTTGTTGCACTAAACTTTTTTGGTGTTTAGCATTTGCCAGTATTGTTTGGAGAATTCTTATCTCTTCATCATAGTGCTGAATTTCTGAATCCCAGTTAGCAAGTTCTTGCTCATCTTCCGTTATTTGAACTTCCAATTCATCAATGGGGGTTTGAGAAACCTTGAAGGCATTAATTTTTTCTTGATGAAGTACAGCCTCTTGGTCTTTCAACCTGGAAATTTCAGAACGTTTGCTGATGTGAAGTGCAAAAGTTTCAAAGACTGGCAAAAATTCGATCAGGAAAGCGAAAAGTTTTGCATTAGCCTTTGATTTTAGCAATTTTTGAACGATGTCCTTAATTGCAAAGCTTTCTGATGGGTTCTCTCCAATCCTAGTAAAGAGATTGCCTTCCAAGACCTTAGCTTTTAATTGTTGAAGCAATTCTTCAGTAGATTCTTGAGTAACAGAGGTCAAAGAAGTAGTCGAAGCACTGGAGACCATGGCAGGGGAAGAGGAAGAAAGGTTCAGCAAGTGTTTAAGAGCAGCCAAAGGATTTGTCGTTTTCATCAGCGAAAACTCCTGGTCACTCATAGCGCTACTAGTTGATTCCTTGGTAGAAGCTTGTTCTTGAGCCTCAATTTCAGTCGTCTCTTTGCTTGAATCCTTAGCGCCTGCTACATCTGGTGTTTGCTCGTTGGTTTGCTCAAGTTCCATTTCAACATTCGCGTTAGTAGCAATGTTTGTTCCTTCGACGTCAACAACCATAGGAGAATTTTGGGTAGTTGGAGGTACTGTGGAGATTTCCACAGGCGTTGATGGTGCAGGCAAAATTTGTTCAGTCGAAGGAACATTTGGAGCAGCTACAGATTCGACAACAGGAACTTCGACTGATGTGTGAAGTCTTTTAGGGGGAGGTCCGTGAGATTGCTCTTGTGGTTCTTTGATCACAATCCCTTTAGCCCTTGCTTGGGATTCGGGTTGCATTCGTTTCCTTGACCGGTGAATAAGAGGCATGTTATCATTATCACTATCAGTATCCTGCGAAAGAGAAACATGAGTTTAAAACGTAATCAAGTGTTAAAAGAGTCGAAGAAAAGGTCTAGTCAATTAACAAAGATATACCTCTATTTGGGGTAAGCTGGAAGTGGATTTGATCACAAGTTTCTTCTTTGTTTTGGGTGGTGTTCTTGCTGTTGGCTTGTTTTGCTTTGGTGCTGCTTTAGTGGGCTTTTTCTGTGAAACAGCAGCTGTTCATAACGCAAAGATTTTATCAGGTAAATGGTTTTAAATTTTAACTAATGGGGAAAAAAGGGCCATACCTGGGGATTTTTTCTTCTCAGCAATTTGAGAGGGAAAACCTTAAGCGACTTTACACGTGTCGCAACCTCTGACGGGAGTTAAATTCTGATTGATTCTGATAAACTGCCCCCAGAGTCCCACGAGGTGCGAAGCGGCTTCGAAAATGGTCGCAACCTCTGATGGGCGAGTTAAATTCGGATCGATTCTGCTAAACTACCCCCAGAGTCACCACGAGGTGTTAACTTTGCCACGAGGCACGAAGCGGCTTCGAAAATGGTCGCAACCTCTGATGGGCGAGTTAAATTCGGATCGATTCTGGTAAACTGCCCCCAGAGTCCCACGAGGTGTTAACTTTGCCATGAGGCACGGAGCGACTTGAAACGTGTCGCAACCTCTGATGGGCGAGTTATTATTTAAATCGATTCTGATAAACTGCCCCCAGAGTTAACATTGCCATGAGGCGATATGAGATTATACATTCAGATGCGCAAGGCGATGACCAGCGCCCGAGGCCACCCAACGCGTGCCAGTTACAATTATAAGGAACAAGCTAGATAAAGAGGAAGCTTGGATGTTTCAAAATGAAACATAAAAAAATCAGGGGGCAATGACATCGAAGTCAACCCCGTTGGGTCGGTATGTGACAAGCCTCCCGGCCAGAACCTCTTGATCAAATGAAAAGATCATGGAGATGTCAAACAGATAATGGTGAAGACGGAAGAAGCAGTTCCCATCGGCACCAAGCAAGCCCTGAAATTTCATCAAGAAGAAAAGCAGACTAAGAGACAGGATGAGCAACAAAAAAGCAGAGTGCCAAGCACACGTCCACACAAGCCGGCACCCAAGAGGGCCCCTGGCGAGGAAGCAACCAGCGCCCATGAGGGCGCCTGGCAAGAAAGCAACCAGCGCCCATGAGGGCGCCTGGCAGGGCGTCAATACAGAAGCAGGCAGCGCCCATGAGGGCGCCTGGCAGGAGGGCGCCTGGCAGAGGGTGTCTGGCTTGATGGCGCCTGGCATGAGGGCGCCAGGCAGGAGGTGGTCTGGAAGCAAGTCCTTCGCAAGGGGGCAACCAGTACTGTGCAACGAGGCGTCCAAGGCACCCATGAGGGCACCCAACCTTGTCTCGCAAAATCCTGCTCCACGAGGAGACACCCAGCGTACGCACGCACCGAACAAGCATCCAGCAAGGCACCCAGGAGGACCCCAACAGCAGAACGTAGCACTTGGCACAAGGCGCCCAAGAGGGCGCGAACAATAGGATACGGCACCCTAGCTTGACGTTTGGCACAAGGATTACCCCATCAGAGGCCCGAGTCATGGTCGCAACGAAGTGATCTTGTACGACCCGACAAGACAGACAGAGTAACGCATTACGACAAAGAAAAAATTTCTCTTTTTTACTCTAGAGAGTGAAAATGATAAAACACGATCGTGACAACGACAGTGTCCCACGCGACTTCACACATCGGGTAGACCGACGAAAATCCTTCAAGCCAAGACCATCATCCGAAATAATCTCGGCTTGGGGGGCAACTGTTCTGGACTGGACCAAGAGGTCCATTTAGCAAAACCAGGGGGTGCGTTTAGCAATTGGGTATGGATCAGTCCAATCGATTCGGCCCATATCCACTACATACAAGCCCAACTAAAGCCACCACGCTTGAATGGTTCAGATCGATTCTGATAATCTAACGGTCCACAGACGAGCATCGATTTCCTATAAATACCGGCTCGCATAGCCATTTATACGGTACACACTCTTCCCTTGCAAATTCACTAGCTTATTCTCATACTGACTTGAGCGTCGGAGTGGCTTTGCAGGTACCCCCGGGCGCTCATTAACCTCCTGCCAGGACAGCAAGAGACCTACCAATAGCAGCCGGCCACCAAAACACTGCCAGGTACATAACAATGTGTGAAGAGGACGAAGCCCATGTAGTTGCTCACATAAAAAGCAGAGGTGGCTATATAAATGGCTAGCCTTCAAAATTGTAATGATGTTTTTCTTTGTATCGGAGTTTTGGAAATAAAAAGGAAATAAAAAGACTAGAATGTGATAAGAAAACCAAACATATACTGAATAGATTATTGGGAACCGACAAAGATTCTCGGGATCTCAATAGATTATTATCTTCACAAGTCTCTCTGAATACCCACTGATGGTAGTTGTTGGAGTGTCACAGAAAAAAGTTGTCACACTTGATTATTAGTACAACTCTAGTGTAGTATATATTTGTATTATATACACATACATGTACTATATATATATATATATATATATATATATATATATATATATATATATATATATATATATATATATATATGTGTGTGTGTGTGTTCATCTTCCGTGGCAACATAAATTTATCCTTGTATCTTTTAAAAGTGGGTGTTAATTCGTCAAAACAATGGGAAAGATGGAGTTGAAAGGGAAAAGAGAGGCTAAAGGCAAAAATGTGAAAGGTTGAATTCTTTCTTCAACATGGAGTTATTATACTGCCACGGTTGAGTCTACTGTTTTTCTACCTCAATACCAAAAAGAACATACGTGTTACTTTAATTTAATTTAATTAAATTTTAGTGCAATAAAGTTAATTAATTTATCTCAAAAATTAAATTAAAAATAGCACAGTGCTTTTCGTATACATATTATTTTTCAGTTCTCACTTAGAAAATTAAATAGCAAAAAAGAAATATAAAGACAATACCATTAGATATTTAACGGCCTTTTTTGGTTAAAAAAAAGAGAAGGTCCACACACACACACACACACACAACACACACATATATATATATATATATATATATATATATATATATATATATATATATAACAAAAAATATTATAAATAAATACTTTCTTAATTCTTTTAGTAGTATATACTAAAACATAAATAAAAAGTTTGTATACATGTTTCTTTTCAATAAAAATACACTTCTTTAACTTTAGTCTCATATTTCTTCTTCTTAATCTCAGTAATTTACTTAGGGGTTAAAAAATTATATTTAGGACTCAATAATAATATGATAGCTAATGAAAATCGGTGAAGCAATGAAAATATCAATTCTGAAAAGAAGGAAAAAACAAATGCATGTAAGAGAGTACTAAAACAACCAGCATTTAGGACTGATCAGAATTGTTTTAGTGCAGTGCAGTTTCACAAATCAGCTTGTCGTGAAACTTCACGACTAACATATTCAAGCTTAAGCGAATAACTGTTATGTTATTGAACCCAGAGTTAAACCACGATAACATAGATCTACAAATATTTCTTCCTCTTTTGTGTTGCCAAAGGGGAAACCACCATCACTGCTTTACCTGTGATTTCTCTTTTTAATCATATCCATGTTCACCAAATACCAAATACCAAATGAAATAAATAAATAAATAAATAAATATGTGATCACATTATGTTTAGAATCAAAGCCAGCGTATTGAATCAGAATCAATATGAACCAACCGATTGACCGAATACATCAATTGATGGTAGTCGTGAAATTTCATGACCGAATTCCTTCGCGTGAAATAGCATCACTCTAGACGTATAGCGAGACATGAAAAACGAAAAATGCAATCGAGAAACGAGAACACATTAATTGTTGTTACCGATAAACCTCTTCTTTCCAACAATGGTCTTATGATATACTCTACGCGATTCAACATAAACAAAAAATAAAATAAACAGCCTTTTTATTTTTTTTATCTTCGTTATCATCACTCATTCACCTTACCTATAAACCAATACCTCATAGATATAGCTCGACCTGATAATAACTATGAATGCAAAATAATGTGAATCATAGACATAACATAGACACCGAAATCAAACTAGTTTATTAATAATATATATTCCACTGGAATTCAAATTTGTCACCAAAAAATCCACTGGAATTCAAATGACTCTTAAGACCGACAGACAGAGACAACCAACATAACAAAGGAAATACCAAATATGTCCACCCCATTATTATAAGAACGAAAACAAAGCCACCATATGTTTAACCCTAGGATCCTGATATGCCAACACTAGCAGTGAACTTCAGCCACCAATTTCTTCAGCTTCAAACTTCATTGCACAAATCTTCACTTCCGGCATTAGCAGATCCTGATCTGAGTGAAACATAATACATAGACAGACACAAACAAGAGAGGGGTGGATATTTATTAATTTATTATTATTTTTTGTTTTTTCTAGGGCTTCTTACCAATGGTGTGTTTGTTGTTATGCATCCAAACCTTAAGAACTTGACGCTTAACACCATTCTCATTACAGAATTTCTGAACAACATCATCATCTTGTTTCTGAATCCTCCAATCCAATTTTTCAGCAAAAACCTTCATTTTTTCCTTCTGTTCAGGAGTGAACTTAGTTCTGAATCTCTTCTTTGAGTTCGAGGTCGACCCAATACCACCATTATCAAGGTCCATAGCATCATCATGATCCTCCCCACCACTACCGCCTCTCGCTGGTGAAATCAGAGCAAAAGCAGAGGGACCACCACCGCTAGGTGGTTCAGTTACGTGCAGTAACCCATTTGGAACGCTATACATCGTGTACTGCGGTGGAGGAGCAGCCTGGTGACGGTGGGTGTTGTAGGGAGGATAAGCATCTCCGGCAGGAATGACGGTGGCTGCAACAGGAGCAGCAACAGTGACAACATTGGGTGGCGGAGGAGCTTCTTTACGATGGAAGTTGCGGTGGCAGTTGCAAGCGGCGCACTTAAGAGCATCAATTGAACCTTCAGGTCCAGCAGGGAAAAATTCACCGCAACCGTCGAGAGCATGACCACCGTTATTGATGGCGTGATTCTTCAGACACTCTCTGAACGTTCCTCTGAAGATGTTAACATTGTTGTTAACGTTGTTGTTGGTGTTGTTGTTTCTCACAACCATCATTGGTGTTTCTTCAGCTGGACTTGAGACTCTAACTCGGGATGAGTTACCAATTGACTCGCTGTAACCCATTTCCATCTCTTTATCGATATCTTTCATTGACATTTTTTTTTAAAAAAAAAACTGAGATTTAGTAATCAAACACAAAAGGCAAAGCAAAGCCTTTGAGTTTGTTTGAAGAAAGAAAAAGTAAAAACACTTCTCTTACTCTCACTTACACTCTAACTCAGAACATCATTTTTCTCTGTTTTCTCCCTAATCTCTCACTCTTGCTCCGTTAACACAATTACAATCCTTGGTTGTCCTTAAATAACCCTCTAAGTCAACTTACTCGGAAAATTTATTTATTACATATAATAATTTCATTTATTACAGGTAACTTTCAAGTTGAAGAAATTTAGCTACAGAACAAACACATTTTAAGGGAAACTTAACTAGACATACTTATTGCTTTTAGCGAGGAAGCAATTAATATGAGAAAAAGAAAATAAAGTGTAACTTAACTGACGTTGGTATATGGTTAGCTTTGTTTTGTCAGCAAAGTTCATCTTATCCTATCAAATATGTAGCACATTATTTAATTTTATTTTCGGTGATAGGCATGACTGAAGTTAAGTGTTAACCTCAGTTATTGTTTTAAGCTATATTTCGTAGTCTAAAAATTGTGAAAAAAAAATAAGAAAGTAAAAAAGAAATAAAAATTAGTAGAATGTGATAATACTTTTTTCTATTTTTTTTTATTATTTAGAGTCTGGGGAAAAACATATGTCTAATTTTTTAAAATTGTGTAAATAATTTTTTATTTAAAAATATAAATAAATCCAAAAAAATGAAAAGTAGATAATTTTGTCGTTTTGACAATTAAATCTTCTGTGATATTAAATGACTCCTTCATCTTCAGCTGCTTTTACGGATGCAACAGAATAAAAAATAGTTAAAATTGTCGTTTCGCCATTATATCTCATTCCGGTTTTTGCGAATGAAAACAATCTTTCTTTTTCGTTGTTTTTAAGTTAGTTTTGATAAGAGTTGACTTGTTATTTACACTACTTTTCTTCGTAAATATTTTTTGTCTCCCGCTTTTTTCGCAAACAAAATTATGGGTTACAACTGAACAATAATATTCTCATTTATTGAATTTCATTAATATGAATCAAACTATTTAGTATATGATCTCCTTTTATATTAAAAGATTCCACCATCTCTTGCAGCTTTTACAGACATTCAATTCAAAAAAGAGTTGAATCGTAATATTAGATGCTTCTGTTTCTAGATTAAATGAAGCAACATAAAAAATATAGTAAATGTAACCAACACCATTGGCCCGGTGGCATAATCTACCCTGGGACACGGGGAGTCCACCCGGTGCTCTCGAGTTTGATTCCCGAAATAGACACACTCGTTGTTGGCCAGTGCGAAATTTGATTCTAAGCGCGGGCGGGACATTAGAACACTTCGTGGGTAGCCAGCATTGGTCTGAACCAAAAAAATTCTCTTTCGCTGTTTTAGAATTTGGTGATAAGGATTGACTTGTTATTTACGATACTTTAGTTATTAAATATTTTTTCTCTCTCGTTTCACCGATAAGCATACGTTAAAGATGAACCTATGAATATCATTTATTGATGTTAATTAATATATATTCAAACTATTTAGTATATGTTTTTTTGTATTCATTTTCTTCGAAACTAAGCCTATCCTAGATCGACCAGGCCACCCACCATTATTATCCATGCACCAAGCCCAATAGTGCTGGGGTTAAGGGGGTGTATTGGGAAATTTTCGAGTCTCACATTGACTAGAGATAAAGTCTCAAAAGAGTATATAATGAAAGGGCGTACCTCACCTTACAAGTCGGTTCTGTATGGTTGAGTTAAACCCAACTCACATTCTAAGATAGTATCAAAGCCTATCCTAGATTCATTGGGCCACCCACCTTTACTATCCACACATCAAGCCGGTTCTGCTGCTTTTACAGACATTCAAGATAGATTTGAACCGTAATATAAGTTGCTTTTGTTTTAAGCTTAAATGAAGTAACACAATAAAATATAGTTAATTTTGTCGTTTCACCGTTATATCTCATTTATTCCGGCTTTTAGGCATGAAAGCATTCATTGTTTTTCGTTGTTTCTAAGTTTTGATAAGGATTGACTCGTTATTTACGATTCTTTTGTTCCTAAATATTTTTGTCTCCCGCTATTTTCGCAAACAAAACCATGGGTTACAACTGAAGGCTAAAATTATCATTTACTGATTTTCATTAATATGAATTCAAACTATTTAGTATATGATCCTTTGATTTTGAAAATTTGGCTAAATTGCATTTTTTTTGTCCTTTATCTTTGACCAGAGTTTCAGTTTGGTCTTTTATCTTTTTTTTCCACTTTGGTCCCATATGTTTCAAAAACGTGTCAAAGTGGTCATTTATGTTTGATATGTTTCATTTTCGTCCTTCAATTGGTATGACATGTTTCAGTTTGGTCCTTCAAAACAAAAACAAAAAAATGAAAAACACTATGAATGTGTTCAAGAACACAAAGAACATTTTAATTTCTTGTTTCTTGAATAACTCATGCAATACGTTACCAAATTGAATGAATCTAAACTCTAAAACTTGAATAATATCTCGCAAGGAATTCAATGGAAATAAAATTAAGCTTAGAAAAGTGCTTATATGCAAAAATTACTCCTGGAACTGAAAGCTTGAACTCGAAATTCAAGAAACCTTCAATCTCAACAATGGTGAGCTTGCTATAGAGCACCAAATTGAATGATTCTTGAGCCTAAAATGCTCGAAATACAACAAAGAATCAGAATATGCCAAACATTTTCTTCAAAAAAACATTTAAACGCAAACACTATGAAGAAGGAATTTGCATCTATAAATTGTGTTTTGACTATTATTTGCTCATTTTTCAACCAATTTGCGTCAAACCAAATGTGTTCAACTCGTATTGAGTGCAGAAATTGAACTATAGATAAAGGTTTCAAACCAAATGTGTTCATTTCATTTTCCTATTCTCGTCCTCTTCAAGCTTTTGGTTCTAAAAGTGATTCTGTGCATAAGCACTTTTTTGAGCTTAACTTTGGTTCCATTGAATTCATTGCACAATTTTATTCAAGTTTGAGTCCAGTTTGATTCAATTTGGTCACGTAATGCATGCGTTATTCAAGAAATAAGAAATTGAATTGTTCTTGGTGTTCTTCAAGACATTCATAGTGTTCTTCATTTTTCTGTTTTTGTTTTGAAGGACCAAACTGAAACATATGATACCAATTGAAGGACCAAACAGAAACATATCAAACATAAAGGACCACTTTGACACAGATGTGAAACATAAAGGACCAAAGTCGGAAAAACAAAAGATAAATGACCAAACTGAAACTTTGGTCAAAAATAAAGGACCAAAAATACAATTTAGCCTAAAAATTTTCATCATCTCTTGTAGCTTTTACGGACATTCGAAAAAGATTTGAATCGTAATATTAGATTTTGTGTGAGATCGTTTTGCATTGGAGCATAACACTCAAATCCGAAAGGATCTCTATACTTTTAGATGAAACATCAAACAAATTGAATTTAGGGTTAACTATTCTTAGAGGTACCTATCCAATTTTCTTTTTAAGTAGGTCCTTAAACTAAGGCCCCGTTCGGGGTGGTTTTATGTTTTGAAATTTTTAAAAACTAAAATTAATTTCAGTTTTGGTTCAGACTCAACTTTGAGCTAAGAAATTTTCAAAAAATCAAAATTAGTTTCAAACATAAACAGAAAAATAAATACTCATCATAAACTTGTCTCAATCAAAACAATATATAAAGTCATCTTATCGAGTACAACATATGCCTAGGAAACTAAGCAAAGCAAATAACGGATCTCCAAGATCCCTCATGTCTCCATGACTTTGCACAGCTGCTAGCCGTGCTTCCTTGCCTTGGCTTTTTCCCGTTTCTCTGTAAAAACCACAAACATAAACAGTGAGATAATAATCTCAGTGAGCTCTTTCGTGACCCATCACAACTCTACTCGCGGTGTTTTATTTAATACTTCATTCGGATTCCAAATTCCGATTCATAGCATACCAAATGCCTCATGTGGATACCAAATCCTTTGGGAATATTATATTTGTTTGGACCCCAAAATCCGATTAATGGCATAGCAAATGCCTCATATGGATACCAAATCCTTTGGGGAGGGGTGGATACCAAATCCTTTTTATAGACACCAAGTGCTTTTTACTCATTAAGCATGTTATGTTCTCTCTCGATACATAACTAGTCAAACGTTATTGACGCCAGCACAATATATCATTCATTTCGCTTAATGGAAATCACAATTCGGAACATAAAAATATTCAATCATCAATGGGAAGGGTTAAGAAAAGGATTGGGAGAGGTTTGGAATGCAATTGGTACCCAAAAAGAGTGAGAAAATTGAGTTTTTGAGGTAAATATACTGCCACAACCCGAGAGTAACACGGAGCCGTAACGAAACAACACTGGCCGTAACAGACTTATTACAGCCAGTAACGAATCATTACTGCCAGTGTTACAACATCAGATAGTGATTCATTTTTCAGCTTTCTATGTGATTTGTGCATCTCTTTTTGTACCAATTCCACTCTAAAATCTCACTAATCCTAAGTCTCACTAATTACCCTATGATTACACCAAACTCAACAATAATCATGCTCCACAAATTCCAATTCATCATGCAATAAGGCATCAATTAGGACACTTAATCAAACATTTAATTCTCAACAACCAAGCACAACTAGGACTTCCCAATGAACACAATCTCAATTTTTACCAAACCAATCATACTTAAAATACTGATTTTTCACAATGCAACACATACAACTCATCAAACAAACATTAGACTCAATTTAGTGAAGAACTCACCTCAATGTCGAAATCAACACGAAGGAATCGAAAGATGAAAAATCTCCCAAATACCCAAATCAAACCCTAGGCACCAACAATCTCCCAAGTACTCCCAAACTCAAATCAAGCTTCAAATCTTCTTCAATCTACCATGTGGTTGATTCTAAGCCTCTAAGAACCTTCCAATCCAACACACAACCCTTGACTCCAAATCATCTCTTCATCTCACATAACCCTAGAACTTTGAGAAGAAAGGATTGAGGGAAAAGTATGAAATATTGATGCTCTAATCACTTAGGTGATGATGAACATGAAATTAAAGAGGGAAGAAGTGATGATTTGAGCTAGGTTTTGGTTGGGTTCGTTTCTTCTTCTTTCTCCTTTCCTTCTTCTCTTTTATTTCTCTCTTCTTCGAACTCTCTCTCCTTTTATTTTCTTTTAAAAACCAACTAAAAGGTGAGTGTGGGTGTAGAGGGGGTAAAATGACCATCATGCCCTTACGCTATTCTTAATTTCTTAACAAGCCCCACACCAATCAATATTTAATTTAGCAATCAATTAATAAAATTATCAACCAAGCACCATTGCAAAAATAATTAAATGGTTCAAGCATTAAAGTAATTAAATTAATTACTTTGGGATGTTACAATACACGGCAACTTGAAAAAATTTGTCCTCAAAAATTTGTCAAGTCTTACCTCATTGAAAAAGATAAGGATAGCGAGTCCACATGTTGTCTTCCAACTCCCAAGTTGCTTCTTCGGGTGAGAATCCATTCCAAACAACTTTGACAATCAGAATCGTTCTGGTTCTGAGTGTCCTTTCACCACGCTCTATGATTTGACTTGGATAAGGTTGGAAAGTAAGATCGGGTCGAAAATCAACCTCCTCAAAACTTAGCGGTTGATTAGGATCCGGTACATACTTTTGCAGCTGGGACACATGAAACACATCATGAAGGTTTGACAATGATGGTGGCAAGGCAATACGACAGGCAACTGGCCCAATTCTTTCTATGATTTGAAAAGGCCCAATGTATCGAGGGCTAAGTTTCTTGGTTCGTAGTGCCCGACCAATACCATTAGTAGGAGTAACCTTGAGAAAACCATGATCTCCTTCATCAAATTCTAATGGTCTCCTCCTTTTGTCGGCGTAACTCTTTTGACGACTCTGAGCTGCCTTCATTCTCTCCTTGATTTGGTGGATCTTTTCCGTAGTTTCCTGAACCAAATCCGGTCCCAATAGCCTTCTTTCACCTACATCCCACAACAGAGCGGTGTTCGACACTTCCTCCCGTACAATGCCTCATACAGAGCCATTCCGATGCTGGAATGATAACTGTTATTGTAAGCGAACTCCACCAATGGAAGATGATTCTCCCATCTGCCACCACTATCAAGCACACGGGCCCGAAGCATGTCCTCCAGGGTCTGAATAGTTCTTTCTTTCTGGCCATCCGTCTGTGGATGATAAGTGGTACTCATGAAAAATTTAGTTCCCAAGGCCGTGTTCAAAGCTCTCCAGAATTTTGAAGCAAACTTTGGATCCCGGTCGGAAACAATACTGGTTGGAATCCCGTGGAGTTTTACTATATGCTTGAGGTACTCATCTGCTACCTTGGAAATTGTATTGTTAGAAGAAACCGAAATGAAATGAGCCGACTTGTTCAAACGATCTAAAACCACCCATATAGAATCATTACCGGTTTGGGACCATGGAAGCCCCATCACGAAATCCATAGAAATACTTTCTCATTTCCATTCAGGTATATTCAACGGTTGCAACTGGCCTCCAGGTTTTTGGTGTTCTATCTTAACCCTTTGACAAGCTAAGCATCGAGACACGAATTCTGCAATCCTCATTTTCATTCCTGGCCACCAATACAATTGCTTCAAATCCCGATACATCTTGGTAGACCCAGGATGTATGGAATATTGACTCTTATGAGCTTCTTCTAACACTTGCTTCTTAATGTCTTCATCATTGGGCACACAAATTCTACCATTGAAGCAAATCACACCGTCACTATCCACAGTGAAACCAGGTAATCCTCTTTGAGCTTGAAGCTCTATATCAATCTCTTGGACTGACCGAATCATATTTATCAACGAACTCGAAATTTGAATATGACTCAACACTAAACGGTTTCTTCTAGGTCTCACCTTCAAATTGAGATCCCTAAAAGATTCCCAGAGAGCCATCTCATGCATCATTAACTCGGTGGTGTGAAGAGACTTCCTACTTAATGCATCTTCTACCATATAGGCTTTTCCAGGGTGGTACTTCACCTCAAAATCGTAGTCTTTAAGAAATTCTACCCATCTCCTTTGTCTGTTATTCAGCTCCTTCTGATCAAACAGATATTTCAAACTCTCGTGATCACTAAAAACTTCTAAACGAGAACCATAAAGGTAATGTCTCCAAATTTGTAGGGCATACACAATCGCCGCTAACTCTAAATCATGAGTAGGGTAGTTTTCTTCGTGAGTTTTCAACTGTCGGGAGGCATAAGCTACAACTTGATGGTTTTGCATAAGGAAACATCCTAAACCCTTCCCAGAGGTGTCACTGTAAATCTGAAATCCCAGGGACAGATCTGGAAGAATTATGATTGGTGCAGAAGTTAAAAGAGCTTTCAACTCTAAGAAACATTCTTCACAATCAGTGTCCCATACAAACGGTTGATCCTTACGCGTTAACTGAGTGAGTGGAAGAACCAATTGGTTGAATCCTAGGATAAATCTCCGGTAGTACCCAAGCCCCAAGAAACGGCTAACTTCTATGACCGTAGATGGTCGTTCCCAATTTATCACTACTTCAACTTTGCTAGGATCCATCGCAACTCCTGATTGAGAAATAACATGCCCGAGGAATTTCACTTCTGGCATCCAGAAGTCACACTTGGTCGGTTTAGCATACAACTGCTTCTCCCGGAGTACATTAAGAACAATCCGGAGATGTTGCACATGCTCCTCAACGGTCTTAGAGTATACCAAGATATCATCAATAACTACCACCACAAACTGATCCAGATATTGATTGAAGACTCTGTTCATATAATCCATGAATACTGCTGGAGCATTGGTTAGCCCGAATGGCATCACTACAAACTCATAGTGCCCATATCTAGTACGGAAAGCTGTTTTCGGAACATCCAAAGCTTGCACCTTGATTTGATGATAACCTGACCTCAAATCAATCTTTGAAAACACGGTTGCTCCCCGGAGTTGATCTAGTAAATCATCTATCCTTGGCAACGGATACTTGTTCTTGATATTTACTTTATTCAGCTGTCGATAATCAACGCACAACCTCATACTCCCATCTATCTTCTTGACAAGTAACTCTGGAGCACCCCATGGCGAAGCACTCGGTCGGATAAACTGTTTAGAAATCAGTTCTTCAAGTTGGGTTTTAAGCTCTTTTAACTCTAAAGGAGACATTCGGTAAGGAGCAATGGAAATTGGTCCTGTGCCCGGAACCAATTCAATTGAGAATTCTACCTCACGGTCCGGAGGTAAAGAAGTCACTTCATTAGGAAAAACATCAAGAAATTCATTAACTACTTGAACGGAGGTTAAATCTAAACCTGTTTCAGTAGCCGATGACAGCATCATAACATAAGCTTTAGCTCTTTGGAACAAGCACTGACTGGTGGAGGTGAATGAAATAACTACTTCAGAGGAAGTCTTCAGTAATTCTACCGACTCAGGAGAAAAACCGATTGTGCGATTGAAGCAATCTATAGTAACATGATTAGCAGACATCCAACTCATACCCAATACGATGCCCATGCCCCTCATAGGACAACATATGAAATCTACTACAAAAAATTTGTCTCCTATAGCGAGGAAGCAATTTTCACACAGAGCTTGGGTTTGAGCACTACCCTCAAAAGCAGTTAAAATAGTAATCGGGTGGGGTAGCGAAGTTAAAGCTAAGCCCAACCGATCAACACACATTTGATATATAAAACAATGGGTGGCACCTGAATCATATAAAATACTGACAGGTTTATAAAAAAGAGATCCCATACCCCTCAGCAAATTATCTGAAGTCTTGGCCTTCTGTGCATCTAAGGTGTAAACCCTTCCATGTGTTGTAGTGGTGTGTCCGGCTTCATTCTTCCTCTTTTCAAGACAATCATTGATATAATGCCATTCCTTCTTGCAATAGAAACAAAGATTCGTCTTGAAGTGACACTCGCCCTTATGGTACTTTCCACATCTGGAACATGCATTGGACTTTGGATAGTCAAACCTTTGTACCTGCTTACCCTTATTGATACCAGTCTTAGGACCCATCTGAGAATTATATGATCCCGCATTCCTCTTGCTTTGCCCATATTCTCTTCTACTTACATACAGCCTCTTTAAATCAGTTTCGGCAATGTGAGCTTGTTGCACCATAGCTGCATAGCTAGTGCAAGCAAAGGAACTTAGACTCTGAGAAATATCTTCTCGGAGCCCAAACTTATATCTTTCCGTCTTCCACCCGTCATCCGGAGCATAGCTAGCCAATCTGAAAAATGGATATAGCTCCTCGAACTTAGCGGTGTACTGTCCCACGGTTGAGCTTCCCTGTGTCAAAGTTAGGAACTCATTCTCCTTCTCGGCCCTTACTGCAGTAGGGAAAAACTGTTCCAAAAACATCCGTCAAAAGTTTTCCCAAGTTTGAGGAGTTTCCATAGTCACCATCATGGCTTGAGCGTCTGTCCACCAATTGTTCGCCTCTCCTTTCAGCATGTGAGCAGCTAGTCTCACTTTCTCTTCTTCATTGATTTGCATTGTGCGGAAGATTTTCTCAATATCATCTAGCCAATGCTGAGCCTCCATTACTCCCGATCCTCCCTTATACTCAGAGGGTTTCATCTGGAGAAATTCAGAATAAATTTGGTGTGGGTTCACCGGTGGCTCAGGTATTTGGTGTGGTTGTGGATGAGCATTTTGTTGAAAGTCAAGCATTTGCTGCATCAACTGTTGGTGCCTCTTCATCATAGTCAGCATTCATGCGAAATGCGGATCGATTGGTTGACTGTTCCTTGATCCTCCTGCCATGATTCTGCAAACAATGCACCAAGTATTGAGTTGATCAAGCTCAATGTCTCTTAGCATAATAAGAAGAAACATAATAGAATTACTCAAGGAATAAATCAACCCTAATTAAACTAAGTCCGACTAGGTCAAACTGCTCTGATACCAAAATGTAACACCCTAATATTTCGACCTTGGAAGAAATACTGGAATATTCATATTTAGCATACATCAGAGTGAACATTCTATTTTAAGACATTGAACAAATCTAACTCAATTGAAACCCATCAAAATATCCTTCAAAATAACAATATTTACCAAAAGGATTCATAAAGGACATAAATCCAAAGGTATAGTTCTTACACCTATTGTTCAACATCTCATAATTAGAATTAAAGAAAGTGATGCATAACTTTAAACAGTGTCTAAGTCATCATATCGAGTACAACATAAGTGTAACACCCTAATATTTCTAACAAGTAGAAATACTAAAACGCACAACTTAGCATACATCAGAGATAACTTCCTGTCCCAGATATTGAACACAACTAAAAACTTCGATGAAACATTCATCGAACGGTCACCTCAAGTTCATAACTTAACATAATTTACTTAAATACGTAGTTACGTGCCTTACAACTTCTCATGTCCTATTGTTCAATATCCAAAACCAAAAGTAGCTGAAACGATTTACAACTTTATACAATTACAAGTCATACAATCTATAATACAAAGATAACATGGAAGAAACAATATTCAAGATAGAGAGCTAAGTCTTCAATCTTCCCCTCGAGCACATCACCTACTCGTGCCCTTTGCTTTCCATTTTTTTTCTTCTGTAACTCTGTAAAAACCACAACATATAAAGAGTAAGATAAACATTATCTTAGTGAGTCCTATCGAGATCCCTTACTAACACTCGCGGTTCATTATGCATCTTTTAACTCGTAGACCTAATAAGCGGCTACGTGAAAACCTCTCTTTACATTGCTTAGCATATCACCGTTCATTATTGTATAAAATTTCCGGTGAACCCATTCCACTGACCATTTGCTATCAGCGGATCCCTCATGGGGCCTAGGTTCATGGGGCTCATGACTTCCCCTCCCCTAGTACGCTAACCTCTTTAATAGGGTCGTCACTCTAAACCTCAATTATATAATTTTTATATATACACACCCGCTTTGGGCCGTCTCTTATACTTGACATAAACATAACATAACTTAAACCTCAACCTCAAGGGACATTTAGTCCACTTCAATAATTACCATGACCTCACTCGTGGTTACTATCATTTATTAACATAACTCAGAACATTTACAATTCAATCCAACCATACATATCTCAATCACAATCAACAAAGTCATTTCAATTATAATAAATATCATAGTATTAACCTCAACCTCATGGGACATTTATTCCACTTGTCATGACATAACATTAACATGACTTAGAACATTCGCATAACATCAATCATACCTACTTATTTTTCCACGAATTACGACTTATTCTTCAACACATAGGGTTGGGGAAGGGATTAGAATGAACTTGGAACCAATTGGAATAGCCTAGGACGTGTTTTGAAATGGGGTACCAGAAAGGGACGCACGGTCCGTGTGCTAAGGCCCACGACCCATGCGCATTTTTAAAAATTTGCACAGGTAACAGAACCACACGCACGACCCGTGCGTAACCATCAGTTTTCCAGAAATATGCATCTTCGTCTAACTTTGGCTATTCCGTTCATTCCAACTTTCGTCCCAATCGATTCCCAAACATAGAAACATATCATTTCAGCACCAAACAATCATCATAAACATCAAACGATTCATTCACATTGACTCAAACAATCATGCCGAAACGTAATTTTCGCAAAATAATGAATTTCGACGAAATTCAACGAAACGAAGAACCAAAACATATTTTCAGTCACATGCAAGATTGACACAAATAAAATGAAAACCCTAAGCGAGTATAGAACTCACCGGAATCGATGTCTCTCGAAACTTTGATGACTCGAAACCGAAACTCGACGAACCGACATCTCAAGCACCCACTTCTATTTTACAGCTTCAGAAGGTAGATTTGTAACCAGTGTAGCTAGATCAATTATTAACTAAAACCACTCAAACCAGTGTCTATTGTGTAGGAAATTTTGTCTAGTTTTTGAGAGTTAAGGTTTCAAACTGATACAACCAGTATTGAGAGAGTTATGACTAAAATAAGGGGACTGGGTCAAAACTATAACTGATTTAGAAACAAAACTTGTGGACACGATATCTACCTCAGTACCTGATGAAATCTAATGATTCTTCTGTCTACGTTGAAGAAATTTGTGTCTAGTTTCTGAATAATCAAAAATGACATTCAGATGAGGTGTGTACAGAGAGATGTATGGTAAACATCGAAGGTCGTTAAAACGGGTTTCCTACAGGATTTCTGTTGAACTTGTATCTTCAACCCCCAACTTCGAATTCCAGCTCCAAGAAGCTCCAAAATGAATTCCAAATACCTCTAGCTACTGTAGTTCCTCTCAATGAGTTCCAATCCACAATACACTTTCAGTTCTACTCTAGTTTGGTTCCACATTGAACATGCAAAGCACCATAAAGCTTAAAACTCCATTATCTTCTACTTTGAGCTTCAAGGTTCTAAAATGGTGGAATGAGATAGAGAAGTATTGGTTGATGATCTTAGTGTCAATAGATAGAGGAGAAGAAACTGAGTTGAATGGTGGAGAAATATGCAACATGCATCTAGGGTTGAAGAATGTCTCTTCTCTTCTTCCTCTCTCACTCTTGCGACTCTCTCTCTTCTCACTCAAGCTCTATGTGTTCTGGTTTTCAGTAACTCAAAGTGTGGATGTTTTGTGTGTGTTTGGTGAGGTTTGAACAGCTGGTTGTTTAAGTGAGCTGAGGGATAAAATGGAAATGAAAAGACTATTTTACCCTTATTTTCAATTCTCACTTAAAACCAATTTAATTCAACTATTAACCAACACTTCCCATAATTAACATAATTTAGCAAACAAACATATAATCAATCACATAATTCATATAATTTCTAAATCACACAATTAGCAAACAACACTTAGTTATTTTATTCAACCATGACAATCATCTCATAAATACTCAATTATGCTAAAATATTTAACTTAGCTAACCAATTATTTCATGACCTCTTGCTAATTTCAATTTAATGAAATTAGCTAAATTGGGAATGTTACAATAAGCCTAGGAAACTAAGCAAAGCAAATTTAAATAGCGGATCTCCAAGATCCCTCAAGTCTCCATGACTTTGCACAGCTGCTAGTCGTGCTTCCTTGCCTTGGCTTTTCACTAGTGGAAATTTGACTTTAAAAAGCACCATTTAGCATCGGTTGTTTGAACAACCGATGCTAAATGTAGACGCGGTGGCAATTTTGCAATTAAATGGAAGTTTACAGTTTTCGCGCCTACATTTAGCATCGATTGTTTAAACAACCGATGTTAAAAGTAGTTGCATCAGACATTTAGCATCGGTTGTTTAAACAACCGATGTTAAATGTGTATTTGTGTCAGACTTTTAGTATCGGTTGTTTTAACAACCGATGTTAAAAGTGTATCTCAACACATTTAGCATCGGTTGTTAAAACACCCGATACTAAAAGTCGAGTTTTATTTTTTCCAATTTTCCCATTCCTTCAACACATCTCGCGTTCTCTCCCTCAGTATTCTCTACTCTCTGAATTCTCTCACCCTACCATTTCTAATCCCTCTCCCCCTCCCTTCTGTCTCACCCCTTCAAGCTCTCCCTCCCCCATGTTCGCCTTCTCACCTCCTTCCCCATCATCCACCCCCATCTCGTCTTCGTCCTCCTCCCCTTCTCATCCACCCCCATCTCGTCTTCGTCCTCCTCGCCTTCTCACCTCCTTCCCCATCATCCACCCCCATCAGTTTCTTTTTGTGTTCTAGATATGTCTTCTTGGTCCTAGTAAGGTGTTAGATTTGGTTGTTTTTGTCCCTATCGGTTTCTCTTCTGAGGTTGTCTCGTTGTCCTTCGTCGCATCGTCTTCCTCCTTCGGTGAGTTTCGTCTCAATTTCTGTTGGTGTTTCTGATTCGCTGCTGATTGGGTGTTGTTTTTTGTTGGTGTTTTATATTCATTTATGTTTGGGTGTTGTTTTGTGTTGTGTGAGTTTTTTTGTTTTCAGATTCATTTTGAGAGGAGGTTTTTGTTAGAGGAGTTTCCATTGGTTTCGAGAAGGTCTCACCCTTTACATCTAGCTTGCACAAGGTGTTTTGATAGTAGCTTTGGTGGTGGTTTAGCTCTTTGATGGTGTATTGGTGCTTTGTTGCAATATAGGGTGGTTCTGTCGCCGTCTCACGAGGTCGTCACCTTGCTCGTCGTCGCCGTCTCAACTCTCCGTTCTCATGTCTTCATTTATTGGAGGCAACGTTTGGTTCATAACACTCTCCATTCTCAACTCTCTCCGCCGCCGTTGCCTAGCTCGCCGTCGCTGCTCGTCGTCGCCTTAAGTGCAAAGAACTTTGCAAAGAACTTCGAAACCCTAGGTTCTTAATGTAAGTTCCCTCCAATTTTTCGAAACCCTAGATCATGAATGTGTTGGTTTCTAAGGTCGATTGTGAACTATTTAGATGGATTACGGATCTAATCTGATCTATGCATGTTATTTGAAAATAAGATGTGGAATTTACTTTTTTGTGTAGACTACATCAAGGCGCCTTGTGATGAATTCTAAAATATTGGGGTTGTATATGAATGGTTTTGGCTGTTGATGTTGTATGTGAGTCTGATTGTGTAACATTGTAGGCTTTGGACAAGATCCGTTTTGAGAGTCTAACAGTCAAGAGCAAGCTCGATGGTCAACCAGAGTTGTTTATCCATATTATTCCTGACAAGGCAAACAACTCCCTAACCATTATTAACAGTGGTATTGGCATGACCAAGGTTGGTTAGTTTTAGATGGTTTCTTAATTATCAATTGAATTTTTTTGTTGTTGTAATGTATGCTTTCTAATAAATTTGTAGGTTTGGGAGAGAAATTTGTAGGTTTGACTATAGTTCTGAAAACGGAGCTTTACGTTTATACTTGAAGGTTGAAGGAGGAATGAAATTGTTAGATCTGTTGCTAGAAAATGGAATTGTTGCACTGAACGAAAGTCAACCAAACAAAGGAGAGGTATGTTTATATTAATGTCTTTACTTTTGTTTATTTGTTTTGTTCAAAGTCATTTAGCTATAGGAGAGTCTCTGATTATGCATGCAAGTTGAAAATGATGATGCATAGCATTGAAGTCCTAACTTGTTGTCTGTGATTATGCTGGCCATTTAAGTTTCCTTCTAAGTGAACCGTCAGATGCTGCAATGTTACTCAAAGCTCTTGAGGAAGCTCTTAAACTACATTGAGGAATTTTCTTCATACAAGTTTCAATTGTTGTTTTGATTATTCTGATAGAATATTGATTTGTTTTGTGTTTACCTTGCTATAGAAAGCAATCACTTCCAAGAAGCTTTCATCTGCACCAATAACCTGGTTTGAGCATTGTACAACAACATAGGTAATAACTCAACACTTTCCCTTCTAGATAATGCATCGAAGGCTTTATGTTTTCCTATTTTTAATCAAAATCCATTGGATGTTAAATCATTTAAGGAATTAGTATTTTGGTAGATGAGTTGTATCGTCATACTTTGCATTGATTGATTTTCTTCTTGTGTTGGGGTCATATTTGGATAAAGGAAAGTCCGAAAATATTTAGACAAATTATAAATTTAATTTGGTCTTTTCTTCTATGTTTAATAAGTGTGGAAAAACTCCCTCAAATGATAAATAATACCTTCAATTAAAAGTTTCTAGCACCCTTCCATAATTCCATTATAAGTGTTTGAATCAAAGTTTTATAATGCTTATAGACAAAGTTAATTATTTGCACTTGTAGAGTGTTATTTTGCCTTAAAGGTATGGCATGTACAACTAGCTGGACCTACAGCAGTTTTAGTAGCTGACACCATTGAAAGAATCTCTAAGAAAGCACTGATACAGATGGCTACATAGAGAAAATTGTAATTCCATCAACTCTAGTAGAAAAATCCTTTGGTGATACATTAAAAGAAGCTTTAAATAACAAAGATGAACTTCTATTAAGAATAGATTGGAGAGAATCAGTACCTCACCCTGACAACAGAGTTGAGTATGAGTTATGGACAAACAAGTAGCACAGGTCATATAATTCATATTACTATGTCTTTTGATACGTCAAAATTATAAACTGTTATTATTATTTAACAGTTCATTCCAACATATCTAAAGCAGGAATTGAGAAGTGCAATGAACATATCCAGCGACGGGAATGCATATCTGCAGGTAACTTTGGAATTGCTATATACTCTATTTTTATATTTCTTCACCACCTAATATTCATTTATTATATATGTTGATGTTAAATAGCTTGTTTATTGGAACCTTTTATGCCATCTTTCACTCTTGAGGTAAAGTTCCTGTATTCTCGTGTTCCTCTTTCTTGGGTATTTTGTTTTACTTTTGGATACTTATTCCAATACATTTTGGTACTTCTCTGTTTTCCCGCATTAAAGGTATTTAAGAAGCTCAATTTGTCCACAGAGATACATCTTTCACTTTGTGATGATAAAGGAGATCTTGATAGGGTAAGAAGACCCTGGGATATGCTAAGACCCTGGGATATACATCTTTCCCGAAAGAATGTTGTACTTGTTCATAGTTTACTGTTTGGAATTGTGCAAGATTTTATATTTAGTTATTTGGGAAATGAATCAATGTAATTACCATAGTTCTTGAATCAATGCAAGATTTTATATTTAGTTATTTGGGAAATAATTGATGTTGTAAGTGATGTTTGTGAGGTATGTATAAAAAGAAACTAGACATTTAGCATCGCTTGTTTCAAACAAGCGATGCTAAATGTTTTTTTTTATCAAGAAAATGACATTTAGCATCGGTTGTTTCAAACAACCGATACTAAATGTATCAATAAATGACATTTAGCATCGGTTGTTTGAAACAACCGATGCTAAATGTCATTTTTTTGATGCTAAATGTCTTTTTTTTTATCAAAAATGACTTTTAGCATCGGTTATTTGGAACAACCGATGCTAAATGTCCTTTTCTGGACATTTAGCATCGGTTGTTTCAAATAACTGATGCTAAATGTCATTTTCAGACAGCAAAAACAGTGATGAAATGGACATTTAGCATCGGTTATTTGAACACCCGACGCTAAATGTGACATTTAGCGCCGGTTAAATAACCGATGCTAAATGTATGACATTTAGCATCGGGCGATTTAGCGTCGGGCGATAACCGATGCTAAATGTCCAATTTAACCGACGCTAAATGTCTTTTTTCCACTAGTGTTTTCCTGTTTTCTCTGTAAACACCACAAACATAAACAATGAGATAATAATCTCAGTGAGCACTTTCGTGACCCCTCACAACTCTACTTGCGGTGTTTTATTTAATATTTCATTCGGTTCCCAAATTCCGATTCATAGCATACCAAATGCCTCATGTGGATACCAAATCCTTTGGGGAGGGGTGGATACCAAATCCTTTTTACGGACACCAAGTCCTTTTTATGGAAACCAAGTCCTTTTTATTCGTTAAGCATGTTATGTTCTCTCTCGATACATAACTAGTCAAACGGTATTGACGCCATAACAATATATTCATTTCGCTTAATGGAAATCACAATTCGGAACATAAAAATATTCAATCATCAATGGGGAGGGTTAAGAAAAGGATTGAGAGAGTTTTGGAATGCAATCGGTACCCAAAAAGAGTGAGAAAATTGAGTTTTTGAGGTAAATATACTGCCACAACCCGAGAGTAACACTGGGCCGTAACGAAACAACACTGGTAGTACCAGACATATTACAGCCAGTAACGAATCATTACTGCTCGTGTTACAACATCAGATAGTGATTCATTTTTCAACTTTCTAAGTGATTTGTGCATCTCTTTTTGTACCAATTCCACTCTAAAATCTCACTATAAAATCTCACTAATCCTAAGTCTCACTAATTACCCTATGATTACACCAAACTCAACAATAATCATGCTCCACAAATTCCAATTCATCATACAATAAGGCATCAATTAGGATACTTAATCAAACATCAAATTCTCAACAACCAAGTACAACTAGGACTTCCCAATGAACACAATCTCAGTTTTTACCAAACCAATCATACTTAAAATACTGATTTTTCACAATGCAACACATACAACTCATCAAACAAACATTAGACTCAATTTAGTGAAGAATTCACCTCAATGTCAAAATCAACACAAAGGAAGCGAAAGATGAAAAATCTCCCAAATACCCAAATCAAACCCTAGGCATCAACAATCTCCCAAGTACTCCCAAACTCAAATCAAGCTTCAAATCTTCTTCAATCTACCATGTGGTTGATTCTAAGCCTCTAAGAACCTTCCAATCAAACACACAACCCTTGACAACTCCAAATCATCTCTTCATCTCACATTACCCTAGAACTTTGAGAAGAAAGGATTGAGGGAAAAGTATGAAATTTGGATGCTCTAATCACTTAGGTGATGATGAAAACGAAATTAAAGAGGTAAGAAGTGAAGATTTGAGCTAGGTTTTGGTTGGGTTCCTTTCTTCTTCTTTCTCCTTTCCTTCTTCTTCGAACTCTCTCTCTTTTCTCTTTTTCTTTTTCTTTTAAAAACCAACTAAAAGGTGAGTGTGGGTGTAGTGGGGGTAAAATGACCATCATGCCCTTACTCTATTCATAATTTCTTAACAAGCCCCACACCAATCAATTAAATGGGATGTTACAAGAAATGAAAAATATTGAGTTTTGATGGAAAACTGTTTTGAAATCATGAAAAAAACCAACTATACCCCATTTTACCTAAACATTTTTTGGTTTTGAAATTGACTTTCACAACCAAGAACCGAAAACTCGCAACCACCCCGAACGAGCCTTAAAAGTTTTATAATTCATACTTCTGATAAAAAATAAAATTGGTTGTTTTAAGATTTGTATTTTCTTCTCTAATATTAAAAATAAAGAAAAAGAAAAAGAAACGAAGAGGAAATAAAAAGACCAGAATGTGAGAAGATTTTTCTCCCTCTTTTTATTTTGATTATGTGAAGAGTGGGGGAAAACTGAATATTTATAAAATGATATTATATTTTTGAATAAAAAATATAAATAAAGCAACAAAATAAAAAAAAAATTGAGGTGAATTCGACCATAGTTTTGATTGATATGATAACCTGTAGGCATAAATAGAACAATATTTAATTTTTTTAAAATATTTAAATATACATAAATAATGTGTCTTTGAGTGATTGGATGTTGGGTGTCATACCTTAGTGCTCACAAAAAAAGATAATTTTGTCGTTTCAATAACTGTATCTTCTTTGACAGAGTTGCTTTCCCTCTGATTCTTCGACCGATCAAAAAAGACTTCACTTGTAAGTTAAGATACACTTGCTTCTAGCTTTAATAAAGCAACAAAGTAAAAAATAGCTAGTTTTGTCTTTTCGATAACTATATACTTTTAATTCATTTTTGGTTATAAAAGCTTTTATTTAGTTTCGTTGTTTTTGAACTCATCCTTATACAAGGATTGACTCATTATTTAAGATGCTTCTCTTCCTCGAATTTGTCGTCCCTCACATTTCTCTCGTACCATCCGTTGAGCACCCCTAATGCCCTCCTTTATAAATTCGTTTTGCTTATCAAAAAAAAAATACCATGCGTTAAGTTGAAGATAAAAAAATATCGATCATTTTTTTTATGAGCAATGTTAGTGGGGTAGGGGAATATTAGTTTTGGGGGTTTGAACCCGAGAACTCCTTCTTGCACTCTTTTGGTGCACTCATTCGATATCCCTTAACTCGCCAACTGAGCTACCTCGTTGGGATAAAAAAAAACATATCGATCATTTATTTATATCTTCTTTAATATGCAAGTTGGCAAAGTATGGCGCCGAACTTCAGCAAAAATTCAATCACCCATTTCAATAATATTTACAGCACCTGCCATTCTTTTATTTTTTAATTCTAAACGTAAACCTTTTTCCTTCTTGTTTTTTTTGCATATTTTAATACTGTGAAAAAAATAATAGTTTTGTGACAAAATACGTAAAATACGATGTTAAGCAGTTTGGGGGTATTTTATCGTTCGGAAAAAAATTTAACTGTTCAAATACTACTTTAGCATTCAAAAAAAATTTAACTGATCAAATACGCGAAATTCGTTCCTCAATAAACGGTTGGATGGAAAAAACTTAGTTTGATGACAAAATACATAAAGTGAGATGCTAAGCTGTGTGTTTTGATGTACTTTATGGTTCTGAAAATAATTTAATTATCCCAATACACAGAGTTTGTTCCTCAATAACTGATATGGTGAAAAAGTAATTTCGTGTGAGAATACGTAAAGTGAAATGCTAAGCAGTGTCTTTTGAGGTAATTTAATGTTCTAAAAAAATTTAGGTGTTCGAATACGTGAAGTTTAATGTGTTTGTTAATGTTCCTTTTTAATTTTATTATCTTCTTATTTAATTTATAGTTATAATTTAATTTTTATTTACATAAACTTTGGTCACATCAACAATAGAACCTCATATCATATTCTTTCGACGTTCTATATGTGCTTCTATTTTATTGTTGGTTTTCATCCAGCCTTCCATGATACCCACATGTTTCAATTTCTATTTGTGTTGTCTTCTATATTTTGGTCATTTCGCACCGATAGCTATTAGAAGCATACTTAAATTTGGATCAATGTTCTAATCTTTCTTTTATATTTGAATGTGTTGCAATACTTACTCACGTGAGAACTTCAACCACATTTTCAATATAACCCCCATCATCTTCTTTCAACTTTGTATAGCTGGTCCTATATGATTGGTGGTTTTCATTCAATGCTGCATGATACCCACATGTTTCACTTTCTAATTACATTGTTTTCTTTTTTATCTAATTATGGGTTAAAACACGCAGGAACTTCAATCACATTTACAATAGAACCCCTATCGTTATCTTTCAATTTTGTATAGCTGCTTCTATTTTATAGGTGGCTTTCCACGAAGAGTCACTCACTTATCTTGTAGCATTTGGTCTCTCGGAAATTTCAGTCACATTTACAATAGAACCCACATTTATTGGGGCTTCTATTTTATTTTAGGTTTTCTACCAACCTTGCATGATACCCCATATTTTCACTCTCTATTTGTGTTGTCTTCTCTATTTTGGTCATTTCGCACCAACATGTGTTAGACACATATCTAAACTGGTGTTTGTATTTTTATCTTTATTTCATAGTCGAGTACCGTGTTGTAGCCTTTACAATAGAACCACCCATCATCTTCTTTCAACTTTGTTTATAGTTCTCGAGATTTTGCTGATCTTAATTTTGCCTTTGAAGTGCTTAATTGAACATATGACTTGAATAAAATTAGCGTATTATTATACTAATGAAAACAAAAAGTGACATTATATTGTTGGCTCAAGTAAGCTAAAATATATAATTGCCGTTCTTTAATTTATTAATTTAAAACTTAAGCCTTTTTTTTCTTCATATTTTAATGTTGTGAAAAAAATAAGAATAACGTGACAAAATACGTAAATTGCGATACTAAGGAGTGTTTTTGGAGATATTTTAGCGTTCAAAAAAATGTAACTGTTCAAATACTACTTTAGCGTTCGGACAAAAATTTAAGTGTTAAAATTCGCGAAGTTTGTTCTTCAATTACTGGTTGGACGAAAAAATTAATTTGATGACAAAATACATAAATGAGATGCTAAGCAGTATGTTTTGATGTACTTTATGGTTCCAAAAAAAAATTAATTATTCCAATATGTAGAGTTTGTTCGTCAATAACTAGTTTGGTGAAAAAAAATGAATAATTTCTTGTCAAAATACGTAAAGTGAGATGCTAAGCAGTGTGTTTTGAGGTGCATTCGAAAAAAAATAAAGATATTCAAATTACGCAAAGATTAATATCTTAGTTTATATTCCTTTTTAACTTTATAATCTTTTTATTTAATTTATAGTTATAGTTTTTTTTTAGATAAACATTTATAGTTATAGTTTGATTTTTATTCACGAGTACTTCAGCCACATCAACATTAGAACCCCCACATCAATTTTTTTTCCAACTTTCTATAGGTTCTTCTATTTTATTCGTGGTTTTAATCCAACTTTGCATGATACCCACGTGTTTCAGATTCTATTTGTGTTGTCTTCTATATTTTGGTTATTTTGTACCAACTTTTATATTTGAGTACCACGTTGAAGTTTTTACTCCCACGGGAACCTCAACCAAATATACAATAGAACCTCCGTCATCTTCTTTCAACTTTCTTTTTTTTTGAACATGTTTCACTTTCTTATGGCGTTGTCTTCTTTTCTATCTAATTATCGGTTAACCTGTAGGAACTTCAACTATATTTACAATAGAACTCTTGCCATGTAAAATATGCTATGTTACAATAGAACCCCCATCATCGTTTTTCATCTTTGTATTGCTGCTTCTATTTTATTGGTGGTTTTCATCCAACTCTGCATGATACTCACGTGTTTCGCTTTCTAATTGTGTTGTCTTTTTTTCTTTCTAATTATGGGTTAAGTTTTTATATTTATATTTAATGAATATCGATTATGTTATCAAAATATTTATACTTTTTCTTCTTAATATTTATGGATGTTCAATCTCAATGTATTTATTATGTTCCTTTTTAATTTTATAATCTTATTTAATTTGTAGTTTTAATTTAATTTTTATTCAAGTGAACTTCAACCACATTTACAATCGAACCCCACATCAACGTCTTTCAACTTTATATAGGTGCTTCTATTTTTTTGATGGTTTTCATCCAACCCTATATGATACTCACGTGTTTCACTTTCTATTTGTGCTGTCCTCTTTATTTTGGTCATTTCGCACAAACAGGTACTAGAAGTATTTTTTTCCATTAAAAAAAAATATTAGAAGTATATTTAAATTGGCGTTTCTATTTATGTTGCAGCATTCACTCCCGCGTGAACTTCAGCTGCATTTACAATAGAACCCCTGTGGTTCACTTTCTAATTATATTGTCTTCTCTTCTTTCTAATTACGAGCTAAGTTTTTATATTTACATTTGATGAATATGGATTATGTTATTAAATTTCTTTAGACATTTTCTTCTTAATATCTATGGATGCTCAATTTCAATGTTTTTGTTAATGTTCATTTTAACTGTATAATCTTCTTATTTGATTTATAGTTATAATTTAATTTTTATTCCATATTATCAAACTATATATTTTACAAACCAACATTGTTGGCCAGCAGCCATAAGCTACCCTGGGACACAAGCATCAACCCGGTGCTCGCGAACTGAATTCTCACAGTAAACAAACTCGGTATTGGCCAGTGCAAAATTTGCTCCTAAGTACAAGCGAATATATATTAGTATTTTGATAAATATGAATTTTTAGTTGTCTTCTTTATTTTGGCCGTTTTGCATCAATAGGTATTAGAACCATACTTAAATTGGTTTCTGTATTTTTATTTTTTTTTATATTCGAGTATCACATTGCAGTAATTTACTCACACGGGAACTTCAGCCACATTTATAATAGACCCCCCATCATCTTCTTTCATCATTGTATAGTTGCTCCTATATTATTGGTGGTTTTTATTTAACCCTACATGACACCTACATTTTTTGACTTTCTAAATGCGTTGTCTTCTTTTCCAACTAATTATGAGTTAACACACGAGAATTTCAACCACATCTACAATAAAACCCTAATTGTCTTCTTTCAATTTTGTATAGTTGCTTCTATTTTATTCGTGGTTTTCATCCAATCTTCATGATACCCACGTGTTTCAGTTTCTAATTGTGTTGTCCACTTTTCTTTCTAATTATGGGTTAAATTTGTTATATTCACATTTGATGAATATGGATTATGTTATTAAAATTCTTTTGACCTTTTTTCTTATTAATTATTTATGAATGTTCAATTTCAATGTTTTTGTAATGCTCGTTTTTAATTTGAGGGAATGTATTGGTTCTTACTATATAATTTTATTTGAATACTTAATTATGCTTAAATTATTATTAACCATTATTAACTTAATGTATTTGCATTCGTCGACTATAGCGCAACCCGTGAATCGCACAGGTCATAAGACTAGTTAATTGATACTTTCAATCTATTTAGTATATGTTTGGTTTTTGAAAGACTAGAAAGTAATGGATTAGGTTTTGATATAGCATAACCTTTCTTTTGTAAATTATGATATAAGTAAACAAAACCTCCATACATTTTTTACCAATTTAATCTTAAAGGCCACATGTCATCATTTTGATAGAAAACCTTTTTGTACTGGTTTTCTTGCAAACACCATGAGCATTGGTCCCATATGCTAGACTTTATAACACGAGTTCCTCTGTTGCCAAATTTTGAATCTCAAGTTCTTATGACCAGGTGCCACACAACTTCCTTACAAACTCTACACACTCCACCATATTAACGCGCAACAAGTTAGCTAGAGAGATCCATCGAGGAAGGACTATTCGGTTTGGACGTTGGATGCTTCGAAGGCGTATTCAGCCAGTTCGTACTATAACCAATTGTCCAGCTCTGTTGCCGATGGTATTGACAGCGAGGTAACTGGTATTTTAGAGAAGCTGTGGAAAATAATTACTCCGTCCAAAGTTACCATCTTTGGTTGGCGTTTGATTTGTGAATCCTTGCCAACGAGGGACCTTCTCTATCGTCACCATGTTATTCAGTCCGAGACAGCAGCTGCGTGCCCGTTCTGTTTGCAGCATCGCGAAGATATTCATCATTTGTTTTTGGAGTGTAGTTTCGCTCATGATACTTGGTCTCGCGTCAGTGGTTGGATGGGGGTTCAACAGTTAGAAGGCTTGAATTTAATTGATCATTTGCGAGGGTTTGGCAAGTTTTGCAAGGGGGGAGGCAAAGAAAACTAAATTCTTGATTTGGGTCACAACTTGTTGGTGTATTTGGTTGTCACGTAACGGTCTCGTCTTTAGGAATGAGGAAATTAGTATTGACTCAATTTTCATTCGCATTAAGAGCCTATCTTAGAGCTGGTTTGTTTATAGTGGGGGTAGTAGCTCTAATTTATCTATTTCCACGTGGTGGAACAATCCTCTCCCTTGTCTAAACAATATGTAACTCTTCTTGTTGTTTGGGTTCGAGCACCCCTAGTGCTCCCTTAATGAAATTTTGCTTATCTAAAAAAAATCGAGGAAGGTGGAATCAGATTGGTTAATTACTTTTCCCAAGTTACAAATAAAATATTTTAATAAGTCAGAAATGGGAGATGCAAACTTGTTCTTTCGGAGAAACAATTGAGTCATGTAAGTCATGGAATCAGAAATGTCAATAGAATCAATAAACCCAAGCCATATTTTTTAGGCTAAATAGCACTTTTGGTCCTTTATGTTTGCTCTAGGTTTCACTTTGATCATTTATTTTTTTTTTTGGTCTGTTTTGGTCCCCTCATGTCTCATTTTTGTTTCATTTTGGTCCCTGACGTGGCGTCCATTTTCATTAAATGACGTGGCAAAAATTAATATTATTTAATTCTAATTAAATTTTAAATTTTAAAAACACAGTTAATATATAACTAAAAACATTAAAACTAAAACTAAATTCTTTTCCTCTCATCTCCTCCTTCGTCAGTTTCTCACTCTCCCTCTCCCACCACCGTCGCATCTCACCACACTCACTGATAAAAATGACGACCACCATCCCACCAAACGGTGACCCTCCCATCACCACCGTAACCCCCCACATCACCACTGTCGCATCTCTCTCACTCTCCCTCTCCCATCACCGTCGCATCTCACCATCGTTTTCTTCTTCGTTCTTCATCATTTCACATCACAGATATGGAAGAACACAGATCCATCACAGATCCAACAGATCCAACAATGAAGAAGAACACAGATCCACCTCTTTCTCACTGTGTTCGCTCTGTTCTTCGGTTTCTTCGGATTAGGGTTCGTTTTTGAGAGTGATGCGACGGTGATGATGAGGAAAAGAAGGAAAAATGGTTGAGGGAGAGTGAAAGAGAGATGCGCAGAGAGAAAGATAGATGCGCAGAGGGAGAGTGAAAGAGAGATGCGACGGTGGTGATAGTGAGGTGGGAGAGTGTCGACGGTGGTGACAGTGAGGTGGTTGAAGATGGGTTTTGTTGATCTGTATTTGGGGATTATGTTTTATGTTTTTAAATGGCTAAATAACATAAAAGATGATGTGTTAATTATTTTAGAATTAAATAAAACATTTACATGTCACGTCATTTAATGAAAATGGTCGTCACGTCAGCAGTTAACTGCCAACGTGGCGTCCGTTAACAAAAACTAACGTCAGGGACCAAAATGAAACGAAAATGAAACATGAGGGACCAAAACGGACCAAAAAAAAGATAAATGACCAAAGTGAAACCTAGAGCAAACATAAAGGACCAAAAGTGCTATTCAGCCTATTTTTTATAAGCAAAAAATATTATTACTGTGATTACAAAGGGTATTCAAACCCAAATAAGGTACAAGAAAGGAAATGAGATGGCCCAAAGGCACCCCAAGCCCATCTTTTTTGTGGTTGAGAAATTGAGGCCGGAGAAGCTTATTGTGGCGATGTGCCACAATCTATCGTGAGACCAAGCTCGCCAACAACTACCAAGGGCTTTAAAACATGCAACCTGGTAGCCGATCTTCTCTCTCTTGAGCCATTTTTTCGATAATTAAAGGTTTATTGATACAAGCTAATACAAAAGGCTTACCACGAAGCAAAAATAAACCCGCTGTACGCCATGAACACACGAAATAAACCAAAAACTCCAACTACTGCTCATAGAGGTCCCAGGAACAACACTCTACGAATACCACACGTCTAATTTTAATTGAATCTAAAACTTACCATCCACTAACGAAGCAAAAACATCCACACCATAAAAAACTTGTCGAACCCTGGAACCATGCTCGCATCTTTTGCAGAACTTCGATAAAACCTAGCTAACCGATGGACAAGATTGGCGAAGTTGAAATGCATGCTCTACAGAGAAGGCACAAGAAATGTTTCACCTTGGGAGGGAGCTTCGATATCCTCCCACTTTCAAATTGGCCGAATCAAGTAGATTAAGTAGCAACAAGTTACAAGCACAGTTAACTGCGTATTCACCAGAATTGGTAGGGCACCAAACTACCTAAAAGAGAAAACCAAGATTAAAATCGACTTGACCAAAGAGACAAATGGGAAGTGTCAAAATTCTCACAAGTACATCAACAATTAGGTGATTTGAGTTTTGGTAACCTGCAAATCATAAGAGAGTTAACAAGAGTTTGATCAAGAGAGGCTAGTAATAAGGAAAAATACCATAGCTTGTCGAGGGGGACTTGGCGAATAGGAACTATCGACCAAGACAACAGTGGGTGTGCCCTGTCAAGAAATCAAAGTTCAAGCCAAAATCCGATTATGTGAAGAAGCATAAAGTATTTAAACATACTTGTGGCTGTTGGAGGAGAGTTGCGCAGGGAGAAGGAAAAGAATAGAAAACGCAAAAAAGAGAGGGAAAACTGGGCAAGGCAATTAAAGCGTAATTCAAAACTGTATCGAAAGATTCTATGTCTTACAAGGAATCGAAGGTGTATATATACAAAGATGCAGCGCCCATATTAGGCCTATATTTCGACTGTGCCACATATTGGCCCATTGGATGTTTTACTAGTTACACCTAACAATACTAAGAGCAATTGAATTACAAACATATTCAATATTCCCTCTTAATTCACATTGCTAAGTGACATCATCCCAAGCATTGTTCTTAGTTCTTCAAATCTTTCCTTTTGCAATGGCTTGGTCATTGCATCAGCTACTTGAAGTTCTAAGAAGCAATATTGCAGGTTCAGCTTCTCATTGTTGACTTGATCACACAGGAAGTGATATCTGGTCTCTATATGCTTCGACCTACCATGGGCGACAGGATTCTTGGCCAGATCTATCGCAGACTTGTTGTCGATTAGCAACTTCATTGCTGTAATTTTGTGCAGACCAGTTTCAGCCAATAGCACGCTTAGCCATGATGCTTGACATGCTGCAAATGAAGCAGTCACAAACTCTGCTTCGCAGGAGGACAAAACTACTATGCTTTGCTTCTTCGTGCACCATGAGATGGGTGCTGTTCCATACATGAAGACATAGCCACTTGTGCTCTTTCGACCACTCTTGTCTCCACTCCAGTCGGAATCAGTGTAACCAAACACTTCAGCGGTAGCATTCGACTCAGTCTTACTAGGGAATAGAATACCCTGACTTTGTGTTCCCTTTATGTACCTAAGCACTCTTTTTGTAGCTATTAGATGGGAGGTTCTTGGCTTCTCCATGAATCTGCTGAGCATTCCAACACTAAACATAATGTCAGGTTGAGTGTTGCAGAGGTACCTAAGGGAACCAACAATCTGTTTGTAGAGGGTGGCATCTACTTCACTCCCTGTATCATCTTTCGACATCTTGCTGCTTATGTCAGTTGGCGTCGAAACTGACTTACAATTGATCATGTCGAATCTGTTCAGGATATCTGCTGTATATTTCGACTGATGCAGAAATATTCCCTTGCTTGTCTTCACAAATTGCATTCCTAAGAAATATGATAGATGTCCTAGATCACTCATTTCGAATTCAGACATCATCACCCTTTTAAAGGAGTCGACTTCAATCTCATTGCTGCCAGTTACTAGTAGATCATCTACATACAGGTGTTAGCCTGCATTTTCGACAGGCTAATATTAAATGCAGTCAACAGGGTTTGACTTAATAATTTCAGAAAGAAAACAGGTCTTCGACACCAAGATATAATTTCGACTTCAAGAGGTAGTAACCAAGGGAAAGCAGCCTAGTGCATAACTTAGCGAATTTGGAAAAAAAGGCCACACTTCGAGAGAGAGAAGATTATAAACAGCGAAACAAGCAAAGCAATGGAGATCTGTCGAAAGGGACATTGATTCTTTGGTCGAAAAGAAAGAGCAGTTAGACAATCGAAGTAGAAGCACGTCGAAATAGCAGTTACTCTGTCTTATCTTGTTTTAGAAAACCACTGAGCGGTTATAGTCTTATTTGTATTATAAATAGGAGTTCTGTAGAGAGAAAAAAGCGGTCGCAAATTTCATTACACACATTTCCTAAAACACTCTACTTCCGCAAACATAGAAAACAGAGTTAACAGGAATTCATGTATGATTCTACGTACCATTTCTTTATATAATTGTTTTCATTTCTTTTAGATTTCTGCACTTTGTCATCTTCTTCATTTACAATTACTGCAATTTACTGCATTTGATTCCTCTTCCCGCATTTACAAATTCTTGCACTTTATCGTATTTCTTAGTAAAATTTGATCACAAATGGCCTGAGATTCCTAGTTGATCTCGCAAGTAACACGTGTAGTGAAACTAGCGGTGTTTACTAAAAATCACAGTAAACAAAATGGCACGCCCAGTGGGACATTTGTGCTAACTAATTAAAATTTTTACTAAGATAATTCTGGGTTTGTTAAACACAGAACCAGTACATCGCACGTTGCATGCGTTTAAGAAGTGGTAGACAGTTACATCAAATGCCACGTTCAAACATGAATGGTGCTTCTACATCGAATGGACATTCCCAGGCGTCAGTTACTGATACCAACGCCACGAACACTCAGGGAGCAACCCTTCCTGCACCATCTCCAGGAGTAAACGCTCCCATAACTGCTCCAAACGTGGTCGGCGTAACCGCCCCATTATCGTCTTCGACAGACATGGGTATAACCGCTGTAACCGCTCCCACTATAACTCCTGGGTCGAACATGATGATTCCCCAGTCATCAACCTTTGGTTCAACTAATCCCTGGATGCCCAACGCTATGGTGGGAAATATGCCATATAGTTTTCCCATGAATGGTCGAAATTACCCCTATGGAATGCCAACCGCCATGATGGTAGGACTCCATACAAATGCATCTACGTATGCAGATAACATGGCTTCGAACTTTTCGCCTATGCACAACCCATCAGAGAATATGTCTAGTCGAAATATACAACCTTCAATAACCACTTCGTCATTATTGGCATTAAGACAACAAATGGATGATAGTAACCATGACATGGTAAATATGCTAACACAGCAAATAGGTACAGTGTTTAATCCCCTGATACAGAACACAAATAATAGTTACCAAATGTTAGCAACACAAATGGGTCGAATTGCTGACTTCTTTGGCACTCCACAAATACAAAACCAGCAAATTCCCCAAGTACAAAACATCAGGCCTGTTGGCTTACCTGTCGAAAGGCCTAATAATGCAACCCCCGTGAATCGAGCACAACAATTTGTCGAAGAGCCTATACCTGAAGTGGTGCTAGTAAATAGAAATCAAAATGCTGACGAGGTAGTTAGGCAAGTCCAGCAAAATAACCTCGGACTACAAAATAATTTGGCTAATCTTGTCGAAACTATACTAGCCCAAAATGGTCTTAATTTAGGCTTACACAGACCTAATTTTGTATCTCCCTTGTCTGAATATGTGATGCAAACAGATTTGCCTAGAGGGTGGAAAATTCCTAAGTTCACAAAATTTGCTGGAGAAACCAGCGAATCTACTGTCGAACATATTGCAAGATATTTGACTGAAGCTGGGGACATTGCGCTAAACGAAAATTTGAAAATGAAATATTTCCCAAATTCTTTGACGAAAAATGCATTTACTTGGTTTACAACATTACACCCGCATTCCATGTTTAATTGGAATCAATTAGAAAAAGCCTTTCATGAACAATTCTACATGGGACAATCAAAGATTAGCCTTAAAGAATTGGCTAGTGTTCGACGCACAACGCCAGAATCTATTGATGAATATCTCAATAGATTTAGACTACTCAATGCGAGATGTTTCACCCAAGTGCCTGAGCCTGAGTTAGTCGAAATGGCTGGTGGTGGTTTAGATTACTCCATCAGGAAAAAGCTGGATACTTTACACCTAAGAGATATGGCTCAATTGGCTGATAGAGTTCGACAAGTTGAAAGACTCAAAGCAGAAAAAGTTTCGACAACCAAGTTTAACAATAAGAAAGAAAAAGTGGCGTTTGTTAATGTTGATAACAATAGCCAAGAATTCGACATATCTTATGAAAATGTCGAGGAAGAGGTTGACATTGCAGAATTAAAACCTGGACCTCCATATACATGCAAATTGTTAAACCTCTCTAATGGAAAAAACCCTGTCGAACCAAAAAATGATAAGTTTGTTGCAAAAACATATACCTTCGACGTCACAAAATGTTACCAAATATTTGATCTTTTGGTGACTGATGGTCAAATTTTAGTGCCTAAAGGTCTAAAAATACCACCATTAGAACAACAAAAGAAAAGAGGTTATTGCAAATATCATAATTTCTTGGGTCATAACACCTCCCGATGTGTACTTTTCAGGGATCTAGTTCAGAAAGCATTAAATGATGGAAGGCTGAAATTTGATGACAAAAGTAAATCATCAATGCAGATCGACAGCAATCCTATGCCCACAGCAGAGGCAAACTATACTGAAGTAGATGTTTTGATGGTCGAAACCAATGAAGTGGTTGCTGAAAGTCTTGAAGCGAACATCAAAATGGTCACCAATGACCAATATGCTGAAAAAGTGTAGGTGGTTTATCCACAAGCTGGAGAGGAATTGATAGACTTCCTCAACAGATGCAAGATAAATAACACCGAGGTGATGCTGTGCCCACGGTGTAGTTCTGTATTCGACAAAGAGGCTGCTAAAAGCCTTGAAAGTGTCACTCCTCAATTCAAGAGAAAAAACAAATGGGTCGATAATAGGCCCAAATTCAGCTTCAACCCAAGAGGTGTGCCATATAAGGTTACATCTTCAACTAGACAAGCTCCGAAGGCTCAAATGAGAACATTTGTGCCACCTGCAAGGGCCCCTGTCGGAAGATGGGTATACCCAGGAAATAAGGAGACTGGATGTCACCTAAAGATGGCAGGAGAGACTTCCAATGCCATGAATCAAAACAAGGCGCCTAATTCCAATAGGTACGCCTACAGCAATAATTACAAGGGAAAAAACCCCATGACAAGAACACAATGGCGAAGATACCAACGCCAGAAGAAATTGACTGCTGCTGAGAAAAGGGAGAACATCGACACAAGCAAAGGTAAGCAATTAGCTTCCAGTGTCGAATTCCCAAGAAAGTCAGCAAAAGAGAGGATATTCCCTCCCCTTGCAGACATCAAAAAAGGTCTTGACTCTGAAGAAGGCCTGCAATTAGATGATGATATGGACTCTGAATTCTCAGATTCAGAACCAGACTTCGATATCATCTGTGTCGTTTCAATTCTGCCAATTGAATTCGACGTCGTTTCAGAAGTGACTGAGGTCGAACAAGATTTCGATCAAGATATGGCTAAGCACAGGCCAATGTGTTACTACGTACTAAATAATGGCTCCATAGAAGAGCAGAATGCTGTCTTCGAAAGGCCAGATGGAGGGATGAAACACCATCTAAAACCATTGTTTATACAAGCAAAAGTAAACAATGTAGGCGTGAATAAAGTATTGGTTGATGGGGGCGCAGCGGTTAACCTGATGCCACAACATGTGCTGGCAAAAGTTGGCAAATCAGAGACTGATTTACGGCCACATAACATAGTCCTCACTAATTATGAGGGAAAATCTGGCTATTCGTTAGGAGCCATAGAAGTGGAGTTAACAGTGGGGAGTGTGAAGAGAAAAACTATGTTCATAGTCATACCCACCAGAGCAAACTTCAATCTACTCCTGGGTAGAGAGTGGATCCATGGAGTAGGAGCAGTGCCCTCAACACTCCACCAGAGACTCTCTATTTGGAGAGAAGATGGCCTGGTCGAAAATATAGAAGCAGACCAGAGCTATTTCTTGGCAGAGGTCGACCATATTACAAGGAGGACCTTTGACAAACAATTGGCGACTATTGCGCCATGCACACCTTCAGACACTGCATATGTCCCTATGGACAATGTGTTTGAATCCCTAGATCTCCACCCTACCCATGGCTTCATATGGGAGAGGGAAGTGATCGACGAGGCATCACCTTCAATAGGCTTTTGCAAGCCTACAGGGTGGGATGGTCCCTAAACGGTGATGATGTCTATACCCACCGTATGGGAAAGAATTACGGCTTATGTGGCCGAAAATAAACAAAATATGGCTTTGGAGGCCGAATTGCAACAAAATATGGTTGAACAAGCCATAAAAGTTAACCCAGAAGTTAACAATAAAGATAAAATGGCCGAAGGCCAGAGACTTGACTGCATCTACGATGATGAGCCTTTAGGTTTTGAAAAAGACCCAATGGGTTCGACTAAGAAGATGCAGGCTCAAGACCCTCTTGAAGAAATTGATTTAGCAGATGGCCCCATAAAAAGGCCAACATTTATCAGTGCTAAAATCGACAAGGGTTTGAAAGGTCGAACTATCGAGTTACTCAAAGAGTATAAAGATTGCTTCGCTTGGGACTACAATGAGATGCCTGGTCTACGTCGAGAAGTAGTCGAACTGAAACTGCCCATTCGACCAGACAAAAAACCAGTGAAGCAAACACCAAGGAGGTTCGCACCTCAGGTTCTGTCGAAGATCAAAGAAGAAATCGAAAGATTACTCAAGAGCAACTTCATCAGGACTGCCAGGTATGTTGATTGCCTAGCCAACATTGTTCCTGTTATTAAGAAAAATGGAACATTACGAGTCTGTATAGATTTTCGTGATTTAAATAATGCTACACCCAAAGATCAATACCCTATGCCTGTGGCAGAAATGCTAGTTGATTCGGCAGCAGGATTTGAATACCTAAGTATGCTTGATGGATATTCAGGATATAATCAAATTTTTATTGCCGAAGAAGATGTGTCGAAAACAGCATTTCGATGCCCAGGGGCATTAGGTGTTTATGAATGGGTAGTAATGCTATTTGGTTTAAAAAATGCTGGTGCAACATACCAGAGAGCAATGAATTCTATGTTTCATGATTTTATTGAAAATTTTATGCAAGTATACATAGATGATATTGTTGTCAAATCTTCAACAGAAAATGGCCATTTAGACCATCTTCGACAATCATTCGAAAGAATGAGAAAATATGGATTGAAAATGAATCCAATCAAATGTGCCTTTTGTGTACGTGCAGGTGATTTCTTGGGCTTTGTTGTTCACAAAAAAGGCATCGAAATTAATCAAAACAAGACGAAGGCAATCATGGAAATGAAAGCCCCTTCGACTAAAAAAGAGCTTCAGTCATTATTAGGGAAGATTAATTTCCTCAGAAGGTTCATATCCAACCTAAGTGGCAAAACTCAAGTGTTCTCGCCATTGCTTCGACTGAAGAAAGAAGACTTATTCAGGTGGGATCCAGAGCACCAGAAGGGCTTCGACGACATTAAGGCTTATTTAGTTAAACCACCTATATTGTTGCCACCTATCAGAGATAAGGTGATGAAATTGTATATAGCAGCATCAGAGCTAACAATAGGTAGTATGCTAGCACAAGAGGATGATAATGGTGTCGAAAGAGCCATATATTACCTGAGTAGAGTGTTAAATGATGCTGAAACTAGATATCAGCCAATGGAGAAATTGTGCCTTTGTCTGTATTTTTCTTGTACCAAATTAAAGCAATATATCAAACCAGTTGATGTGTATGTGCATTCTCATTTCGATATTATTAAACACATGCTGTCAAAACCTATATTGCATAATAGAATTGGCAAATGGGCACTAGCTTTATCTGAGTATTCATTAACATACCAGCCTTTGAAAGCTATCAAAGGACAAATTGTTGCTGACTTTATTGTTGACCATTCATTGGTCGAAGTGACAGTTAGTCAAATGAATAATCGACCTTGGACACTTTATTTCGATGGATCAAGCCATAAAAATGGTTCTGGAATTGGTATATTAATTGTTTCACCAGTAAACATACCAACAAAGTATAAGTTTAAAATCAAAGAGCGCTGCTCTAACAATGAGGCTGAATATGAAGCCTTAATTGCAGGATTGGAAATCTTGTTAGAGTTGGGGGCAAAGGCTGTCGAAATTAAAGGTGACTCTGAATTAGTGGTGAAGCAGTTAACCAAAGAATATAAGTGCATCAAAGAAAATTTAATCTTATATTTCGTCACTGCCAATACTTTGAAAACGTTTCGACAATGTTCACATTGAGCATATACCTCGAATTGAGAATCAAGAGGCAAACGACTTGGCACAAATTGCTTCAAGTTATAAAGTCTCTCCAACAAAACTCAGTGAGTTAATTGAAATTAAAGAGAAATTGATTTCGACAGATCGTAAGGATGATAAATTATCAATGCCAAAACTTGGGGGGGCAGACAGTGTAGAATTACTTCCTCCAATTGAAAATGGCGAAATTTTTGCCATTGACAATATGTCGAATGATGATTGGCGAAAACCAATTGTTGAATACTTGGAAAATCCAACAGGGACAACAAATCGAAAAACCAAGTATAGAGCCCTAAGCTATGTAATTCTTGGAAACGAATTGTTAAAGAAAACCCCAGAAGGAGTCCTACTTAAATGCCTTAATGAGAATGAGGCATATTTGGCAATTTCCAATACTCATAGTGGAGCTTGTGGATCTCACCAAGCGGGGCACAAAATGAAATGGCTTTTATTTCGACAAGGAGTATACTGGCCTACTATGCTTAAAGATTGCATAGATTTTGCTAAAGGGTGTCAAGAATGTCAAAAACACGCAGGAATACAACATGTACCTGCAAATGAGTTACACTCAATAATAAAGCCTTGGCCATTTAGAGGATGGGCTTTAGACATAATTGGCGAAATTAAACCAACGTCGTCGAAAGGTCACCGCTACATATTAGTGGGTATCGATTACTTTACTAAGTGGGTCGAAGCTATCCCTTTAGCTAATGTAGACCAAGAGGCAGTAATAGCCTTTATCCAAAATTACATTCTATGCAGGTTTGGAGTTCCAGAAACCATCACTACAGACCAAGGCTCAGTGTTTACTGGTCGAAAAATGGTTGAGTTTGCCTCCATAAGTGGATTTAAGTTATTAAGTTCGACACCATATTATGCTCAGGCAAATGGTCAGGTCGAAGCAGCCAATAAAATTATCATTAATTTGATTAAAAAACATATTGGGCAAAAGCCTAAGAATTGGCACAAAACCCTTGATCAAGCATTATGGGCTTGTCGAAATTCTCCTAGAGAATCAATTAACACTACTCCATTTCGTCTCACTTTTGGGCATGATGCAGTTTTACCAGTCGAAATCTATTTACAATCAACCAGGATCCAAAGGCAATTTGAAATTCCTTCAAACCATTATTGGAGCATGATTTTAGATGAATTGGTTGACATAGATGAAGAAAGGTTACTTGCATTAGATATCCTTATAAGGCAAAAAGAAAGAGTAGCTAAAGCTTATAACAAGAAGGTGAAATTCAAAGCTTTTGTTACAGGAGACTTAGTGTGGAAAGTGATATTACCCATGGACAAAAAAGATAGAGCCTTGGGAAAATGGTCACCAAATTGGGAAGGACCATTTAAAATTTTACAAGTTTTCTCAAATGGCGCTTATGAAATCGAAGAGCTAAGCATTGATGGTCGAATTTTGCGTATAAATGGCAAATACTTAAAACGGTATAAGCCAACGTTGCAAGAAATTAAAATAACGCAAGAGTAAGATCAAAAGAGAATATAAACATGGCACATTAAAAAATAAAGTGCCAAAAAATTGTCATTTATACAAGAAGAGCACCAAGAGTAACAAAAAGTCAAATCTCAAATTACATAGGTGTTCTTAAGCGTTTCAAAGGCAGCTCTAGCATAGGCCAATCTAGTGTTAATGAGTTTTTCATCTGTGTTCAACTTCCGAAGTGCTGCATCATGCTCATTAACTCTTTCCAGGTGTTCGATTGCTGAAGTCGCTTTGGATCGCAGTGATGCCTCCAATGGAGCCAGAGTTGTTTTTAAAATATTAGCTTTCTTCTCCTCTGTCATTGCGATCTTCGACTGCAATTCTTTAATTTGCTTTTGGTATTCAGAGATAAGGGCGTCATAATCAGCAACCTCTTGACACCTAGCAGTGGCCTGAATGCTATGCTCCAATGTTGAAATTTCACCCTCAGCACTTTCGACTGCAGCACTCTCTGTTTTTAGAAGATCAAGCTCACGCTCTTTGTTCTCCACAATGCTTTTCTTCTTTTGAATATCTTTCGAAATTTGATCCAACAAAGGTTCAAACTCGACAATGAAGCCTATGAGAGAATCAGTAGACTCAGGGATATTGAGTTTGTGAAGCAAATCTTTAATTTTAAAAGCAAGTACATGATCTGCTTCGATAGCCCCAAATACGTCTACCTCCAGGATATGTGCTCGCAAATCACGTATCAAAGCATCATGAGGGCTTATAGAAATGTCTCCAACAGAGGCAGTCGAAGCGCTAGGCTTACTCTCTGTCGAAGACATACTCACCATTCGCCTAAATGCTTCGAGAGGATTCTTATTCTTCAAATCAGAGAGTTCCTTTGGGCTCAAAATAGGGTAAGGCGTCGAAGCCTCAGAGTGGGGAGTTTTGACAACTGAGGGAGATCCCTTGTTCTCTTCTTGCTCTTCTTCTTTAGCCCCTGTTTCTGTTTCCTCCTCACTGCACTCTTGTTCCTCTGCGTTTGGAGAAGAAGAGATACTAATCTCAGCACCACCTCGGCCAGCTTCATAATCTTCGTTAAAATACATGTCAACGTCAGCATGCTCTTTGCCATGTTCAGAAACCTCCTCTAGGACATCAATAGGGTTAGCTGCTTCAGTCATTGGAGTATCTCCAACAGCAACAGAGGGTTGGCTCTGAACCAATATATCTTCTTCGACATCTTTCTGAGCAGTTGATGTAGGTGGAGGAGAGTGAGTAAAGAGGGGTATGGCCTGATCTTTTGGACTTGGAAAATCAGCAGTTTCAACTCCCTAAAAATGAAGCAAAATGAGTATCATCACATAAATAAAATATCCAAAAGCAGATACAAACTTCGACCAATCACCTGAGTTTTGAGATCTTCGACCAGGGACTGTGCACTCTTAATCTTTTTAATAAGTCTCCTTTTTGGAGCTTTCTCTAGACTGAGGAGGGTTTGTTTCTTCGCTTCACCTGCATCTTTTACCTCCTGTTCTTCGACAGAGGTTTGTTGTTGGGTAGATATAGAGATATCTTGGAAATTTTTTGATCTTTTCTCCCTCTCCAATCCAGGGTCCTGAACCTTAACAGGCCTGGTCCTGATCAATGGCACTTCCTCTGACTGAAAATATAACTCATATGAGCACAGGCAATGATAATGTAAACTTAAATAGACAAAAGGTTAAGAGTTTTCGACCTCAGAATTGCTCGATATTGGAGAAATAGCTTTCTCTGTTGGAGTAGCTTTCTTTGTTTTTTTTGGTTTGAGGATATGAGAGCTGCTTACTCTTTTTCGACTCTACGAAATGAAAGATCAATCAGGCAACAAGTATAATGAGGGAATAGAAAGAGATAAAGAAAAATATGCTTACCTTTGGTTTGTCCTTTGGTTTGTCATCAGTCGAAGAAGATGTGATGGGAAGAGCTACGGGTATTCGACAAACAAGTGTTAATATAAAACACAAAAGAGAAATTTAATTATAAGACCAGATCTTGTACTTCACCTTCTCTACTGGGAGACAGGATTTGAACATGCCGAATATCTAAATGAAGATGACCCTCAAACATGTATATGTTTTCCTTCGTCGAAACTACTTTCTCAGCCATTTTGTTCGAAAAATTGAACATGGCCTTGATCGAACCACACACAAACCACTCAGGAATGGGTGACCAAATTGCCAATGCCAGTTTACTAGTTGGTAAAGGTGGAAACCTAATTTTGTTTTGTGTTAAAGCGAAAAAATATTTATCAGGTACATAAGATGGAAACACCATCGTGGGAATTTTATCAAGAAGTTTTTGTTTTAAAACTTTGGCAGCTTGAGAAACAGTTCGACGAAGATTGTTTGGGTCATACACAGTTTCATAGTATTTGTGAAATGCTTGAATCTCTTGAATATGTATACCTTTTGATTTGGCCTTCTTTTTCTGCGAAGAAGGAAAAGCAGATATTAGTTTTGCCAGCAAAGTAACCTCTTCGACACCAGTAGATTTCCTGGTAATATACTCTGTCCACCACTGAAAAAAACTGTGGGTACAAGAGAATATTGGCTCGAAAGGAATAGAAGTGAGTCGAAAAGAGTCTCCAGAAAAATTGTTGAGGCGATCCACCCACTCCTCTTCATTCTCAGGAATCTTCAATTCCCTTTTTGACCTGGCAAAAGGGCTAGGTCGAAGCTGACATAGCCCAAATTGATGCGCAGTTAAGCTTGGATGATAATGATACACGCCAAAAAGAGTTGAAGCCTTCCCAAGAGAGACGCGAGATAATAGCAAGCTAGGAGTCAAAAAGGCTTGCCAAATACGGTTAGTTTCCCTCTCTTCGACAGGGTTGGGCGCGGGAAATTCTCTTGTGAACCAAGACGGCCCATAAGATCTTCCTGCGAAGGGTGCCATCGAAGGAGTAAACTCTGCGCAGTTTAAAAACATATTGAATGCTTGAGAGAAAAGGTCTTCGACTGACTCTCCTCTTTGTCTAGGTTTCAACAAAGCAAGTCGAACGCCTTCGACCCCTCGGTCAGAGACCACATCAAATTGGTCACCAGGAATGAACATTGTTAATTTCGACTCAAAGGTGGCAAGGAGCCACAATTGAAATAACCATACTGGCCCAGAAACTAAGAATTGTTTGCCTTCTGGTTTAAACTCTCTCAAGTGAATGACTCCCTGTCTTAAGTGGTCGAAAAGAGAGCCCAAAATCAATTTAGCCAAATTGATGCTTCGACCATCGTGTAGCTGAATGGCCAAAGGAATATACATCTTGGCCACCTGAAGTGACGAAGAACAGAATATATAAAATGATAACCACAGGGTGAGAAAAGCAATATGCTCTTCATCAGAAACCTCTGTCGACTGAGTATTATGCTTCTCCTCAATATAGCCCTTGAAGGTGGCTTTCTTGAAGTCAAACGTGTACCGATCTCCAGTGGTAGCAGGATCGAAAATATCTCCCAACGGTTTCAAGCCCGTGATAGCCGCCACATCAAACAGAGTGGGGGTAAGCATACTACATTTCAAGTGCAAACTATTGGTGGTCAAGTCCCAAAAGTGTAAAGCAGCGATAAGCATCGAGCTTTGATACTTGGGCCCATATCTTGAGATCTGGATCAAGTCGAAAATGCCCTGACTTTTCCAGAGATCACCCTTCTTCGATTCAACTTTGTTAAGCCAATCGATATAAGGTGAAGCCTTTTCTGTTGGTGGTGAAGATCGAAAAACCCTATTTGGGTTGCCCATGAAATCCATCACAAAAGGGCCTTCGTCGAAAACCCTAGCGCTTTGCCTGTAGTAGCTTGGGAAAACGCTCGTAACCTTTGGTGAATCATCACCAACAAGAGGGAGAGGACCTAGAAATGCATGCGTTGAAGGTTTAGGAAAAGGAATAAGTACCTGGGAGCGATATATCTGTGTTTCATCCAAAGATAAAGCGGGTTTTGAGATGAGGTTTGTCTTCGCAGAAGATACAGGGCGAGGTTTAACAGTGGAGGAAGAAGCCATTGTTAGAAGCAAAGAAGAAGAAAGAAATACAGTTGTTTGAGAAGGTTTTTTAATGGAAATATTCGCAAAGGTGAAACGGAGAAGAAGATGAAGAAACAGAAAAAGGAAATGAAGAGGTGCAGTTACCTTTTATAGCCGTGTTTAACTTGAATTTATTAATTAAAAAATAATTCAAAAGGTGTGAATCCCCAAGACGTTGGTGGGGAAACGTGGGATCATGGGGGATCCCAACAGTTATTTTCACACGTGACATGATTTAAATGGGAGAAAGCGATAGTGGGACTGGCCTTGACACAGAAACATCTAATCATATTCTGAAAAAAGATATTTAATGATGATTGAAGATTTGACACAGAATGGTCGAAAGATGTTTCAAAAAAGTCATTTTCTACCTTCATTGAAAACGCAGTCGAAAAAGCCTTTTTGGGGGGCAATTTGTTAGCCTGCATTTTCGACAGGCTAATATTAAATGCAGTCAACAGGGTTTGACTTAATAATTTCAGAAAGAAAACAGGTCTTCGACACCAAGATATAATTTCGACTTCAAGAGGTAGTAACCAAGGGAAAGCAGCCTAGTGCATAACTTAGCGAATTTGGAAAAAAAGGCCACACTTCGACAGAGAGAAGATTATAAACAGCGAAACAAGCAAAGCTATGGAGATCTGTCGAAAGGGACATTGATTCTTTGGTCGAAAAGAAAGAGCAGTTAGACAATCGAAGTAGAAGCACGTCGAAATAGCAGTTACTCTGCCTTATCTTGTTTTAGAAAACCGCTGAGCGGTTATAGTCTTATTTGTATTATAAATAGGAGTTCTGTAGAGAGAAAAAAGGGGTCGCAAATTTCATTACACACATTTCCTAAAACACTCTACTTCCGCAAACAGAGAAAACAGAGTTAACAGGAATTCATGTATGATTCTGCGTACCATTTCTTTATATAATTGTTTTCATTTCTTTTAGATTTCTGCACTTTGTCATCTTCTTCATTTACAATTACTGCAATTTACTGCATTTGATTCCTCTTCCCGCATTTACAAATTCTTGCACTTTATCGTATTTCTTAGTAAAATTTGATCACAAATGGCCTGAGATTCCTAGTTGATCTCGCAAGTAACACGTGTAGTGAAACTAGCGGTGTTTACTAAAAATCACAGTAAACAACAGGCACAACAGCAATTGAGTTTCAGTTCCATTCTTCTTAACATACACACCATGTTCATTGGTGCATCTAGTGAACTTTTGAGCCAAGAGAAATCCATCAATTTTCTTGTTCCATGCCCTTCGGGCTTGCTTAAGTCCATATAGAGCCTTCTCAAGCTTGAATACCTTGTCTTCTTGTCCCTTTAATTCAAATCCAGGTGGTTGGCAAACATAGACTTCCTCCTCCAAAGGTCCATTGAGAAATGCTGATTTTACATCAAGTTGATGTAGGGGCCAGCCTCTATGACTTGCCAATGCCACTACCAGTCTTATGGTCTCGATCCTGGCTACAGGGACAAAGACTTCATTGAAATCCAACCCAGGCTTCTGCAGGAAACCTTTAGCTACTAATCTGGCCTTATACTTGGCCACTTCTCCGTTGGGTTTGACTTTGGTCTTGTAGAACCATTTCACACCTATTGCCTTCTTTTGCTTTGGAAGTTCGACTAACTTCCATGTGCCATTTTTCTCTATTGACTTCAGCTCATCAATCATAGCTTCCTTCCACTGTTCGTGATTAAGAGCTTGCTCCAGGCTCACTGGTTTTGCTTCAGCCATTAGTGCAAAGTGAGTCAGGTCTCCTTCTGCTGTAATAGCAGAATCTGGGAATGTGTCGAATCCTTCTAGCCTTACTAATCTCTGCCTTTCCCTCTGTGACCTTCTGATAGGTTCGACAGTAACAGGTTCTGCAGTTTCAGTAGCTACATTCTGATCCTCTAGATCCTGAACTTCATCAAAGTCTAGTACTGTAGTTCTTTCACAGCCTTCTTCATTCTGAGTATCCCAGTTCCACTTTTTCGACTCATCTACTATGACATCTATGCTCTTCACTATTTTCTTCTGCACAGGGTCATACAGTTTGTATGCTCCTGTCGAATGATAACCAACAATGATCATTTGTTGTGCTCTATCATCCAGCTTCTTCCTTAGTTGCTCAGGGACATGTCTGTAACATAATGAGCCAATTATTCTGAGATGCTTGACACTTGGCTTTCTTCCTAGCCAAGCTTCTTCAGGTGTCTTCCCAATCAATCTCTTTGTGGGGCACTTGTTCAGAATGTATACTGCTGTGGCTACTAGTTCTCCCCATAAGCTGTGAGGTAGCTTCTTTTCCTTCATCATACTTCTCACCATGTCGAGGATGGTTCTATTTTTCCTCTCAGCTGTTCCATTATGCTGAGATGTGTAAGGTGAAGTGACTTCATGTACTATGCCTTCATTTTCACAGAATTTTGCAAATTCACGTGAGTTGTACTCACCACCTCCATCTGTTCTAAGAGTTTTGATTGCACACTCACTTTGCTTTTCAATCATCACCTTGAAGTTTCTGAATGCTCCAAGTACTTCACTCTTCTTATTGATTAGGTACACCCATGTCATTCTGGTGTACTCATCAATGAATGTGACAAAGTAATTGTTCCCTCCTAATGAACTAACCTCAAAGGGACCACAAACATCAGAAAATATCACCTTTAACTTTTTCTTTGCTTTGCCCGGCACTTCTGATTTGTAGGAGTTTCTTGGTTGCTTCGACTTGCAGCAACTATCACATACTTCACCAGACATCTTTACTGCTGGCAACCCATGGACCATCTTCTTTTCATGTAGTTGACTCAAGCTTTTGAAGTTTAGGTGGCCAAATCTTCTGTGCCACTTCCAGTTTTCCTCTTCGACAGTGGTTTTGAGGCATTGCTCTTCGATTACTTGCAATTTGATCTTGAAAGTTCTGTTACTTTGCATTTGCACCTTCAGGATCATCCTCTTGTTTAAATCAAACAAGCTGAGACTGTTATCATCCATTTCGATAGAGAATTTCTTCTCAATCATCTGCCCAAGACTCAGCAGATTACTCCTCATCTTTGGTACATAGAACACTTCCTGAATGTAGCACCACTTTCCATCTTTCGACGGAAACTTTATGGTACCAATTCCTTCTGCAGTGACTCTGCCGTTGTCTGTAAATCTAATTCTTTTACTTATTTGCTTCAGTTCGACAAACCACTCCTTATGGCAGCACATGTGGTTTGAGCATCCTGTGTCGCGGTACCATTCATTTGTGTCTGCCTTCAGCAACAACAATTCTGTGCCAGTAGCTGTCATGAAGGATAATTCTTCATCATTGTTGCTGGCCATGTTGGAGGCATCACCAGTGTCACCACTTCCCTGCCACACATACATTGCACAAGTATTTTGAGCATCACAAGTTTCCACTTTCACTAGTGTTCCCTGTAACACCCATTTCTACCCGGCAATTTAATAATAAAAATCAGAGTTTCAAAAACAAATGGATGTACATTTTCTGACTAAAACCACAAAATGAACATAGTTAAGGTAATTGGTAAAATCAGATACATAGCACTTTAAAAATAAGTCAACTTCCATTACTACGCAGCGGATTTTCAAAAGGTTTTAACTCAAAATAATCACGGCCTCTTTATCCAACTTAATACAACTCATAAAACAGCGACAACCAACGTTAAAATTCATACAATAGGATAACAAAATAAAATAGTAATAATATGCGTTCATCCCCCCGAGTGCTACGTATCAGAGCGACGACACCGACTCGAACTAATGAAGGTACACAGCCTTCATTCGTGATTACCTGCACGTTACCAACAGGAGGGTAACATTCAAACAGAAGGGGTGAGATATCGAACCATATAATAGAATGTATGAAAAACAATATATATCGGAATCAGGACATCTCAATTCATCACTTCACAACAATCAAATAACTGCAATCATCACGAATCATCAACATAACCACTCATCAGAATGCAAATGGGCCATCAGCGAGACCCTCAACAAAATACAATGGGCCATCAGCGGTACGCTCAACAAAGTACAATGAGCCATCAGCGGTGCCCTCATCAAACTACAAATGGGCCATCAGCGGTACCCTCAACAAAATACAAATGGGCCATCAGCGGTACCCTCAACAAAATACAGATCAACGACTTAGCCAACAATTATCAACTAGCAATTCAACACTTTACTAACAATTAGCAATTGCCCAATTTAACCACTTAACCAACAATTAATCTTTTCAACAATTTAACAATTAATAATTGACAACGTGATCAACAATTAACCAACCGGGGGCCTAACGCGCCTAAAGCGCCCAACAATAGCAAACATGGCGCCCTATGCGCCCAGCAACAGTAAGCATGAAAACAATAACAGCAAACAGCAACAGCAAACAGCAGCAACAACAACAGGGCAAATTTCCATCGAACATACCTCTACTTCGGTGAATTAATTAACCTATCAAACGGTATCGAAACTTGGCAAAGGACCCCTCTATGATAAGATAAGAATGTCTAGTTCCTGACTATAATTGTTATTTTGCAAAATAATGGTCCAATTCGTACAGTTTCAATAAAGAAGCAACAAGGTTCAGAAAACAGGACAGCCACCATGACCTAGCTTGTGACACCTCTAAAATTATCAAAAATTAGTCAAATGACATGGGACTTGGGCCTAACCCGAAACAAATTGAGTGTAGTTTTCAATGAATCATGAATCATTCAAAAAGGAGTTCAAACGAAAACGTTATACACGAAATACCGAACCTATATCCAAATTGTTTCCAGAATTTTAACCTAACTTGTGACACCTATAACTCGAGCTATACAACTCCAAATGCAACCAAACTAGTGCCTAATTAACAAGCATTAAGTCTAGTTTATGAAAAGGTAAATCACATAATTTTTGTACCACTATATTATTCCCAGTTACTGTATAACCGAACCTATACCCAGATCGTTTCCAGAATTTTAACCTAACTTGTGACACCTATAACTCGAGCTATGCAACTCCAAATGCAACCAAACTAGTTCCAAATTAACAACCATTAAGTCTAGTTTCTGAAAAGGTAAACCACATAATTTTTGGACCACTAGTTGTTCCCAGTTACTGTATAACCGAACCTATACCCAGATCACCCCAAGCAATGAGTTTAGCAACAAAATTGGCATCAATCATTCATCAATTTCAATAATTTCGAATATCATCAATAGATTTTCAAAGATTAAACAAATAGAATCAATCATTAAACAAACATAGGATCCCCTAATTCCCTACATAAAGTCCTTCATATACCCTATTATAGAGTTAGAACCCCACCCTTACCTTGGATTGAAGTTGAAACTCTTTGATTTTTCCTCTCCTCTAGCTCTAGCCGTCGCCTCTCCTTAAGTCCTCTTCTAATCCTTATTTCTTTTTCTGTTCTAATGAGCAAACCCTAACCTAATATCACTTACTTATAATGCTTCATAAAATTCGACTAGACCATGGGCTTCTCTCCACTCCCCCAATTTTACTAATTTTCACCTTAACACAAGCCCATATAAGGTAATACATTAATACCCTAATATTTTCTACCACTTAATTCCTAATAATTAATTAAATAATTAATTAACTATTTTGGGGCGTTACATTCCCACTGTTTTGCTCACTACTTTCAGCAACTGTTACATTGAGATGAGTGTCTTCTTCAATCTCATCATCTATGACCGCCATTAGCATTAATCCTTTTGAGTCAGAATCGGAGTCAGTGCCTCCATCACTTGCAAATTTGGCTTCAGCATCTTTATTCCTAGGAACCTTCTTGTCCTTACATTTGTTCCTATAATGCCCAAATTGCTGACAGTTATAGCACCGCACCTTCGACAGATCTTGCTCTTTCTTGTCGAAACTTCCTTGTTCTTCTTTCTTGCTGCCAAATCCCTTTTCTTTACCCTTCCATTTTCCTTTTTCTTTCTTGTTGCCTGCCTTCCAATTTTTCTTAGAGGAGTGTAATAGTAAGACTTGTTCAGTCTCTTTCTCTGAACTTCTCTGCCTAATTCTCAATTCATGAGCCTCTAAGGAGCCTTGAAGTTCATCTAACTTCATTTCATCTATGTTCTTGGATTCTTCGATGGCAGTTACAACATAGTCGAATTCGGGAGTTAAGGATCTAGCACTTTTTCTACTTTACTTATTTCAGATACAGTCTTACCATTTCCTTTCATTTGATTAGTTAGAGCTACTAACCTCGTAATGAATTCACCAATTGATTCTCCATCTTTCATCCTCAATGCCTCGTATTGCTTCCTGAGAGACTCCAGACGTATCTTCTTCAGTCTATCCGCACCTCCATATGCATTCTTGAGGATATCCCATGCTTCTTTTGCTGAATCACAATCAATGATCAGGTTCAGAATGTTTGAATCAACACTTTGATGAATCAAGAACAACCCTTTTCCATCTTTCTTTCTCATTGCATGGTGGTTGTTCCTCACCGCTTCAGTGATGTTTGCTGCCAATGGTGGAACACCATCATTCACGATTTCAAGTACATCTTCAAAACGAAACAAGACTTTCATCTGCGCACACCATCGGTCATAATCTTTTCCATTAAAGACAGGGAGGTTCGTCGGAATTCCTCCGCCACTGTTGTCTCGCATCGCCATGATGAATCTTGAAGGATCTTTATAGCTCTGTTATACCAATTTGTTGGAGGAGAGTTGCGCAGGGAGAAGGAAAAGAATAGAAAACGCAGAAAAGAGAGGGAAAAACTGGGCAAGGTAATTAAAGCGTAATTCAAAACTGTATCGAAAGATTCTATGTCTTACAAGGAATCGAAGGTGTATATATATACAAAGATGCAGCGCCCATATTAGGCTTATATTTCGACTGGGCCACATATTGGCCCATTGGATGTTTTACTAGTTACACCTAACAATACAAAGAGCAATTGAATTACAAACATATTCAATAGTGGCATGGTTTGAGAACTCGAAAAGAAGGCATTCTCGCACCTCATTTTCATGGGCGAAGCTTGTGCCTCAACTACTGAAGACCTTTTGTGATACCTTGCCTTGACATCTAAAGATCCTCGAGGCATTGCAGGCTTCGAAGAAGCACCTTTTATGGTAGCACTCTTTCCTGAGCCTCTCGCGATCACGAGTTCTTCTTCTTGATCTTCCTCATTGGCCTTAGCAACAATATCCTTCTTGCGGGCCAGTTTGTCCTCGACAGGATTGGCTGAAAGAAATAATGATACAATTAAGACAACAAGGTGAGGATGAATTAGTCAAGAAAACAATACCTTGTGGAAATTGAGTCAATATTTCCATAGTTGGTTCATATTTGACGGGTGAAGGAAACCAACCAGATAAAGTAACCTCACCAGTTCTATGTTTGACAAGGTTTGCGACCGGAACCTGTCTAACTCGAGAAAGTTAACTCTTCTTGTCGGTTTACTCGGATTTGGGAAAATATTTTCTCTAACCAAAGGATTATGCCAATACTTCAATGCAACAACACTCCTCTACCCTCATGATCTCGTATTATTTTGGCTACGACTTCCTTGATCGTGTTGAGAACAAACCTAAGGTGGCGGGGGTTCCACTTTGTCTTATGTTTTTTTGAAAGAACGAATGCTGGAGATGTGTTCACCTTTATTCTTAGTAGCCTGATGAACCTGCAGTGGAGGTTGATAGCGACTTAGACAAAAACTAAGGGAGACGATAATTGCTTCCAGTTGAGTTTTCCACCAAGGTATAAAAGTGCTTGACGCTCCATGAATGGGCCTGTAAGTCGATAAAGGCCAAACTGTAAAGCTAAATTGGGTTCCTTCGACTTAAATCTTAGATTCGTGTATAGAGAGAGAGAGAGAGAGGCAGGAATACATTGAGCAAGCCTAAATTGCAAACTGCGCAACTAGGAAGCTACACCAACATGGACATATCCTAAGTTCCAGGGAGGCCGCTGGGAAGCAACCTACGACTAGGGAAACATTCCCAAGTAGTAAGGTGGTCAACATCCGACAAATCAATGCTTTTTCTGAACCACTCAAGACCGAATTGTCGATCGACAAAGGTTTGAAATTTAAACAAGGAGTCGTCCGCATCGAGGGAGTGGAAAGCTTGGAAAAAATGTTTATAACTGCCGACCTTGTTAGGGAAGTCATAAAGGTCGTAGGAAAGACGAGGAACATATGTTGTTGCCGATATAAGCAACAGGTAATTCCGCTTCAAGTGGTTGGAAAAGTGAGCATTCAACGAAAGGTGGTGCAACCAAAAAAGGCTACCTTGGGAATGAGAGTCGCGCTTCAGCACATTGCCGCGTATTGTAACACCCCGATTTCCGTTCGTTGTGCTTCGTTTAGCCTGTGCTTGTTTTATGAATTATTTTGAATTGGTAAAATCAAATTATGTTAATGTATTGTGTGTTTGAGTTAATAAAACTAGTTGAAATCACATTTAAATGTATTTTTATATGCTACTAACAATACATGATTGTATTATATATTTATTTTATTTTTATAAATATTAGTATTTTAGATGTTATCTTTTTACAAATTATTTTGGGTTAAGGAGGTGTTAAAATGATATCTATATTTAAAACGGGCTTTATGTTTACTCGCATACACCCCCTGTTTCGCTGATTACACCCCTGCCCACTTAACCAATTCGCACGGTCCATTCCAGAACCCGACCCGGTTCACTCCTCTTCTTCTTCCTCACGCAGTTGAACCAGAAAACCCTAAACAACTCCTTCTTCTCCAACTCATTTTCCTTCTCCAACTCGTTTTCCTTCCCCAAGGCACGACTAGATTCCAAATTACACAAACCCACTCGAAATCATGTGGTGAGTTCGATTCCACTGACGTTTCAATCGAGTAATGCCCCTGCCTCGTGTTCTCTCCTTCGCCCTCTCCCACAAAACGCCATGGCCGCCGTGGTGAGCTTTTTATGGCCGCCGCGGTGAGCTTTTTATACCCAACTCGGTTTACAACACTATTCCTTTTGCCATGGCTGCTGCATACAAGTTCAAATGACCTCGAAGTTCATCTTTGCTCGCCAATAATTTTGGTATCCAAATCATATTCACACAATTTACCGTGTATTGATGCAACAACAATAGTCATCGTTAAAGAACCGATTTGTTTTGTTCTCCAATCACGTTTTCGAACCAACGGCCCCACCGTTACATATTGAATAGGTAAGCGATTAAGTTTTTATAATATTTTTATTGGGTAATTAATCAAATGTTTTTATTATATATAACCATTATATATGTTCGCGTCAACGGGCACAACATCGAATTTATAGCATGCTCAAGAGCTCGTGGTTTCTGTTTCTCCGTGTCGATTCACTATCGAAATACACACTGATATCAGGTACGGGGGAAAGGTTTCTATTCTATATGGGGAATAGGGGATAGGACTAGAATAATGTTGATTATCGCTATTCATAGTTGTCTGTATTTATTTATTTGTTTTATTATTTATTATTGATTCGATTTTTTCAATTTGGATAACTGTAATTATTTTGGATGACTGTAATGATGTAAATATCGATAAATAATTTGCATAACTGTAATTATTTCTGGATGATTGTAATAATTTAAATGTCTGTAAATAAATTGGATGACTGTAATTATTCTGGTTGACTGTAATTTCATTATTTGGATAGCTGTAGCTAATATGTCAAATTTATTGAATGTTTCTAATATGAGTAGATATAGCTAGAGAGTTAGTCATAAGTAATTGTAAACAGAGAAGGAAGAGTTAGTTATAAAAGTTATAGGACGAGTTAGTGCCTAATGTGCTAATGGACTAGAATGACAGGTAACTCTAAATAATAAGAAGTTCATGTTATTTGAAACTTAGACGAAAATCTTAGCATCGATTAGTGTAGCCAAGGCTGACTTGGAATCGTTAAAGTCATTACGTGATTTGTTGCACGTGTGTGATCGCTGGCTTGTTTGTGCGTATTGTTATGCAAAACTTGTCGCATAATGTGCAAGTTATCCTTCGTTGATGATTAAAGAGCTGGTTCGTGTTGAAGAATCTTGTCGCAGCATGGGCAGGAACTCGTTGCCGTACGGATGAGTTGTATCTTCGTGATCGAGATTGGTTGAAGGAACCTTGTCGCAGCATGGGCGAGCCTTACCTTAAAAGTTGAAGATTGTAAGAGGAAGCTTGTCGCAGTATGGGCAAGGACTCGTCGCTATATGGGCGAGCCGTACCTCAATAGTTGAAATTGTAAAGGAGGAACCTTGTCGCAGTATGGGCAATGACTCGTTGCAGTATGGCCGAGCCGTACCTCAAGGATGGTCGGGATGATAGGTGGGGTGGTAAGCAAACGATTACGGGGGTAGCAATAGAGAGGCCAAGACCCGGCCTTGTGGGTCCCAGTGGGGAGGGGGTCCTAAGTGGGTCTCTGTTGGGGCTTTCCATAAAACATTGGGGTACCCTGACTAAACTCTATCTATTTCCTAGGATGTGAGGGCACTTGCATCCGCTTACCCAGAGTTAGATGGATACAAATTTAATCGTTGGAGTAGTTGGTAGGATCGTCTTTACGTTGCACCAGATTCAAGATGACGACATTGGTTGATGATCGATCGAGCACACGTGGCATATTCGTGGTACTCACTGTTGTAGTATTCTCTGTGTTGACTGTACGCTAGATTGAGGATGATGATCTCAGTTGATGATTGACTGAGTATGCAGGTTATGTATATCGTATATATTGTAGTGATTTTTACGGTGAGATGTGATCTCATCACTTTTTACGTACGAGCCCCTTGTGGCTTCGCTTTGTGACATGTTGATGTATGGACATGTGTTTGTCACTCTTTTGAGAGTGTTTGTTTGATATTGATTTGATGGATTGTGGTTGTCTTGCTGTTTTAGTCTCGGTCTTATGTTCCTTATATGGTTTGGACACTCTTTCTCACCCGAGCACCCTTTTTTAGATTGAGTTCCAGGTGTCGTTGGAGTGATCACCTTCTACAATTGTGCAGTGGTGGGGATGTGATCACTACGGATCACTCAGCAACTTGCAGAACGATACTACGCGTTGATGTACTTTCTTTTTATTTAATTGATTAAAAGTTTATTGCTCTGATCATGTGACATCGGGATTTGGGTTGTATTTTTAATATTATATTTAAAGTCATTCTTCTTGCCGTATTAAAAGAAACGTTTCTTCGTTTTAGTCTTTAATATTATTTTAAATCATGTTTATATGATTTAAGGAGTCGAACGACATCTTTTACTCGCAGAAGGTATTTCTAAAAAGAATTGGAAATTTTATTTGAAAAACAAATTTACTCGTTTTTGGTAGTTTTTCTTTTATAGTTACTTTCGAGGTAAAGGGTGTCACACCGTAACACTCCGAGGTTTCCTGTATTTAGGTTTCAAGAATTTTTTGGATTTCGCAATTTTTCCAAATGAATCAATGAAGATGAAAATGAAGAACATGAAGAACCCTAGTTTTAATTTTGGGATATCTCTAACTCAGATTTTAAAAAAAAAAAAAGAGAAATGAAAATATATGACATGGCATAGTCTACCGGGAAAATATTTGACACCTCAACATTTGGTAAACGGGGTTAGTAACAGAAGGATTAAAATGAAAATGATGATATTTGCAGGGATTTATTCAAAACAAAAAAATTTGCAGGGACTAAAATAAAATTTCTTCATATTTGGAGGGACCAAAAACATATTTAAGCTAATATCTTACTAGACAATTATTAAAATATGTTGTTTACTAAATTGAATTATACCCCAATCAGTGTTTTAAAACCCGGATCGGACCGGCCGGTCGAACCTGCCAGACCGGAAACCGGTGGGTAATCGGACCGAGTTGGAAGTCGGATCGGAAATGCATGAAACTGGTGCTGGCATCATCAAGTCGGTATTAACTCGGCCCGGTCCATGCAAATTTCATTTAATCAAAAACGCAACAATAGAAAATAGCCTGCAGGAGGATTTGATCATTGGACCAGCAAGTAGTTCTAACACTTGTTTACCATCGAGCTACAACTCACGCTTGCTATATATTTGCAAGGTTTGATTCTTATTATTATATACATACAGGAACTAAATGTGACTCATGTGAGGAGAATAATATATGAATATTGAAGTTTTTTTTACTACTTTAATTCAAATTTAGTAACTTTGTTTTTTATATTTCCCTATTAAAATATCATACTTTTGTATTTTTTTGGATTATTATATTAGTATTGTGAGTTTTTTAGGCATCACGTGTAATATTAACAAATTAAGTTTTATAGGTTTAAAACTTATATGCTCTGAAAATTTGAGAATTTTTTAATTGGGACCGGGTCATGATCATGCGGTTCAACTGTCGACCCCTCGGTCGGACTCTTGACCCAGTGACCCGGTACCTTCACCGAGTCGGTCACCGGTACGAGTTTTAAAACTATGCCCCCAATTCACGTGGATTCTTTCTTCTGATTTAGTTCAACACCTGCACAACACATTGTTCATCGCTGTCAAGCATTTTTCCTTTACTCTCAATCTCAACTCTCCCTATGCAAATTATTCCCTGACATAAAGCTTTCTCCAAGTAATGTAACGAAACGTACCAAAATTCCAATTCTTAAATTATCACATAATTAACTTACTTAACAAGCTTTCAAGCATCCTATGTAAAAAACAAATTCATTTGAAATTATATTTACAATTACATTAAACCACTATAACTCAAACCCCTCTCTCTCTATATCTTTCAAAATGGCTCTAAGCAACAACGTAATAGGAGTAATTAACTTCATTGCAGTACTTCTCTCAATTCCAATAATTGGTACTGGAATATGGCTAACAACATTACCAGCAGAATCATGTATCAAAATCCTACAATATCCAGTTATCATTTTAGGTGTTCTAATCTTAGTTGTAGCTATGGCAGGTTTCATTGGAGCATTTTGGAGAATTCCTCCACTTATGATATTCTACCTTGGTGCTATGATTGTGCTTATTGTGTTGTTGGTTTGTTTGGGGATTTTCATCTATGCTGTCACGTTAAGAGGACATGGGAACATTGAACCTAATAGGTCTTACTTAGAATATAATGTGGATGATTTCTCAATTTGGCTTCGTCGAAGAGTGAGAAGCTCACATAAATGGGATCGTATAAGAAGTTGTCTTAGGTCTTCTAATATGTGTGCTGAGTTGAATCAAAGTTATCGTGTGGCTCTGGATTTCTTCAATGCACACCTATCACCCATGCAGGTAAACCTTGAATTTTGACCACTACGTTTGTCATGATTTGCCGCTTAACATAATTTAGTTATATTAATCTCGTTGGAATGCATAAGATAAGCTATAAGCTATTTTAATAAGTTATTCTAGAGAACTTTTAGAAATCAGTTAAAAACAAAGACATAATTTTTTTGGTGGGAAAAAAAAGAGCGCAATCAAAATGATACGTGAAAATCTCCTCAATCAAAATTATCAAATATGATAAATAGCTGAATTAACGCTTATAACATAAGTGTTAATCATATAAAATCTTATTTATAAACTATTTTTATAATAATAAAAACAATAATGCAAAACTATTTTTCTATTAATTATAACATGTTTTCATAAGCTATTCTGGAGAGTTTAAAGAAATCAACTAAAATCAGCTTATTAACATGTTATAAGTTGTTTTCATAATTAGCTCTTCCAACCGGTCCAATAAGTGCTTTTTCTTTTCCGTTATGTAAACATTAATTAATTTAAGCACTAGGTTCTTCACCCCATGTGTTACATATTCTTTTCTTCCCAACATGTCACATTTATTTTTAACTATCACTTTATTCCATTAGCTTTTTATTTAATTCCTTTTGTACTTTCCATCTGGCAGTCAGGGTGCTGTAAGCCACCAACAAAATGTGGTTACACATTTGTGAACCCAACCTATTGGATTAGTCCCATAAGTACATCAGCAGATAAGGATTGCATGCAATGGAGCAATGAACAAACACAACTTTGCTATAATTGTGACTCATGCAAAGCTGGTTTGTTGGCAACACTTAGGTTAGATTGGAGGAGAGCCAATGTAATATTGATTGTTACTGTGATTGCTTTAATTGTAGTGTATTTGTTAGGGTGCTTTGCATTTAGAAATGCCAAAACTGAGGAGCTCTTCCGTAAATACAAGCAAGGATACACCTGAGAAGATAGAATTTTGTTTTATATATTGAAGTCTAGTACATTTGAAATTGAATGAACAGGTGGTGGTGTGTAATTGAATACTGAATAGTGCCATTTTGTTTTGTTTTCTATAATTCTTGTGACAACCTAGTAGGAATAGGAGTTAGGCACACCTGAAGTTTTTTTTCTTTCTTTTTATGGTCAACTTACTACTTTGATTGAAACATGGAAAAATTACACGTAGATGCAAGGGTGGGACATTCCCCAACCATAACTAGCTAAAGCATGAGCTTTACAGTTGGAATTTCTTCCAATATATATATATGTTTAACAACAACAAAGTTGAAATGATCCATAATTAAGGGATTTGCAATCTAGAATAATATCAAAGATGGAAGGTACATGAGTTTTCACAACGAAATAGTTAACAACATGTTAGGCATCAATATTCACCACCATTTTATAGAGCTGTTGATGAATGACAAGTTGAAGGCACCATCTAACTCCAAGAGCCTCGGCCAACATTGACTCTACTCAGATGTCTTCTCTTCTGCAAGTGGCAATTACACATCCTCCTTTGTGATCCTTAATAACCGTTAATATTTGAGGTAGTAATGCTAGTTTAGTAAATAGTTGGATAGTAGAGAAGGCTTTAGTTGATAGTTGGAAGATGATAGTAGTTAATTAGTAGTGTGATGTTTGGAGCAAAGGAATAGTTGTATTGCTCTCAAATTGGTCACAAATGACTTGATTACAAATGCTCCCAAGCTTGCCTATTTATAGGTGCTTGAGGATGGTTCTAGATAATTCTACATGATTAGCATCTCTATATATATTCTAGATTTATCTTGTACTTGTAGCTTCTAGGTTTTTCTCTTTTGATATTTACATAGAATATTCTAGATTCTTTTACTTAGTACATGTAATGGTAATTTCTAAAATATCTTTGATCTAGACTTCAATAGAGAAATCTAGAAATTTGCATCACTTCTTTAACACTCCTCCTTGATGCAAACTTCGGAAACTCCAAGCTTTGTTCTTAGTTCCTCAAACTTGACTCTTGGTAATGCCTTCGTAAATATATCTGCAACTTGATCTTTTGTTGTGCAGTACTCGAGATGAATCTGCTTAGTTGTTTCTGCTTCTCTAATAAAGTGATATTTTATAGAAATGTGCTTTGTTCGATGATGATGAACCGGATTCTTTGCCATTGCTATAGCTGACTTGTTGTCGCAGTAGATTGTAGTAGGGAGATCTTGTTGTTCACCCATGTCTTCAAGTATTCTCCGAAGCCATATAGCTTGACTTGTTGCTTCAGCTACTGCCACATACTCAGCCTCTGTTGTTGATTGCGCAACTGTTGCTTGCTTCTTAGATCCCCATGAGAAAAACCCTGATCCTAGTGAGAAGGCATAGGCTGATGTACTTTTCATGTCATCAATAGAACCTGCCCAATCACTGTCGGTGTAGCCAAGCAATCTTGAGTTGGTCGTGGTTTTGTACCATATACCAAACTCCTTTGTTCCTTGAAGGTATCTTAAATTTCTTTTTTCTGCTCCATAGTGAATTTGGCTCGGCTTATGCATGAATCTCGATAGAAGACTTGTGGCATACATGATGTCTGGGCGTGTAGTAGTGAGATATAGTAAGCTCCCTATCAAACTTCTATAGCGCGGTGCATCAGCTTCTGGTGCTCCGTCTTCTTTTTGTAACTTCTCATTTGTCACGAGCGGAGTAGCTACTGGCTTGTATTCGTTCATGTTGAATTTCTTTAATAGTGCTTCGGTATATTTCTTTTGACAGATGAATATTCCTTCTTTTTGTTGTTTTACTTCTATGCCGAGGAAGTAGTTCATCAAGCCAAGATCTGTCATCTCGAATGTCTTCATCATGTCTTCTCTGCCTTGTGTTTTTGTATTGAGCCATCAGGGTTAAGCTTTGTCTTATAAACCCATTCGACTCCTTTGATATCTTTATCTTTTGGATAGTCTACTAGCTCCCATGTTTTGTTTTTCTCAATTGATTTAATCTCCTCCTCCATTGCTTTGACCCATACTTCTTGTTTTGATGTTTTTTCATAGTTTTCAGGCTCAAGGATGGCCAAATTGCAAGTTTCATATATATCCGCCAGAGATCTTACTCTCCTCGGAGTAGATTCTGGTGAGGAATCTTGTTGAAGAGAAGACGAAGAAGGCATACCTGGATCTTATGTTACTTCTTCAACTTCTTCTTGAGGTTGCTGTACTGGAAGGGAAATGTTGCTTCTCTCAATTTTTTCTTTATCCCAATTCCAAGCAGCAGCTTCATCAACTTCGACATCTCGACTAATGATGAGCTTCTTTGTTTGTAAGTTGTAGAATCGATAGCCTTTTGATTGTGTACTGTATCCCAAGAAGATGCCTCGAATCGTTTTGTCTTCTAACTTATGCCTCTTTTGGTCTGGGATATGAATGTAGCAGATTGATCCAAAGACCCTTAAATGTTTGGCAGAAGGTTTTTGCCCACTCCAAGCTTCAACGGGAGTCTTGTCTTGGACTGCTTGAGTTGGACATCTATTGATAATGTAGACTGCAGTAGAAACCGCTTCAGCCCAAAAAATGTTTGGTAGTCCTTTATCCTTTAGCATCGATCTAGCCATCTCCATGACCGTGCGGTTTCTTCTTTCAGATACTCCATTTTGTTGAGGAGATTATGCGACTGTGAGTTGTTTTTCAATGCCTTCATCCTCACAGAATTTATCAAACTCATGGGAGTTGTACTCTTTGCCGCGATCACTCCTAAGCCTCTTTATGTGTTTGCCACTTTGCTTTTCTACAAGGGCCTTGAACTTCTTGAATATTCCAAAGACTTCTGATTTTTCCTTGATGAAATAGACCCAAGTCATTCTAGAAAAGTCGTCGATGAAGAGGATGAAATACCTGTTGTTGGTGAGTGATGGTGTCCTCATCGGCCCACAAACGTCAGTGTGGATGAGCCTAGCACATCTTTAGCTCTTCATGCATTGCTCGTTGAAAATGGTAGTTTGTGTTGTTTTCCAAGAAGACATCCTTCACATGCTCCACTATCTTCTTTTAGGCTTGGTAAATCTCTTACCATATTCTTTTGATATAACAACTTTAAGGCTTTCGAGTTGAGGTGGCCAAATCTTCGATGCCATAGCCATGAATCATCAGCTTGCACCTTCATGGCAATGTTAGTGGTATATTTAAAGTTTATCGGGAAGCTTCTGTTCCGTCTCCATCTTTACTTGGGCTATCTCAACCCTTTTACTACTGTTATCATAGATTGTGCATTTATCTCCTTCAAAGTGAAGGACATAGCCTTTCTCCATCATTTGACCGATGCTCAAGAGATTTTCTTTAAGATTGGGAACTAGTAAGACATCTCTAATGAGTCGCGTACCTTTCTCTGTCTCCACCATGACAGTGCCTTTGCCTTTTGATTCCACGGTAGTGCCATTCCCTAGTCGAATCTTTGATTTGAGAGAGTCATCAATTTCCTTAAAGATGCTCTCATCTTTAGCCATGTGATTGCTGCAACCGCTATCCAAGTACCAGGTTCCTTTCTTGTCATCGTTGGGATCTTGGGTGGCATAGAAAAGATGTTATTCACTGTCATGTTTATTCTGGTCATTCTCACGTTCTTCGACGAAATTTGCTTGATGGTTAGTTTTTGCTATAGCAATTCTTCTCCACGTGCCCAAATTTCTTACAGTCCCGACATTGTGGCTTTCCTCGCCAACGACAGTCTTTCTCGGCATGATTTGTCCTTTTGCAGATGCCACATGGAGGATACTCATCTTGATTTTTCTTTGAGAAATTTCTAGAATTCTCTCTATTTCTAGAACTTTCTCCACTACTCTTCTTTCCTCCGTATCCTTTATTTTGAGACCGTAATTTAAGCTTAGATTGAAAGGCATTTTCTACAGAGTCATCATCACGCCTACTCAATCTTTGCTCATAAGCTTCAAGAGAGCCCATTAGTTCTGTCACAGATAAGTTTGATAGATTCTTCGTTTGTTCAATCGTCGTCACGATTGGATCATACTTACAGGGAATAGAAACTAGAATTTTCTCAACAATTCTTTTGTCGAGAATATTTTCCCCGTAGGCTCTCATTTTAGAAACAATTTCTTTTATCTTAGTATAATAGTCTTGTACGGTCTCAGATTCCTTCATATTTAATAATTCAAACTTACGCCTTAGACTTTGGAGTTTGACGGCACGTACCTTGGCGGTTCCTTGAAACTCCTCCTGTAGTGTACTCCATGCATCATTGGCACTAGAAGCTCCCATTATCCTCGAAAAAATAGAGTCACCCACAGCTTGCTGCAAGTAATATAGCGCCTTTGAATCTTTTTGCCTATTTTCCTTCAACTCTTTCCTTTGAGCTCCAGTAAGAGTTGAAGTATCTGCGGGAGTAGTAAATCCTTCTTCCACAACTTCCCATAGATCTTGGGAGCAAAAAAATGTCTTCATTTTAATGCTCCAAAAATCATAGTTTTCACCGGAAAAAGGAGGGACATGGATATTAGATGATGATTGGGTGTTGTTAGCCATTGGCTAAGAAAAAATATGGAAGTAGTGTAGAGTGAGGGTAGTGATTTTTAATTGGTAGTTGGATAGTTTATCTACGCCCAGTATATGACCGAACGTAGCTCTGGTACCACTGTTAATATTTGAGGTAGTAATGCTAGTTTAGTAAATAGTTGGATAGTAGAGAAGATTTTAGTTGATAGTTGGAAGATGATAGTAGTTAATTAGTAGTGTGATGTTTGGAGCAAATGAATAGTTGTATTGCTCTCAAATTGGTCACAAAAGACTTGATTACAAATGCTCCCAAGCTTGCCTATTTATAGGTGCTTGAGGATGGTTTTAGATAATTCTACATGATTAGCATCTCTAATATATTCTAGATTTATCTTGTACTTGTAGCTTCTAGGTTTTTCTCTTTTGATATTTACATAGAATATTCTAGATTCTTTTACTTAATACATGTAATGATAATTTCTAGAATATCTTTGATCTACACTTCAATAGAGAAATCTAGAAATTTGCATCACTTCTTTAACAATATATAACACACTCCCAACTAGTTTTTCCATATATAGTTAAAGCTGCCAGCATCCACAAAAGTTGAGTAGCATTCAGCTGGAAGTTCTCATGGGTCTTCAGGACTGATTTGTGCACCAAAATGGTATGTAGTTATCATTCCTTTCCCAATTCCAAACCAGAGAATCATTAAAAAAGTCTCCAAGAGATAGGAATGTTCACGACTTGCTTAGCTTCAAAAGGGGGCCGAATGGAGGTAATAACATCACGTTTCCACTACTTGGTATCAGTACTGTCAATTAAGTCACAAACCCTTGTTTCTGGTGATGTCCCTACGTACAGTTGGTGCAGTGATGTTAAAAGTTCCAAAGAAAGAACCCAAGATACAAAAAAAATTCCCGTTACCTGGTTTCCATACAACACCTTTGTTTAGGATCTCTCTAGCACAAAACATACATCTCCAAGCATAGCTAGCTAGGCATGAAACTAGCTTGTGCCTCCAAGAAATTTCTTTTGGGTAGTACCTGCTTTGGAAAGTTCTTCCCATGAGAGAATTAGGCTCAGTCATGAGCCACCAACAATGTTTTCGAGGCAAAGTCTTACTGAAATCCAAGAAGCCTCTAAAGCCCAAGTTAGCGACCACTTTGTTTTGCCTTAGACAGTCTCTCTCAGCTCATCCACTACAATTTCTTTTCCCCATCCTTAGAGCCCCACCAGAAACCCCACCACCTTGTTTTGCCTCAGACAATCTATCTAAAGACAATTTTTTTAGTGTCCTTATTACTATTATAGTAGTGCTAGATGTTTTTTTGGAGTGAGTAAGGAAAGCCAAAAAGAAAACACTGAAGTCAAATACCACAAGTGATTGGGATTCTCTTTGTGCATGTTTAAAATTTGTTTAAGGGAGCTATCACCGTTGTGAAAGAAATTGTGAAGAGAGAAAAATATGAGAAAGAATGTAGCAAAATATGTAGAAAATTTGAAATAGTGTTTTGTAAAAGATGAATAGAAGAGAGGGAAATGCTTTTGTCTTTTTCTTTTTGTTTGTTTCGTTGATGACCGGAAATGCAATTATTACAAATATATAGGACAAAAATATGCTTAACTTAAGACATAAAAATACATTTTATTTGAACTTTATTATTGAGAAATATTTTATTTTGTTATCTTACCTAACTAATTGAAAAATATAATTAATTTAAAGTTCTAATTCATTAGATGTATTTAATTAAATTTATTAGTCTGCGCTACTATGGTTAAATTAATGGAAGGGAGTTATTTGAAATACATTACAATTGCTGAATAACCTAACACCTAATTTAAGATTGAAATACATTACTTGTTTTTTTTTATTTTTCAAAACATATTCAATAAAAAAATTTATCAGACAAAGGTACGCGACAGAGCGACGTTGAGACCAAATTAGTGCTGCGCTGAGACACAAACATGATGGATTTCACATTTCTTTGTTCTAGTTGTTCGCATGGTCTTACACACGGCTACATTGCAGAGGGCTGAGGTGTACAACGAGTGTCGTTGTACCATTGATGAAGCCTCTTTGAGATTGGAGGGTGTTTAGGTAGTCTAATTTCCCTGGATGGATGACACTGACACTAAGTGTTCCTTTGAGAAAGATTATCTTTTCTATGGGAAGTGAATGTAAGAGGCTGCCATTGTTTTGTACTTCATGTTAAACTATAGGAAAAATGACTCATTTGTTCACAAACTTCATAGTAAGGTGACCAAAACCAAAGAATCTTGTTGGGAGAAAACCTATTACATAGAAAAGAATTATTAGGTTCCTGAGACGCCCGCTGATAAAAGCAAGGCTCGAGTTATTGATGATGATTTGGATTCTAATAATTTGCTTCACCAAGGACAATATTCTCACTATATATGACTCTTCTCGCAAAGAAGTAGTTTCTCATAAGGTTGTTTGTAACCAACCTTCTCTGATCTCAGTAGAGATTGACAACACTCAAAGAGACACAAGTAGTCCTAATTATATTTCTCAGACAACACTCATATGAAGCCAATCATAAAGAATTTTAATGGTGCGATTTTGTTCCCAGTTTTTTTAGGGAGGATTTTTAACCCAATAGGGAAAGCCTTTTTCATTTTTGATTTAATAAGTTATTCTTTCATGGGTTTTGGCCTCCCCTATGATGTTTTTCTAGGGGTTTTTGTCTACTCCTCTTGGTCTCTCTTTTGTTCTACTTCCTTTTCCCTTTTTTGAATAAAAATAAGGGGAATACTATTTTTCCTTCTTAATATTTTTTGCCTAAGCAAAATTTTACATCCGAAGGTTTTAACGAGACTTAATTCCTTTTTGCAAAAAAAATTATATCAAACAAGTTTTATTTTTTCATTTTCTCATCCTAGTAAATTTTCAAAAACTGAGATTATCGAATAGACATTTTTTCCTCATATAAATGTGATTTAAATTGTAAAATATTTTTTAAAAAGCATAAAACAAAATATAATTAAAGCGAGTACATTTTAATATTATCCTTTATTTTATATTGAAAGTATTCAATGGTATATACGAACATTTAGTACCTTTAATTAATACATATTATATTAATTTTGAGGCAGGCATAACTGCGCTCGAGTCTGAGTCGTCCTTAAAACTACAAGTAAATTGACCATATCGCTTTGTGTAAGGAATCATGGGTCGCCAGAAAACATTGCTGGAGAAGGAGGGAGATAGGATGGTCACCTTTTCTAGGCGGAGGACTACCCTTTATAAGAAAGCAAGCGAGTTATCAATTTTTTGTGGCATTCGAGTTGGAATTGTTGGGTTCACCCCTACTGGGGAGCTCTTCTCTTTTGGTTGTCCAAGCATGGAGGTTGTGATGAATGAGTTTCGCCACAAAGGCCATGAAGCAATTGGTAGGGTCCATGGAGATCCCTCCAACAATGGTAAGATTGATCAGCTCAACAAAGAGAGCTTGAGGATCTCATGAAACGGCTGCAGCTCGTGAAAGAGAAGAAATAAATAGTTGAAAATGATCTGAACAACAACCAACTCATGATCAAAGGTAAAGTTCCCTTTTGTTGGAATTGAAGGAAAAGGGAAGAGAAGAATATGCAAGATTTTGTGAAACTGAAAATGCTCAACAGAGCTTCTATTGAGAGTTGTGTTTCTGCATATCATTACACGCGTATATATGAGTACAAGTGGGATTGTTTGACTTTGACCAAAAACCTATGTGGATGCCACATCAGCTGACACCTCATCATCTACTAAACACATTATTTAACAATCAGTTTCAAACACAAAACAACAGCAACCAAATAACAAAACAATAGCAATTGAATTAACTAATACTACTTCAATATACCCTCTTAATTCACATTGCTAAGAGTGTTCAATCCAAGCAATGCTCTAAGTTCTTCAAACCTTGCTCTCTTGAGAGGCTTTGTGAGTATATCAGCAAGTTGAATCTCTGTTATGCAGTACACTAACTTCAGCTTTCCATTATTGACTTGATCACGTAGAAAGTGATACTTAGTTTCTATGTGTTTGGATCTTCCATGAGCTACTAGATTCCTTGCCAAGTCTCTGGCAGACTTGTTGTCTATCAGCAGTGTCATTACTGAATCAGTTTCAATGCCCATTTCAGCAAGCAACATATTTAGCCAAGATGCTTGGCATGCTGCAAATGATGCAGCCACGTACTCTGCCTCACAGGAGGACAGAGCTACAATGCTTTGTTTCTTTGAACACCATGAGATTGGTGCCCTTCCATACATGAAAATATATCCACCTGTACTTTTCCTGTCATTTCTGGCACCATTCCAGTCAGAATCAGCATAACCATAGACTTCTGCCTCTGCCAAATCATTCACACCAGCAAACAGAATTCCACAGTCCTTTGTCTCTTTGATGTATCTGAGTACCCTCTTAGCAGCAACCATATGAGAAGTGTTTGGTTTTTCCATAAATCTGCTTAGTAACCCCACACCAAATGTAATATCTGGTCTTGTGTTGCATAGGTATCTAAGAGATCCTACAATTTGTTTGTAGAGAGTAGCATCTACCTCATCTTCATCTCCATTAATTTCTTTCAAGCTTAATCCCTGCCTCTACTGGAGTTGCAGCTGGCTTACAATTAGCCATGTTGAATCTCTTTAGAACATCATTAGAATACTTTCTCTGATGCATGAAGATCCCACTGTTAGTCTTCACAATTTCAATTCCAAGGAAATAGGATAATTGACCCATGTCTGTCATCTCAAACTCTGACATTAGTACCCTTTTGAACTTACTGATCTCTGCTAGATTGCTGCCAGTGATCAATCGATCATCTACATACAAGCATAACAGCAACAGATCTTCATTGTTCAGTTTCTGCACATACAGATCATGTTCAGTGGTGCATTTTTATTAAATTTTTGCTGCAAGAGAAAGGCATCTATTCTCTTATTCCATGCCCTAGGGGCTTGCTTAAGCCCATAGAGTGCTTTCTTAAGCTTGAGTACTTTATCTTCTTGTCCTTTGTGCTCAAAGCCTGGTGGTTGACAAACATATACCTCCTCCTCCAAAGGTCCATTGAGAAATGCTGATTTTACATCAAGTTGATGTATACACCAGCCACTTTTACTTGCCAAAGCAACTACCATTCTTATAGTTTCAATTCTTGCTACTGGAGCAAAAATTTCATTGAAGTCCAGACCAGGTTTCTGCAAGAAACCTCTTGCTACCAATCTGGCTTTATACTTAGCCACTTCACCATTTGGCTTGATTTTGGTTTTGTAAATCCATTTCACATCTATGGCCTTCTTTTGCTTAGGTAACTCAACTAGTTCCCATGTGCTATTTTTCTCAATTGATCTCAGTTCTTCTAGCATGACTTCTTTCCATTTAGAGTGCTCTAATGCCCGCTCCAAACTCCAAACTCAACTAGTTCCCATGTGCTATTTCCTCCTCTATGATCCTTAATAACACACCCCCAATCAGTTTTTCCATTATTAAAGCAGCCATCATCCACAAAACCTGGGTAGCATTCAGCAGGAAGTTCTCATGGGTCATCAGGATTGATTTGGTGCAACTATGACGCTGGCACCCTCGAGAGCAAATATGTCCTAGCCACCTCTACTGGATTAAAAGCTTGTTGCTTGAATACATCCTTATTTCTCCCTTGCTAGAACATCCAAAGAGTTGCACAAAAAATTTGTGACAACTCTTCTTTTTCTTTACAATCAACTCATTTGAACAGTGAATCATTAAGACTAGTGTATGCAGGGACATGGAGCCCAATATGTTAGCAATCCATCGTTTCACTTTCCAACCCACAAAGTGGACAAGAATCTTCTAGTTATATGCCTTTTTTCTTGAGAGCACTACGCACAGGTATGACATTTTTCCCAAGTCTCCATAGGAAATGCTTGATCTTATTCCTTCGCTTATGGTCCCCCAACAAATGGTATGCAAATCTAACATAGTAGGTGCCATTCATTTCCCAGTTGCAAACTAGAGTGTCAGCAGAAAGTCTCCAGGGGATAGGAATCCATTACTTGATTTGCTTCGAAAGGGGTTAGGATGGAGGCAATAATATCTTGTTTCCACTGCTTGGTATCAGTGTTAGTTAAATCACAAACCCTTGTTTCTGGTGAAGTCTCTACAGCTGGTGCAGTGATCTTAAAACTTGCAAGGGAGGGAACCAAATTGTCACCCCAGACACAGATCATACTTCTCCAAGCTAGCGTAGCTGGCCGTGATAACAGCTGATGCCTCCAAGAAATTTCTTATGAGGTAGTACTTGCTTTGGAAAATTCTTCCCATGAGAGAGTTAGGCTTAGTCACAAGAAGCCTCTAATGCCCAAGCCACCACCTTGTTTTTCCTCAGGTATGATCACCCAGCTCATCCAGTAGAGTTTCCTTTCCCCGTCCTTAGAGACCACTAGAAGCCACCACCTTGTTTTTCTTTTTTTTAGTGTCCCTATTATTATCATCTCATTTAGTGTCAACTAGTAGGATACCCGCGGATACGCATGGGTGCTATCGTGTTCTTTTTATGAATGAACTTAGACAGTACTTAAATAGTTCGAACATTACCCCGTGAAAATAAATACAAATTTAAAGTAGATAAAAAAGAAGTTTCAAATAAAAAATAAATAAATATTAAAATATAAAAATGTAAAAGTATCATTTAAAAACAATCTGTGCATTTATCCTGTGTTTTTTTATATATCAGGGCAGTGTATTTTTATATATCAGTATTGTTATCCCATGTTTTTTTATAAATCAATGCAGCTATCCCGTGATTTTATATATATCATTGTAGTTATCCCCGTATTTTTTTATATATCAGTGTAGTTATCCCGGGTTTTTTTTATGTATTAGTGCAGTTATCTCATAGTTTCAATTGATTATTTGAGTTGATTAGTAGATTATAGTAGATAGTAAAAAATAGATAGTAGATTATAAATAAGAAATATTTATCCCGTATTTTTTATATATCCGTGACAATTATTTGTCCCTTTTTAGGTATTAGTGACAAATATTTGTCACATGTGTTTAAAATATTAATTAGTTTAAATAGTGATTAAGCCATCTTGTTTTATTAGATAATAGGTTTATAGTAGTATTCAAAAATTATAATTATCAATGGCAAATATTAATCCGGTGTTTTTTTATATATCACTGCAGTTATCCCATGTTTTTTTATATATCAGTGCAGTTATCTCGTAGTTTCAATTGATTATTTTAGTTGATTAGTATATTATAGTAGATAGTAAAAGTTAGATAGTGGATTATCAATAAGAAATATTTTTTTAAATATTAATTAATAGTTTAAATAGTCATTAAGTCTTCTTGTTTTTTAGATAGTAGGTTTGTAGTAGTAGTCTTCAAAAATTTTAATTATCAATGACAAATAGTAATCTCGTGTTTTTTTATATGTCAGTGTAGTTATCCCGTGTTTTTTTATATATCAGTGCAGTTATCTTGTAGTTTCAATTGATTATTTTAGTTGATTAGTATATTATAGTAGAGAGTAAAAGTTAGATGGTGGATTATCAATAAGAAATATTTGTTTTAAATATTAATCAGTAGTTTAAATAGTCATTAAGTCTTCTTGTTTTTTAGATAGTAGGTTTATAGTAGTCTTCAGAAAATTTAATTATCAATGAGAAATATGAATCCTTTGTTTTTTTATATCAGTGTAGTTATCCCGTGGTTTTTTATATATCATTGCAGTTGTCTCGTAGTTTGAATTGATTAGATAGTAGGTTTATAGTAGTCTTTAAAAATTATAAATATCAATGGCAAACATTAATCCCGTGTTTTTTATATGTCACAGCAGTTATCCCGTCACTACAAAAAAAATTGCCCATTAGCGACGGAATTTTGAAAATTAGCGACGAAAATTTTGAAAATTAGCGACGGAATTTCAGTCCCTCGCTAATTTTTGACAGTTTTCAGATGATGGGACTCAGTGCAGGTATTTAGCGACAGATTTTCAGTCTCTCGCTAATTTCTGACAGTTTTCAGATGATGGGACTCGGTGCAGGGGTTGGTAAATGTGCAGAAATTAGCGACGGACAGTTCCGTCGCTAATTCCCTCGCAAATTTTTTTACTTTTTTTTCCTTAAATCCCTTTACACCCTCACTCTTCTTTCTCACTCACAAAACCCTCACTCTTCTTCTCTCCTCTTCACCCTTCCTCTTCCTTTCCTCTTCCTCTACTCTCCACCACCACCATACAACCAACCTACGGCCTACTCTCCCCTTCCTCTTCCTCTACTCTCTCTCTCTCACCTACAAACCCTAACCCACCACCACCACCACCGGAGCTACTCTCCCCTTTCCCTCTTCTTCTCTCCACCTTCTTCCACCACACCACCACCACACAACCACCACCACCACCGGAGCTCCTCATCCTCCCCCTCTCTCTCTCTTATGATTTCCCCTTTCCCTCTTCTTCTCTCCACCTTCTTCCACCACACCACCACCACACAACCACCACCACCGCCACCACCACCCACGAAACCACCACCATGAACTCCTCTCTCCACCTATGAATTCCTCTTCTCTCACCTATACGAATTTCTTTCCACCTTCCACCACCACCACCACCACCCCCACGACCACAACCACCACAACCACAAAATTAATAATATAATATAATATTCATTAATAATATAATAATTTTTTAACAGAATTAATAATAAATATATATAAAAAACAAGTCATTCAGCACTGGACACATGTCAGTTTTTTTTGAAAAACTGCAGTCATTAGCGAGGGAAAATTCCCTCGCTAATTAGCAAGGGATTCAATTCCCTCGCTAATCCCATTAGCGAGGAGGGATTTAGTGACGGAACTGGTCCCTCGCTAATTCCCTCGCAAATGACCATTAGCGACGGATTTTGGTCATTTTGCGAGGGAAATTTCCGTCGCTAATAACCAATTTTTTTGTAGTGAATTGATTATTTTAGTTGATTAGTAAATTATAGTAGATAGTAAAAGATAGATAGTAGATTATCAATAAGAGGTGATAGTAGATTATCAATAAGAGTGTAAACAGATTTTGAAGAGAAAAATTAAAATTTTAAGGTGATAAATTTTTTCAAAAATGTGATAGTTTTTTTTTTGCTTTTTAGTGACTCATTTACATTTTTATAAATTTTTTTTTCAGAACATTTTTACAGGTAATTTTAGTAGAGTACATAGTGTTTATATAAATTTAGAAATTTAGTTTAAAAAACTAAAGTGAAGTGATAAGAGAAAGAGAAGAATTGTTTATGTAAAGTAAAAAGAAAAAAGTAAGAAAGAGAGTGTAAGAGAAAAGTGAAAAAGAGGAAAGAGAGTGTAAAAAGAAAAAGAAAGAAAGAAAGAGATGGTAATGACATTTTTACCTTTAAATAGATATTAGATAGATAATAATGGTCTACCCTATTAGTTTTGTCAATTATAGTAGTGGTAGATGTTTTTTTGGAGTGGATAAGCCAAAAAAAAACACCAAAGTCTTAGAAAGGCACAGGTCAAATCCCACCACTAGTGATCAGGTATTCTCGTTGTGCTGGTTTCAAAATTGCTTAAGGGTGCTATCACCTTTCGTGAAATAAATTGAGAAGAGACGAAAAAATGAGTAAGAGTGTAGAAAAATATATAGAAAATGCTGAGAAAAATTTAAATATTATTTGGTAAAAGAGGAATAGAAGAGAGACAAATGTTTTTCTCTCTCTTTCCGTCATTTCCGGCAGATTTGTAGGTATTTCCGGAAAATTTTTAGGGATTTCCGGCGGATTTGGGTCTACGAAAACATCAGATGGAAATACATAAAAATCCCCTGAAAATACCTAAATATTCGCCGGAAATGAAGAACCGACTAAAATCCGCCAGAAACGTCATTTCCGGAGGATTTTTTGGAAAGAGCTGGGAATTTGATTTTTGAAAATCCGCCGGAAACCCCCTAAATCCGCCGGTAAGTGACATTTCCGGCGGATTCTCCTTTTAACCGTTGGACTTCAGTTCTTCTATATAATCTCTTCTCCATTCTCCACTTCTTCTTCACACCTCGACCAATACTCTCATTCTCTCTACTAAATCTCTTCTTGAAATTCCTCTCTTCCCCTCTCTACTAAATCTCTTCCTCTCCTTGGCAAATTTCTTCGATCTAAGCCATACCAGCAGCCCCAGCAGCAGTCACCCCACCAGCCAAACCAGCACCCCCAGCGGCGGTCACCCCAGCAGCCCCACATCGATCTTAATAATATCGATTCGATTAGTGCTTTTCTTGCATCTGATGATACCTATTATCAGGGTGATGAGTCAGACCAGCAGCTTTGCATCTGATAATATTGAATTTTTAAATAAAAAATAATTATTTTTATTTTTTAAAAATAATTATTTTTTAAAAAAAAAACGGTTTTTCCGGCGGATTTGTGGACTTTCCGGCAGATAAATTCATACGAATTTTTTTTGGATTTTCCAGCGGATGTTTCGGCGCCACGAAATCCGCCTGAAGTTTCCGGCCGATAATCCGCCGGAAACCGTTTCCTGCGAGCTGGCTACCTGCGCTAAAAATCCGCCGGAAAGTCCACATTTTCGGCAGATTTTTGGCTTTTCCGGCGGATTTTGCCTGCCGAAAAGTCCAATTTTTCTTGTAGTGGTACATCATGGCCTTCATCCCAATTCCGTTGGCCACGATTCATGTTCACTGGAAGAGGCTGAATTTCAAAATACCACCACGAGGCTGAAGAGAAAACTTCTAGGAACCCAATTGATGAGCTGAGTCTGAAGGTTGAATTTGATGCATTGGGACGAAGGTTTGAAGTGTCGGATTATTCTAGTAAACTGATGTTGAAGGAAAAACTACGTGAGTTGGCATTCCCGAACACTACTTCCATGTGTCCAGCTCCATATATGGTCAACACAAAGGGAGCACCTAAAAAAGGACAAAACAATCGAAAGAAGAAATCTCAACAAAATGAGAAAAGTCATATTGGGAACACGTAGATGATTGAATGACATCTCGGGTAGGGATGTCAAAACGGGCGGCCCGGCCCGGCCCGGCCCGTTAAGCGTTATGCCCGCAAAAAATCGGGCGGCCCGGCCCGGCCCGTTAACAGAACCCGGGCGCAAAATCCATGCCCTGCCCGCGAAGTGGCGGGCTGGCGGGCTGGCCCGTCAATTTACACTGAATTTTAAAAAAAAAGCGCTAACGGGCAGTTTGGCCCGCCACAGTGTTTAGCCCGCTGGCTGGCGGGCGAAGCGGGCCAGGCAACGCGGGCTGGCGGGCATCAATACCTTAGCCCTGCCCGCCTTTTTTTGGTGGGCCAACGGGCCGGCCCGGCGGGCCAAGCCCATTTTGACCTCCCTAATCTCGGGGTGATGGCACATCCGCTCCTCAGTCTCATAAACGACCTACCTCACCAGTCCAAAGACTCTGCGTCCTACCCAAAGTAGAAGTTCCACTGCTACCCCACCACTACTAAAGAAGACAATTCCAACTTAAACTAGAAGTTCCACTCCTACCTCGCCAATGCAAAAGAAGCCAGCTACAGCTCAAACTAGAGGTTACACTCGTACCCCGCCACTACCAAAGAAGCCAACTCCCACACCAACCCTGCCACCACCACTACAAAAGAAGCCAAGTCCCACTCCTGCTCTTACCCCTACTCCTACTCCCACTCCAAGTACCTCCCAAGAGGAAGAGGAAGACTAAAGTAGATTCCTTAGCGGCATGTCATTGATAATTCATCCTTATATTGAATATATGGTTAATGTAGAAGCTGATGGTAACTGTAGATTTCAGTGCATTGGTGCATTACTCGGTATGGTGAGGATGGTTGGCCTACTGTGAGACAAGATATGTTGGGCAAGCTTAGGCGAGACCCGGACTTCTATACTACGTTGTATGGTGGATTTGAGAGATACAACAGGTTGTTAAAATCGTTGATTGGGACACATGAATCCTAAGGATAATTGGATAACTGTCCCAGATGGAGGGTATCTAATCGCTAAAAGATACAAAGTCAATATTGTTTATTGGTTTGTTAGTAGGTCTTACACAACTTTCCTCTTTCAAATTGCACCATCCAGAAGTGCTATGTGCTCAACATCAACTATGCACATAAAATTGATCACTTTGTACAGGAATGTGTAACACAAATTATAATTCATTTCTATATTGTGAAAGGTTAGCTAAGATAATAATTATGTTTTCTTTGTAAGTATTATGAAGGATGACAGTCCAATACCCCTGTCCATGCGTTATGGCATATTAGCAAGGAGGACTGATAAACTCCAATTTAGTGCATTTTTAGAGATACTTTTAGGCCACTTTTAGAGCAATTATATATCAATTATGTAAAGTACTGACTTAATTTGCTCTTTATTTTGCAGAAAAGAAGATAATATGAAAAGAATAAATATTCGATTTAATGTCACTCAAATCATCAATTAATTATATATATATATATATATATATATATATATATATATATATTACGGGCCAGCAGTGATGAGGATTGCCAATTGAAAGAAATAAGCACATATTATGGCCCATGATTGAAAGAAAAGGCCGTATGGCCAATTGGCTAAGAAGAAAGCCCAAGTAATGGGCGTGACAAAACCTACCGAAAGCTGAACAAGAGAAGGATTGAAAAAAAAAGAATGATATGCTTCTTTTATAAAAAGGGAGCCGTACAGTACACAAAGGCAATGAGATAAATTACTAAAAGAACAGTAGCCGCACTTTTGGACGGAAAAGTGGCACACGTGAATGAGAAGTCACGCACCAACGGTAGCACCGGCTTGGAGAGAGGGAGTTTTTGGTACCCGTTCTTGACACTGTGAGAGAGCTCTGGAGCAGAAAAAGGAGACTAAATTTTCAGGATCAGAAATTTCTCAATTCCGGGTTATTTTTATCTCTGTAATTTATGACTCCTAATTTTATTTTATTGTTCTCGAACCCTATGGATAGCTAAATCCTCTTCTAGGGTCTTAGGTGGATCTTGCATGTTTAGAGACCTTTTTATGTTCTAATTTCTGGTTTGAATTCCTGTTTTTATTTTAATTAATATTGTCCTATTGTTTTTATCACATGATTAGGATTAGCTACCCTTTGCATGTTTATAATCAATTAGTTGATCAGCGACCGTACTGCAATTAGTTGGTGGACCTATAGGATAATTGGGGCTATAATTAGGGCATGACCAAACCATAATTTAGTCTTCCAATCATTCAACCTTTTTGCTCTTTATGCTTTTCCTGAATTTAAATTCTTGCATGACCAAACGAGGGTTAATTTAGGAAAAAGAATATTAATCGCGAATGACCAAACGGATTAATAGTTTTAGTAAAGGGTTGGTAATTAAGTAAAATAAGGGAATTCAGGTAGGATTAGACATAGGGGGAATCGAAGCTTGCAAGTGAAACCGTGACCCTAGACCTCTCTCCATTTATTAAATCTAGTATTTTAATTATTGTTATTTATGTCTTTTTTTTATTTGTTCCATTACAATTCAAATATTCGTTCGTCTAAATAATAATAAATCTTGATTAGTTTGGTACTTGTTAATTAATCCCTGTGAACACGATAATCTTTTATACTACTTCTGCGGTAGAGTACACTTGCTCTAAGTGTGTTTTTAACGCACCAAGTTTTTGGCGCCGTTGCCGGGGATTAATTTAGCAATATTAAACGAAAAAGATTTTTTTTTGCTTTAGACAACTTTTTTTATGCACTAGTTTTATTTATTTTATTTTATTTTTTTTCTTATTGAAAAAAATACAAAAAAAAAAGCTGCTAATACTTTCCCAAGAGACCGCTGCAGTTCACCTTTTTTACAGATAAAAGTTTAAATCATGGTTAAGACAATTGGAGACTACATTAGAGAGGCAGAGGCACAAAGAAATTTAGAGAAGTCATATTGGTATATGTCTCAATGCCAGATTCAAATTTCTCCTCCTCCTTATGAACCTTATTCAGACTATTGGGATGACTATGAGCCACCTCCTTATTCCTCCCACTTGGATAATTATGAGTCACTACAAGTGCAAAGGCAAGAGGAGGAAAAGTCGGATGTCAATGAGGTCTTGGCCAAATTTATGCAGCAGACACTTGAAAATTTTGAAAGCCTGAATGGTCAAATCTCAAGTCTCATTGCTTTGTTATCTCAAGAGGCCCAAGAAACTCCTTCACAAACTAAGTCGACCCAAAATAAAGAAGCTGAGCAATACAAAAAAAGTATTCCTACGAGAGATGAAGTTGTCTCCATGGAATATAATTTGGATGAAGAAGCTCTCAAGAAAGATGAGGAGACTCCTACTGAAGGGAGCCAAATCAAAATAGTAGCTCCTACTGAAGGGAGTCATATTGAAACAAAAGATCCTATTAATGAGAGCGGTTGTGAGGAGAATGAGAAAGATCCATTGGTTCTGGATTTGGAGAAAGAGGAGAAAGCGCCCATTTTTGGGCAAATTGTTTTAACCATTGGTGATGCTGTGATAGAGGTTCACAGGGGAAAGGTAACTTTGAGGAGTGGTAAAGAAGATGATGTTATTAAAGCTTTAAATTCCAATGAAATTTTCTCTTCTTTAACTTCTCCTTATTTTGATAATGTGGTTGAAACTAACATTTTTTGTGAATTAAAGATGCAGGACCTTTTGGAAAAAAATCTTATTTTGCAGGATCCTAGCATAGTGGTGGATGGAGATAAAATAAAAATTTTACCATCCTTTGAAGTTCATCCACCACGTGGAAAAAGAAAGAATAATGTGAACCACATTGTTAGAAAGCTAAGAAGGTGTACTGTGTTAGATGTAAAATTTGCTCTTGGAGAGCCCCCAGATTAAGCATCAACTATAGTCAGGCTCACGACGTTAAACAAGCGCTTCGCAGGAGGCAACCTGTGTTTTATTTTCAGTTATTTTTACTTTTAATTTGTTTCATTTTGTTTTTAGGAATAAGCTCAGACTGCAAGCTCTCTCAGGGAAGTCACTCTTACTCTCTCATTTATTTATTTTTGTGCCAATTTGATATTTTGCATTGAGGACCATGCTTTAGGCTAGTGAGGGGAGGAGAGTTTAACTTTGTCAATTCATCTCTATTAATGCATATACCAACTACATATGTTGATAGCATTTTTTTCTGGCTAGTTTTGGATATAGAAACTGAAAAAAAAATAGAGATTTTGCCTCTAGGGGATCCCATAATTAATTTACTTGACAGATTTGTGCTTAATTGTAACTGTGAGGTTGTCCTTAGGAAGCTGATAATTAGCATTGTGCATGTTGAGTACTTTTTGTGAACTAGCTTCTAAATGTGAGATCTGAGCCTTCATAAGGGGATTGATACTAAATCATAAATTTTTACCCATTTTCTTTCTATGAGTGTGTTTCCAATTTGCTACATTCTAGAATTTGTCTTTTGACCATTTCAAGGCGAAAATTGATTTGCATCATGTAAAAAGATTTGGGTAATTTAGGTATTTTTCTGGCCTCAGAGTTGTTTGTTGAATTTATCCATTAGTTGCCCCCTTTGAGCCTATTTGTTATATTTTTTCTTTGGTACCCAGACATAATTTTTTTGTGGTAACCATTTGAAATTAAATTTGGAGCAACTATTGAAAGTTACAATTTTGTCCTGTATTTCAATTGTCTATCTCATCGGGACATAAAAACAAAATAGGAGTGGCTAATGTGGTTACAAGTACATTTTCCTCCTAAGAAAAATATAGAAAAATGAAAAGTTGGAAAGAAAAAAAAAAGAACAAAGGAAAGCAAGGAGGAAAAGGCACATCAAAAGAATGAAAGAGCCAATGGGCAAATCCAAAAAAAAAAAACAACAAAAGAGTCTACTCAAGAGAAAAAGAAAATCAAAAAGAGTTGACTCAATAGAAAAAGAGTGAAGAAGGAAGTGAAATTAATTTGGAGTTTGGGCAAAAATTGTAAAAAAGATAGGAGCTCCATATTTGGTTTCAAATGTTACTATTTATTTCTTTTTTTTAGCCCTTTGATTATCCCTTTCTTCTTATTTCCCACCCTGCATGAATTCACCCTGGCCCCATTACAACCCATGAAACCCTTTCTTTTGCATGCATGTGAACTAATTAGTGGAGACTTGGTCAAATTACAAACATATGTAATGTGCATTTTGTGGAAACTTGAGTGTATATTTCCCTAGTCCCTAAACACTTAGAGAGATTGTGAGTGAGTGCCTTTGTTCACAAAAATGTATTCCTCAGGAACATGAGCCTCTGATTGGGCAACCTTTTGACATCTCATATGTGCTATTTGTCTATTGTCTGTCATTGTAATTCTAACTTTGGATTCTTTATTTGGCTGTCTCTATTATTTATATGAAAATTTTACTGAGCCAGGAAATTTGCTTGAGGACAAGCAAAAGTTAATTGTGGGGGAGTTGATAAACTCCAATTTAGTGCATTTTTAGAGATACTTTTAGGCCACTTTTAGAGCAATTATATATCAATTATGTAAAGTACTAACTTAATTTGCTCTTTATTTTGCAGAAAAGAAGATAATATGAAAAGAATAAATATTCGATTTAATGTCACTCAAATCATCAATTAATTATATATATATATATATATATATATATATATATATATATATATATATATATATATATATATATTACGGGCCAGCAGTGATGAGGATTGCCAATTGAAAGAAGAGTAAAGACCCAAATTGGTCCCTGACAAATTTTTTGTGGGACGAATTCGTCCCTCACAATTTTTTTGGGACACATTGGTCCCTGACAATTTCAAAACGGGACACGTTAGTCCCTCCATCCATTTTGCCGTCTTCAACTGTTCCAACGTCGCATACGTGGCACGTTAAGTGCCACGTGTCACGTTAAGTGATTACTTTGGGACAAATAGGTCCCTGCTTTACAAATGTTAAAAACGCCCATTTTAGTCCCTGAAATGGTTTCTGGTTTTCAAAACCAGATTTCCACCATTTTAGTGTTGTTTCTCAGAGACAGAGAGAGAGAAAGCGCAGAAAGAAGAAGAAGAACCAGTGTTCGCCGTAGAAGAAGAAGAGACGCCGTAGACAGAGAGAGAAAGTGCAGAAGAAGAAAAACGAAGAAGAGTCGCCGTTGAAGGAGAAGAAGAACCAGTGTTCGCCGTAGAAGAAGAAGAGACGCCGTAGACAGAGAGAGAAAGTGCAGAAGAAGAAAAACGAAGAAGAGTCGCCGTTGAAGGAGAAGACCATTTTACTGCTCTTGGATGATATTGAAATTTTGAATGATGTTGAAATTTTGGATGATATTGAAGTGGTGACTCTTCTCCTTCAACGGCGACTCTTCTTCGTTTTTCTTCTTCTGCACTTTCTCTCTCTGTCTACGGCGTCTCTTCTTCTTCTACGGCGAACACTGGTTCTTCTTCTTCTTTCTGCGCTTTCTCTCTCTCTGTCTCTGAGAAACAGCACTAAAATGGTGGAAATCTGGTTTTGAAAACCAGAAACCATTTCAGGGACTAAAATGGGCGTTTTTAACATTTGTAAAGCAGGGACCTATTTGTCCCAAAGTAATCACTTAACGTGACACGTGGCACTTAACGTGCCACGTATGCGACGTTGGAACAGTTGAAGACGGCAAAATGGATGGAGGGACTAACGTGTCCCGTTTTGAAATTGTCAGGGACCAATGTGTCCCAAAAAAATTGTGAGGGACGAATTCGTCCCACAAAAAATTTGTCAGGGACCAATTTGGGTCTTTACTCTTGAAAGAAATAAGCACATATTATGGCCCATGATTGAAAGAAAAGGCCGTATGGCCAATTGGCTAAGAAGAAAGCCCAAGTAATGGGCGTGACAAAACCTACTGAAAGCTGAACAAGAGAAGGATTGGAAAAAAAAGAATGATATGCTTCTTTTATAAAAAGGGAGCCGTACAGTACACAAAGGCAATGAGTACTAAAAGAACAGTAGCCGCACTTTTGGACGGAAAAGTGGCACACGTGAATGAGAAGTCACGCACCAATGGTAGCACCGGCTTGGAGAGAGGGAGTTTTTGGTACCCGTTCTTGACACCGTGAGAGAGCTCTGGAGCAGAAAAAGGAGACTAAATTTTCAGGATAAGAAATTTCTCAATTCCGGGTTATTTTTATCTCTGTAATTTATGACTCCTAATTTTATTTTATTGTTCTCGAACCCTATGGATAGCTAAATCCTCTTCTAGGGTCTTAGGTGGATCTTGCATGTTTAGAGACCTTTTTATGTTCTAATTTCTGGTTTGAATTCCTGTTTTTATTTTAATTAATATTGTCCTATTGTTTTTATCACATGATTAGGATTAGCTACCATTTGCATGTTTATAATCAATTAGTTGATCAGCGACCGTACTGCAATTAGTTGGTGGACCTATAGGATAATTGGGGCTATAATTAGGGCATGACCAAACCATAATTTAGTCTTCCAATCATTCAACCTTTTTGCTCTTTATGCTTTTCCTGAATTTAAATTCTTGCATGACCAAACGAGGGTTAATTTAGGAAAAAGAATATTAATCGCGAATGACCAAACGGATTAATAGTTTTAGTAAAGGGATTGGTAATTAAGTAAAATAAGGGAATTCAGGTAGGATTAGACATAGGGGGAATCGAAGCTTGCAAGTGAAACCGTGACCCTAGACCTCTCTCCATTTATTAAATCTAGTATTTTAATTATTGTTATTTATGTCTTTTTTTTATTTGTTCCATTACAATTCAAATATTCGTTCGTCTAAATAATAATAAATCTTGATTAGTTTGGTACTTGTTAATTAATCCCTGTGAACACGATAATCTTTTATACCACTTCTGCGGTAGAGTACACTTGCTCTAAGTGTGTTTTTAACGCACCAAGGACATAGCAAAGGATTAGGACAAGTTGCATACTAGTCGCATGCAATAGTAGAGGTCGTTAGAGAGAGAACCCCTTTTTCATATAGACTTGACTTAAGATAAATAGAATTAATGTTTAGTTAAATATTTTGTTGGTACTGTAATTGAATATGTATCCAAACGACACATTTGATACGTACTTAATGTTATGTTGAATATTTACCATTTGTTTAGTGTTGGCTGAATATTTAGTTTGGTATTTTATAACATAATATTGCTAATTTAATATTTAGGCCAAAACTACAACCGTAGTAGAAACAATTTATTTTGTAGAAACAATCTGTTCTGCAACTGTACCTTAGTACCGAACTCGTATGGTACTTTGATACACTATATTATGTTTTGTATGCCCGGTATCAAAGTACCTTACCAGCTCTGTGCTAAGGTACCGTACAAATCCAAAATGCAATGTGGGTTGGATTTGGGAGTGTGGTCCATGTAACACTATTTTTGGAATTTTTGGAAATTAGAGGGTGTTTGTGAGTAAGAGGAGGTGTTTGGGCCTTTCCCTTATACTAGTATGTCATCTTCAACATCCATGTCAATTTTGCTTGATATTCTTTTTGGTCACCATTAGAGTACCCGATTTAGTTCTAATTTACTTTTCTTGGAAATACTAACAGATGAAAAATTTTGCTTCGTCCTTTTAATGTTTATAGGATATAAAGTTTTCTTTAACAATATATTGAGATATATAATTAAAAAAAACATGTTGAGATGCATTTGAAAGTGAACAAAGATCGATGTTGCCTATTGCATATATATTGAATATTGAAAGAGTAAAAAGTTGGAGAAAATTGAATTAGCAACATAAATTAGAAAAGTATATATCAGTATTAAGTTAATTAATTACCAAATTAAAAATGTTTTATTTTTTTAGTAGGCACAAGATGTTGAACCACGTAAATCTTTGTGCATGCTCTTATTTCTTTCATTGTTGTGTGTTCCCATTGAAGATCCTAAGTGTGTGTGTGATGCTCTTATTCACGTGATCTCTCAAGAAGTTAAACGTCTCTATGGGCTTCTATTTCTATGTGTGACAGGAAGCTTTGCTAGGTTTATTGTTGACTTGTTATCAACGAACAAAGTCACTGTTTCTTCCTCTTTCTTCAGCTTCAATACTTGCAGTAAAGTGTCAAGCCAAACTGCTTGACATGCACTCATTTTGCTGCAATGTATTATGCCTGGCATAATGACAAAGCCACCAATGATTCTTTCTTAAAACACCGAGAAATTGATGCCATTCCCAATTGAAACAATAACAAACAATGTTTTATGATCATCACTATCCCCACATCAATCTGAATTAAGGTATCCAAGCATCTTCACTCCTCCACTATCTTCTTTGGTGGGAAGCATAATTCCTAAACTTAGAGTGCATTTCACATATCTAATTATCCTTTTTACTAATAGAAGATGAGACGTTCTCGGTTTTGAATAAAAGAATTTCTCTAGAACACATAGGAACATACTCCATGTTAGTTAATTGATCCACTAATTAAGGAGTTGATACCTAAGGATTTTCACGAGAATGTTGCTCATATGGGTGTTGTCCTATGAAGCCCCGATACGCGATACGATACGTGGATACGGGAAAATTCTGAAAATCAAGATACGATACGATACGGCAGGATACTTCAATAAAAAATTAAATTAAAATTGAAAAATATAAAACATAATTAAAGATACTTCACTTTACTAATTGACAAATTGCTCATTATATTCAATATATATGATCACATTTCCAAAAAAAATACTTGTGATCAAAATAAGTAAGCATAGTTAAATGTCTTTTCCCCACCCATTTTAAAATATATTCTTCCTCCTACGAACATGTCACAAAAGATATACAGTTTACTACCCAAGTTAGAATATAGCAAAAAACAACATCATAAGTCATATATCCAAAAGAAGTTTAGGCTCTATAGAATTGTCTACTATTCACTACTTAACACTAGCTGTGTCATTCTCCTCTCTTCCATTTCCATCATCAAAAAATAACATAGCTTCCAACTCTGGTTCATCAAGAGATCGACATCTCTGCTAATTCAATTCCAACACCATCAAGCGGATCATGTGCATCTCCACTGATGTCCCACATCTTTGTCTCTCCTTTACCATATCCTTCATCTTTCCTAGACATTTTTTTTAAGCCACAATTAAATGTTTTTATTAATAAAATAAAGAGAAGACATGAGAACACAAGGGGGGACTAGACCAAAACCCTTGGCAATGAAAACAATAATAGAGAGCCCAACAAAGGCCCCTAAAATAAACAACCAAAGAGTTCTACTAAAAGATATTCCAAGGCGACCAGGACAGCCCAAGAAAGAGCAGGGCAACACCAGAGTAGCCCCCACAACCTCCACCCACTGCCTACTGCGCACACACTCCAAACCACCACAGCCATAATCACCTCACTATCCTCACATTAAGCGCACTCCCAAAGATCGAGGTTAGAGATAGAGGCCAAGAGACGATTGGGAAGGGCTCAGAAGCTGAAGGCAAAGGTAGGAGCCCAGCGAAGAGAACTGCTAACTGTAATCAAGGGATCCAAACTCCAAAGCAGGACAACACCTACAAGCCCCCACACACCACCACCCACCTCCAATTGAGAGCTACACCACAACACCCAGCATCACCTCACTATCCTCACATTAAGCTCACTCCAACTGATCGAGGTTAGAGGTGGAGGCCAGGAGAGGGGAAGGGCTCAGGAGCTGAAGGCAGAGGGGAGGAGCCCGTCAGAAAGAACTGCAAACAGCAGTCAGGGCACCCACCGAATCAGCACACCCCTGTCTTCCGGCGTCGAAACACTAGCCACCACCGCGAAGCCGTGTCACCGGCCAACACCGCGACACAACCGAGCTTGACCGAGGTCGTCGATCACCAGCCACCACCGCGGTGTTGTGCCACCGGCCAACACCGTGACACAACCAAGCATGACGCTACTCAGCGACATTCAGCTAGTGCCGACGACGAAAGACGAAAAAGCGGTCTCGGAGGCGGATGCTGCCGTGACCGCGGATCCAAGAGCGATCCACCAGCCACCATCCCGCTCAAATCATCAAACCACCGTGAAACAGAAGCACACCACGTACCTCCTAAAACGCGTAGATCCACCAAAAAGCATATCCAAACCAGCAACGCCACAGGGCAGAGACAATGAACGGCACAGAGGAAGCAAGATCACTTTGCGACCCACGGAAAGAAAAACAAAACGCTGAGACCCAGATCATCAAACGCAAAACCGATCGCACAACCCAGATTCCGAAAATCTCAAACGCAAATCCGGTCAACAACCATCGCTGGACAGTCTCACAACCCAGCACCGAATCAGCAACCATCGCAGAGCCAAACCACCAGATTTCGAAAATCGAACGCAAGTCCGAAAGAGACGGGGACTCATCGCTGGACACCTTCGCTGGAAACAGAAGCACACCTTCGCTGGACAATCGCACAGAAAGAGACGGGGACTCAGACTGCAGGACCGAGTCAACAACCATCATAGAACCACACCCAGATTCCGAAAATCAAACGCCAATCCGAACCCAGAACCGAATCGCAGAACCAGATTCCGAAAATCAATCGCAAATCCGACCACCATCGCTGGACGCACGAATCAAATCGCAGGCAGTCGCACTTTCGGTGGATAAAGCAGCGACGGAGACTCATATTGGAAGGGGGAGGAAACCCACGGGGAGGGAGCCCCCCCCCCCCCACAACGACGGCGGCGGTATCATCTTTCCTAGACAAAAGACGAAGATTAGTATGCACATAAACCAAATCTTGTGCCCTTTTTGGATCCATTTTATTTCTCTTCAAAGAATGGATAAAAGAGTAAGTACTCCAATTTCTCTCGCAACATGAGGAAGAAGAAGGATGCACAAGAAGTTTTAGTGCAAGCTTTTGGAGTAAAGGGGTAGAAGATCCATGCATCACCCACCATGTTTTTGCATCCAATTTGCATATATCTTCAATTGAATCGGAAGAAGCAAAATCACCACCACAAGATGAAAAATCAGAGAATTCTAGACAAACTTTTATTCTCTCCTCAGAATCTTCAAAATATCTTCTTAGACACTTATTCCTCTCTCTAGAAATATTACCATCTTGATGAGGAGGAACTCTAGTTGAAGTTTGACTAAGCCACACACTACTATAATATAATTTTATAATAAAAAAGCCTTTTTGTGTCCACTATTCAGCGCTACTACTTTTTTGAAACATAAACTTGCGTATCCCGTGTGTATCCCACAACGGTTCAGAACGACTCAGGATCTAACGACTCAGGATCGTCAGAACGAACATCCCTCAATCTCTATAAATACCACATTCAAAACTCATAAAAGGAGGGAACTAAAAAAACTAAACATTGATTCACTCAAATACTGACTTGAGCGTCGGAGTATTCTTGCAAGTACAATGTCGTCATCTCAAGATCGAACATCGCCATCTCAAGATCGAACACCGTTGATCAAGGACGACATCTACCAACTACTTCGGACTACTCATTAAGGTCGGAAGTACGGTACAGAATATTGGCGACCACAGTGGGAGGATCTGTACTCAACTTCCTCTCCTATCACCTTGATCCACAAATGGCGCCCAAACTACGTTCAAGACCGGCCAGTCTTGTGGTTGGGCCCGGGGTAGGACTGGTTATACCTGAACTCGAACCTCAAAGAACTCCCGAGGGCCATGTTCAAGACCTTACGAATTCCACCCAAGCTCGGGCACAATTCCCCAATCCGAACCTCACCCGTTCCCATACAAGCTCATACAATAATAGTTTTCCACCTCCCCATCCATTACTTTCATCCCTAACAGACGCTGTTCAACAGCTCGTCCAGCTCCTGACTCGACAGGAGGCCGTAAACCAAGAAAGAAGCTGCCGCTTCACTGACCTTGAGGCCGAGGTAGCAAATCTCCATGCACGGAACGTTCCGGACCAGGAATCACCCAGACCGTGCTCCCCTGAGAAGAGAACCCCAGTCCGAAGGAGGTGTAACACCCTAAATGATTTAATTAAGTAATTGATTAAATTATTTAAAGTGTTGCACTAATTTTTTTTGATTAAATTATAATAGAGCATTTTATTTAAATTGAAGGGGATGGCGTTGGAAATACCGGAACTGCAAGTAATGGCCCAAGAAGCCCAAGCCCGTTGGCTTAGGCGCTCCTTAGGCGCTAGGGGGTCTAGGTTTCCCCCCAATTGTGCCAAAAGAGAAAAAGAAAGTCGAAAGAGAGGAGAAGAGAAAGAAAGTCGAAGGAGAGGAGAAGAGAAGGAAGGAGGCGATCTCAAGCTAAGGAGTTAGGGTTTCGTTCATCTTGACTCTAGGTAAGAGTTCCTAGTCCTTTTCTTATTCGATTTTCCTCCTCTTTCAAATGGTTAGGTTTTCGATTTTCCTAACCCTTACTCTTGTTGAATCCTTCGTGATGGTCCAAGAGAGAGAGAGGGCGTGATCGTGAGAAAGGGAAGAAGAAGGAGAAGATTCATTGTTGCGGTGTTTTGTCGGTGCTTCGGTGGAAAGAGCTCTAGTTCGTCATAATCAAGGTTAGGGGAGTCTCACTCTATAATAGAGAGTATAATAGGTTGTATGTAGATCATAGGGTCCTATTTGATGTTATATGATATTTGTTAGATTGTTTGGATTGGTTGAAATTGACAAATTGTAGGAGAAAATCGATTTTAGGCTTGAGTTAGGATTTATAACATGTTGATTTCGCATTTTGTTGTGTTTTTAATGTATAAGTGTGAAATTGAATGTTGTTGGTATGAGCATAACATGTTTTATGATTGTTGTTGTGATTTGATTTGGAAAATAAATTGAGAATTTGATGTTGGTTAGTGTTGGGGCGCCTGGGCGCTGTTTCTGGTTGTTGTGTGTGTGTGTAGTCTGTGCAGGGCGCCAATGTGGCTGCCCTGTGGCGCCTGGGGTGGCGCCAAGGTGCTGCCTGCGCCTAGACAAGGCGCACAAAAGGGTGTTTGTGTGCAAATCAATTTCTAAACAGATTTTCCCTAGCCAAATTTTGTATTCACCTGACCAAATTGTATTTAAAACATTTTGGCTAAAGAATTTTCAGTTGTTCACGCACCGTTTTGAAATTGTCCTAGAGGGCGTTGTTTTGACTATGTTTGTGGTGCCTAGGGGTGGGCTGTGAGTTCTGAACATATTTTCCCTAGCCAAATCTTGTATTCACCTGACCAAATTGTATTTAAAACATTTTGGCTAAAGAATTTTCAGTTGTTCACGCACCGTTTTGAAATTGTCCTAGAGGGCGTTGTTTTGACTATGTTTGTGGTGCCTAGGGGTGAGCTGTGAGTTCTGAACATATTTTCCCTAGCCAAATCTTGTATTCACCTGACCAAATTGTATTTAAAACATTTTGGCTAAAGAATTTTCAGTTGTTCACGCACCGTTTTGAAATTGTCCTAGAGGGCGTTGTTTTGACTATGTTTGTGGTGCCTAGGGGTGAGCTGTGAGTTCTGAACATATTTTCCCTAGCCAAATTTTGTATTCACCTGACCAAATTGTATTTAAAACATTTTGGCTAAAGAATTTTCTGTTTTGCACGCGTGGTTTTGAAATGGTCCTATTGGGCATAGTTTTAGCTTGTGTAAAGGGGGCTTTGTGTGCAAATCAATTTCTGAGCAGATTTTCCCGAGCCAAATTTTGTATTCACCTGACCAAATTGTATTTCAAGCACTGTGGCTAAAGAATTTTCTGTTTTGCACGCGTGGTTTTGAAATGGTCCTATTGGGCATAGTTTTAGCTTGTGTAAAGGGGGCTTTGTGTGCAAATCAATTTCTGAGCAGATTTTCCCGAGCCAAATTTTGTATTCACCTGACCAAATTCCATTTTGAACATCTTGGCTAGAGCGGTTTTAATTGTTCAGGTGGTCTACTATGTTTGTGCGTGTGCGTGTTGTGTTGGGCGCCAAGTGTGGCCGCCCAGGGCGCCAAGTAGTGCGCCTGTGCAGTGTGTTTCGTTTTGGTCCTGAAAGTGACAGATTGGTTCCTAAGTGCTATCTTAGTCCTAGTGACGTGATTTGAGATGAAATAATAATTGAGTTGATTGATGATGAGGCCATGGGGGCTACAACTAAGATTATTAAAGAGGTGGTATATGGTGTATGGACTATGTCGTTAAGAATTGTGATTGTGATCTTTGTCATGGAGTCTCATGCATACATAAGGCCGAGGTCTGAGTTTATATAGTAATGATAAGGCTGCGGTCTGAGTTGATAAGGCTGCGGTCTGAGTTTGATATTATGATGATGAGGCTGCGGTCTGGGAAAATGGTACCACATGCATAACTGTATTGCATACATTCTCATAATGATAAGCATGCGAGTTGTTGGATGTATGAACTATGCCACTGTGTGACTGTATGAGTGTGACACTATGATAGAATATACTTCTTATTATAGTCTTTATTATGTAGTTGAGACTCACCCTTCTGTTGTTGTTTACCACAGGTAGCCCTGAGTGAAGGCTTACTCCCTTCATTCCCGAGTCGGTCTGCTCTGATACGTGACACCTAGGGGGTGGGCGTAGGATTCTAGTGTTATTCTTTTGCTGTTGAATTTTTATATGCATTGAGTTAATGATTTTGGATGAGGCTGTTGTTCGGCACTTTTGAGATTACGTGATTTTCGGCTGCGAGACATTCATTTTCTAGTGTGTGGATTTTATTTGATGAAGTCTTGAGTGTTCCATCCCATTTAAGGGTGTTGCGTATTATAATGATGTAATGAACGCTTATGCTGATTTTGTTATTGTTAGATTAGAGTTATGTGTAGCATTCCATTGAAACGAAATTTTGAAACTCTGATTCTTACAAATAGTAGCCGGGTAGAATGGGGTGTTACATTAGTGGTATCAGAGCAAAAGTTCGGTCTGTCCGACCAAGTGTGTCTGTCAATCATATTGTGTATGACAATTAGGTGTTTTTAATTTAGTTCTGAATTGTCGTTTATGCTGCAGTGCTAGGTTGATATGGCTAGAAGGGATGATGCTGCTTTGGCTGCTGCTCTGCAAGCTATAGCCCAAGCTGTTGGAAATCAACACACTGCCGCTGATATGAATGCCCGTAACCTGGCAACGTTTCAGAGGGAAAACCCACCCACCTTCAAGGGTCGGTATGATCCCGATGGAGCCTTGTCGTGGTTGAATGAGATAGAGCGGATATTCCGTGTTATGGAGTGCACTGCTGCCCAGCAAGTGAAGTTTGGGACGCACATGCTGGCGGAAGAGGCTGACAAGTGGTGGTTAGGGATGCTGCATAGGTTGAACACTGCTGGTGAAGAGGTTACTTGGGAAGTCTTCACAAGGGAATTTAAAAGAAAGTATTACCCTGAAGACGTTCGGGCCAAGAAAGAGGTAGAATTCTTAGAATTGAAACAGGGAAATAAGACGGTGGCTGAGTATGCAGCCAGATTTGAAGAGCTGGCCCAATTTTGTCCTTACTACGCCAATGATGCTGATTCAGAGTTCTCCAAGTGTGTGAAATTTGAGAGTGGCCTGCGACCTGATATTAAGAAGGCAATTGGATATCATGAGATACGAGATTTTGCCAGACTAGTTGACAAGAGTAGGATTTATGAAGAGGACAGTTCTGCTGCCTACAAGATTGGGAAAGAGAAAAGTAATACTCAGTTTAGGGGAAAACCCTATGATGTGGCTGGAGGTAAAAATAAGTGGAAGGCAGGTGCTGGTAAGAGATCTTCTGAGGGTAAGAAGCCTAGTGGGGGAGGTGCTCCCGCTGATATAGTATTGTATGCGTGTGGCAAGCCGGGTCACAAAAGCTTCGATTGCAAGACTGAAGTAATGTGTTGCCGTTGTGGGAAGAAAGGTCATATGGCGTCTAACTGTGATCGTAAGGAATCAGTGTGTTTCAATTGTGGTGAAGCTGGTCACTTTAGTTCTAAGTGCACCAAACCAAAGAAAGAGAAGTCCAATGGAAGAGTTTTCGCGCTAGCAGGTTCAGAGGGGCCCAATGAGATTAGAGGTACTTGTTTTATTTATGGTTCCCCTTTAGTTGCTATAGTTGATACTGGAGCTACGCATTCTTTTATTGCTGCTATTTGTGCTGAAAAGTTAAATTTAGTATTGTCTGCTATGAAGAGGGAAATGGTTATCGACACTCCAGCTAAGGGTTCGGTGACTACTTCTCTATTGTGTGCTAAGTGTCCTCTGTCAGTCTTCGGCAGAGATTTTCTGGTTGACCTTATATGTTTGCCTTTGGGAGGGTTGGATGTTATTCTTGGTATGGACTGGTTAGTGGATAACCATGTGCACATCAACTGTTTCAGCAAGTCTGTGAGTTTTCTTCCTCCTGAGGAGGAGAAGTCTGTTTTGTTGTCTGGGGATCAGCTGCATAAGGTAATGAAGGATGGTGGTCAACTATTTGCTTTGATGGCGTCTATGTCTGCTGAAAACCAAGCTATGGTTGAAGGGTTGCAGGTGGTGTGTGAGTTCCCTGAAGTGTTCCCTGATGAGATTCCTAGTGTGCCACCAGAGAGGGAAGTAGAGTTTGGGATTGACCTTGTGCCTGGTACTAGGCCGGTATCCATGGCACCGTACCGGATGTCAGCTTCTGAGTTATCTGAGTTGAAGAAGCAGTTGGAAGAGTTACTTGAAAAGAATTTTGTGAGGCCTAGTGTGTCACCATGGGGAGCTCCAGTTTTGTTAGTAAAGAAGAAAGATGGGAGTATGCGCCTGTGTGTGGATTATAGACAGTTGAACAAGGTGACTATCAAAAATAAGTATCCTCTTCCGAGAATTGATGATCTGATGGACCAGCTGGTGGGTGCTAAGGTTTTTAGTAAAATTGATTTGAGGTCAGGGTATCATCAGATTAAAGTAAAAGACGAGGACGTCCAGAAGACAGCATTCCGAACGAGGTATGGACATTATGAGTACTCTGTGATGCCGTTTGGTGTCACCAATGCACCAGGGGTGTTCATGGAGTACATGAACCGTATCTTCCATAGTTACTTGGATCGGTTTGTGGTAGTTTTTATAGATGATATTCTGGTATACTCCAAGTCTAAAGAGGAGCATGCAGAGCACTTGAGATTGGTGCTTGAGGTATTGAAAGAGAAGAAGCTTTATGCTAAGTTGTCCAAATGCGAGTTCTGGCTGCGTGAGGTAAGCTTTTTGGGTCACATTATTTCTAGTGATGGCATAGCTGTAGACCCAGCCAAGGTTGATGCAGTGTTACAATGGGAAAACCCAAAGTCTGCGACTGAGATCAGGAGTTTCTTGGGGTTGGCTGGTTACTACAGGAGGTTCATTGAGGGTTTCTCAAAGCTAGCCCTTCCGTTGACTCAATTGACGTGTAAAGGGAGAGTTTTTGTGTGGGATGCTAAGTGTGAAGAGAGCTTCCAAGAGTTGAAGAAAAGATTGACAACATCTCCGGTGTTAGTGTTGCCCGTGCCGGATCAACCGTTTGTGGTATATTGTGATGCTTCCAAAATGGGCTTGGGAGGCGTATTGATGCAGGATGGGAAGGTAGTCGCTTATGCGTCCAGACAGTTGCGGACTCATGAGAAGAACTATCCTACTCATGATTTGGAATTGGCTGCTATTGTGTTTGCGCTAAAGATTTGGAGGCACTATTTGTATGGCACTAGATTCGAGGTATTCAGCGACCACAAGAGTTTGAAATACTTGTTTGATCAGAAGGAGCTGAATATGAGGCAGGGGCGTTGGTTAGAGCTGCTGAAAGACTATGATTTTGGCTTAAACTATCACCCCGGCAAAGCTAATGTCGTGGCTGATGCTTTAAGTCGAAAGACTTTGCGTATGTCAGCAATGATGGTAAAAGAGTTGGAGTTGATTGAGCAATTCCGTGATATGAGTCTGGTTTGTGAAGTGACACCGCAGAGTGTTAAGCTGGGTATGCTGAGGATTGGTAATGACTTCTTGGTTAGTATCAGAGACGCCCAGAAATTAGATGTGAAGCTGGTTGACTTGTTGGTTGCGGGTGATCAGGATGTGGATGGAGATTTCAGGTTGGATTCCCAAGGTGTGTTGAGATTCAGAGATAGGATTTGTGTTCCCGATGATAGTGAGATGAAAAAGATGATCCTTGAGGAGAGTCATAGGAGCAAGCTGAGTATTCATCCAGGGGCTACAAAGATGTATCATGACTTGAAGAAGTTATTCTGGTGGCCTGGTATGAAGAAAGATGTGGCACAGTTTGTGTATGCCTGTTTGACTAGCCAGAAGTCGAAGGTTGAGCACCAGAAGCCTGCGGGGTTGATGCAACCTTTAGATGTTCCGGAATGGAAATGGGATAGCATTTCCATGGATTTTGTGACTGGGTTACCAAGAACCGTTCGGGGATTTGATTCTATTTGGGTGATCGTGGATAGGTTGACGAAGTCTGCTCACTTCCTTCCTATCAACATCACGTATCCGGTAGCGAGATTGGCCGAGATATATATCCAGGTGATTGTGAAGTTGCATGGTGTCCCGAAGAATATTGTATCTGACAGAGATCCGAGGTTTACTTCGGAGTTTTGGGGGAGCTTGCAGGAGGCATTGGGGTCCAGATTGAGGTTAAGTTCACCCTATCATCCTCAGACTGATGGGCAGACAGAGAAAACCATTCAGTCATTGGAGGACTTATTGAGATCGTGTGTTTTGGAGCAGGGAGGTGCGTGGGATACACACCTTCCATTAATTGAGTTCACTTACAACAACAGCTACCATTCAAGTATAGGGATGGCTCCTTACGAGGCACTGTATGGGCGGAGGTGTAGAACTCCTGTGTGTTGGCATGAGTCTGGCGAGAGTGTTGTTCTTGGACCTGAATTGGTAAGAGAGACTTCAGAGAAGATAAAAATGATCAGGGAGAAAATGAAAGAGTCTCAAAGTCGGCAGAAGAGTTACCATGATAGAAGGAGGAAAGACTTGGAATTTCAGGCTGGTGAGCATGTTTTCTTAAGGGTCACGCCTATGGCTGGTGTTGGGCGTGCACTGAAAGCAAAGAAGTTGACTCCTAGATTTATTGGACCGTACCAGATCACCGAGAGGGTTGGGAAGGTTGCTTATAGGGTGGCTTTACCGCCTAACCTTTCGAATTTGCACGACGTATTTCACGTGTCGCAACTTCGGAAGTATATTCCGGACCCGTCTCATGTGATTCATATGGATAATGTTGAGGTGCGAGATAATCTCACTGTGGAGACTATGCCAGTGAGGATTGATGATAAAGAAGTGAAGGTGCTGAGGGGGAAAAACATTGCTTTAGTAAAGGTGGTGTGGTTGGGAGCTACTGGTGAGAGCATGACTTGGGAGCTGGAGAGTAGGATGCGGGAATCCTATCCAGAGCTATTTGACTCAGGTATGAATTTCGAGGACGAAATTTCCTAAGTGGGGGAGAGTTGTAACACCCTAAATGATTTAATTAAGTAATTGATTAAATTATTTAAAGTGTTGCACTAATTTTTTTTGATTAAATTATAATAGAGCATTTTATTTAAATTGAAGGGGATGGCGTTGGAAATACCGGAACTGCAAGTAATGGCCCAAGAAGCCCAAGCCCGTTGGCTTAGGCGCTCCTTAGGCGCTAGGGGGTCTAGGTTTCGCCCCAATTGTGCCAAAAGAGAAAAAGAAAGTCGAAAGAGAGGAGAAGAGAAAGAAAGTCGAAGGAGAGGAGAAGAGAAGGAAGGAGGCGATCTCAAGCTAAGGAGTTAGGGTTTCGTTCATCTTGACTCTAGGTAAGAGTTCCTAGTCCTTTTCTTATTCGATTTTCCTCCTCTTTCAAATGGTTAGGTTTTCGATTTTCCTAACCCTTACTCTTGTTGAATCCTTCGTGATGGTCCAAGAGAGAGGGAGGGCGTGATCGTGAGAAAGGGAAGAAGAAGGAGAAGATTCCTTGTTGCGGTGTTTTGTCGGTGCTTCGGTGGAAAGAGCTCTAGTTCGTCATAATCAAGGTTAGGGGAGTCTCACTCTATAATAGAGAGTATAATAGGTTGTATGTAGATCATAGGGTCCTATTTGATGTTATATGATATTTGTTAGATTGTTTGGATTGGTTGAAATTGACAAATTGTAGGAGAAAATCGATTTTAGGCTTGAGTTAGGATTTATAACATGTTGATTTCGCATTTTGTTGTGTTTTTAATGTATAAGTGTGAAATTGAATGTTGTTGGTATGAGCATAACATGTTTTATGATTGTTGTTGTGATTTGATTTGGAAAATAAATTGAGAATTTGATGTTGGTTAGTGTTGGGGCGCCTGGGCGCTGTTTCTGGTTGCTGTGTGTGTGTGTAGTCTGTGCAGGGCGCCAATGTGGCTGCCCTGTGGCGCCTGGGGTGGCGCCAAGGTGCTGCCTGCGCCTAGACAAGGCGCACAAAAGGGTGTTTGTGTGCAAATCAATTTCTAAATAGATTTTCCCTAGCCAAATTTTGTATTCACCTGACCAAATTGTATTTAAAACATTTTGGCTAAAGAATTTTCAGTTGTTCACGCACCGTTTTGAAATTGTCCTAGAGGGCGTTGTTTTGACTATGTTTGTGGTGCCTAGGGGTGGGCTGTGAGTTCTGAACATATTTTCCCTAGCCAAATCTTGTATTCACCTGACCAAATTGTATTTAAAACATTTTGGCTAAAAAATTTTCAGTTGTTCACGCACCGTTTTGAAATTGTCCTAGAGGGCGTTGTTTTGACTATGTTTGTGGTGCCTAGGGGTGAGCTGTGAGTTCTGAACATATTTTCCCTAGCCAAATCTTGTATTCACCTGACCAAATTGTATTTAAAACATTTTGGCTAAAGAATTTTCAGTTGTTCACGCACCGTTTTGAAATTGTCCTAGAGGGCGTTGTTTTGACTATGTTTGTGGTGCCTAGGGGTGAGCTGTGAGTTCTGAACATATTTTCCCTAGCCAAATTTTGTATTCACCTGACCAAATTGTATTTAAAACATTTTGGCTAAAGAATTTTCTGTTTTGCACGCGTGGTTTTGAAATGGTCCTATTGGGCATAGTTTTAGCTTGTGTAGAGGGGGCTTTGTGTGCAAATCAATTTCTGAGCAGATTTTCCCGAGCCAAATTTTGTATTCACCTGACCAAATTGTATTTTAAGCACTGTGGCTAAAGAATTTTCTGTTTTGCACGCGTGGTTTTGAAATGGTCCTATTGGGCATAGTTTCAGCTTGTGTAAAGGGGGCTTTGTGTGCAAATCAATTTCTGAGCAGATTTTCCCGAGCCAAATTTTCTATTCACCTGACCATATTCCATTTTGAACATCTTGGCTAGAGCGGTTTTAATTGTTCAGGTGGTCTACTATGTTTGTGCGTGTGCGTGTTGTGTTGGGCGCCAAGTGTGGCCGCCCAGGGCGCCAAGTAGTGCGCCTGTGCAGTGTGTTTCGTTTTGGTCCTGAAAGTGACAGATTGGTTCCTAAGTGCTATCTTAGTCCTAGTGACGTGATTTGAGATGAAATAATAATTGAGTTGATTGATGATGAGGCCATGGGGGCTACAACTAAGATTATTAAAGAGGTGGTATATGGTGTATGGACTATGTCGTTAAGAATTGTGATTGTGATCTTTGTCATGGAGTCTCATGCATACATAAGGCCGAGGTCTGAGTTTATATAGTAATGATAAGGCTGCGGTCTGAGTTGATAAGGCTGCGGTCTGAGTTTGATATTATGATGATGAGGCTGCGGTCTGGGAAAATGGTACCACATGCATAACTGTATTGCATACATTCTCATAATGATAAGCATGCGAGTTGTTGGATGTATGAACTATGCCACTGTGTGACTGTATGAGTGTGACACTATGATAGAATATACTTCTTATTATAGTCTTTATTATGTAGTTGAGACTCACCCTTCTGTTGTTGTTTACCACAGGTAGCCCTGAGTGAAGGCTTACTCCCTTCATTCCCGAGTCGGTCTGCTCTGATACGTGACACCTAGGGGGTGGGCGTAGGATTCTAGTGTTATTCTTTTGCTGTTGAATTTTTATATGCATTGAGTTAATGATTTTGGATGAGGCTGTTGTTCGGCACTTTTGAGATTACGTGATTTTCCGCTGCGAGACATTCATTTTCTAGTGTGTGGATTTTATTTGATGAAGTCTTGAGTGTTCCATCCCATTTAAGGTTGTTGCGTATTATAATGATGTAATGAACGCTTATGCTGATTTTGTTATTGTTAGATTAGAGTTATGTGTAGCATTCCATTGAAACGAAATTTTGAAACTCTGATTCTTACAAATAGTAGCCGGGTAGAATGGGGTGTTATAGGAGGCATCGATCTCCACCCAGGAGAAGGCACTATCATCGTTCTCCTCCTCGCCGACATCGAGGGAATGGTTCCCATTCTCCTCCGGCTCGACATTATGACGATCCGGACGAATTGGATCCCTATCCTCGTTCTCCTCCTCGCCGACAACGAGGGAATGGTTCCCGTTCTCCTCCGGCTCGACGGCACAACGATCTTGATGAATTGGAAAACTCCCCCCAACCTCGCTCATTTTTAGCCTCTTCATCACCAAGACGACGTTCCAGAAGTCGAGAGGATAACCCTAAGGAGAAACAACCCCGACACTACGTTTATCTCGATCCACATAATCAACCTCAGCCGCGACCTCAGGCGTTGCTAACCAAACGAAAGGGCCCGTTCACTGTAACAATCGATAGCTACCGAGTTCCGAGGTACCTCGAGAAACCGCCCGCGGGTCTGAAAATGTACGATGGAACGGGCTATCCAGACAGGCACCTCGATCAATTTGACACGACTATGCAATACCGAAACGTGCCCAAGGAGATGAAATGTCGAATTTTCCCATTGACTCTGGACAAAGTTGCATCGGAATGGTTTCGGGCTTTAAGGACGAACACCATATCCTCTTAGGACCAATTGGCAAAACTCTTCTCAGTTCACTTTGCCCATTCCAAAAGTAAACCCAAGAACAAAGCAGCATTGATGTCCGTTGTCCAAACAGAAAAAGAGCCTCTCAGAGAATACATAGAGAGGTTCAACAACGAAGCTTTTCAAGTTCGAGAACTAGACGACGCTTTCCGCATTTTCTTCATGACCCAGGGCCTACTCCCCGGAAGCCTTTTCAAAAAACATGTCAATACTTGGGAACCCAATACCTTGCAGGATTTCCTCCAATTATCCCAATGTTTCATCAACGAGGAGGAAAGCGCCAAGATCGGAAATCCATCACCACAAGCAGGACCGTCAAAACCCCGCAACGAAAGAGATAACCACGGGAACGATAACCGAGGTAACAGGGATCCCCGACCTCGGAGTCGTCACCAAGTATACACTGAACTCAACGTCTCCAACGCCCAACTATATGGGGAGTGTTGGGATGTCGAGTTTAGAGACGTTAGAACGCCCAAACCTCTACCTCCCCGATCCGGACAACGATCCAGCAAGTAGTGCAGGTACCATAGAAGTAATGGTCATGACACCAACCACTACAATGCTTTGAAAGACGACATTGAAGACTTGATCAAGCGAGGAAAATTGTCCGGTTATGTGAAAAAGCCAGGGACAAATACCGGCAAGGTTAAAGACGAGAGGAACGACGACTCAAGAAGAAAGGGTAAGCCAAAGATCGATTCCGACGATGAAAATTATGATACTCAAACATCGAAGGGCCACTCAGTGATGATGATGATGATGATCGCGGGAGGTTTCGAGCATGGGGAGTTTGGGAAATCAATGAAGCGAAAGTGGAAAGAATTGTTAAGTGTGGCCTTAACCTCAGCCACGCCAACCACGACAACCCGACCTCCATTATCTTTTGGTGATGAAGATATTATGGATAGGAAACCCAACAAACACGTACCCCTCATAATCTCGACAGTCATCGCCAACAAAGAAGTGAGAAGAATCTTGGTAGACCAAGGGAGCTCATCTGACATCATCTTTGTCGACCTCCTTGACAGAATGGGGATCGACAGAGAGGATCTCACTCCATATAGAGGAACGGCCCTATCCGAATTCAAAGGATCTCGGACAAAACCACTAGGCCATTTGGAATTGATGGTTTCCTACGGAGCTGAGCCAATGATGAGAACCATCAAAACCAAGATCCTTATCCTACCTTGCGAATCCATCTACAACGTCATCATTGGAAGACCGACTCTAGGTAGGCTCGGAGCGGTAACGTCCACCACGCACTTAAAGATGAAATTCCACTCTCTCTGCAATAGAGTTATCACTTTAAACTCCAACCTGAAATCTGCTTCCAGATGCTTCTTCCTATGGACCAAGACCGAGCAAAAAGCTTTGGAGCAGGAAGGGGTTCCCCTTCCCGGAAAAACTACTCCCAAAAGAAGTAAAGATCGACCTACCGAGGTAAACGCAACGGACATAGATGCGATGTACGATCTTGAGAGTACAGACGATGAAGGTAATGACAAGCTGGCAAAAGAGCTCAAGCGGAAAATGAAAAGGCCCCAACCTAATGGGGAATTCATCGAGGTATAGCTCGGCGAAGATCACTCCATAACCATCAAGATAGGAGCCAATCTATCAGAAGAGGTTAAAATTGAATTAACCCAATGTCTCAAAGACCACGCGGACATCTTCGCCTAGTCGGCGGAACACATGCCCGTGATTCCTTCTGAAGTCGCTTGCCACCAGCTCGCAGTTAACCCAAGAGCCAAGTGGGTCGCCCTAAGAAAACGAGCTCAGAGTAGTGAGAAATCTATAGCCGCATCAAAAGTCGTAGACGATCTCTTAAAAGTAAACTTCATTTCTGAAGTCAAATACACAACCTGGTTATCAAATCCGGTGCTGGTTAAGAAGAACAACAGAAAATGGCGCATGTGCATAGACTATACCGATCTTAATAAAGCCTGCCCAAAAGACGCTTTCCCTGTCCCCAGCATAGACCGACTCGTAGACAACGCTTCAGGGTTTTGTGGATACCTGTGTTGCAGGTTATCTAATATTGCAGGATTAGTTTTGATGATGAAAAAGGCCAAAGCCAAAGTTGATGGCCAAAGTTAATGAAAGTGACAAAACATCAAAGTCATAATCCAAGACAATCAAGCTCAAGGATTGAAGATTCAAGCTTAAGGGTAGTCCTTAAATATAAGGGTAGTCCTTAGGGTTTGGGTGTGTTTTAGGAAAAAGTGTAAGCTCTTTCGAAGGTCAGCTCGCCTCTCAAAGTCTCACACACTCACACAAGTTTTCAAAATGCGTGCATGCACACGTAAACACAAGAAGCATTTTTGAAAAGCATAAAATCGATTTTCTCTATTTTATTCTGTATATAAAAATTGATTTTCAGGTCAATACAAAAGCTAAAGAATTGATTCATACTAGTTTCACTAAGTATGCAAATCGATTCCTAAGTATTTCTAAAAAGGAAGAATCGATTCATACTATTTTATTCTAAGCATAAAAATCGATTCTCAAGTGTCTTTAAAAGGAAAGAATCGATTCATATTATTTTTACCAAAGTGCACAATCGATTCACAAGTATCTTTCAAAAAGGAAAGAATCGATTCACACTATTTTTCACTTAGCAAAAGAATCGATTCCTACATGTCTCAGGAAAGCCAAGAATCGATTCATACAAATTACATTGAGTATAAGAATCGATTCCTAGCCCTCCTGGATCTCAAGAATCGATTGCCACCTCTTTTCAAAGCAAGTCAAAATCGATTTTTAATTAAAAGAAGAATCGATTCCTAGATCCAATGTTTTCAACAAAGAATCGATTCCTACATTATTTTAACGTAAACTTCTTTTTCTCATAGCCTATAAATAGGCACTTCATAGTCTTCATTTTGTAAAACCCAAGTTTACGATCTATCACATCTTTGAAAAACTCTTTACATTTTAGTCTTTGCTCTTCTCGCACCGCTGGTCCGTCAGAGCTGATCTTTCGCTAAGAGTTAGTTGGGGTTGCGTTCTTCAAGTTGTATTATCTGCCTACTCTAGAGGTATTTCTGTCTTTACGTTTGTTATTATTTAATTGTTGTGATTTGTACTAGGGAGTGGGGTATCTCTCTAGGGTAGCTGTTTGTACTAGGAAGTGGGGTATCTTTCTGGGGCAGCTGATTGTAACAGGGGTGGGGTATCTCTTGTTATTGTTATATTAGATTTGAGGGCTCTCCATAGGTGGGGTATCCTAGGAGGAGAGTGCCTGAGTCTGTAAAGGTTTTCCAAGGCACCTGTAAGCCTTGTTGTTTTGGTTAGTGGAAAATCTCACAAGGGTGTGGGGACTGGACGTAGGTCACTAGGAGGTGACCGAACCAGGATAAATCTCTGCGTGCTTTACTGCTTTCCTGCTTTACTGTTATACCGCTTTACTGCTTTATATTCTAATTCCTTCGCTTCCACTTAACCTGCGCGAAAAATTGATCTAAGTCATTGAAAAGGGGAAAAACATTTTCGAAAGATCTGAAAAGTTTTAAATCTCAATTCACCCCCCCTCTTGAGACTGAAGCCACTTGGTAACAAGTGGTATCAGAGCTAGACTCTTGTATAAAGGGCCTAGCAGCTTCAAGAGAAATGGCTTCAAGTTGGTCTACGCAAGAGGGTGCATCTCTTTTCCGTCCTCCGGGATTCAACGGAGAATACTATGCATATTGGAAAGAAAGAATGAGAATTTTTATTGAAGGGGTAGACTTAGATGTTTGGGATGCTGTAGAAAAAGGACCTTTCGTCCCCACACACATAGTAGATGGTATTCTTACAATAAAAAGTAGAAATGAATGGTCTGATGATGAGAAAAGAAAAGTGCAACTTAATTTACGTGCTAAAAATATTATTACTTCTGCTTTGAGTGCTGATGAATTTTTTCGAGTTTCAAACTGTAAAACTGCCCAAGAAATGTGGGATAATCTCCAAGTTACTCATGAGGGTACAAGTGAAGTGAAAAGGGCAAGAACAAATACTCTTATCAGAGAGTACGAATTGTTTAGAATGAATACAGGCGAAACAATATCAGAGATGCAGAAAAGGTTCACTCACATAGTGAACAAATTGGGTTCATTAGGAAAATCATTTCCTCCCGAAGACTTGATCAACAAAGTGCTGAGATGCCTAAACAGAGAATGGCAACCAAAGGTGACGGCAATAACTGAGTCAAGAAACTTGACTACCATGACTCTCGCCACCCTGTTTGGGAAACTTCTAGAGCACGAGTTAGAGCTCACTCGCCTAGCAGAGCATGAAGGAAAAGTCAAGAAGAACAAAAACTTAGCTCTCAAAGCTTCCAGTTCAAGCTCATCCGACGATAGTGATGATTCGGAAGATGAAGATGAAGACGAGGAGAAAATGGAACTAATGGTTAGTAAATTCAAAAAGTTCATCAGAAGGGAAAGATCTCTCAAAAAGAATTCTCCAACCAAAAGAGGCTCAAGCAAAGAAAACTTCTCAAGTCCTCCAACTTGCTACGAATGTGGTAAATCCGGACACCTGACGATGAAGTGCCCGAACTTAGAAAGAAAATTGTCAAAGTTCAAGAAAAATGGGTCCAAAGGAAACAATGGTAGAAAAGCCTACATAGCTTGGGAAGACAATGACATGAACTCATCAGATAATTCAGAAAATGAAAAAGCTCAAGTTGCTCTCATGGCTGACCACGACAGTGAGGTATATTCTAACTCTGAATCTTTACAAGATGCATATGATGAGTTACATGAAGCATTTGTTGAATTGCATGATAATTCACTTAAACTAGCTAAAGCATTAAGTAAATCAAAGAAAACCATTGCTAACCTTTAAAATGAAGTTAATGCTTTAACTAAGGAAAAATTAGAGCTTAGAAAAGAAAATGATGATCTTGTCTATTTCAAGGAAAATTATGTATGTGATAAGTGTATAGAACATGAAAAGAAAATCAATGAGCTTGAATATACATTAGGCAAAATGTCCAAATTACAACATGTACATCCTAGGATTCCGAGAAATAATTTTGTGAAAAGCAATATGCATCATAGACCTAAGTTTTCCACTAGACCTTATATTAGATGTTATTATTGTGGTAAACCTGGACACACAGCTTCTGTTTGCAGGGCAAGAGGTAAACAAAATATGAAAAAGGTGTGGGTTCCCAAAGGAACCATACCAAACACTAACCCACAAGGACCCAAAGAGATTTGGGTACCGAGAACCTTGTTTTAGATCTTTGCAGGTATGCTTCAAGGTATGGGGGCAGATTGATACCTTGACAGCAAAGACTCGAAGCGCATGACCGGAGACGCAATAAAGCTCTTAACACTCACCCCCGGAAAAAGCCGTCATGTGACTTGTGATAAATAGAGGAAGAATCACCGGTAGAGGTCAGATTGGTTAAAAAATTTATTCACCTCTGTCATACCCCAATTTTGTCCGGCTTAGGTCAAAACCCTAATTTTCCACAAAAAATACTAAATAAATAAATTGAAAGAATGAAGAGCATCAGGCATTGCATTTTGGGTCCTAGAAGTCATTCCAAGGTCTTTAAAATCATTTTTAGGATTGGAATGCACTTTTTAGGCAAATTAGGGTTTTAGGGTCAAAAAGGGCATTTTGGTCATTTTTCGCAAAAAGATGATTTTCTCGCCAAAAATGCACATCCTCAAAAGGTACATTTTTATTCTATCAAGGATAATTTTTGTACAACTTTTTAGGAAGAAAACCCTAGTCAAAATAATTAAAAATGTATTTTTTTCATTTTTAGTGCATAGAAAAATAAAAAGGGACCATTAAATATTCCTCAATTTTTAAGTGACAATTTTTTTTGTCATAGGTGACTAGAGGGAATATTTTATGGTGCCCAAAAGCATGTAACACATTTTCAATAGTTGCATTCCCATTATTTTCCCATGCCCAAAAATTTCAATTTCAAAAAACTCAAAAAAAGGGAAGTGTCTTCAATAAGACAAAATACCAAAAACAAGTTTTTTTTCTTCCCTCCTCTCCCCACCTACGAATTCTCTCTCTCTCTCTCTCTCCAATTTCTTCCACACTCTTCCATTATACCCTCTTTGGTAAATTACTCCACTCACTTACACTAACCTATTCATAAGAAAACCCAAAGTTCCCTCTTTGGTAACAATTCTCCCCTAAAATGCCCTTAACCCTACTTCACATAAAATATCTCTTCTAAAATAAGAAATTCATTTTTCTTTTCCTTTTTCTTTCCCCTAATATTCGCCCCCCACTCTCCATATCTCTCACATTTTTGTGTTTCTTCAACACCCTCAATCCATGTGATGATGCATCTCCACCCTCCATTCAAATTTAAAGTCTAATCCTAGTGCACCTCTCAAAGCCAATGACTAAAATACCCTTTAACTTGGTGACCAAGTTCAAATTAATTTTATTTATTAATATTCAGCTGAATATTAATTGATTTAATTGGATTGATTACCATTTTAACCCTAGCCCTTCACCAATCCTATAAATACCCTTTCATTCTCCACACATCACAAGTTTTGCTCATTCATTCTCTCACTTGAAATCAACCCAATTCTCCTCCTCTCCCCCTTCTCTCATAGGCCGTAGCCCTCCCCCCACTCTCCTCTCCTCCATTTCTTTTGTTCCCTTCACCCAAACACCACAAAATCACCTCAAATCCACTCCTCCTTCATAGATCCTCCTCCTTTCACCATTTATCTCTTGAAGATTCTAGTTGATTTGGTTATTTTTCCTTCATTTCCTACTTCTACTAGTTTGGATCCTAGGTGAATCTCTAAAACCCTTACATCATTTACAATACTTTGCATCAAAATTCATATTCTCTTCATCATTTTCGCATACTCATCATTTTCATCTTTAAAATGTAGTTTGTTGTTATTTTGTGTTGATCTTTTCATTTTAATGGAATAAACATGTGATTTTGTCTCCTATGTGGTTCGCATTTTCTTTGGGGTTTTAATTTATCTTGTTGTTCCTTTTTACTTGATGTTGATCAACCTTGTTATTAGTGTTTAAATCCTTGTGTTAAATGTGACTTTTAGTCCATATTACTTGCAAATATTTGTGTTGTTGATGATTTTGCAACTTGATTCTCACTTGTGCTTGGAGCATCATAATTTAAGTGAGAGGATTGCAAGACATGATTCAACCTCATCTTAGTTTACTACTCTTGTTTTATTTGTTTATTGTTTGTTGATGATTTTGCAACTTGATTCTCACTTGTGCTTGAAGCACCATAATTTAAGTGAGAAGATTGCAAGATATGATTCAACCTCGTTTTAGTTTACTACTCTTGTTTTATTTGTTTATTGTTTGTTGATGATTTTGCAACTTGATTCTCACTTGTGCTTGGAGCACCATAATTTAAGTGAGAGGATTGCAAGATATGATTCAACTTCATCTTAGTTTACTAATCTTGTGTTATTTGTTTATTGTTTGTTGATGATTTTGCAACTTGATTCTCACTTGTGCTTAGAGCATCATAATTTAAGTGAGAGGATTGCAAGATATGATTCAACCTTGTTTATGAGCCTTTCTTGTTTAATCTTTGGAGTTTGTTTGTTGATGATTTTGCCACTTGATTCTCACTTGTGCTTAGAGCATCATAATTTAAGTGAGAGGATTGCAAGATATGATTCAACTTAGCTTTAGTGTTTATTTACTTGCTCTTGTATTCTAATTTTATTATTGTCCATTGTTGAGGATAAATCATATGATTCCCGCTTATGCCTAGTGCATCATATTCTAAGTGGTGAGGATGGTTTTAGATGATTCAACCTTCCCCTTTTCACTTCTTAACGAATAAAAGATGAGATAGTTAGGTTTATGGTTTAAGGTCCATGGGGTATTGCAAAGGATAGGTTACCCAAAACCTTGATGCTCCCTCCTCTTTGATTGTGTTATTAGCCTTTGCGCACTTATTCATGAATGCAAAGGATAGGCTTACCTTAGCCTTGATGCAATTTCCCCTTTTGTTCATGTTATTAAGAAATCATTGCTCATATGTTCCTTAGTTTAATAACATTCTATGCCTATGACCAATTGCTTGCTTGTTTTTGATGCATTTTAAATGTCTTGATTCAATTATATGCCATTCCATCCATGTGTATGACCTCCTAATGAAGACGTAAGTCTACATGCATGTTGTAGCATAGAGTCATTAGGGTAAATACACCCCTTCCTACACACACACATTTGCTTTGAGAACTTTATCTTGCATCCTTGATAAGTGGATCTTTTGATCATATTGGCATGTTTAGTCTTAATTAATGTTCAACATATGCATGATTCCGTGATTAATGAATGTGCTTGAACTTTGTAACCAATCATTGATAATAACTTCACCCTTTTTCCAAAAATCTTTCAAACTCTTTTCCATTTAATGCGAGTTATTAGTGACTATCACTCAAAGCCTTGGCTTGTTTGATTGTCATGAACGCCATCAAGGGTTATTAGTAATGATCACTCAAAGCCTTTGCTTGCTTGATCATTATGAAAGCTCTTCCCCTTTCAAACCCTTTTAAAAAAAAAACATTTTCATTAGAACTACGTCGCTTTGATTCCCATTTGGGATACGTAGGAGCGAGTCACGTTCTCGTCAAGCGCAACAAATAAAAATCCTTTTCGCAACCATAAACAAATCATTTTTATAAAACAAACAAAAAGAATCATTTTCAAACCCATTGTTGCTAGTAGCTCATCAGAGCCTTTGTTCGTTTAGCTATTAGTGGCAACGTCCTTTTCTCATAAGAATAATAAACGATGATCCATCATAACCTTTGTTAGTTTGATCATCGTGAAAATCAATCTCCTTCGAAAATCACTTTCAAAAAAGGTAATAAAAACGAGTTGTTATCAATAGTCCATCAGAACCTTTGTTCGTTTGACTAGCGGTACAACTCTCTTTTTTGAGTATTTAGTAGTGATTCATCATAGCCTCTGCTAGTTTAATCATTTGCTAATGCTCGTCCTATTTCAAAAACTCACTAAAAAAAGATAAAAAAAACAAAAACTTTTCAAAAAGACAAAGGAGAACTACGTAAGCTTTGAATTCTCTGTCGCACCGGGAGATACGTAGGAGCGGGCCATGTCCCGTCAAGCACTTTTTCTAAAAACCCTTCTTTCCCCCTTTCTCACCAAAAATAAAATTTCCATTAAGTTTTCCCATTCATCTTCAAACAACAAATAAATAGGCAAATCTAGATATTTTTCAAATCAAACGTTAAAACCACACATTTAATTAGAGGTTCCCTTTCGGTAGAAAGGACGTGCGCGGTGCTAACACCTTCCTCGCACGTAATCGACCCCCGAACCTATATCTCTAGTTTTCAAAAGACCACCCGCCTTGTCCAAAAGACCCTTTTTCAATGTTTTGGTCTTAAAATTAAAATATTGGTGGCGGCTCCAAAAATTTTCCACGTTGTACATTGAGAAACCCCAAACCGGGGATTTTTCAGGGTGCAACAGCTGGCGACTCCGCTGGGGACTTTTTAAAAGACGAGGGTCAAGCCTAACTAATTTAAATGTGTGGTTTAATGTATTGTTGATTTGATTAAAACCTTGTTTGCCTTTCTTTCTTATCATTGATTGTAGGCGTATGCATTTGTGTTCTTCTATGATTCCCTGTCTCATCTTTTATTCCCTTTCTTTTATCGCTTATGCCCATGCATTCTTCCAATCCCCATGTTCCCTTCTTCTCAGCTCCCTTTCTGAAATAAGTAATGTGTTTGTTGTTGGTACCCTAGGCTAGTTGTATTTGAATGATATTGAACCCTAGGGTAGACGACATGCTATTGTCTGGACTGTCTGGATTTTCATTTGCAGGTGGGGTAGTTTTGAGGAAATGCCCTTCGCACACACCACTTGTACCCCAAGATTTTATGATTAGAGAAAGAGACCATAACCCAGGTCTGTTAGGGTATCTTAGGATGAGTGGATTCGAGTAGTGGGAGCCCATCAGGACCTTTGTCCGTTTGGCTACTCGCGAAAGTTTCAATCAGAGTTGTGCTCTTCCATGATACCTTGTACCTAGCAGTTTGCTGCATTTACAAGGAATTTCGTGAAAGAGACTGTGGCTCTGATGACCTTTGTGAGGGTGTGAATAGAGCTACATGAGAAGATTATCCCTAAAGTGTCTTAGATCATAGGTTCTACCCCATTTTAGGTCACAAGGGCTTTCCAAATTCTGTGCTGCATCGTGCATTCAGTTCAATCAATTTTCCCTCAGAATTTTCGAAAATCAAAAAAAGATGTGCTTTTCCTTTTCAATAAAACGCCTATATGAGGTGGTATATAGTGCGAAAATTTTCAAAAAAATCACCACCTGTAAATATCCTCTTTCTGTAAAAACACGAAAAGAAGCATCATCACATCATGCATCGTGGCATCATTGCATCATTACGTCATTTGCATCATCTACATTAAAAAAAAAACCCCAATTTTGAAACTCATTCGTCACGCATCTAAGTTGTTTGCCGGGATTGTAAAGTAACTTGGAATCTTGTTTTAGGCGGGAAAGATAAAGCAGCATGGGATCAAGAAGCGAGACTGTACTTAATTCGAGGTTCCCGGTTGTCAGGAGAATAGATGTAGAGGGTTTGAAAGAGTTTGTTTCCTTGATGGAGCCGGAAGAGAGGGATCTATTCGGGAAGGCTTATGGTAACCTCCTCAGATTGTTACAATTAGATGTCCAAGAGAGTGCTATTATGGCCCTCAGCCGATTCTATGATCCGGACATTCGATGTTTCCTCTTCAAAGACTTTCAGTTATCACCAACTCTCGAGGAGTATGAACAGATTCTGGGGTTCTCGAAATCAGAGTTAGCACCTTACCAATATCAGAAACATCGGTATTCAGACCAGAGACTCTCTTTGTTGTTGCAAGTTAGTGTGAAGGAATTAGGGCTTCATAAGGAAAAGAAGAACCGTACCAGGGGTTTCCCGCTAAGTTATTTCGAAGGTTTATTGAGGTTTTATGCCAAGAAAAAGAAGTGGGGTCCTTTCAAGCAGCTGTTAGCCCTAACTATTTTCGGGATCGTCCTTTTCCCTCAGGTCGAGAAGTTCATTGATGAGACCGCTATTGGGCTTTTTCTAGCATTCATAAGTAAAGAAAATCCGATTAACCCTGTACCAGCAATCCTTGCAGATACCTACTATTCCTTCACTCATCACCGTGTGTTAGGAAAGAAGAAGGTTGCTTGCTCTTTCCATGTTCTCTACACCTGGTTCCTCAACCATGTTGTCACTCATAAGATGAAAGCTGCGGACTTAGTAGAATATGCCCTGTGTTGTGATGTAGAAGCCAGATGTGCACAAGAATGGGTGCACACTTTAGAGAATCTCAGTACTCTCAAAGTCTGTTGGTTCAATCATCCGTGTTGGAAAGATAGGCCTTCAATACTGTTCCGGTGTGGCAATTTCCAGAATGTGCCCTTAATGGGAACCCAAGGCTACATCAATTACAATCCTTCTCTCACCATCAGACAGCTTGGGTATCCTACGAAGAATGCACCCACTGAAGACATGTTGGCCCCAGTTTTTCTCGATAAGGAAGATTCAAAGAACCAAGGTTTGCTTCAGAAAATTTCAAAGGCTTGGGAGGGTGTAGTTTACAAGGATAAAGTGGAGATCACAAAGAAAACGGGTGATGTTACTTTCTACCAATGGCTTCACCAAAGAATTCAAAATGTTGGCCCGCCTCGTCAGAATTCATCGTCAGTTGGGAAAGAAGTCCCAGAGCTTCACGTTCCAAGTCTCAAAGAACTAAGTGAGGTCAAGTCTGCTTTGTTCAAGGTAGAAGAAGAAAAGAAAGCCTTACAAGATAAGTTGGGGAAAGTAATTTCTGAGAAGAGAAAGTTAGAGAGCGAGAACGAACGCAAGGCCGAAGCTCTCAAAGAAAGCAGCAAGAAGCTTAAGAAAGAAGAGGAAAGTAATCAAAAAATGAAGGAATATCTAAAAAGTGCCAAGGATGAGTTGAAAAGGTCGAATGCCAAGGTGGGTGAGGCCATGGTTAGAGCAAACGAATGGAGGAAGAAGTCTGCGCAAAGTGAGAGAGCTACAAAGGAATCACTAGAGGAATTCAAGAAAAAGTCTCAGTCTGCGACGTGTGAGCTTGAAAGTCAAATAGGGTGCATCAGACAAGATAGAGATGCCATTGTAAACATCCTTAGAGAGTATCAGCAGGCTTTAAGGATGGAGCAAGAGAATTCAGATGAGCTAAGGAGGAATCTGAGGTGCATCAGTGATGCTTACCGACAGGTAAGAGAGGAGAGTCAGTACTGGGAATACCGTCTTCTCGAGCTAATGGGTAGGATTGAAAAGCAAGAGATCATAGTTGAAATGAGGGCAGAAATTCAACAGTGGAAGAACAAGTTCTCCAAATTGGCATGGTTGGCTAACCAGGCGGTGAGGGATGTTCCCAAGAGGTTGAGAAAGGCGGAAGCTGAGATGCTGCCTTACAACACTCCGGTGCGAGTATATGAATTTGTGGAGTACTGCAGGTCTTTGACTGAAGAACTCAAGGAAAGGGCAAGAGAAGCTGCTGCAGCTAGCAAAAGGAAGAGGAACCAAGAGAAGATGAAGGCAATAGGTTTTTAAGATTTAAATTTCTTTTTTAGAATGTTCACTAGGAAATTGTAATTTTTCTTTTCTTAAAGAATGTTGTGTTTTTCTTTTCAAAGCGTTGTATTACATTTAAGGGTATTGTATTTTGTTCTTCTCTTGGGATGGTTAAAGAAATGATGTTTGAATGAAGTATGCTTATCTCGCTTGTTGATCCCAATGTTCGTCACGCTCTTAAAATGTTTCGATGTTTGCTTATGACAAGAGCGAGTTATCTCATGATTCTTGGCGCTAAACACAAAAATAATATAAGGCCATGTGCATATGCATTGCATTCATTTACGCATTCATACTTATACTCATAAAAATGTTCTACCAACAGAAACGAGAGGCAAGCTGGTTCACCGCCACCGATACTTCACCCGATTACAAGCAAGGCTGATGGTTGATCCTCAAGGGCATCTAGAGATTGAAACTGAAAGTAATCCAGAACATGAAGATTTGGGCGTGCAAATTCTGAATCCTGAGCAGCTGGCTCAGGAGAACCAAGTGCTTAAGGATAAGGTTGGGGCAATGGAGGCCCAGATGCATGAGATGATGGTCATGCTGCAAAGTTTAAAGAGTGGGACAGCTGCTGAAGGTGCTGCCGTCGTGGGTCCAGATGGTGTCATTTCTTTCGCTCCTCCTCCAATATCAGCCACAGTTCCTCCGGGATCCGGGGTCAGTCCTCCCGTCTTTGCTTCAGGAATGAATGGGCCGAATCAATACACTTCACAAAGATATCCTTGGGGTATACCTACTGGGTACATGCCGCAAACTGCTGGACCTATCCCCGTCAGTATTGTTACGCCTAATCAGGTCACTGCCGCCGTGTCCGGGGGAGCTGCCGGAGGACCGCAGATCCAAGCTCCTAGTCCTCATGCTGTGCTCAGTCCTACTCCGGGGCTTGCAGCACACCCTCACAATGTTCCTCAGCCTGGAGGGTATTATTACAGTATGGGGAGTCACCCCCAAGGACATATGTTTGAGGGATCACAGCCAAATGACCCGATTCGTGCACTTGAAGAAAGAATAAAGGCAATGGAGGGTGTTGGTGTCAGAGCCAAGGAAGCTCGTGAGCTGTGTTTAGTCCCAGATTTGGTTTTGCCACCAAAGTTCAAAGCTCCCGAAGTAGACAAATACAGAGGAACAGGCTGTCCGGAGAGCCATGTTACGATGTTTGTCCGAAATATGGGTCCTTACGCCAATGATGACAAACTGCTGATTTACTGCTTTCAAAACAGTTTGGCTGGAGCTCCTCTAGATTGGTACATGAAACTGCAATCCTCTGAAATTCGTTGTTGGAAAGATTTGTGCGAAGCATTCATGAGACAATATAAGTATAACATGGACATGGCTCCGGACAGGTCGCAATTGCAACACATGAGTAAGGGCGAAAGGGAGACTTTCAAAGAATATGCCCAGAAATGGCGAAGCCTAGCCGCCCAGGTCCAACCTCCTTTGACTGAAAAAGAAATGGTGTACACGTTCTTGGAAACTCTGCCAGCAATTTACTATGACCGGCTGATTACAAGTGTTTCAACTAGCTTCTCCGATATGATAGTCTTCGGGGAAAGACTTGAGCATGGTCTCCGAAGTGGGAAGATTTCGAATCACCTCAGTAATGCAGGAAGCTCTGGTGGTTCAAGCAATCAGAAGAAGCCTCACTCCCATTTCCCAAGGAAGAAGGAAGGGGAAACAAATGTAATCTCGGGAGGAAGTTCATCCTTTGGTACCCCTCCACCACAAACGGTTCCATTTTCTGCTCATGTGCCATCCCAGCAAAGCAGTGACAGTCACAGGGCTCAGGGTTATCAGTACAAGAAACGGACCAGTTTTGATCCAATACCAATGACATATACTGAATTGTTTGATCACTTGACTTCCAAGAACTTGATCAACACCCGGCCAATGAAGACCCTGCAGCCACCATTTCCCAGAGGTTACAACGCTAATGCTACCTGCAGTTTCCACGAAAACGCGGTCGGTCATACTATGGAGGACTGTAAAGCCTTCAAGCATGTGGTGCAAGACCTAGTAGATGTTGGGTGGATCTCGTTCAAGCAAAGCAGCCCGAATCACTAGTGCAAAATCAGGAAAAGAATTGGACATTTAAAGTCAGGCGCTCAGATGCCTGACTTTATATGTTGAGGCGGTGGCAAACTTGTAATTAAGAGGCAAAACTCGCGAATTTTAAAGTCAGGCGAATACACGCCTGACTTCTAAAGTGAAGAAATAGGGAAAAAATAAGACTTTAGAAGTCAGGCGTGTATTCGCCTGACTACATAAGTGACACGGTGGCAAACTTGTAATTAGGGGTGAATTTTTTTTCTTTCTATTCTAATACTTTAGAAGTCAGGCGTCTATTCTTGCCTGACCTCTAAAGTCCAAAAATAGAAAAAAATATTCAATCACTTACGAATTCGAAGCGTCTCACTCTCACAACCCTAATCTGTCTTTACGAATTCAAAGCGTAATCTCACTCTCAGTCACTCTCCCCTTCACTCTCAGAGGAACCACACGAACCACGAACCCTAGCTTCCTTCCTTTTCCGTTTCTCTCTGAGCTCTCTCCTCTTCGCTGGTCGAAGCTTCTCCCTGGATTGCTTCTTCTTCTACCACGAACCACGAACCACGAACGACGAACCACGAACCACGAACCCTAGATTCTTCTTCTGGAACGATTCCTTTTCCGTTTCTCTCTTCGCTGGTCCAAGCTTCTCCCTGGATTGCTTCTTCTTCTCACTGGTCCAAGCACGATTTGAACCCTAACCCAGGTACGATTTGAAATGTCTCACTACTTCTCACTGCGCTCGTTCACTTCTGTTTCCCTTTCCTTCTTCTTGGGTTCATCTTCTGGGTTTAGGGTTTTCGTTTTCGTTTTCCTTCATCATTCCCAGATTTAGGGTTTTAAAACATAATTTGGGAATGATTTTGTAGTTTCTCTGTATTAGGGTTTTTGTTTTGGGACAAATCTGTATATAGTTGTTTGCTAATTGCCTTTTGCTATTCTGGTTTATGCTAATTACTACGATTTTGGTATTTGATTTGGCTATTAACAAAATTATTTGTTTTTATTTTTTTGTTTTCCTACTTTTCCTCGGATATTTTTGTTGTTGATCATGTTATAGAAGGAATTAGGTCAACTGTGTTCTGAATATTTCTTCAAGTGATTCATATTGTTAACTGGTGCTTTAAATTTACTCTGTTGCAGAATGGAACCAGTGAAGAGGTGAAGAAGATTGTTGGTACTTTGAATGAAGCTAAGGACCCTGGAGAAGATGTTGTGGGTGAGTCTTAGCTTGATTATATCTGCTTGTTTCAATATGTAACTACTTATTTATGTAGCAATTAAACCTTTTTATCATTCAGGCATCAATGAATTAGATGGTATGTGTAGAAGAATTATTGAAATGTATTAAAATGCCATACATATTTAATACAGAAACTGAACTAACTGATTAACTGACTATACACAGTTTATGCCATATTTAATACAGATACTGCAGCTGTCTATTTGTATGGCATAGTTCATGTTTCTGTTCTGTTTCTGTTTCCGTTACACAGTTACTGCAGTATCTGTATTATCTGTATTAAATATGTATTTGTATTAAATATGTGTATGCCAGTCTAAAAGACAGTCTGTTCTGTTTCTGTTTAAATATGTGTTTCTGTTTCTGTTTAAATATGTGTGCATTCCTATGTTTCATCTAACATTACAGAGTGCATACAGATATACACATTTAAAAGACAACAATACAGATATACAAAGACAGTTTAAAAGACAGTCTGTTCTGTTTCTGTTTAAATATGTGTTTCTGTTTCTGTTTCTGTTTAAATATGTGTATAGACTGTCTTTTAAATATGTGTATAGACTGTCTAAAAAATAGGTTGATTGACTATACACAACTGCAGTATCTGTATTAAATATGTGTATAGACTGTCTTTTAAATATGTGTATAGACTGTCTTTTAGAGGAGTCATAGATTCTTTTAAATCAGAACAAAAACAGAACTATATACAGAGTGCATTCCTATGTTTCATCTAACATTATCCAAGTGGTTCTGTCTTTTAGAGGAGTCATAGATTCTTTTAAATCTGAATTTAACTTTTTAATGCATGCTGATTGGCATATGGTTTGCTGTTAGCAGAGCTGGTACGTCTGAAGTTCCGCGAAGGAAATCTCCTTCAACTCCTTGGACTGCTCGTAAATTGAACCCATCATCTCCAAACCCAGCAAGTAAAACTCCAAAAGATAGGAGTCCAAAGGTTACTGAAAGCAAGTCAACCCAAAGTCCAATATCTGAGGTACATTTTAAGTTACTTCATGGCTAGAATTAGCCTATATATTATGATACTCGTAAATTGATGCCATTGGTTTGTTGAATATTTCCCGATGAACAATAAAATTGTAGTATATGTAGCATGATTAGGACATTAGGTGAAGGATTAATTAATAGTAGTTCTTAATTTTTCATCAATCGCATAGTGAACAAATGAAGAAGGAAAACCAATGAAACAGTAATTTGATGAAAAGAAAATTCATATAGTAATGGGGACAGACAACTAGAGAGAGAAAGAGAGAGATGCTTTTTGATGGCTATATAATATATATGATTGGCATTGACTAGTTTGTCTATACCTCTTTGGAAACTTTACCTTTTCTGTCCCATAACACAATTGGGATTTTACTATTAGACTTCCCAAACCCAACACCAAATATATGTGACACCCCTATCTGATTACCCGCCAGATGCATGCATAATCGATGCTGCAACAGCCAAACCAAACTATGATCCACATTTTGGAAACAACACCTCATGATTTTGCCACTTCACCCGTGCTCTTACACAAGTCATTTTCATTCCCATAACATTTAACGATACCCCTGCAAATTTACTTTGGTTCACACATAAAAACAAACAGATACTAGCTATTATAATATATATCTGGCATGTGGCAAACAAAGACAAAAGACCACAAATTGCAAGTACCCTTCTTACTCCTAACTTGTTTGGATGCCCTATAAGCTTCTTTGGATTACCTGCCTATGAAATAACTTCTAATTTGTCTTCTTTTATCAGTTCTTAGTATTGTGTTCATAAATGGTTTTTATAGGGGAATCTCAGTCATATAGAACTTTGATCCTTATTATAGGGATGCCACAGTTTTTGTTCTTTTCTAATCCTATTCCTTTTTTAACACTCTTTCCATCTGTTTTTTTCGATAATTACATGGACCTAGGAAGCATGTCTGTCAGATTCATTTGAAAATTTGATACCTTCAATTGATCTGAAACTATATATTACACATTTCTTCTGTTATATAGTGTTTTTTTGGCATTGATAATCGTCATTCTGTCTTATATGCAGTTTCTATATTTAATAAGATAAAATAGAAGTTTCATTAGCACAAGAAGCCAAAATGAACACATTGCAAAATGAATAGAAGAAACCAGAATTAAATTTCACGCAAATAGAAGTATAAATCTGAAACAATCAAAAGCATAGGCATAAAGACAAGGGAAATTTTGTTCAACAAACAATTTAGAGAAAGAGGGATGAAACTTTTACTTAAATCGTAACCTACCATCTGATTTCTACCCAAAAAATTGGAAAGTAGTTGGAAAATGTGTTCATACTTGATAGTGTCTTGTAATTTAGATAGTTCAAAATGTGAAGTGAAGTGAAGTGACATACACATGCAGCCTAACACAGTTTACACTAACTGACTTAAAGTCAGTTTTCCCTAACACAGTTTACCCTAACTGTTAATCAGTATTTAACACAGTTTACCCTATCTGACTTGAAGTCAGTTTTCCCTAACACAGTTTACCCTAACACAGTTTACACTAATTGACTTAAAGTCAGTTTTCCCTAACAGTTTACCCTAACTGTTAATCAGTATTTAACACTTTTAATGAATGGAACTACACCAGTTGTACAGCTAATGTATAGGAAACTATTGTACAGTTTACCCTAACTGTTATTTTTTATTTTTCGAGCGTAGCTACATGGATCGTAGTTGGATGCAAACTAGCAAGTTGAGTGACGAGTATGCGAAAGGGGTGGAAGAATTTCTAGAGTTTGCTCAAACAAAGCTTGAAGGTTGTGGTGGAATTTTTGACTGTCCTTGTGTTAATTGTGTGAACCGGATACCACAACTAGTTGCCACAATAAGAGATCATCTTCTAGTTGATGGGATTTGTCGTAGTTATACAACTTGGATATGGCACGGTGAAAAGTTAGATATCCCAAGTGTGTCCGGAAGAGATAATTTCCCAGATTCAAATATGGATGATCGAATGGAAGACATGATACGTGATATTGGGCCGGAGTCGTTTAAGCAAGCACATGCCTTTGATACTTTGTGCAAAGATAAAGAAGAGCCTTTGTATTTGGGATGTACAACATTCACACGGTTGGCTGCGGTGATAAAATTGTTCAATCTGAAGGCGACGAATGGGTGGACTGATAAGAGTTTCACTGAGTTGCTTGAGTTGTTGAAAGACATGCTTCCAAAAGGTAACACATTGCCATGTCGTACGTATGAAGCGAAGAAGATTTTGTGTCCGATGGGTGTGGAGTATAAAAAAATACATGCTTGCCCCAATGATTGCATATTGTATCGGAATGAGTTTGAGGAGCTGCATAAGTGTCCTACGTGTAATAGGTCACGTTACAAAGTAAAGACTGGTGAATCTAGTTGCGATGATGATAACTCAAAGATTTCTCCAGCAAAGGTTTTATGGTACCTTCCAATAATTCCTAGGTTCACACGCTTGTTTGCTAATGCAAAGGACGCAAAGAACATTAGATGGCATGCAGATGAGAGGAAATGTGACGGACAGCTTCGCCATCCGGCTGACTCTCTACAATGGAAGAAGGTTGATAGTTTGTTTTCGGATTTTGGTGCCGAGTCAAGAAATCTTAGGCTTGCGCTTGCTTTGGATGGGATGAACCCATACGGTAACTTAAGTACAAATCATAGCTCCTGGCCTGTTCTCCTTATAATTTACAACTTATCTCCTTGGTTGTGCATGAAGCGTAAGTATGTTATGTTATCCATGATGATTTCTGGCCCATGACAGCCAGGAAATGACATAGATGTTTACCTTAGTCCGTTGGTTGAAGACTTGAGAAAAATGTGGGATGAAGGCGTGAATGTGTTTGACGGGTATTCCAATGAAACTTTCAAGCTGCGTGCGATGTTATTTTGCACAATCAATGACTTCCCAGCATACGGGAACTTGTCTGGGTATAGTGTTAAGGGACATAAAGGTTGTCCTATTTGTACAGAAAACACGTGCTACCATCAACTAAAACATGGTAAGAAGACTGTATACCTTGGGCATCGGAGATATCTCAAACGTAATCACCCATACCGTAGGATGAAAAAAGCTTTTAATGGGTGCCAAGAGAATGAAACTCTCCCGAATGTCTTGACTGGAGAAGAAGTCTACCAAGTGGTTAAGGACATCAAAGTTGTATTTGGCAAAAATCAAAAGCAGCTCAATGTGAAAAGCAAGTGGAAGAAGAGGTCAGTGTTCTTTGATCTTCCGTATTGGTCTAGTCTTGATGTAAGGCACTGTCTTGATGTCATGCATGTCGAGAAAAACGTTTGTGATAGTGTTATCGGGACGCTTCTCAACATTAAAGGCCAGACAAAGGATGGTATAAATTTTCGTTTAGATTTGCTCGAAATGGGCATAAGAGAACAATTACATCCAAAGCCAAAAGGTGAACGTACATATTTGCCCCCAGCATGGTATACATTGTCAAAAAAAGAGAAAATAAGTTTGTGCGAGTGTCTACAAGGAATCAAAGTTCCACAAGGTTACTCTTCAAATTTTAAGAGGCTTGTGTCAATAAAAGATCTCAAATTAGTTGGCTTAAAGTCTCATGACTGTCACGTGTTGATACAACAACTACTACCGGTGGCTATTCGTGGCATCTTGCCAAAATGTGTTCGACATGCCATAACTAGGTTGTGCTTATTCTTTAATGCTATATGTGTCAAAGTCATCGACCCTCAGAAATTGGATGAGTTGGAAAACGAGGCTGCTATTATCTTGTGTCAATTGGAGATGTATTTTCCTCCCTCATTTTTTGACATCATGGTTCATTTAATTGTTCACCTAGTACGAGAGATTAGACTCTGTGGCCCTATTTATTTAAGGTGGATGTATCCGGTTGAACGATACATGAAGATTTTGAAAGGTTATGTGAAGAATCAATATCGTCCTGAAGCATCTATTGTTGAAAGGTATGTCACGGAAGAAGCTATTGAGTTTTGTTCAGACTATTTGGCAGAAGCAAAACCTATAGGGCTTCCCAAGTCTCGTCGTACAGGGAGGTGTCAAGGTAAGGGTACACGATGTCCAAGGGTCAAGAGTATGGGTAGAGCAGAAGTGTTGCAAGCACATTTGTACATATTGAATAACACCGACGAGGTATTACCTTATTTATCTACTCATAAAAAGATTGTCAAGAGTAAAAACCCTCAAATTAATGAATGAAAAAGCGCTATTGAAAGAGCACAACAAGACATTCTTAATCTGGTTTAAAGAGAATATTATGAAGGATAATAGTGCTTCTGATACACTAAAGTGGCTAGCAAATGAACCAATGTTTAGTGTCATGTGTTGGTCTGGGTACGATATAAATAATTTCTCATTTTCTACAAAGGCACAAGATGATAAGAGCACTGTGCAAAATAGTGGGGTTATGGTCATGGCTTCTGCAATGCACTTCTCTAGTGCAAATGATAAAAACCCTCTTCTTGCGTCAATTGCTTACTTTGGGGTTATTGAAGAGATTTGGGAGTTCAATTACTCTAAATTTAAAGTGCCTGTTTTTAAATGTAAGTGGGTTAACAGTAACAATGGTGTACAAACTGATGACTTAGGATTTACATTGGTGGACCTAGACAAGGTAAGTTATGGGGATGAGCCTTTCATCATGGCTGACCAAGCAAAACAAATTTTTTTTGTCGATGATCCTTCTAACAAAAAATGGTCAGTAGTCCTACAAGGAAGAATCATGAATGGTAATGGTGAAGACGGAGATTCATCCCTTGAAATTTCCGAGACTCCTTCTTTTACTACAGAAATGCCTATATTCATTGAGGACATAGATGTGGACGGTGTACGTGCGACTCGTGATGATCATAATGAAGGGATATGGGAAGATATTTTAATTTGACCCCTAAAAAGAATTTGCCATTATCAAGGCAAGCACGTGATTGAATAAGTTGCAGGTGATTGACTAAGAATTTGCCATTATTTTGACAGCACGTGATTGAATAATAATTTGCCATTAGTACTACTGTTTTAAGTTGGTTATGTTATAGCAAATTAACACTTGTTTTAAATTGCAGAAGTTGAATAATATGTTGAATAAATTTGCAATATTGATGATGTTTGTTATACTGATGTTTTGCTATACTGATGATTTGTTATACTGATGATTGCTCGCATTTGTTTTTCTTAAATAGGTATCATGGCTGAATTATCTATCAACCCCCCAACAAAGAAGACTAGACGTGCCACGACGTTACCGGATTTGACGTCTAGACGCTCGCCAGGTTATAGGTACCCGATTGAATTTGATGAACACCTAGAGCCTCTAGGTAAATTGGCTGCCAGATTTAAGAGTTATGTGTCTATGCTAGGACGACACAAGGCAAGCATATTATCAGAAACTTGGGAAAAAGTGGATGGCGCGGTCAAGGACTTGATTTGGCTGGATATCTTGGTATTAACTTTTCATTGCATATTGAGTGCTATACACCCAAATGATATATCGGAGTGATATTAACATTGCCTTTTTGTATATATACTTTAGGAAACATTTGACATTCCCAATGATGAGAGGTTGAAGAACAAATGGATTGCTTATGCCGGTGAGCGTTGGACGCAATTTAAGTCATCACTCACTAGAAAATTTATCTTTAGCCCCAAAGAGGATCAGGATGACAGAACTCCATGTGAGATATACAGTTTCATATCAACTGAAACATGGGAGTTGTTCGTAAAGAGTCGCATGGAAGAACAGTTTCAGGTAATATGCTTGGTCTTTTTTAGTTTTTATTTTTGTCTTATTTTAATATGTCATGACTAATAACATTTGGTTTGGTATTTATGACAGACTAAAAGAGAAAGAGCCAAAAAAATTCAAGCCCACAATAACTTCTACCACACATCTGCTCGTGGTGGCTATAAGAGGATTAAAGGCAAGTGGAAAGAGAGCTACGTGGAAGCAAAGCGTGAGGAGTCCGGTGATCCACAATTAGTAGTAGAACCTCCATCTCCTCCACGTCATGAGTTATTTAAGTTGGCCCATCAGAGGAAAACAGGATCTTTTACAACGGATGAGTCAGCTTCTGTTGCTTCGAAAATTGTAAGTTAAAATTTTTATTCAAACACCAACGCCTTAAGAAATACATTTTACAATGTTGCCTAAAGTGCACATGGTTTTTGTTATAGGATGAGTTAGTTGATCAGGCCAAACAGGGAACACTTGTTCCACATGGACGTCAAGATATCTTGACTATAGCCATTGGAAAACCTGATCCTCGTGGTCTTGTACGAGCAGTTGGTAGAGGGGTGGGTCTATCAAAATACTTTGGACCTACTTCACGTACCAGCGTCACCTCAGATAGTGGGAAACTAGCTGCCATTAAGCAAGAGTTGAAGGAGGAGTTAACAAAGGAGTTTGAAAAGAAACAGGAGGAGTTAACAGAGAAGTTTGCAAAGAAACAGGATGAGTTAACACAGGAGTTTGAAAAGAAACAGAAAGAAATAGTCGAAGCATTGACAGAGGTATATATATGAACATTAACATAGTTTATGAATTGATTTTAGTAACTCTGTGAATATGAAGCTATAGTTATAGTTATGGATATGAAGTTATAGTTATAGTTGCTTTAAAATATGACCTTTGAATCCTGGACAGTTAGGTAATTAAGATGGCTAAATTCTTATTTTGTGTCAATCCTGAAAATGCTTATAACATTTCAGCCTTATCTTGGACAGTCAGCCTTTTGCACATTAATTCACAAGGTTTGATTCCTTTGCCTGGATTTTTTAGATTTAGTTGTAAGAATGATCTCAATTCTCAACCAGTGTAATTTATCAAACTATGACCTTTGAATCTCTCAAAGATTGTTATTTAATTCTATCTGAAATTTCTGATTGTGTACAGGGGGGTTAAGGCTAGTGATATCTGAAATTTCTGATTGTTATTTAATTCTATCTGAAATTTCTGATTGTTATTTTTAGAAAGGAAGGAATAATAAGATAGGGATGGTTAGTGGTGTTGGCTAATAATATTGAGAGGATTAGTTAGATAAATAAACAGGGGGGTTAAGGCTAGTGATATCATTCAGATTTGTTAGCAATGTAAATAGAACTGTCTGCAGGAATTCTCCATCTGTGAATAACATTTAATAAATATATTTGATTTGCAGAAGTGGGGATCGTTGCGTAGCTGTTCACCATCTCAAAAAAATACAATCGGATCTAAAGCTAGCTGTTCACCATCTCATGTAGAGGAACCGCCCAAGAATGACTGGTTGAAAGAGTTGCATTTTTTAGCTTATGAGATTTCAGCAAGTGTCAAGTTGGACTTGGACCATGAGCACCAGGAACACTTCTACATTGGATATAAAGATATTGTAGAAATGGTTCAAGGTAATGAGGAACTTGAGATGAGCCATTTGGCAATATGGTGCACGTAAGTATATATTAGTTATTTGTAAAACTTATTCCAAATACTTCAATTATAAATAGTTATAAATACTGAACAATTTGTTTTCAATATCTTAGGTATTTGCATCGCGAATGTATAGCAAGGGAAATTAGTGATATGTATGGATTTTTAGATCCATACAAAATTTGTGGTACTTATGGCTACAAACAAGAGGCCGTCCAATCATATATCCAGAATAAGCTATTTGAGCAGAACAAAACATGCTTTCTAGCGCCATATTTGTTCAGGTACGGTAAAGTATAATTTGTCCATATTGATATGTCAGAGTTATTAAAGCATGCTTTCTTGTTAAGAGTTATTCAACACTGTGATTACTATATAGATAACCAACAGTTTCTGCAATTTATAGCATAAATGTGATTTTAGCATATCATGTAACTGATGACATATCTTATTTGATTTTAGCATATCATGTAACTGACATATCTTATTTGAAGATGAGCTAGCTGACCTTGACCATATTGTTGTTCAATTCTGCAGTAACCATTGGCAATTGTTTGTCGTCTGTCCTTCTGTTAATACAATTGTTTGGATGTGTTCGCTTCACCGCCCTCCAAACGAAACCCTGGTTGAAATAGTTGACAAGTAGGTTTTCTTTAATAATTTGTTCTCACAACTTTATGATTTAACATGCTTTAGACTTGTAACTTACTATTTGATGTTACCCTACAGAGCTCTGGATGGATATAATAGGATGAAGGGTTTAAGAAAAACAAAACCTCACTGGGTGACACTTAAAGTAAGTATTTAATACATTAATTTTTATTTTCATTTTATACTAGTTACCGTAAATTATATTCAATTTTGATATTTGATATTCATTTATAGGGACCGAAACAAATTGATACTTATTCTTGTGGCCACTATGTGATGATAAATATGATGACCATTGTCTCCGCAACTATCACTAATAATTGGAAGAAGGTAATATAAATTTTCAACTTTTATAGGGTGATTATGTTAGAAGCTGTTAAGTAAACGTAATCAGTATTTTAGAAGCTGTATAGGGTGATTATGTTAGAAGCTGTTTGGTTATATTAGAAGCTGTTTGGTTGTGTTAGAAGCTGTTTGATTATGTTAGAAGCTGTATAGGGTGATTATGTTAGAAGCTGTTTGGTTATATTAGAAGCTGTTTGGTTGTGTTAGAAGCTGTTTGATTATGTTAGAAGCTGTATAGGGTGATTATGTTAGAAGCTGTTTGGTTATATTAGAAGCTGTTTGGTTGTGTTAGAAGCTGTTTGATTATGTTAGAAGCTGTATAGGGTGATTATGTTAGAAGCTGTTTGGTTATATTAGAAGCTGTTTGGTTGTGTTAGAAGCTGTTTGATTATGTTAGAAGCTGTATAGGGTGATTATGTTAGAAGCTGTATAGGGTGATTATGTTAGAAGCTGTTTGGTTAAGTATTGAGATCAGTTATATTAGAAGCTGTATAGGGTAATTTAAATTGTTTTTGTAGATGTTTGATTGTGAGTTTTGCATGATGTTTGATTAGAAGCTGTATAGGGTAAGTATAGAGATCAGTTATATTAGAAGCTGTATATTAGAAGCTGTTTGATTGTTTTTGTAGATGTTTGATCAGTTATCCTACAGTTTAATAGCTGTATGTTAGATCAGTTATCCTGCATTTTAATAGCTGTATTATCAAGTTATCCTGCATTTTTGTAGATGTTTGATCAGTTATCCTGCATTTTAATAGCTGTATGTTAGATCAGTTATCCTGCATTTATTATCCAATCTGCTTTATTATCAAATTTAAATTGTTTTTGTAGATGTTTAATTCGAGTTCTCCGTTCACGCATGACGACTTGACACACGCCAGAGAAGTTTGGGCAGAGTTTTTTATAAAGCTGTATGCAGAGCGTAAACCCACTTCAAAGGAAGAACGAAGAAAACAACTTAAGTGATTTTATGTAGAATGTAAGTGACTGTGAGACTAGAATGTATTTTTTTGTACTTAAACTGATGAATGTAAGTGACTGGCTGTAAATGTATTTTGTACTTAAACTGATGAATCTTGACTGATGAATGTAGAAACTGACCAATTATAGTTGAAATGTTTGTTTTGTTGGCCATATTCCAAGTTACAGATGATGAATGTTTGATTAGAGTGATGAATTTAGTATAACCAGGGTGATGAATTATAGTTGAAATGTTCGTACCAGTTCAGACCCAATCCATTTAAACTGATGAATGTAAGTGGCTGCATGTAAATGTTTGATTAGAGTGATGAATTTAGTATAACCAGGGTGTAACAAAAATTTAAAAAAAAAAAACTTTTAAGGTCAGGCGCAATAATGCTTGACCTTAAATCATACATACGAAGTCAAGCAATAATAAAAGCTTGACCTTAAATCAAACATACAAAGTCAAGCAAGTTTAAGCTTGACTTTAAATCATACTTACGAAGTCAGGCAAGAATTAATGCTTGACTTCGTAAGTATGATTTAAAGTCAAGCATTTATTCTTGCTTGACTTTGTAAGTATGATTTAAAGTCAAGCAATAATAAAAGCTTGACCTTAAATCATACATACGAAGTCAGGCAAGAATAAATGCTTGACTTTAAATCATACATACGAAGTCAGGCAAAAAAAAATGCTTGACTTTAAATCATACATACGAAGTCAGGCAAGAATAAATGCTTGACTTTAAAACATACTTACGAAGTCAGGCACAATAAATGTTTGACTTTAAAACATACTTACGAAGTCAGGCGCAATAAATGTTTGACTTTAAAACATACTTACGAAGTCAGGCTATCGCTTGACTTTAAAACTCCAGACATACAAAGTCGACTTAATAAAAGTCAAGCGCCCGCCTGACTTTAAATCTCCTTTTCGCCTGACTTTAAATCCCTTTTTTGCACTAGTGAATACAACAACTAATCCATTGCCAGGTCATCAGAGGCCAGCTACCAATGCTATAGAAAGTTCCGTTGGGCAATTGGTAAAGGATGTGCAGAAGATCAAGACCCTGTTGGGTGTTATCTACTCTGAGTTATGCCATGTCGGGGTGGTTAAGAAGGGGTGTGCTGACTCCATGTGCGTGGGGAATTGTGAAAGCTTTGAGATGATCCTGCAGGACCTAATGGATCGGTGTGTGGTCCAGATAGGAACCCATGATGTTAAAGAAGAAGTGTTGACTCTACATTCTGATAAAAGTAGAGGACCCAGAAGACCTGTCGAAATTCCTTACAATTACAATCCCAGATTGGTGCGGGCAAACGCCCAACCAATAGTGATCGAAGTTCTGGCTCCTTTTCCCTATAAGTCGGACAAGGCAGTTCCATGGAAGTACACTGCACTATCTACAGTCGAATGCTCCCCAAGTGCTCCTATCATAACCAACATAGGGGGATCAAGTGGGATCACAAGAAGCGGAAGAGTATATGCTCCTGAGACTCTCCGAGCTGAAACTTCCAAGGAGGCCGAACAGAGGGGCCGTAAGAAAAAAGGAAAAGAGCCAGAGGTTGCTCAAGAGAAAGTGACGGAAAAAGAAGCAGATGAATTCTTGAAGATCGTCCGGCAGAGTGATTATCGAGTGGTTGATCAGTTAAAGCAAACTCCATCCAAGATATCCATGCTATCATTGTTGCTTAGCTCGGAAGCACACAGAACAGCTTTGATGAAGGTGCTCAATGAGGCTCATGTTGCAGAGGATATCTCAGTGAATCAGTTTGATGGGATTGTGGGGAATATAGTGGCTGCAAATCACCTAACATTTGCCGATGATGAGTTGCCTTCAAGTGGAAAAGAACACAATCAAGCTCTGCACATCTCGGTAAAGTGTGGAGGCTATGTGCTGGCCAGAGTACTAATTGACAATGGGTCTTCATTGAACGTGATGCCGAAGTCAACTATGGATAAGTTAGACGTTGATTGCTCCTACATGAAGCCGAGTTCGACACTGGTGCGGGCCTTTGATGGGTCCAAAAAGGAAGTTCTGGGGGAAATGGAATTTCCCATCCAGATAGGTCCCGAAGTTTTCTACATCAATTTCCAAATCATGGATATTACGTCCTCATACAGTTGTTTGCTGGGCCGACCATGGATCCATATGGCTGGAGCAATCCCTTCTTCTTTACACCAGCGGGTCAAATTCGTGGTTAACGGCCAGGTCATGGTAGTATTTGGTGAGGAAGAGACTCTGGTTAATAAGCCATCAGAGTTCAAATATGTGGAAGCTGCCGAAGAGTCTTTGGAAACAGCCTTTCAGTCTTTGGAGATCGCCAATGTAGTATTTGAGAGGACCAAGGAGGAGGAGATGGTTGCTAAGATCATGTTAGCCCAAGGATATAAGGTTGGCTCTGGCTTGGGAAAGTTTGGTCAGGGAATTCTAGCTCCCATTCAACTACAGGAAAACAAGGACCGTTACGGGCTGGGATACACCCCAGGTGAGGAAGAAAGAAGAAAAATGGCAGATGAACGAAGAGGCAGATGGTTGGCCAAGTCCAAAGGCCAGGATCCATGGCCCTAGAGGATTCCAATTTGCGACATCAGTCAAAGTTTTGTGAGTGCTGGTTTGTTGGAACCCAATCAAGTTGCTGTCATCAAGGATGGTTCTGAATTTGAAGAGGGTGGTGCAAGTTTGGTTCGACGCTGTGGTGCCGGTGAAAAATTAAAGAATTGGAAGGCTGCTGATCTTCCTGTGACTTTTAATTTAAAGTAATCATTTGTAATGCAACCCTGTGGCTCTGCCCAAGGCCATAGGGCAAGTTGTAGGGCGAGCATGTTTTTATTTTCAGAATCATCATCATTAATAAAAACGTTGTTTTTCATTTCATGTGTCTTTTCCTCGCTTTATTATTGTTTGCTTGCTTGTCTCGCCTTTCATTCTGCTTTTTCGCTTCGGCAAAATGCAGATCCACAGCAATTGTCTCCCAAAATAACAGTGCCAACAGTCCATATTTTGACTTTGATCACCCTATTAATCAAGCTGAGGGGGATGTTGAGGAAGACTGGGAAGCTCCTCCAGAACTCATGAGGTTAATGAAACAGGAAGAAAGGGTAATTCAGCCACACGGAGAATCTACTGAAGTGATCAACTTGGGTACAGCTGAGAGCAAGAAAGAGGTCAAAGTGGGCACCGCCATGAATGACGAGGATTGCATGAAGTTGGTTCAGCTGTTGCACGATTATATGGATGTGTTTGCATGGTCCTACCAAGATATGCCTGAGTTGGATACTGACATTGTGATGCATAAGTTGCCAGTCAAACCTGAATGCCCGCCTGTGAAGCAGAAACTTAGAAGGATGAAGCCTGAAATGTCCCTAAAGATTAGGGATGAGGTAAAAAAGCAGTTTGACGCCGGATTCCTAGCGGTGGCCAAATACCCACAGTGGGTTGCCAATATTGTCCCGGTTCCGAAGAAGGACGGGAAGGTCAGAATGTGCGTTGACTACCGAGATCTGAATCGTGCTAGTCCTAAAGACGATTTCCCTTTGCCCCACATTGATGTCTTAGTGGATAGTACAGCTCAACACTCGTTATTCTCCTTCATGGATGGATATTCGGGATATAATCAGATCAAGATGGACCCCGAAGATATGGAAAAGACAACTTTCATAACGCTTTGGGGAACGTTCTGTTACAAGGTCATGCCATTCGGGTTAAAGAACGCTGGTGCAACCTACCAAAGGGCCATGGTCACGCTGTTTCACGACATGATGCATAAGGAGATTGAGGTTTATGTGGACGACATGATCGCAAAGTCTAAAACCGACGAGGAGAATATTGTCAATCTGCAGAAGCTCTTTGAACGGTTGAGGGAATATAAACTCAAGTTAAACCCGGCCAAGTGCACGTTTGGGGTGAGATCAGGGAAGTTGTTAGGCTTCATTGTCAGCCAGAAGGGAATCGAGGTGGATCCAGACAAAGTAAAAGCCACCCTCGAGATGCCAGTGCCCAAAACAGAGAAAGAAGTCCGTGGTTTCCTCGGAAGGTTGAATTACATCTCCCGATTCATCTTCCAGTTGACTGCTACTTGTGAGCCGATCTTCAAACTGCTGTGCAAAAATCAAGAGTTGAAGTGGAATGACCAGTGTCAAGCTGCCTTTGAGAAAATCAATGTGTATTTGCAGAATCCACCAGTCTTAATGCCACCTGTGTCAGGCAGGCCTCTCATCTTATACCTTACCGTGCTGGATAATTCAATGGGCTGTGTGTTGGGGCAGCATGATGAATCCGGGAAAAAGGAGCATGCCATATACTATCTTAGCAAAAAGTTCACCGATTGTGAGACAAGATATTCTATGCTGGAAAAGACTTGTTGTGCTCTAGTTTGGGCTGCTCACCGTTTAAGGCAGTACATGCTGAGTCACACCACTTGGTTGGTGTCAAAAATGGATCCAATCAAGTACATATTTGAGAAGCCAGCGCTTACAGGACGAATTGCCCGTTGGCAGATGCAATTATCAGAATACGATATCCTGTATGTCACACAAAAAGCAGTTAAAGGTAGTGCACTTGCTGAGTATTTGGCATGTCAGCCGATTCCAGACTACCAACCAATGCAGCATGATTTTCCTGATGAAGATATCATGGCACTGTTTGATGAGGGGAAGTCCCAAGAAAGTGAAAGGTGGAGAATGATCTTCGACGGTGCGTCAAATGTATGGGGGCATGGGGCAGGTGCTGTGTTAATATCTCCTGACAATCGCTTCGTTCCTGTCACTGCAAGGTTGAGCTTCTACGTCACAAACAACATAGCAGAGTATGAAGCGTGCATCTTGGGTATTCAAGCAGCCCTAGAATGGAAAGTTAAAAGGCTAGATGTGTATGGAGATTCAGCCCTGGTTATTCATCAAGTAAGAGGCGATTGGGAGACCAGAGATCCCAAACTGATTCCTTATTGTGTTTATGTGCAAGAGTTGATGGAGTCTTTTGACGAAATCACTTTCAAACACATCCCTCGAAGCGAAAACCAGCTGGTTGATGCATTGGCAACTTTATCATCCATGTTCAATATCAATTGTGATAAAAGCTTGACTCATGTCACAATCCAGCACCGGAGTCTACCGGCGCATCACTACTGCACAGCCATAGATGAAGAGCCGAATGACAAGCCTTGGTATCATGATATCAAACAGTACATCATCAACAGAGAATACCCTCCTGGGGCATCTGAAAATGACAAGAGAACTCTTCGGCGACTGTCAAGGAATTTCTTCCTCAGTGGTGAGGTTCTCTACAAAAGGAATTATGACACAGTCCTCTTAAGGTGTGTTGCTAAAGAAGAAGCTGAAAGGATCATGAAAGATGTACACGAGGGCTCAGTCGGAACTCATTCCAGTGCGCATACTATGGCTAGACAGATTTTAAGGGCGGGCTATTACTGGTTGCAGATGGAAGGTGATTGCTACAGCTTTGTCCGAAAGTGCCACAAGTGCCAAATCTACGCTGACCACATTCATGTGCCGCCTGCCAAATTGAATGTTCTGACTGCATCCTGGCCGTTTTCAATGTGGGGAATGGATGTCATCGGTCCATTGAACCCAAAGCATCAAATGGGCATCGCTTCATCTTGGTCGCCATTGACTATTTCACGAAGTGGGTTGAAGCTGCCTCATACTCCAGTGTAACCAGTTCAGTGGTTGCCAAATTTGTGAAGAAGGATCTGATTTGCCGTTATGGTCTTCCTAACAAGATCATCACTGATAACGGCAGCAATCTGAATAGCAAAATGATGAAGGACTTGTGCGTAGAGTTCAAAATTCAGCATCATAATTCTTCCCCCTATCGGCCCAAGATGAATGGAGCAGTGGAGGCAGCTAACAAGAACATCAAAAAGATTGTGCAAAAAATGGTGGTCACATACAAGGATTGGCATGAAATGCTTCCCTTTGCTTTGCATGGCTATCGTACTTCAGTGCGTACCTCAACTGGGGCAACTCCTTTCTCTCTGGTATACGGGTCAGAGGCGGTCCTCCCAATCGAGGTTGAGATACCATCCCTACGGGTACTCATGGAAGCTAAACTGAAAGAAGCAGAGTGGGTGCAGGCCCGTCTGGATCAGCTAAACCTCATTGAGGAAAAAAGAATTGCAGCTTTGTGTCATGGGCAGCTGTACCAACAGAGAATGAGAACAGCTTTTGACAAGAAAGTCCGGCACCGTGAATTCAAGCAGGGAGATTTGGTGCTTAAGAAGATCTTGCCTATCCAGACTGATCCCCGAGGGAAATGGACACCCACTTATGACGGCCCATATGTGGTCAAGAAAGCCTTTTCTGGAGGAGCGCTGATACTCACGAACATGGACGGAGAGGATTTAAGGAACCCAGTCAATTCCGATCAAGTGAAGAAGTATTATGCCTGAAAGAAATAAACGAAAAAAGAGAAAGACAAGCCAAGTAAGAGTTAGCTCGCTAGGTTGAAAACCCGAAAGGGCAGCCTAGGCAAAATCAGAGCGACCCGGTGGATTGAAAACCCGCAAAGGGCGATCCAGGAAAAAATTAGGGTCAGAAAACTTGGGCATGAAAAGTAAAGAAAGGCATACAACTCCTCTGAAGGCTTGGATGAGGGAGTGATCAAGGTCAAGGACATAAATGTTTAGCACTGTTCCACAGAGACGGACAGTCAGAATTTAACTTCTCTCTTTTTTCGTGTCTTTTTATAGTTTAAACTTTCAAGTGTAATAAACAATCGGCGTAACTTCTTGTGCGACCGGTTTCCACATTAATAAAGTTCAACTTTCTCATATCTGTTCACTCTTTTATTTTCTGTTTTTTTTTCTGCTCAAAATAAACGTTTTATAATGATGGTGATGATGACCTGTAAAACATGTGCATAAATCATGGAGCATTACGATTATTGCAAAATCCCTAAAGGTCGCGGAAAAAAGCAATTCCCCAAAACCAGTTAATCATGCAAGAGAAAGCGATTGCACTCACGATTGCTTCGAGCGGCGAAGTCAAAGCCAACATGCACCCAGCCCATGAGCCCCGCAATTCCAATGGGTTCCTCAGTCTCGTGCCATGAGTGTCGCGGGTTGGCTGAACCAGCAAAAATAAGCCAAAAGAGCAAAAGAGCAAAAGAAAAAACAAACGATCAGACAAAAGAAAGCTGATCAAAGAATGAAAAGCCAAGAAAAAAAAAACAAACGATCGGAAAAAAGAAAGCTGATCAAAGAATGAAGAGCAAAGAAAAAACAAACGATTAGAAAAAAAGAAAGCTGATCAAAGAATGAAAGGCCAAGAAAAAACAAACAGTCAGAAAAAAGAAAGCTAACAAAAGAAACGAAGAATCAAGAATAGCATCCCATTGCATTCATCATTCCACTAAATCATCACATCGCATGCACTCACATGACATGCATTCGCATAACGGACTTTGCATAGCATGCATTCATATTCCATGCACCATGTCTTGCATCTGCTAACGTGTGCAGGTGTCCTGGATCAGTGCAATGGCATTGATCATCAATTAGAGCAAGCTGAAGAAAGGTCCGCTAGCCTGAGCAGACATCCTGGATCAGTACAATGGTATTGATCATCAATCAAGAGAAAGCTGAAGAAAAGTCTGCTAACCTGAGCAGGCATCCTGGATCGGTGTGGAAGCATTGACCGACTAAAGGAAACCAACTGGATTTTGGAATCCCCTCTGGACCCGCGTGTCCCCAGCAAGATTGACTTCACCTTGTATTCGAGCTGCAGGTAAGTCCCCCTGACCTCAATAGGTCCAGTCGAAGAGGATGGCTGTGTTGGCCTAAAACATGGCGCAGTCCTAGGGAAATATCGAGATCTAGACTTGATATAGTACCCTCCCTTGGTCGCTCGCAAGACCACCCCTTTGGAGCCCACGTGCTCCCAGGCCCAAGTGCAAGCTCGGATCGTTCGCGATTCGTTAAAAGGCTTTAGGCAGCCTCCGTCGCCGGCTTAACGAGGGCCGGCACCCTTTTTGCTTCCCATTTTATTGCTTTCTTATTTGCTTTCTGCTAGCTTATTGAGGGTTGGCGCCATTTAATTTCCTGCTTACTGAGAGTTGACGATTCATCCATTGCATTAACTTCGGGCTAACACCCAATAAAAATAGAAAAGAGAAAAAGAGGAAAATTCGGGTTTCCCTAAGTAGACAAAATCGGTATAATTTCTGAACTCTTTATCTTCATTTTCCCTTGGAATATGTTTCGGCCAATTCATATCCCTCGTTAAAATTCAGATAAAGAGGGGCAGCTGTCATACCCCAATTTTGTCCGGCTTAGGTCAAAACCCTAATTTTCCACAAAAAATAATAAATAAATAAATTGAAAGAATGAAGAGCATCATGCATTGCATTTTGGGTCCTAGAAGTCATTCCAAGGTCTTTAAAATCATTTTTAGGATTGGAATACACTTTTTAGGCAAATTAGGGTTTTAGGGTCAAAAAGGGCATTTTGGTCATTTTTCGCAAAAAGATGATTTTCTCGCCAAAAATGCACATCCTCAAAAGGTACATTTTTATTCTATCAAGGATAATTTGTGTACAACTTTTTAGGAAGAAAACCCTAGTCAAAATAATTAAAAATGTATTTTTTCATTTTTAGTGCATAGAAAAATAAAAAGGGACCATTAAATATTCCTCAATTTTTAAGTGACAATTTTTATTGTCATAGGTGACTAGTACTATACCCGTGCATCCGCACGGGCCGATCGCGTTACGTGATACGATTACCTCAAATAGAAATGTTAATTTAAAATCTCATTAATCTAAAATCAATTGTAAAATATAGAGGATGGCTTGCATACGGACAGGTGCTGTCGTGTTCTTTTTTTGAATGAATTTAGACAGTATTTAAATAGTCTGAACATTACCATGTGAAAATAAAGAAAATTTTAAAGTAGATAAAAAAGGAGTTTCAAATAAAAAATTGATAAATATTAAAACTAAAAATGTAAAAGTATCATTTAAAAACAATATGTGCATTTATCCCGTGTGTTTTTATATATCAGTGCAGTGTTTTTTTATATATCAGTGTTGTTATCCCATGTTTTTTTTATATATCAGTGCAACTATCCCGTGTTTTTATATATATCATTGTAGTTATCCCTGTATTTTTTTATATATCAGTGCAGTTGTCCAGTGTTTTTTTTATGTATCAGTGCAGTTATCTCATAGTTTCAATTGATTATTTGAGTTGATTAGTAGATTATTGTAGATAGTAAAAGATAGATAGTAGATTATCAATAACAAATATTTATCCCGTGTTTTTTTATATATGAGTAACAATTATTTGTCCATTTTTAGGTATTAGTGACAAATATTTGTCGCATGTGTTTTAAATATTAATCAGTTTAAATAGTCATGAAGTCTTCTTGTTTTTTTAGATAGTAGTTTTCAAAAATTTAAATTATCAATGGCAAATATTAATCCCGTGTTTTTTTTCATATCAATGCAGTTATCCCCGTGTTTTTTATATATCAGTGCAATTATCTGGTATTAGGTGTATAGTAGTAGTCTTCAAATTTTTTAATTAAAGTAGTGTTTGTATAAATTTAGAAATTTAGTTAAAAGAATTAAAATGAAGTGATAAGAGAAAGAAAATAATTATTTATGGGACAAGTAAAGTAAAAGGTAAAAAAGGAAGAAAGGGAGTGTAAAAGAAAAGTGAAAAGGAGGAAAGAGAGTGTAAAAAGAAAGAGAAAAAAATGAAGAAAGAGAGTGTAAGAGTAAAGTAAAAAGTAAGAAAGAGAGTGTAAGAATAAAGATAAAAAAAGAAAGAAATAGAGTGTAATGACATTTTTACCCTCAAAAATTTGAGGTGTCTTTTAGATAGAATGGGGGTATTGGTAAAATCATATGTGGTTTAGTTGTATAAATATAGTGTAGACTAGAGGGAATATTTTATGGTGCCCAAAAGCATGTAACACATTTTCAATAGTTGCATTCCCATTATTTTCCCATGCCCAAAAATTTCAATTTCAAAAAACTCAAAAAAAGGGAAGTGTCTTCAATAAGACAAAATACCAAAAACAAGTTTTTTTTCTTCCCTCCTCTCCCCACCTACGAATTCTCTCTCTCTCTCTCTCTCTCTCTCTCTCTCTCTCTCTCTCTCTCTCTCTCTCTCTCTCTCTCTCCAATTTCTTCCACACTCTTTCATTATACCCTCTTTGGTAAATTACTCCACTCACTTACACTAACCTATTCATAAGAAAACCCAAAGTTCCCTCTTTGGTAACAATTCTCCCCTAAAATGCCCTTAACCCTACTTCACATAAAATATCTCTTCTAAAATAATAAATTCATTTTTCTTTTCCTTTTTCTTTCCCCTAATATTCGCCCCCCACTCTCCATATCTCTCACATTTTTGTGTTTCTTCAACACCCTCAATCCATGTGATGATGCATCTCCACCCTCCATTCAAATTTAAAGTCTAATCCTAGTGCACCTCTCAAAGCCAATGACTAAAATACCCTCTAACTTGGTGACCAAGTTCAAATTAATTTTATTTATTAATATTCAGCTGAATATTAATTGATTTAATTGGATTGATTACCATTTTAACCCTAGCCCTTCACCAATCCTATAAATACCCTTTCATTCTCCACACATCACAATTTTTGCTCATTCATTTTCTCACTTGAAATCAACCCAATTCTCCTCCTCTCCCCCTTCTCTCATAGGTCGTAGCCCTCCCCCCACTCTCCTCTCCTCCATTTCTTTTGTTCCCTTCACCCAAACACCACAAAATCACCTCAAATCCACTCCTCCTTCATAGATCCTCCTCCTTTCACCATTTATCTCTTGAAGATTCTAGTTGATTTGGTTATTTTTCCTTCATTTCCTACTTCTACTAGTTTGGATCCTAGGTGAATCTCTAAAACCCTTACATCATTTACAATACTTTGCATCAAAATTCATATTCTCTTCATCATTTTCGCATACTCATCATTTTTCATCTTTAAAATGTAGTTTGTTGTTATTTTGTGTTGATCTTTGCATTTTAATGGAATAAACATGTGATTTTGTCTCCTATGTGGTTCGCATTTTCTTTGGGGTTTTAATTTATCTTGTTGTTCCTTTTTACTTGATGTTGATCAACCTTGTTATTAGTGTTTAAATCCTTGTGTTAAATGTGACTTTTAGTCCATATTACTTGCAAATATTTGTGTTGTTGATGATTTTGCAACTTGATTCTCACTTGTGCTTGGAGCATCATAATTTAAGTGAGAGGATTGCAAGACATGATTCAACCTCATCTTAGTTTACTACTCTTGTTTTATTTGTTTATTGTTTGTTGATGATTTTGCAACTTGATTCTCACTTGTGCTTGGAGCACCATAATTTAAGTGAGAGGATTGCAAGATATGATTCAACCTCGTTTTAGTTTACTACTCTTGTTTTATTTGTTTATTGTTTGTTGATGATTTTGCAACTTGATTCTCACTTGTGCTTGGAGCACCATAATTTAAGTGAGAGGATTGCAAGATATGATTCAACTTCATCTTAGTTTACTAATCTTGTGTTATTTGTTTATTGTTTGTTGATGATTTTGCAACTTGATTCTCACTTGTGCTTAGAGCATCATAATTTAAGTGAGAGGATTGCAAGATATGATTCAACCTTGTTTATGAGCCTTTCTTGTTTAATCCTTGGAGTTTGTTTGTTGATGATTTTGCAACTTGATTCTCACTTGTGCTTAGAGCATCATAATTTAAGTGAGAGGATTGCAAGATATGATTCAACTTAGCTTTAGTGTTTATTTACTTGCTCTTGTATTCTAATTTTATTATTGTCCATTGTTGAGGATAAATCATATGATTCTCGCTTATGCCTAGTGCATCATATTCTAAGTGGTGAGGATGGTTTTAGATGATTCAACCTTCCCCTTTTCACTTCTTAACGAATAAAAGATGAGATAGTTAGGTTTATGGTTTAAGGTCCATGGGGTATTGCAAAGGATAGGTTACCCAAAACCTTGATGCTCCCTCCTCTTTGATTGTGTTATTAGCCTTTGCGCACTTATTCATGAATGCAAAGGATAGGCTTACCTTAGCCTTGATGCAATTTCCCCTTTTGTTCATGTTATTAAGAAATCATTGCTCATATGTTCCTTAGTTTAATAACATTCTATGCCTATGACCAATTGCTTGCTTGTTTTTGATGCATTTTAAATGTCTTGATTCAATTATATGCCATTCCATCCATGTGTATGACCTCCTAATGAAGACGTAAGTCTACATGCATGTTGTAGCATAGAGTCATTAGGGTAAATACACCCCTTCCTACACACACACATTTGCTTTGAGAACTTTATCTTGCATCCTTGATAAGTGGATCTTTTGATTATATTGGCATGTTTAGTCTTAATTAATGTTCAACATATGCATGATTCCGTGATTATTGAATGTGCTTGAACTTTGTAACCAATCATTGATAATAACTTCACCCTTTTTCCAAAAATCTTTCAAACTCTTTTCCATTTAATGCGAGTTATTAGTGACTATCACTCAAAGCCTTGGCTTGTTTGATTGTCATGAACGCCATCAAGGGTTATTAGTAATGATCACTCAAAGCCTTTGCTTGCTTGATCATTATGAAAGCTCTTCCCCTTTCAAACCCTTTTCAAAAAAAACATTTTCATTAGAACTACGTCGCTTTGATTCCCATTTGGGATACGTAGTAGCGAGTCACGTTCTCGTCAAGCGCAACAAATAAAAATCCTTTTCGCAACCATAAACAAATCATTTTTATAAAACAAACAAAAAGAATCATTTTCAAACCCATTGTTGCTAGTAGCTCATCAGAGCCTTTGTTCGTTTAGCTATTAGTGGCAATGTCCTTTTCTCATAAGAATAATAAACGATGATCCATCATAACCTTTGTTAGTTTGATCATCGTGAAAATCAATCTCCTTTGAAAATCACCTTCAAAAAAGGTAATAAAAACGAGTTGTTATCAATAGTCCATCAGAACCTTTGTTCGTTTGACTAGCGGTACAACTCTCTTTTTTGAGTATTTAGTAGTGATTCATCATAGCCTCTGCTAGTTTAATCATTTGCTAATGCTCGTCCTATTTCAAAAACTCACTAAAAAAAGATAAAAAAAAAAAACTTTTCAAAAAGACAAAGGAGAACTACGTAAGCTTTGAATTCTCCGTCGCACCGGGAGATACGTAGGAGCGGGCCATGTCCCGTCAAGCACTTTTTCTAAAAACCCTTATTTCCCCCTTTCTCACCAAAAATAAAATTTCCATTAAGTTTTCCCATTCATCTTCAAACAACAAATAAATAGGCAAATCTAGATATTTTTCAAATCAAACGTTAAAACCACACATTTAATTAGAGGTTCCCTTTCGGTAGAAAGGACGTGCGCGGTGCTAACACCTTCCTCGCACGTAATCGACCCCCGAACCTATATCTCTAGTTTTCAAAAGACCACCCGCCTTGTCCAAAAGACCCTTTTTCAATGTTTTGGTCTTAAAATTAAAATATTGGTGGCGGCTCCAAAAATTTTCCACGTTGTACATTGAGAAACCCCAAACCGGGGATTTTTCGGGGTGCAACAACCTCTATTTTGAAAATGTGCTTAAGAATAGTTTATTAAGTCAAATATGTGACTAGTGAAATAGAGACTAATTTCATGCATCATTAAGAACAATATCTATAAGGCATGATTAGAATAACAGGAATCAACAAAAGTATTCTGGTCAACCCTCTAAGACTGATCATATAGAAATTATACATCACCTTCTTAGAGGTTATGGTTAGAAAGGCGATAGTGGGATTGAGTTAGTTGAATCGTCAAAATCAGCTAGTTGATATTTTCACAAATCCATTGCAAAAGAAAACCTGGTTCTTCACTTATTCAAATGAGGTTTCAATTAAATGTTTTTCAAAGTGATTTCTTAAAGAAATGTGAATTTAAGTGAAATTGTGACTTGTGAATTTCTGCAGTTAAAGTGCTATTTTTCTTGAAATCTATTTTACAATCAACTGCTAGCACTGGTATTTTTCGAAAAATACATGCTCACAATCGTCGTTTACCTAAAATAATTTTTCTCCCATATTTTGGCTGCCATCACCAACTTTCAAACTAAGCAGCATGAAATGTATAAAGCTTAAAACAACTACTTCACAGATTTTTGAGACTCATAACTAGCTTTTACCTGTGTTTGATAAAATTTTCTCTTCATGGTCTCATAAATGTTTTTCTTCAAGTTTTGATGATCACTTATAAAACTGCAATGGTTCTTTTACCTTGTCAAATAGCCGTGACATTCGATTCGCAAACTCTATCCTACGTTGACCCTCTTTGATCATGACAAAAAGGGGGAGAGAAATATAGTGTTGCATATGAGCATATAGAACTTGCATATTATGCATCTAGTCAATAAGTCAGGGGGAGCATCATATATATATTATCTATTTGAACTAACCTCCCACCTTGAGATGAGTTAATGTTTTGTCATCATCAAAAAGGGGGAGAATGTGGATACCTGTGTTGCAGGTTATCTAATATTGCAGGATTAGTTTTGATGATGAAAAAGGCCAAAGCCAAAGTTGATGGCCAAAGTTAATGAAAGTGACAAAACATCAAAGTCATAATCCAAGACAATCAAGCTCAAGGATTAAAGATTCAAGCTTAAGGGTAGTCCTTAAATATAAGGGTAGTCCGTAGGGTTTGGGTGTGCTTTAGGAAAAAGGGTAAGCTCTTTCGAAGGTCAGCTCGCCTCTCAAAGTCTCACACACTCACACAAGTTTTCAAAATGCATGCATGCACACGTAAACACAAGAAGCATTTTTGAAAAGCATAAAATCGATTTTCTCTATTTTATTCTATATATAAAAATCGACTTTCAGGTCAATACAAAAGCTAAAGAATTGATTCATACTAGTTTCACTAAGTATGCAAATCGATTCCTAAGTATTTCTAAAAAGGAAGAATCGATTCATACTATTTTATACTAAGCATAAAAATCGATTCTCAAGTGTCTTTAAAAGGAAAGAATCGATTCATATTATTTTTACCAAAGTGCATAATCGATTCACAAGTATCTTTCGAAAAGGAAAGAATCGATTCACACTATTTTTCACTTAGCAAAAGAATCGATTCCTACATGTCTCAGGAAAGCCAAGAATCGATTCATACAAATTACATTGAGTATAAGAATCGATTCCTAGCCCTCCTGGATCTCAAGAATCGATTGCCACCTCTTTTCAAAGCAAGTCAAAATCGATTTTTAATTAAAAGAAGAATCGATTCCTAGATCCAATGTTTTCAACAAAGAATCGATTCCTACATTATTTTAACGTAAACTTCTTTTTCTCATAGCCTATAAATAGGCACTTCATAGTCTTCATTTTGTAAAACCCAAGTTTACGATCTATCACATCTTTGAAAAACTCTTTACATTTTAGTCTTTGCTCTTCTCGCACCGCTGGTCCGTCAGAGCTGATCTTTCGCGAAGAGTTAGTTGGGGTTGCGTTCTTCAAGTTGTATTATCTGCCTACTCTAGAGGTATTTCTGTCTTTACGTTTGTTATTGTTTAATTGTTGTGATTTGTACTAGGGAGTGGGGTATCTCTCTAGGGTAGCTGTTTGTACTAGGAAGTGGGGTATCTTTCTGGGGCAGCTGATTGTAACAGGGGTGGGGTATCTCTTGTTATTGTTATATTAGATTTGAGGGCTCTCCATAGGTGGGGTATCCTAGGAGGAGAGTGCCTGAGTCTGTAAAGGTTTTCCAAGGCACCTGTAAGCCTTGTTGTTTTGGTTAGTGGAAAATCTCACAAGGGTGTGGGGACTGCACGTAGGTCACTAGGAGGTGACCGAACCAGGATAAATCTCTGCATGCTTTACTGCTTTCCTACTTTACTGTTATACCGCTTTACTGCTTTATATTCTAATTCCTTCGCTTCCACTTAACCTGCGCGAAAAATTGATCTAAGTCATTGAACAGGGGAAAAACATTTTCGAAAGATCTGAAAAGTTTTAAATCTCAATTCACCCCCCCCCCCTCTTGAGACTGAAGCCACTTGGTAACAGGTTTCGATTGTTATCATTCATGGATGCATATTCCGGGTATAACCAGATCGCCATGTTCCCCCCTGACCAAGAAAAAACTTCTTTCATGACCGACCAAAGAATGATCGCCAGAGTGAAGACGATGACAAGCACGTCAACGACCTTAGAGTGATCTTCTCCGAAGTCCGGGAAAATAATATGAGACTGAATGCAGAGAAATGCACTTTTGGAGTCCGAACTGGTAAATTTTTAGGTTTCTACTTAACATAAAGGGGAATCGAAGAAAATCCCGACAAATGTCGATCCGTAACAGAAATGCGAACTCCGACAACCAAAAAGGAAGTCCAGAAACTTAACGGCATGATCGCCGCCTTATCTCGTTTCATATCAAATGCGGCGTTTAAGTCCCTTCCCCTGTTCAAGCTACTTAAAAAAGAGGAAGAGGATTTCAACTGGACCACCGAGCAAGATGAGGCTTTAAACCAGCTCAAAAGGGTCCTCTCCGAACCTCCGATCTTAACTAGACCAACCAAAGGTGAAACTTTATACTTATATCTAGCTATCTCGGAGGAAGCCTTAGGGGCCGTTCTTGTGCGGGAGTTAAAAACCGGACAGAGCCCAGTTTACTTTACAAGCAAAGCCCTACAAGGACCAGAGAGTCGCTATCATAAGGTCGAAAAGATCGCTCTAGCTCTCATCATCGCAGCTCGACGTTTTCGACCTTACTTCGTCGCTCACCAGGTGGTCGGTCGGACTAATTACCCCATCCGGCAAATCCTGCACAGGCCCGATCTCGCGGGTAGAATGATCAAGTGGGAGGTAGAACTATCAGAGTTCGGGATCAAGTACGAAGCCCGAACTGCTATGAAAGCGCAAGTTCTGGCGGATTTCGTGGCCGAAATGACACCAGCAAACGTTGAAAACGATACCTGGATCCTACATGTCGATGGATCCTCCAACCCAAAGGGAAGTGGCGCTGGCATTATGTTAGAAAGCCCGAACGGCATCATCATCGAAGTTTCTCTGACTTTCAGTTTTTCAACCTCGAACAACCAAGCAGAATACGAGGCTTGCATCGCTGGTCTATGCTTGGCAGTCGACCTCCGAGTCCCCCGGGTAAAACTGTACACCGATTCTCTATTGGTAGTCTCCCAAATCGGCAACCAATACGAGATTAAAGAGCCGATCTTACAGAAATACCTACTTCGAGTACGGGCATTACTAGCTCAAATTGAAACATCAGAAGTAAAACGTGTGCCGAGGGCAGAGAACCAAAGAGCTGATATCCTCGCCAAGCTCGGAAGCACGAAAGCTCCTGGAAATCACAGAACGTTTATCCAGGAAATCCTCCACAAACCCAGTGTATCCCCCGACCCTGAATTTGCCTCGACCATTTGCATAATTGAAGAAGCTCATAGTTGGATCGTCCCAATCTTAGAATACATCATTGCAGGAGTGGAACCCCCAGACGCAAACGACGCTAAACTCGTCAGGAGGAAGGCTTCTGCCTTTTCAGTCATTGATGGAGCATTGTACAAAAGAAGCCTCTCCTCCCCGTTGTTGAAATGCATCGAGGGAGAAGAAGCAGCTTATGTCCTATCTGAAATTCATGAGGGAATCTGCGGTCAACACCTCGGAGCCCGTTCTCTAGCTCCAGAGGCTCTTCGCGCCAGATATTACTGGCCGACCATGGCGGTTGATGCTAGTGCTTATGTAAAAAAATGCAAAAAATGTCAAATTCACGCCAACATCCACATTGCTCCTCCAACCGATCTTACAACCCTGTCCTCCACATGGCCATTTGCATGGTGGGGGATAGACCTCCTGGGGCCATTCTCGACAGCTCCAGAGCAGATCAAATACTTAATCGCCGCAGTCGATTACTTCAGCAAATGGATAGAAGCAGAACCCTTGGCTACCATCACTGCAAGAAACTGCATCAAATTTTTTAGGAAAAACATCATGAGCAGGTTCGGCATCCCCAAGGTAGTAATAACGAACAATGGAACTCAATTTACCGACAAGGGTTTCAGAAAACTGATGTCCGACATAAAAATCAAGCACCGCTTCACATCAGTTGAACACCCTCAAACCAACAGACAAGTAGAAGCCGCGAACAAAATAATACTAAACGGCCTAAGGCGACGTCTAGACGACGCAAAAGGAAACTGGGTGGAAGAGCTACCTTATGTCCTCTGGGGATATAGGACTAGGGATGTCAAAACGGGCTTGGCCCGCCGGGCCGGCCCGTTGGCCCACCAAAATAAGGCGGGCAGGGGTAAGGTATTGATGCCCGCCGGCCCGCGTTGCCCGGCCCGCTTCGCCCGCTAGCCCGCGGGCTAAATACTGTGGCGGGCCAAACCGCCCGTTTAGCTTTTTTTTTTTTTTAAAAATTCAGTGTAAATTGACGGGCCAGCCCGCCATCCCGCCACTTCGCGGGCAGGGCATGAATTTTCGGCCCGCGTTCGGTTAACGGGCCGGGCCGGGCCGCCCGTTTTTTCGCGGGCATGTCGCTTAACAGGCCGGGCCGCCCGTTTTGACACCCCTATATAGGACCACCCAACAAAGCTCCACAGGAGAGACGCCGTTTCGGCTCTCTTACGGCAGCGAGGCAGTCATTCCCGTCGAGATTGGCGAACTCAGCTGGGGAACGGCAAACCCCAAAACTCAAAACAAAAATAACCAAGCCTTGAGAGAGGAGCTCGACCTCATCGATGAAATTTGGGGTCGAGCCTCACTCCGAGAAGCAATTATCAAACAAGGGGTAACCACCAGGTGTAATGCCAAAGTCGTTCCCAGAGATTTCGAGCTAGGCGATCTGGTTCTTCGAAGGGCTGATGTTGGTCTTAAAAATGCTACCCAAGGAAAACTCGCACCAAATTGGGAAGGACCTTACCGTATTATATCTAAAACCGGTAAAGGAGCTTTCAACCTAGAGACCCTCCAAGGGAAAAAGATTCAAAGGACTTGGAATGCAACGAAACTGAAAAGTTATTACAGTTAAGGGCAGAAATTGTATCAATCACTCCAAAAATGACACCATATAGGGCTGTTCCTATCATTGTAAATCGAGTTCCTCATTTAAATGATAAATCAGTAAACTTCTCGACATTCCACACATTCTTGATCTCATCAAACAGTAATGTATGAATCAAACTTACAACTTTGAAAGAGACTCGAACCTCAAGCCCCCCAGATTCGATCTTGGGAGCTCCCCAAGCGACCAACCATGGTCGCAACCCTTTGTTACCAGTTAAATCCAAGCCGAGTCTTGGTAAACTGTTTCAAAGGACTAGGTCTTCTAGGGTCGAAATATCCTCGGAACGACCATTGGCCACAGCTGCCAATACCCTTATAGGGCGAGTTAAATCTGGGCCGGGTCCTGGTAAACTGCTCTATAGGCCAACGTTTATGACCACCTCGAGTCCCTCAGGTGCGATCTTGGGATCTCCCCAAGCGACCAACCATGGTCGCAACCCTTTGTTACCAGTTAAATCCAAGCCGAGTCTTGGTAAACTGTTTCAAAGGGACCGGGTCTTCTAGGGTCGAAATATCCTCGGAACGACCATTGGCCACAGTTGCCAATACCCCTATAGGGCGAGTTAAATTTGGACCGAGTCCTGGTAAACTGCTCTATAGGCCAACGTTCATGACCACCTCGAGTCCCTCAGGTGCGAAACTATCTCTAAAAAACGACGCATATGACTTGCAGAATTAAAAAAGCATTCATAAAGCTCGTAATGAGATCCAAAATCAAGATCGATTAAAATATTTTCGATTACAAAGCATCTCGGGTACGGCCGAGCCCTGAAAATTCCAAATTACATGACGAAGTTCTAAATCTATGCAAAACTTGATCAGATAAGCATATACCCAGAACTTCTACAAAAAATGCTAGAAAACATCAAACATCTCAGGTCGGAAATACGACGGTTTTCTCTTCCGTCACATGGTCGACCTTGACGATGCTCCTCCCTTCGACTTCATGATCGGCATCAATGATTGTTGGGTCTAGTGGAAGGGAAGGATGAAGTAGAAGAACCTGCAGAAGGGCACCTTGAAAACCTTCTTTATACATCTCAAGCACCGCTTCAGCAGCCTCCTTCGCATCCTTCTTGCTTCGTTGAAGGGCAGCTTGAAGACTGGCAATACGAGCTTCAGGGTCGGTGCTCGTTTTCGCCCTAGCTATCCTCCAGCTCGGCAATTCGTTCTTTCGAGATCGTCACCTCTCTCTTTGCCGCAGCCTCGGACTCCTCAAGAACTTTGAGCTGATCTTCAAGCTGCTTCACGCGAGCCTCGGCACGACTCAGAGCAGTTTCCTTTAACGCTGTAAGAATCTCTTCACTCTCCTTTAATGACCGAAACTTGGTCTGTGTTGTCTTCACGGAGTTCACTTGAATCCCCTGAAAAAAATAATTGTTATTTTTCACCTATATAAATTTTTTTGAACCCCCTGAAATTTTAAATTTGCATTGGTACTCCTAAATTTGCACCTAGTTACGTGCTTTTAAAAATTTTGAACCCCTAATCACGGGTCCTGGATCCGCCACTGGTTACCGCTGGACTAAGAGCTGGCAAAACGGGCCGGGCCCTGTTGCGTTAAAAACACACTTAGAGCAAGTGTACTCTTTCGCAGAAGTAGTATAAAAGATTATCGTGTCCACAGGGATTAATTAGCAAGTACCAAACTAATCGAGATTATTTATTATTTAGACGAACAAATATTTGATGATTATAGAAACAAAATAAAAATAATTAAATAACTAGAATTAAAATACTAGATTTAATCGATGGAGAGAGGTCTAGGGTCACGGTTTCACTTGCAAGCTTTGATTCCCCTACAAATCAAAAATAAAAAAAGAGACAAGCAAATAAGTGACCCAAAACTAGAAGCACAATGACAGACAATAGACAATATAGTACAAATGAGGTGTCAAAAGGTTGCCCAATTAGAGGCTCATCTCTCTGAAGAATACATTTCTGTGAACAAAGGCACTCGCTCACAATCTCTCTATGTGTTTAGGGACTAGGGAAAATATACACTCAAGTTTCAACAAAATGTACATTACCATATGTTTGTAATTTGACCAAATCTCCACTAAATAGTTCACATGCTTGCAAAAGATTGGGTGTTAAGGGTTGTAATGGGGCCAGGGTGAATTCATGCAGGGTAGGATATAAGAAGAAAGGGATAATCAAAGGGCTAAAGAAGAAAAAAAAAAGGAAATAAATAGTAACCTTTAAAACCAAATATGGAGCTCCTATCTATTTTACAATTTTTGTCCAAACTCCAAATTAATTTCACTTCCATTCTTCATTCTTCTTTTTCTTTTGAATCGACTCTTTTTTTTTTGGATTTGCCCTTTGGCTCTTTCATTCTTTTGATGTGCTTTTTCCTCCTTCTTGCTTTCCTTTGTTCTCTTTTTTTTTTCAACTTTTCATTTTTCTATATTTTTCTTAGGGGGAAAAGGTACTTGTAACCATATTAGTCACTCCTATTTTGTTTTTATGTCCTGATGAGATAGACAATTGAAATACAGGACAAAATTGTAACTTTCAGTAGTTGCTCCAAATTTAATTTCAAATGGTTACCACAAAAAAAAAGAAAAAATTATATATGGGTACCAAAGAAAAAATATAACAAATAGGCTCAAAGGGGGCAACTAATGGATAAATTCAACAAACAACTCTGTGGCCAGAAAAATACTTAAATTCCCCAAATCTTTTGACATGAAGCAAATCAATTTTCCCCTTGAAGTGGTCAAAAGACAAATTCTAGAATGTAGCAAATTGGGAAACACACTCATAGAAAGAAAAGGGGTAAAAATTTATGATTTAGTATCAATCCCCTTATGAAGGCTCAAATCTCACCTTTAAAAGCTAGTTCACACAAAGTCCTCAACAGGGACAAATGCTAATTATCAGCTTCCTAAGGACATCCTCACAGTTACAATTAAGCACAAGTCTGTCAAGTAAATTAATTATGGGATCCCCAAAGGCAAAATCTCTATTTTTTTTTCAACTTTAAGCATAAGTCGCTAAAATAAGCCAGAAAAAATGCTATCAACATATACGGTGGGTATGTGCATTAATAAAGATCAAGTGACAAAATAACTCTCCTCCCCCACACTAGCATGAAGCATGGTCCTCAATGCAAAATGATCAAATAGAAACTAAGAGAAATAAATGAGAGAGAGAGTAATAGTGACTTCCCTGAGAGAGCCTGTAGTCCGAGCTTATTCCTAAAAACAAAATGAAACAAATTAAAAGGAAAAATAACTGAAAATAGTTGGTGCTTAAAACACCTTGTCTTCTCGGCATTCAGCAACTCTACAAGACATGTCAAGAAAGATATCAAAACAAAAAGGAAAGTCATAAATAAATCAAATAAACCGGCAAAATTTACAAAAAACCCACCTTCGGCTCGCTTCTCGTACTTCATTTTCTCGATCTTGTGAACCTCGGCAAGATTCAGGAAGATCTGGGCCGACGCTGCGATTGGATCCTCCCGCCACTGTTCAAAATTTTGTTCTAAAAACTTCTCGTCCAGAGGGACGGCCTTACATTTATGCTTGGATCTCTTCGCAGTCTTTGTTTTCTTGGCCGATCCCGGCTCATCATCGACGCCAGCTCTTCCCTGTTTGACAGAGGTCCCAACATCGACACCCTTTACGACCGGAATTGGTGAATCAACCAAAACCTCGATGCTCTTTCCCCTTTCAGTCTCAGTACCGACCAGGTCCTTCTGGGTGACAGTCGTAATCGGTTCGGCAACAATGGCCACCTCGGTAACGGGCCTAGGTCGGGAAGATGTTTGGAATGATACCCCTCCCTGCTCAACATCGGCCGACTGCATCGCCAACTTCTTCAAAAATGCGAGCTTCTTTGGTGCCATCGTGTCTGGAAAAGCAAGAAAAAATACGAGTTATATAACTTGCAAAAAACCAAATACACAAAAATCCACTACAGAAAGACGATCTACCTAAAACCCTTTGTACCCGCACCCGCTTCCCGGCCTGGACTAAGCGTTCCGTAGGGATACCCCGGTATTTATGCTTTGAAAACGGAACCCTTTGGGAAATGAAAATCAAGATCGGCTTTGTGAGACGATCTTCAGCACTCAATCGATCCTCGCCGACAGAGTAGGAATGTGTAGACCGGTTGAAATGACCATGACTCCAACCGATAGGGAACTTGGTGGACACCAAAGTCCGACCATCAGCTTTGAACTTCCCTACACAGTCGATGGCCTTATCATTAACCGGTTCGACCCAATAGAAGACTTGCTTCCAACTTCCCTTCAGTGAGTCCGCATAAGCTTTAAAAATCTTCGCGCCTCGCCTCGAGTGAAAACTGACATGCTCACGGCCGGACTTATCCTCCCCACTATTCCGATTGAGCTCGAACAAATGGAAGAAAAGTTGGGACAACACCGGTCTCTCCAAATGGATACACATCAACTCAAAGGCTCGAAGGAAAGCCCATGCATTTGGATGTAGCTGGGAGGGTGCTACATCCAACTCCACCAGAACGGTCTGTTCAAGAGAAGTAAAGGGAGGCCGGATGTTCATATCATTGATCGTCATGTGGTACATAGTAAATTTAAGATCTCCTGCGCAGGAAGCCACGTGCTCTCCATCCTTCATACCTTCGACCCTCCAAATATTTCTCTCAGAACGCCCAGAGATTTTTCGACCTACTGACTCTAGGTTATGGCCTGAACGGTACAACGATTCGATCTCCAGAACCATGGCAGAAACCCAATCATAAGGTCGAACCTCCCGCACCAGCACATCGTGAGCTCCAGGACCAGTACTGGAATAACCATCAACTGAAATATCAGAAGCTCGACTCGTACTTGGCTGGCCCGTGCCATCAGCATCATCCTGATCGGAATCATCTTCGAGCGATGCGCTCGTCCCAAGGTCAGAATCGGAGCTCTCCGATTAAATAATATTCGAGCTCCCCTGCCTTTCCCTCGGTTGAACCTCCTCCTCAGATCCCGAAGAGAGAGTCACCACATCGATCCTACGGTCTTCCTCCATAACTTCCACAACTTCTGGATCGCGCTCATTAGCATCGTCAACCGAAGAAAAACTTTCAACATCGACATTTTCCTCCGCCTGATCGCTGGTAGGAGCGGAGGGCGGATGATCTTGCTCATCTGGAATACCGACCATTGTCTGATTCTCTTGATTTTCAGGAACGTCACCACCGGAGGCCATGATCTTCACAAACTCATTTCGGTATTCGTTTATATCCCTACGGGTTTGTTTGGTCCTCGCCAGATCTAAAACTGCAGAAATGGGGGACGAGATCTCAGGATAAAGAATCGCAAAAAGGGGTTCGCGAACAAGTCGGAACCCGACCTGACGACCCCCACTCTTAGCGAATAAATAAAAGGAGGGTTCAAAATGCAAAAACAAATAAATTAAAGACTAACCTCGAAATAAAGCAGATAGGATGATCGGATCTGAAAGTAATCTTTTTATCGACCTGTTGTTGAGTTTCTATCACCTAGTCCGCTTTGTTTGAAGGAAAGCTCGACAATTCAAGACCGGTAATCAGAGCAGAAGGGGTTATGCAGCAACAAAACAAAAGGAGGTGACCCCTATTTATAGTGGGCCAAAAAATCATGGATTGGGCCTGGAAGTCGAATCAACGCGTCCAATCAAAATCCAAAGGTCAGGCGCTTAAAAACAAAATGTCACCATCATTAGCCGCCATCGTAATACGCATCGTGTCAGAAACATTTAATGTCTAGCACTGAATCTAAAGCGCTTGTTGCACGCTATTAATCACGAAGTTTGTTTGCGGGTTTTTTTTGTGATTCTTTGCTATGGATCCACGCAGGCTTAGAACCTTTAATGTTCCTATGTGTCTTAGATCCTAGAATTGTCATGTTTATATTCTTTTTGTTCTTAGTTTTTAAAATGTGTGCTTATGTAGTCTATTTAAATTTCGTCAATCATGAATGTGCAAAAGCATGCCTTATATGTTATTGTTGTTGAATTTGAATGTTACCCAAGTTTATCAACTAAAAGCATTCAATAGCAGCTTCCTTTTTCTTCAACTGATTACACCAATGAATGAACTTTGTTCCTCGAAAGTGGATTCGTTTAATATCCAAAGATTATTAAGTGTAGGCATTGGGTGAAAAGTAACAACTAAATCAATTGTGAGTCATCTAAGAGTTAGTCGTTACTTTTCACCCAACATTGCTATTAAGTGTAGTCATCTAACATTGCTATTAAGTGTAGGCATTGGGTGAAAAGTAACGACTAAATCAATTGTGAAGGTATGCCCTCTACTTCTATGCCAAATTTAGCATAATGGTAGATCTCCTCTACTCGCTGTGAAAGATACCCTCAAGCTCCAACAGAAGGGGTGTGCCTGCAAAAGACGCTTTGATGCCTAACTCAGTTTAGCAGTACTTGAAAGTTTTCAGAAAGAAGAGTAAGTGCAAAAGTAGGGTAAAAAATCAGTAACCAAACCTGAGGGGTCAAACCCCCTACTTAGTGGTGCGTTGCGGCCAGTGGCGGGTCTGTGTTGTCTTCACGGAGTTCACTTGAATCCCCTGAAAAAAATAATTGTTATTTTTCACCTATATAAATTGTTTTGAACCCCCTGAAATTTTAAATTTGCACTGGTACTCCTAAATTTGCACCTAGTTACGTGCTTTTAAAAATTTTGAACCCCTAATCACGGGTCCTGGATCCGCCACTGGTTACCGCTGGACTAAGAGCTGGCAAAACGGGCCGGGCCCTGTTGCGTTAAAAACACACTTAGAGCAAGTGTACTCTTTCGCAGAAGTAGTATAAAAGATTATCGTGTCCACAGGGATTAATTAGCAAGTACCAAACTAATCGAGATTATTTATTATTTAGACGAACAAATATTTGATGATTATAGAAACAAAATAAAAATAATTAAATAACTAGAATTAAAATACTAGATTTAATCGATGGAGAGAGGTCTAGGGTCACGGTTTCACTTGCAAGCTTTGATTCCCCTACAAATCAAAAATAAAAATAGAGACAAGCAAATTAGTGACCCAAAACTAGAAGCACAATGACAGACAATAGACAATATAGTACAAATGAGGTGTCAAAAGGTTGCCCAATTAGAGGCTCATCTCTCTGAAGAATACATTTCTGTGAACAAAGGCACTCGCTCACAATCTCTCTATGTGTTTAGGGACTAGGGAAAATATACACTCAAGTTTCAACAAAATGTACATTACCATATGTTTGTAATTTGACCAAATCTCCACTAAATAGTTCACATGCTTGCAAAAGATTGGGTGTTAAGGGTTGTAATGGGGCCAGGGTGAATTCATGCAGGGTAGGATATAAGAAGAAAGGGATAATCAAAGGGCTAAAGAAGAAAAAAAAGGAAATAAATAGTAACCTTTAAAACCAAATATGGAGCTCCTATCTATTTTACAACTTTTGTCCAAACTCCAAATTAATTTCACTTCCATTCTTCATTCTTCTTTTTCTTTTGAATCGACTCTTTTTTTTTTTGGATTTGCCCTTTGGCTCTTTCATTCTTTTGATGTGCTTTTTCCTCCTTCTTGCTTTCCTTTGTTCTCTTTTTTTTTTCAACTTTTCATTTTTCTATATTTTTCTTAGGGGGAAAAGGTACTTGTAACCATATTAGTCACTCCTATTTTGTTTTTATGTCCCGATGAGATAGACAATTGAAATACAGGACAAAATTGTAACTTTCAGTAGTTGCTCCAAATTTAATTTCAAATGGTTACCACAAAAAAAAAGAAAAAATTATATATGGGTACCAAAGAAAAAATATAACAAATAGGCTCAAAGGGGGCAACTAATGGATAAATTCAACAAACAACTCTGTGGCCAGAAAAATACTTAAATTCCCCAAATCTTTTGACATGAAGCAAATCAATTTTCCCCTTGAAGTGGTCAAAAGACAAATTCTAGAATGTAGCAAATTGGGAAACACACTCATAGAAAGAAAAGGGGTAAAAATTTATGATTTAGTATCAATCCCCTTATGAAGGCTCAAATCTCACCTTTAAAAGCTAGTTCACACAAAGTCCTCAACAGGGACAAATGCTAATTATCAGCTTCCTAAGGACATCCTCACAGTTACAATTAAGCACAAGTCTGTCAAGTAAATTAATTATGGGATCCCCAAAGGCAAAATCTCTATTTTTTTTTCAACTTTAAGCATAAGTCGCTAAAATAAGCCAGAAAAAATGCTATCAACATATACGGTGGGTATGTGCATTAATAAAGATCAAGTGACAAAATAACTCTCCTCCCCCACACTAGCATGAAGCATGGTCCTCAATGCAAAATGATCAAATAGAAACTAAGAGAAATAAATGAGAGAGAGAGAGTAATAGTGACTTCCCTGAGAGAGCCTGTAGTCCGAGCTTATTCCTAAAAACAAAATGAAACAAATTAAAAGGAAAAATAACTGAAAATAGCTTATTCCTGCGAAGCGCTTGTTTAACGTCGTGAGCCTGACTATAGTTGGTGCTTAATCAGTGGGCTCTCCAAGAGCAAATTTAACATCTAACGCAGTACACTTTCTTAGCTTTCTAACAATGTGGTTCACATTATTCTTTCTTTTTCCACGTGGTGGATGAACTTCAAAGGATGGTGAAATTTTTATTTTATCTCTCGTAGATTATATTCCATAGAGACACCTTCAGATTATATTCCATAGAGACACCTTCATCTCTCGTAGGAATACTGTCTTTGTATTGCTCACCTTCTTCATTTTGGGTAGACTTAGTTTGTGAAGGAGTTTCTTGGGCCTCTTGAGATAATAAAGCAATGATACTTGATAGTTGATCACTCATGGCTCCAATTTGACCCTCCAATATTTCAAACTTTTCATTTGTCTGCTGCATAAACTTTCCCAATACATCATTGGTATCTTGTATCTCCTCCTCATGCCTATAAAGATGTAGTGGCTCATAATTATCCCAGTTGGAGGAATAAGGAGGTGGCTCATAGTCATCCCAATAGTTTGAATATGGCTCATAAGGAGGAGGAGGAGGGGGAAATGGGATCTGACATTGAGGCATATACCAAGACGACTTCTCTAAATTCCTTTGTGCCTCTGCCTCTCTAATATAATCTCCAGTTGTCTTAACCATGATTTAAACTTTTATCTGCAAAAAAGGTGAACTGCAGCGGTCTCTTGGGAAAGTATTAGCAGTTTTTTTGTATTTTTTCTTCAATAAGATAAATAAAAAAAATAAAACTAGTGCATAAAAAAATGTCTAAAGCAATAAAAAAAATTTCGTTTAATATTGCTAAATTAATCCCCGGCAACGGCGCCAAAAACTTGTTGTGTTAAAACACACATAGAGCAAGTGTACTCTTTCGCAGAAGTAGTATAAAAGATTATCGTGTCCACAGGGATTAATTAGCAAGTACCAAACTAATCGAGATTATTTATTATTTAGACGAACAAATATTTGATGATTATGGAAACAAAATAAAAATAACTAAATAACTAGAATTAAAACACTAGATTTAATCGATGGAGAGAGGTCTAGGGTCACGGTTTCACTTGCAAGCTTTGATTCCCCTATGTCTAATTCTACCCGAATTCCTTTATTTTATTTAATTACCAATCCATTTACTAAAACTATTAATCCGTTTGGTCATTCGCGATCAATATTATTTTTCCTAAACTAACCATTGTTTGGTCATGCAAGAATTTAAGTTGAGGAAAAGCATAAAGAACAGAAAGGTTGAATGATTGGAAGACTAAATTAAAGTTTGGTCATGCATTAATTATAGCCCCAATTATCCTATAGGTCCACCAACTAATTGCAGTACGGTCGCTGATCAACTAATTGATTATGAACATGAAAAGGGTAGCTAATCCTAATTATGTGATAAAAATAATAGGACAATATTAATTGAAATAAAAACCGGAATTCAGATATGAAATTAGAACATAAAAAGGTTTCTAAACATGCAAGATCCACCTAAGACCCTAGAAGAGGATTTAGCTATCCATAGTGTTCGAGAACAATAAAATAAAATTAGGAGTCATAAATTACAGAGATAAAAATAACCCGAAATAGAGAAATTTCTGATCCTGAGAATTTAGTCTCCTTTTTCTGCTTCAGAGCTCACTCTCGGTGTCAAGAACGGTACCCAAAACTCCCTCCTCTATTTGCGGGCGCTACTGTTAATGCGTTATTCTTGTTCTTTTTCTTGTGCGGCACTTTTTTTCCTTATGTTGTGTATGTACGGCTTCTATATAACTACTAGGTTAATTGTTAATTGATAAACAAGTAAACTCATCCTTCCCTTTTGATCATTCAAGCATTGGGCTCTCCACACATCAACACGTTGACTTCAAATGCCCAGCCTTGGGCCCTTTTTTTTTTCCTTTCTTGTGTTCAACTTCTCTTTAATTGGGCTTCTATTTTATGCTAGACCAATTCAAGTGTGGGTCCAATAATCTTCTTCTTCCAAAAACCAAACACACATATATATATATATATATATATATATATATATAAATACCTAATATACATATATAATATTTATAAAATATTATATACGTATATCAAATATATATATATATATATATATATATATATATATATCATGCATTTTTATCTTTCATTCTTTCCTACAAAATATAGAACAAATTTAGTCAACAATTTAATTAATTGGCAATAATTGCTCTAAAAAGTAATCCAAAAGTATCTCTAAAAATGCACTAAATTAGAGTTTATCAACTCCCCCACACTTAACTTTTGCTTGTCCTCAAGCAAATTTCCTGGCTCAATAAATTTTTTCAAAAATAATAATAGAGACAAGCAAATAAGGGACCCAAAACTAGAAGCACAATGACAGACAATAGACAATATAGTACAAATGAGGTGTCAAAAGGTTGCCCAATTAGAGGCTCATCTCTCTGAAGAATACATTTCTGTGAACAAAGGCACTCGCTCACAATCTCTCTAAGTGTTTAGGGACTAGGGAAAATATACACTCAAGTTTCAACAAAATGCACATTACCATATGTTTGTAATTTGACCAAATCTCCACTAAATAGTTCACATGCATGCAAAAGATTGGGTGTTAAGGGTTGTAATGGGGCCAGGGTGAATTCATGCAGGGTAGGATATAAGAAGAAAGGGATAATCAAAGGGCTAAAGAAGAAAAAAAAAAGGAAATAAATAGTAACCTTTGAAACCAAATATGGAGCTCCTATCTATTTTACAATTTTTGTCCAAACTCCAAATTAATTTCACTTCCATTCTTCATTCTTCTTTTTCTTTTGAATCGACTCTTTTTTTTTTGGATTTGCCCTTTGGCTCTTTCATTCTTTTGATGTGCTTTTTCCTCCTTCTTGCTTTCCTTTGTTCTCTTTTTTTTTTCAACTTTTCATTTTTCTATATTTTTCTTAGAAGGAAAATGTACTTGTAACCATATTAGTCACTCCTATTTTGTTTTTATGTCCCGATGAGATAGACAATTGAAATACAGGACAAAATTGTAACTTTCAGTAGTTGCTCCAAATTTAATTTCAAATGGTTACCACAAAAAAAAAATTATATCTGGGTACCAAAGAAAAAATATAACAAATAGGCTCAAAGGGGGCAACTAATGGATAAATTCAACAAACAATTCTGCGGCCAGAAAAATACCTAAATTCTCCAAATCTTTTGACATGAAGCAAATCAATTTTCCCCTTGAAGTGGTCAAAAGACAAATTCTAGAATGTAGCAAATTGGGAAACACACTCATAGAAAGAAAAGGGGTAAAAATTTATGATTTAGTATCAATCCCCTTATGAAGGCTCAAATCTCACCTTTAAAAGCTAGTTCACACAAAGTCCTCAACAGGGACAAATGCTAATTATCAGCTTCCTAAGGACATCCTCACAGTTACAATTAAGAACAAGTCTGTCAAGTAAATTAATTATGGGATCCCCAAAGGCAAAATCTCTATTTTTTTTCAACTTTAAGCATAAGTCGCTAAAATAAGCCAGAAAAAATGCTATCAACATATACGGTGGGTATGTGCATTAATAAAGATCAAGTGACAAAATAACTCTCCTCCCCCACACTAGCATGAAGCATGGTCCTCAATGCAAAATGATCAAATAGAAACTAAGAGAAATAAATGAGAGAGAGAGAGAGAGTAATAGTGGCTTCCCTGAGAGAGCCTGTAGTCCAAGCTTATTCCTAAAAACAAAATGAAACAAATTAAAAGGAAAAATAACTGAAAATAAAACACAGGTTGCCTCCTGCGAAGCGCTTGTTTAACGTCGTGAGCCTGACTATAGTTGGTGCTTAATCAGTGGGCTCTCCAAGAGCAAATTTAACATCTAACGCAGTACACCTTCTTAGCTTTCTAACAATGTGGTTCACATTATTCTTTCTTTTTCCACGTGGTGGATGAACTTCAAAGGATGGTGAAATTTTTATTTTATCTCCATCCACCATTATGCTAGGATCCTGCAAAATAAGACTTTTTTCCAAAAGGTCCTGCATCTTTAATTCACTAAAAATGTTAGTTTCAACCACATCATCAAAATAAGGAGAAGTTAAAGAGGAGAAATTTTCATTGGAATTTAAAGCTTTAATAACATCATCTTCTTTACCACTCCTCAAAGTTACCTTTCCCCGGTGAACCTCTATTGCAGCATCACCAATGGTTAAAACAATGTGCCCAAAAATTTGGGCTTTCTCCTCTTTCTTCAATTCAAGAACCAATGGATCTTTCTCATTCTCTTCACAACCGCTCTCATTAATAGGATCTTTTGTTTCAATATGACTCCCTGCAGTAGGAGCTACTATTTTGATTTGACTCCCTTCAGTAGGAGTCTCCTCATCTTTCTTGAGAGCTTCTTCCTCCAGATTATATTCCATAGAGACACCTTCATCTCTCGTAGGAATACTGTCTTTGTATTGCTCACCTTCTTCATTTTGGGTAAACATAGTTTGTGAAGGAGTTTCTTGGGCCTCTTGAGATAATAAAGCAATAATACTTGATAGTTGATCACTCATGGCTCCAATTTGACCCTCCAATATTTCAAACTTTTCATTTGTCTGCTGCATAAACTTTCCCAATACATCATTGGTATCTTGTATCTCCTCCTCTTGCCTATAAAGATGTAGTGGCTCATAATTATCCCAGTTGGAGGAATAAGGAGGTGGCTCATAGTCATCCCAATAGTTTGAATAAGGCTCATAAGGAGGAGGAGGAGGGGGGAAATGGGATCTGACATTGAGGCATATACCAAGACGACTTCTCTAAATTCCTTTGTGCCTCTGCCTCTCTAATATAATCTCCAGTTGTCTTAACCATGATTTAAACTTTTATCTGCAAAAAAGGTGAACTGCAGCGGTCTCTTGGGAAAGTATTAGCAGTTTTTTTTGTATTTTTTCTTCAATAAGATAAATAAAAAAAATAAAACTAGTGCATAAAAAAATGTCTAAAGCAATAAAAAAAATTTCGTTTAATATTGCTAAATTAATCCCCGGCAACGGCGCCAAAAACTTGTTGTGTTAAAACACACTTAGAGCAAGTGTACTCTTTCGCAGAAGTAGTATAAAAGATTATCGTGTCCACGGGGATTAATTAGCAAGTACCAAACTAATCGAGATTATTTATTATTTAGACGAACAAATATTTGATCGATGGAGAGAGGTCTAGGGTCACGGTTTCACTTGCAAGCTTTGATTCCCCTATGTCTAATTCTACCCGAGTTCCTTTATTTTATTTAATTACCAATCCATTTACTAAAACTATTAATCCGTTTGGTCATTCGCGATCAATATTATTTTTCCTAAACTAACCCTCGTTTGGTCATGCAAGAATTTAAGTTGAGGAAAAGCATAAAGAACAGAAATGTTGAATCATTGGAAGACTAAATTAAAGTTTGGTCATGCATTAATTATAGCCCCAATTATCCTATAGGTCCACCAACTAATTGCAGTACGGTCGCTGATCAACTAATTGATTATGAACATGAAAATGGTAGCTAATCCTAATTATGTGACAAAAATAATAGGACAATATTAATTGAAATAAAAACCGGAATTCAGATATGAAATTAGAACATAAAAAGGTCTCTAAACATGCAAGATCCACCTAAGACCCTAGAAGAGGATTTAGCTATCCATAGTGTTCGAGAACAATAAAATGAAATTAGGAGTCATAAATTACAGAGATAAAAATAACCCGAAATAGAGAAATTTCTGATTCTGAGAATTTAGTCTCATTTTTCTGCTTCAGAGCTCTCTCCCGGTGTCAAAAACGGTACCCAAAACTCCCTCCTCTATTTGCGGGCGCTACCGTTAGTGCGTTGTTCTTTTTCTTGTGCGGCACTTTTTTTTTTCCTTATGTCGTGTATGTACGGCTTTTATATAACTGCTAGGTTAATTGTTAATTGATAAACAAGTAAACCCATGCTTCCCTTTTTATCATTCAAGCATTGGGCTCTCCACACATCAACACCGACTTCAAATGCCCAGCCTTGGGCCCTTTATTTTCTTTCTTTTATTGTGTTCAACTTCTCTTTAATTGGGCTTCTATTTTATGCTAGACCAATTCAAGTGTGGGTCCAATAATCTTCTTCTTTCAAAAACCAAACACACACCCATATATATATATATATATATATATATATATATATATATAATATTTGTAAAATATTATATACATATATCAAATATATATATATTATGCATTTTTATCTTTCATTCTTTCTTACAAAATATAGAACAAATTTAGTCAACAATTTAATTAATTGGCAATAATTGTTCTAAAAAGTAATCCAAAAGTATCTCTAAAAATGCACTAAATTAGAGTTTATCAGGCCCGCCGGGCCGGACTAGCCCAAAAAAAACATAAGGCTTGGGCTGAAGGAATTGAGCCCGTTTTTACATCCGGGTTTTTTAGTCCGGCCCTAAAAAACCCGAGCCCGTGTCGGGCTAGCCCACCCGGGCCATGGGTAGCCCGCGAGCCCGTGAATTAAACCAAAATAGTAACCCAATTCGTCTCACGGTCAGCATCTCTTCTGTTTCTATATCATTTTAGACTAGTAATAATAATATAATTATACTAATAATATACACATCGGTCATGAAAACTATTAATAATACACACCATTGAGAGACATAAAACTATTCTTTTGAAATATATTTCGATAGAACTATTCTGTTGGAACTATATATATATATATATATATATATATATATATATATATATATATATATATATATATATTCTACTGAATGATTTATCATCAAATTAATAAGGCTTAAATACAGTTTTGGTCCCCCTATTTTGACCAATCCACGATTTTGGTCCCTAAAGTTTTAATTTCACGATTTTGGTCCCCCTATTTTCCCAATTTGTAAAATCAATGGTCCCCCACTAATCAGGTCAAAATTGATTTTGACCTTTGACTCACTTAACCTACGTGGCAGTCCACGTAGGCATGGCTATTACGTAATCGTCTTCTTCCTCCTTCTTTCTTCTTCTCTCCTGAACCCCTTCTTTCTTCTTCTTCTTCTTCTCTCCTGAACCCCTTCCTTCTTCTTCTCTCCTGAACCCCTTCAATGGCGCGAACCCTAAAAAAGGAGCAACCTTCGTCTCCGTGAATCGAACGTTCGTCTCCCCTGAATCGTACCTTCTTTCTTCAACCAGGTTCGCGATTGAGAGCTTCAAATCGCCCACAATCTCTTCTTCGTCTCCCTTCACGATCTGAACCCCATGTCTGAGTATTCTATTTCGTCGCAAGGGTCATTGAGAAGAAGACCCATTCAATGCTTCTGTGGAAAGGAAGCTCCATTGGTGACTGGTTGGACAAAACAGAACCCTAGGCGTAGGTTTTATGGATGTGGATTATATGAGGTATGATTTCTGCCATTACACTGTTATTTGTCTTTGATCTCTATTTTAATCTACTACTGCATAATTTTCAGAATTTTGGTGCAAAACAATGTCAATTCTTTCACTGGTATGATGAAGCTATGTCTCCTAGAGCTAAGGAGCTAATTTGGTCCTTGAAGAACACAGTTGTTGACTTGAATAGCAAAGTTGCTCAATTGAAGACAAAGGTTACTGAGTTCAAGGAAGCAAAAAAGACTCAACAAGAAATGAAGGAAAAGAACAACATGTTATGGGGTTTTTTGGCAATTTCTTGGATCATTATTTTCATCCTTGTTGCATTAGTTTTCAATGTTAGGGTTGTGGTTTAGGGGTTATTAGTTCAGGGTATGTTTGTAATGGTTTAGGGGTTAATAGTTTAGGGTATGTTTGTAATGAATGGCTTTATGCCATCTATTGTTATGTTTATCAGTTTATGTAATGACTAATGTAATGACTAATGACTATGTAATGACCAATGACTATGTAATGACTATTGTTATGTTATAGCTTCAGTGCAGTTTATTACCATCTTCTACACACAGATTATTCATCCAAAGTAATTGTTGATAATATGGATGCTAAAGTAATTGTTGCAGCTTAATTGTTACCATCTTCTACCTCCTCTGTGTTGTTGATAATTGTTGATAATTATGTGCTAATGCTAAAGTAATTTGCTAAAAACAGATTGCATAACATAATACAGATTTCAGCAGCATTTCATTTCATGTAGGTAAACCTGGAAATTACAAAATTAATAGCAGTAGCACATAATGCATTTCATCATCAGCATATTTCAGTAGCACATAATGGCAGACAGCAGCATTTCATTTCAGCTGCATTATAGGCAGTAGCAGTAGCACATAACCTGATTGTTGATAATATGGATGCTAAAGTAATTGTTGCAGCTTAATTGTTGCATAGTGCTGACCCAAATTGCTATCAGTAGCAGTAGCATTATAGGCAGTAGCATTATAGGCAGTAGCATTATAGGCAGTAGCAGTAGCATTATAGGCAGTAGGCAGTAGCAGTAGCAGTAGCATTATAGTGCTGACCCAAATTGCTAAAAACAGATTGCATAACCTGGTAATTTCATTCCAGTTCATTTCAGTAGCAGTAGCATTATTTACATAAACATTGTTAAAAACAGATTGCAGCATTATAGGCAGTAGCAGTATTTCAGTAGCAATAGCATTAAAGTGCTGACCCAAATTGCTAAAAACAGATTGCTGCATTATAGGCAGTAGCAGTAGCACATAACCTGGTAATTTAATTCCAGTTCATTTCAGTTCAGTAGCATAAAACAATCAGGTGGATAATTTCAGTTGTAACAGATAAGCTGCATATAGGCAGTAGCATTTCATTAACAAAAGCCCAACAAGGCCATATTTACATAAACATTGTTTTGATTTCCTGGGATAACTACATATTTACAAAATATGTGCCATACTAATCTGCTTTACATAAACATAAGCTGTACTAACAGCTGTACTAACAGCTTCACAAAAAGGCATATGCCATACTAACAGCTTCACAAAAAGGCATGGCATACTAATCTTGGGATAACTACATATAACAGCTACCCTAATCCCTTTACAAAATATGTGCCTAAAGGCATATGCCATACTAACAGCTTCACAAAAAGGCATATGCCATATACTTGCTAACACTAATAAGCTTGTCACACTTGTGGAGCTTGTGCCTCTTGTGGTTGAGAAGGTTGTGACACTTGTGGAGCTTGTGACCCTTGTGGTTGAGAAGATTGTGACCCATCTACATCAGCTGACTTCTTCTTTCTTTTGTTATTTCCACCTTTGGGTATCTCTCTATCAGCAGCAGTCTTACCCTTGCATGTCCTGACATTGTGGCCTAATTTTCCACATTTCTTACACTTCACAGTTTGCAGTAGCCTAGGGATCTTGTTGGCAAGCCTTGGCTCATCATTAGCCTTGTTTCTTTTCTTCTTTGGCCTCCCTGGTGCTCTCCTCATAGCAGGTGGTAATATTGGATCAGTTCCAGTCTCTGGCCATAACTTTGGTCCATTTGATGGCTTGACAATGTAGGAGTATGTGCTCATAAATGTTGATTTCCTTAGGTTTAAAAAACAAGAAAACAGAAATAATATATACATTAGCAACAGCCATGCAGAATTTATATATACAGAATTAAACAACATCATTTAATATATACATGACTAACAGCTCATAAATGTAGGAGTAACAGCCATACTAACTACCTATAATAATGGGAGACATACTCCTCGGGATTCTTCTCATTGTGCCAGATACAAGCAATTGCATGTGGGCATGGAATTCCTGACAAGTCCCACTTACGACATGAACATGTTTTGTCCTTTAAATTGACTGTGTATTGGTCAACATCATTTGATACCGAGAATAATGCAAAATCATCATCAGCATGCCATTGAGGAATCCACCCATCAGCTTCTCTCTTCAGTCTTTCAATAATAATTTGTATTTTAGGACAAATAAGTCCATTGTATCTATTCATAAATGTTCTTTGAGTTACTATCCTCTCAGTTATGTAGTTCTTTATTCCTTCAAGCAAAGTGATGATTGGCTTCTCTCTGTGGTCCAGAATTGCCTTGTTGAAGGCCTCACACATGTTGTTGACTTGTAAGTCACATTGCGTGTGTGTTTTGTAGTGGGACCTAGTCCAAGTAGAAGGTGGAAGTTGCATCATATCCTTCCAAGCATCTTCATTCATATTCTTCATTTTATTCATTGCCCTCTGCCAATCAGGGAGTGTGGTTGTCCTAGCAGCCCACCAAAGGACTTCTTTCATTTCTGATCCAGCATATTTCTTCCTCCAATTACCATAAAGATGCTTCACACATAATCTGTGCTCAACATTGTCACACTGGCTTAGAATAGCAGGAACTAGTCCCTGAACATGAGCAAGAAATGAACAATATTTAGATAGATATAAATGAAATAAATTTATCACTTTTAAAATACCATAAACTGTCACTGAATTTACTTACTTTTTGCTGATCTGAGATAAATGAATATTCCCTTTGTTGCAAGTCACACAAGTCATTTACCAAGAGATCAAGAAACCACTGCCATGAATCCTTTGTCTCAGCTTCTACCACTGCATATGCTATGGGCAGCATCATATTATTTCCATCTTTACCAACTGCAGCCATTAGTTGTCCACCATGTTCCCCCTTCAAGAAGCAAGCATCAAGTCCAATTAAAGGTCTGCATGTGTATGCAAATGCTGCCTTACAACCTTCGAGGCATACATATATCCTTTCAAAAACAGGACCATTTGGACTTTCAGTACACTTGATAATTACCGTGCTATTAGGATTTGACTTCCTTAACTCCTCTGCGTAGCTTCTAAGATGGTTGTATTGTTCAGCACCAGCACCTTGGATCATCTCTATTGCTCTTCTCTTAGCCCTATATGCTTGAGCATGAGACAATTTAACACCCCACCTTTGAACAGATTCTGCAGCCAAACCCTTAGCCTTCATTTCAGGTGTATGCCTTAAAGTGTCCACAAATTTTTTGGCAAGCCACTCAGTCTTTGCTTGTCTGTTTCTTGGTGTCCTATGACAACTATGCTCATCACTAAAGCTGACAATTTGCCAATAATTATTGCCACTCCTCTTACTAATCCTCAAATGGAATGGACATTCTTTAACACACTTAACCACCATTCTTTTCTTATCATTTTTTAAAAAAAAAAAAACATTCTTCCTAAAACACAGCATACTCCTTAACAGCCTCCTTAACAATCTGCTTGCTATTGAATTTTAGTCCCACTTCCAATTTAACAGGCTCTCCCATATTAGGCATCTTGAAATGTGGAAATTTAGGAGGTTGGTCCCCATCATCTTCACTATTTGGAGGTGTCTCTAGTTGCTCAGAATCATAATCTTCCTCACCATAAAATTCAGTACAAACTTCAATAGAATTGGTCTTCTTCCTTGAACCTCCATCAGACTTCACCATGTTCCTAACTTCACTAATAGTTTCAGGAGGGAACACAGCTGTCCAATCCCATTGCTCATCATAATCACTATCACTAAAATTGCCATCCACTGCCTCTTCATCACCTTCACTATCACAGTTTACATAATCACTTAGGTCCCCTTCACTATCATCCAAATCTTCCACTTCATTAGCAACATACTCTTCATCTTCCTCACTATCTAAGTCACTGACCTCATCACAATCTACTACATTTTCACCTTCCCCATCAGCCACTTCCCCATCAGCCACTTCCCCATCAGCCACAATAGGGTTGTCAATGAGATGATCCACATAAAGTTCAACTACCTCATATCCCTTGGCATCTTCAATCATTTCCAATACATCTTTGTCAGATTGTAGTGGCTTCAAACCACCACGTGCTATTGCTAACTTAGGGTGCTTATACCAAAGGCATTGGAAGCTTATATAACCCAAACTTTTGACCAATTTTGCAATCTCCATATAGGACATGTGGTCCACATCCCAATCCCAATTCATCTCAATCATTTCCCCATTGACATAGACCTTTGTGGGGTAATAGACAAACATACCCCTGTGGTGGATTTTGAATCTAAGGCTTCTGTCATTTACAGGGTTGTTTCAGAAGAAAAACTGTTAAAATACACTACAAGACATTGTTAAACATACAAATAAGGGACCACAAAGATAACAGCTCACAATATAACAAACATAAACCGAAAAACAGGGACCACATGCTATTGATTGGTTCACAAACAGAGTACAGACACAATATAATACTAAAAATTAGTACCATCTACAAATCAACATAAAAAACGATTGAAGAGAACACAGGATAAAGAATGAAGTACAAACATACCGTTCCACATACTTTTGAGCCTCACTCTTCCTTGAAGTAGTATAACTCCCTCCATTTGCCTCCTTCGAACTCTGTTTTGCAGCCATTTACTTCCTTCGAAGCAGCGTAAGTTTAGGGTTCAAATAGGGTACGATTTGATCAGAGTTTGGGCTCGATTACAGTCGTCTAGGGTTCGCGAGTTCGGGATGACACCATTCAAGCTTTCATGGTGCCAAAGCCAAACGAAAGCGAAGGAATCGTGGGTTCTGAGAGTGAAAGTCAGTTCTAAAAGTGAGAGTGAAAGTGAGTTTTGCGTGAGAGTGAAAGTGAAAGTGGTGAGATGAGAGTGATTCTGAATTCAGAGAGAAATGAAACCCTAAAATAAACATATTCAAAATAAACTTAAATCCACGTGGTAATGCCAGGTAGGATAGGCTATGACAGGTCAAAATCAATTTTGACCAGATTAGTGGGGGACCATTGATTTTACAAATTGGGAAAATAGGAGGACCAAAATCGTGAAATTAAAACTTTAGGGACCAAAATCGTGGATTGGTCAAAATAGGGGGACCAAAACTGTATTTAAGCCAATTAATAATTATTGCTTATAAAAAATAATCAAATTAATAATTATTTGTTCCGTGCTCAACTAAATAGTTTCGTGAAGAAAAGTGGTGAAAGCAACACCCGAGTGGAGTTGTAGTTCCGTGCCCGAACTTGCTTGTATGTATCATCTCACTTTTATATTTTGGGCCCACGGTGTCTCACAGGCTCCACCAAAGCAGTTTGTGGCCCAAGGAAATGCTTGATAGCTACTTGGGTTCTTATCCAATTAATATGGAACTCTCATGTCCTCATTCATCTCCATTCTCTAGATTTTCTTTCTTTGTCCATCCTAATGTCCTTTTCAGTAGTTGTTCCATTGCATTTTTTTCTTGTAAACCTGGATATCCTCTACGGCGATTGTGGAGACTAATCCTTTGAGAAACTGGAGTTCATTTAAGGGCTGACCTCTTCCAAGTGATGTCTCTCCATAAACACCGGTCAGGGATCGAACCACTAACTAAATACTTAAGGGGCCCAAGCATTTATAGTCACACGTATATCATTGCTGCCAACCTGAGTATTAATTAAGAGCATAGCTACAGTGAATCCTATAATGCCACATATATATAGGATTTATAATTTCTATAAATTCTCCCTCAAAATTTTAAGAACTTAAAATAAGCCCATAAGTAATCCCCCAAATCTTAAGATTAAATACAAGCAATGCTTTTAAAACCAGACGACATCAAGCCTGTGAGTGCTCTGGGTCATGGTTCAATTGCTTTAAACTGCTTGAATCAGGATGAAATTGTGGTTGAATCGCTCAAATAACCAAATAGTAGATGGTATCAGTTCATAGTTTAACCGATTGAACTGTTCAGTTGGTTCGGCTTTTGAATCACTGATAATAAACTTATAACGATTCTTTTTTTTTTGTAGAAAGTTGAAATAACAAAAAATTTCAAATTTTCCGTTGATGAAACTTAGAGACAGAATTAGAAACAAATATTGACTTTTTTTTAAAATTTCTGTTTGTCTACTATTATTTGCTAATGAAAAAAGTATAATTATGTTTATCTCACCTTTGGTATCTTGCAAGAAAAAGAAATCTAATGTTTGAGTAGATAAACAATTCATAAATAATACATTAACCAACCCCACTAGTGAATCTAACTACATTAACTAAACTGCAGGTTAAGTTAAAGAAAAAACAAAATACAATCTAACTATAGAATATGATATGTGGCGGCGTATAATAATGAACTATGTAATACTTAATCAAAGATTCCACATCTTATTGAAGTTAACAAATATAAAATTAATATATTAGTTTTGCTCAAGTCATTTTCTTTTCTTTAATCAGTGGAGAAGTTCAAAGAAATTATTCAAAAAAGAATGATACAATGGCATGAATTATAAGGCGTCATAGAAAATGACTAAACCGAATTATTTTTTAGCATGTAAACAATTTTGGGGGCAATTAATTCTATACAGTAAAGTAGGTATTATTGGCAACCTGAAACAAAGAAAAAACCAATCATAGCTAAAAAACACATAAACATGGACCCCACTTAAATGGATGATGAAGTGGATGATAGTGTGGGCATGAAAGAGGCTTTCTTTTGCTTTACCCACCACCATATATAATCAGCATTGATCATCCTATTTTTAGAGTTAGTAAATCCATGACATCATAGCTTAAGCAATTTGATCAAGTGGGGCCCATCTTCACTTATAGCTATAAGAAAAAAATTATATACGACTCTATCTTGTAATGAAGGGTGCATATTTGAAGCCCACCAAAAAAAAGGGTGCATATTTGAAGATGGTATCAAATATAGAGAAATATCATTACATTTTTTTTCGCACGATCGTTAGTTATTTCAAGAGTGTCTCGACGTTTTCAATGAAAGACTAATTTTCGCTCGTGCTTAGAATCATATTTCGTATTAGTCAACACCGCATTTGTCCATTGCTGGAATCGAACTCGGAAGTACCGGGTCGACCGTCGTGTCCCAGGATAGATTAAGCCACCGTCCCAGAAATATGATACATGATACATGTAAAGTATATATTTTTCTTTCAAAAACAAAAAGACAAAAGGCAAGTTAGACTTTAGGGTTAGGAGGGGGCAGTAAATAAGTTGTGTAAAGTTGGGGAACACTTTAAGGGAAAATAAGGTTATGGACCTAAAAGTACTTTGCTATAGGCAAAGTGTAGAAGGTGCTATAGGCAAAGTGTAGAAGGTGGAGAGTGATGTACATATATCCATCCATCCATTCCACTACGTACTTTCTAAATGTACTAATGTGCTCCTACAAGGCTGCCACCAAATATACTAGGTGGGAAAAAAAACAAATTAATGCAACTTGAGATTATTCATTGAATATGCTACTTTTTTTTTTTGAACGTACGATATATTTCATTAAACTGAGGAAAGTACACCACTGAAAGTGGAAGTTACATGATAGAAACTAAACACAGAGTTGCTAGGGAAACCAGTCCAGGACCTGGATCCACAACGCCTAGCTAGGCTTGCTAAGTCATGAGCTACAGCATTACATGACCTGTTGATATAGGCTACTCTAAGATTAGGATTCCTACACAAAATGTCGTTACAATCAATTACAATAGGATCCAATTCAGCAATAATAGAAGATCTATCCATGCACTTCACAAACGTTGCTGCATCAGTAGCTATGGTGCTCACATTTATCCCAAGACCTTCAATCATCTCAAGAGACCATCTAATTCCATACGCCTTTGCCATCAACGGACTAACCACAATTGAATCCCTCTTACAAGCACAGAAAGTCAGCACTTTGTTGCTATCTGTCACCGCTAGACCCCGGCCCGTGCTACCTTCGCTAAAACAGCCTGCATCAACATAAACGCGATTCCCAACTAGCTGCCCATCTGCTGTAACAGCAGCAGCAAATCTGTTCTGGCCGAGAGCAGTGTTCCTAGGCCTAGCAGCATTGAACTCCAAAATAAAATCATAGGCAGCCTTACCAATAGGAATTGGTTCCACAGGAGTTTTGTTAAAAATTAATTGGTTCCTTGCAAACCATATTTTCCACAATAGAGTGCAGAATATTTGGGTCCCCAGTGTCTCTTTGCAAGTCAGCCAAGTTAATATCCAACAATTTATGCTAGAGTTTTCAGGAATTTTCGCACCAATATGTGATCCAAAAAAGATGAGTTTTGTAATAGGACAATGCATAAATAGATGATCAACCGTCACCACAATTACAAAAAAGGGCACAAGAAGTCACTAGATATACCTTTCTTTCTCAAGTTGGTCTTTGTAGGAAGGATGTTCTTTGCAAGTCTCCATAGGAAGTTCCTTATAGCATTTGTTACCGGAGCTTTCCAAATTTCTTTCCAAATTGTATCTTCAGCCGAGGCTGAGCTGCTGGGCAGGTTCCTAGAGCTCTCATTGATGAAGAAATGATAAGCAGTTTTGATCGAATAAGTTCCGCTCTTCTCAGCATGCCAAATGAACTTGTCCCTTGGAGAAGAAGATGAGAGGGGTATGCTAACAATCATGACAGCTTCATCACCATTGAAATTCCTGAATATCTTGCTCCTATCCCATTGGCCCGTAGCTTCCACCATCAGATCAGATACATGAGAATTTTCTGGCAGCTCCTGAGATGGCCTGCTGAGAATAAAACCAGGCTGGTTTGGCAGCCATCTATCCTTCCATAATCAATTGAATCTCCATTGCCAACAATCCACTGGCTGCCTTGGAGAATTTTCTCTCTAACACTCAAAATGCTCCTCCAAGCGTAGCTAGGTTGGTAGCCAATACCAACATTGACAAATTCCCCTCTAGGATAATATCTACTTCTTAGCACACTCTCAAGCAAGGAATTTCCACCACTCAACATTCTCCAACAGTGTTTTCCCAACAAAACCTTGTTGAACTCTTTGAACACTCTAAAGCCCATACCACCCTTTCCTTTGGCCGAAGCAAGCTTATCCCAACTTAGCCAGTGAATCTTCCTATTTTCCTTACTAGAACCCCACCAAAATTTCTTTAGCATGGAATCAATTTGGTGGCAAAAACTGTTTGGCATTAAGTAATAGCTCATAATGTAATATGGAATTGACTGGGCCACAACTTTGATCAGAATTTCCTTCCCCGCTCCAGATTGACATTTCTCCTTCCACCCTTTCAACTTCTTCCACACTCTCTCAATGACAAATTGGAAAATTACCTTCTTTGATCTCCCAAATGGAATTGGGAATCCAAGGTATTTAGAGTGAGTCTCCACAGTCTTTACACCCATCAGATTATTGATCATATTTCTCTCTTCAAGAGGCACATTTTGACTAAAAGAAGACTCAGACTTGTCCAAATTGACAATCTGACCAGAAGCTTTTTGGTAGGATTGTAGGATATTGAGAATGTGATTGGCCTCAGAGGAATTAGCCCTAGTAAATAGCAAGGCTGTCATTAACGAAAAGGTGGTGAGAGATCACTGGAGCTGATCTTGCTACTTTAATCCCATGAATACTGTTACAAGCAGAGGCTTTGTGAAGCAGGCCAAACAACACATCAGAGCACAGAATAAAGAGATAAGGGGATAGGGGATCCCCTTGTCTTAGCCATCTCTCGGGCTTGAAAGAGAGACTAGGTTGACCATTGATCAAAATACTGTAGGAGACCGTGGAGATGCACCTGATAATCAGCTCCACCAAATTCACAGGATAGCCCATTTTTAGAAGCACACACTTGACAAAGCTCCATTCCACTCTATCATAAGCCTTTGACATATCAAGCTTCACAGCCATAACCCCTTTCTTCTTCTTCTTGAGCCAATGGAAGCACTCCATTGCAATGAGAGCATTATCTGTTATCAACCTCCCTTGCACAAACGCACTTTGCTCTTTGTCAATCACATCCGGCAAAGGTGTGTTTCACTCTGTTGGCTATAGCTTTTGTGACAATCTTCAGAACCACATTACAAAGACTTATAGGCCTGAAGTCCTTAGGAGAAATTGGATTTTTGCACTTGGGAATAAGCACAATGAAGGTTTGATTCAAGGGCTCAGGAGACACCTTATTATTCAGAATTTGCAGCACCAACTCCTCAACATCTTTCCCCACAATGTTCCAATACTTCTGATAGAACATAACCGGTAACCCATCTGGCCCCGGGGCTTTCAAAGGATGCATCTGCTGAATAGCAAACTGCACCTCCTCACAAGAGAAAGGCCTATTGCACCACTGCTTGTGCTCCTCAGAAAGTTTGTCCTTCACCACCTCACACAAATCATCCATCCCCGAGGGATTTGAGGACGTGAACAGGTCTTTGAAATAATTGATTAGCAAATCCCCCACCCTGTCTTCACCCCTCCACCACCTACCATCTTCCCCCTTAAGCTTCCTAATGTGATTAACCTTGCTTCTTTAGCTTGCTTTGCCATGGAAGAATTTTGTATTACGGTCCCCATCTTTGAGCCACATCGCTCTACTTCTCTGGCGCCACATAGTTTCCTAAATTTTTAGGAGTTCAGCATGTCTCATTTCAAGAGCCTTGTACTTATTAATATCTTCATCGTTGCTGCCCCAACTTGGACTATCCTCAAGTTGTTTCTCAATAAGCACAAGCTCCTTCTTGATCTTCCCCAAATTATGGTATAGCTATGTTCTTCATAGATTCAATCTTGCCACGGAAAGATCCCACGTTCCTGCGCCAACAAGTTGCAACCAGCCCTTCACACCTATTCTTCTTGGCCCAAGATTACTCAAATCTGAAAAATTTCTGCCTCTTTTTGTTTTGTAAAGAATCATGGTGCTCCAAGATGATCCTCACCGCAACATGATCCGAACCAAACTTAGCAAGATGGCTCACCTTAATTGGGTTGAATCTATTAGAGAACTCACCATTTGCAATAACACGATCAAGTCTGGCTTGGATATTTTCAACCCCTCTTCTCCCATTAGACCAAGTGAACATAGGTCCATCAAAACCCAAATCATTAAGAGAACACTCCCTCATGGCATTTTTTCCCAAGCTAAGTTGTAAGTTAGTTCTGGAGTTCCCCCTCACTTTCTCACCAGCCTCAAAAGTATCATTCAAGTCACCAAAGCAAACCCAAGCTCTCCCAAAAGGAGGTTTAAAGCTAGTAATTAACTCCCAAGTGTGTCTTTTATTTTGCTCCTCCGGATGACCATACACCCCACAAAACAGCCACAGAACACCAGTCTCAGAGTCATCACAAGAGCCCAAAATATGATTTAGGGAGTAGGATTCAATAGTAACCGAGAGGCTATCATTCCAAAGCAACGCAATCCCACCAGCCCTCTCCCTACCATCCCCTCTACAATCCACCGCAAGGCATGAATTGAAACCGCACCTCAACTTTATTCTATCCATCTCAGCAGTTTTCAATCTTGTCTCCATAATGAAGAGCAAGAGAGGATTTTCTTTGTTTTTGAGCCTTGACAAGGCTCGAACTAACCGAGGATTCCCCAAACCCCGGCAGTTCCATAAGGATCCTCATAATGGGCGTTTCCGGCGGATTTTTAAATTTTTTTTTTTATAATTCGCCGGAAATGCACATTGCCGGTGGATTTTTTTTTTTAAAAAAAATATTTAAATTTTTTTTTAAATCTGCTGAAAATGCATATTACCAGCGGAATTTTAGAAAAAAAAATTAATTTTTTTTAAATAAAAAATTATTATTTTTTTCAATTTTTCCGAATTTTAAAGTTTAATATGTATTTTAATAAAATGTAAGAAAAAATGAAAATGAAGTAGAATATTAGAAAAACTGATATAGAAGAGAAAGAAAAGAAATAAATAAATGAGAATGTAGAAGTAGGAAGCAATAATAATGAAAGAGAATATGAGAAGAAATAATATAAGATAGAATAAGAATGAAGAAGTAAGAAGAAATAAGAATGAAGGAATGATAATGAATGAGAATGAAGAAGAAAGAAGAAAGAATGAAAAAGAAAGGAGAAATATAGAAGAGAGATATGTAGAGAAATTTATGGAGATGAGAGTATATATGAGAAAGAAGAAGAAATATAAGATAGAGAAAATGTAGAAGAGAATGAGAAGGAAATAAAGAGTGAAATGAGAGAATGAGAGAAGTGTAGGAGAAATTTTTATTTATAGGCAGATTTTTTCCCTCCGAATTTTTCCGGTGGAGTTTTGAAATTACCGACGGATTTTTAAAAAAAAAAATCTTTTTTGTTATTAAAAAATCCGCCAGAAAATCTGGTGGTCACATTTCCGGCGGATTCTAAAAAAAAATTGTAAAATTCCCTAGAAATGTTAAAAATCCGCCGAAAATGTACGGACGGAAAAACATCTGCCGGAAATGCCAAAAATCCGCCGGAGATCTATGAATGCTTTAATTCGCAGAAACTTGCCCATTCGATGTTGATCTTTCTGGTCCCAATCTTCAAAAACACCAATGAAGTTCCCCAATTTCCTAGCCATTGTTTCTGATCGAAGCTTCAACGGTAGATCGTACACACGATCCCAGAACGACACTTTGTTCATTTCTAAGTCTGATGGTTGCTCATCCCCCGAAATGCGCTCGAAAATCACGAGATTTCTATCGAAGCTCCACGGTCCATTGTTTAGAACAGGGTCAGCTTCCCTTTTTGATGCAAACTTGAACAGAAACAAGTTCTTGTTGAGTTCCTGAACTTCAACTTGATTTTTCACACGCCAAGCCAGAACCATTGTGCTTTTGAAAGCACGAATGTTGAATGGGTTCTCAGTCCAGATCTTCCCCACTAGGGTTCGATTGAAAATCTCCCCCTCACAGACATCACCTTCATCTGCCGAAATCCCCGCTCCCTCCTCCGCAGAAACAATCAGAATTCGAGCCCTCTCCATCAAAGTTGACAGTGGAGACACTTCCTTCGCCACCCACAAACACCCAACGAAACGAAATTAGGTCTGGAACCGAGCCAGACAAGCTAGAGAAGAGCCACAATGAATGAGGGGAGAAGCCTTTACGCGCCTAGAAGCAGCCGGGAAGTATCGGTTTAGCCCACCACTTAACCCTAGCAGAGCTCGGGTTGGGGGATAGCCTCATATGCTACTTCGATGGGCATGTAATGTGAAAAAATTGGGTTTTTGTAGGTTCTTGTTTGTGGGGAGCATAATGAAGGAATTTTTCTTTGAAAGTATTAACTTTTAATGGGATCGGATGCTAGTATTAAACTTAAGGTCACCTTATAAACATTTGAGTTGTTTTTATTTTGTCCGATACTAGTATTGTACAATTTGAGTAGGAGGTGATATACTTCTAAAAGTTTCCTTCTTTTTTTTTAATATGATGATAGAAGAAAAAGGGCGCATGGTTGAACCCTTGAAGTGAATGTTAATGGAGGTTGAGTCTAAAATCTTTGTACATACATGTAACAAGATAACTAATAAGCCAAATGCGGGGTACTTGGAAAATAAGCCAATGTATACAATTAAGGGAAGACAACATATACAAGAATCAATTGTCCATTTTTTTAGAAATAAGTGACATGTGTGCCATTTGTGGACAAATTTTAGCAGGCCCAGTTGCTGAGATAAAGATGGCAATACGATTAGACAGTTTGGAATGTGGTTATTTTCACAGTTTATATTCTCTAAGTAATTGCTTCTAACCTAAGCATTCCATTCCAATCCTCTTGTTGGTACTATTCTGCATTATTGAGGTGAAAATAATTACTTTTAAATTTTTAAAAAGGTACTATTTTGTATTATTCTATTGTTAGTTTTAAAAGAAGTCACTTCAAATTTCATTTTAACCCATCTACAATAGAGGGATCAAGAGCCAAAGTTCACCAAATGTGTACATGTTAGAAACCAACTACTTACGACCATATGGATGAGTTCATGTAAATGATAGATGAACCTGGTCTTCCACACACGGGATCTAGGTTTTTTTTTTCCACGCGATCTAGGTTCTTAACTGCTAAACCAGATTAAGTGTATGTCGTGGGATTGGTTTATTAGTCGAGCAGGTAGGTTATCTTGTCTTACCTTTTCAGACTGGCGGTCCACGCCTTTGCTTTGTCTGAAAAGTTTGTGATTGTATAGGGGTGGGGCACCCCTATAGTACTCTGCTATTTGGTTAATGCGGCAGATGACTCTAGAGTTTTCTCCTCCACATTGATAAGGCGTATTCGCATGCAAGTTACTAGCTTTGTATTGACAAGTTGAAGTTACTCATACTTGAAGAGAATGAAATAGATGCGAAGATTTGACTAATTAACCAACTATAGTTTTAGCATGGTTTGAAGTCTTAAAGGTCTCTCCCTGAGGGATCTACAACAACTTCTTTTTGATGACTTTTCTGGGGCTTCTTGGCCACGAAAGGTTAAAATAGTTTTTTAGTTTTGTATTGGGATTCGCCTTGTTTATGTACAAATACAAATATTATAAAGTCTATACATATTTAGGATCGACTCTAGTTGTGTCTATAGAGTATTTAATTTAAGGTGATGTTTTTTTGGTATAACTCGAGTACCTCTGCGCGCAACTGTATATACTAATCCCTCGAGTCGAGTAGGACCACAATGGGTGGCAAAACTCTCCCTCAAGAGATTTAACACTGTTGTATGCCCAAAGCTGGATTCGAACTCAGGACCTTGGTTTAGGTAGAAGAGACCCCTACCATATCATCCAAATGCTCTTGGGTTAATTTAAGATGATGTAATAGTATAGAATTAATAAAGTTATCTAACAACCTCAATTTAAATTTATAGTAAATGTAACTTTTAAATCTGTAACCTTTAATGACGATTTATGTGAATAGAGGCCTAAAGATAATTCAATCAATGGAAAATCTTTAGACTTTTTGAATACTTACGGAAAAAAAATTACATTTGCCTCACCTCACTTATTTAAGTATATCAAGCTGCAACAAATCTTTAACCATATATCTCTATCTTTGTACCTTGTTATTCTTACCAAGCTATCTAGGTCGAGTTAGTGTTGATGAGAAAAGAGTGGCTAGAAAAGTATTGATGTAGATCTTGAAGAGGCTTGAAGAAAGAATACTTAATGTATATCTTGAAGAAGCTTGAAGAAATAACACTTAATGTAAAGCCTGAAGAGGCTTGAAGAAAGAACACTAGATGTAAAGCTTGAAGAGGCTTGAATAGTTTTACTCTAAAAAATAGTGGAAAAATCTAGCAGGGGGTGAGAACTTGTTGTAGCCCTATGTTGATGGGTGAACTAGTATAAAACTAGTAGGCTGAAAAAGGTTATATCAAAGATTATCTCCAAGAATCAAAATGCTTTTATAGGTAGGAGGAACATCCTTGATGGGGTGGTGGCGGTGAATGAAGTGATTGATATGGCCAAAAGACTAAGGAAGCAATGCCTCGTGTTGAAAGTGGATTTCCAAAAGGCTTATGATTCGGTAAATTGGAGTTATTTGGACTACATGATGAGGAGAATGGGCTTTAACACCCTATGGAGAAAGTGGATGATTGAGTGCGTTTCTTCAAACTATATTTCGGTTCTTGTCAACGGAAGCCCCACGGAGGAATTCATAGCTCAAAAAGGTATTAAGCAAGGTGATCCATTGGCACCGTTTCTTTTCTTAATTGTAGCGGAAGGTTTAGCCGAGCTAGTGAGGAAAGGTGAAGAGGCCGAATGCATCAAGGGATTCAAAGTCAGTGATTGGTTGTCCGTGTCTTTGTTGCAATTTGCCGATGACACCATCTTCCTGTGTGATGGTAGGGATAGGAGTGTTTGGGGGTTGAAGGCAATCCTAAGAAGTTTTGAAATGGTATCGGGGCTTAAAGTTAATTTCTCTAAAAGCAATATAATCGGGTTAAATATGGAGGAGAGTGTGGTGAATGGTATTTCTTCCTTCTTGTCATGCAAAGTGGGATCGGTACCCTTTAAATTCTTGGGGGTTCCTGTTGGGGCTAATCCTAGACGGGCATCAACGTGGCAACCGGTGGTTGATTCCATGAAGGCAAGGTTGTCCTCATGGAGAAGTTCAAAATTATCCATTGGCGGGAGAGTATCATTGATTAATTCTGTGCTATCTTCTTTACCATAGTACTTATTCTCTATGTTCAAGGCCCCTAAAAAGGTCATTGGTGAAATACAAAAACTGCAAAGGAGATTCCTATGGGGAGGTGATGAAGAAAAGAGGAAAATGGCATGGGTCAAGTGGGAGACAGTGTGCAAGCCGAAACATCTAGGTGGGTTGGGGATAAAGGATCTTGAAGTGTTTAATTTATCACTCATTGCAAAATGGAAATGGAGATTAATATCGGAAGATGGTAATCTCTTATGGAAGGAAATATCGAAAGTAAGGTACGGTGATGGTTCTTGGAGTGGTGAACTGCCTTCGGTTGGGGAGGTGCGTAAAACGTCGTTGTGGTGGCGCGATTTGTTGAATATAGGTGACGGTTTGTTGATTGGAAGAGGCTGGTTTGAAGACATGACAAAATTAAAGCTGGGTAACGGTACGAAAGTGAAGTTTTGGTTAGATAAGTGGATAGGAAATGATACTTTAGCAGATCTGTTCCCTACGGTTGTGGAACTTTCTGGCAGAAAGGAATGCACCGTGGTGGAGATGGGTTCGTGGGATGACTCCGGTTGGGTATGGGATTGGAGATGGACCTCAGAAGCGGCTGCAGTAGATCCCGAGGCTGTTGCTTACTTGACAGAACTGCTGCACGGTATACAGCTGCAGTGTTTTGTTCCGGACAAAGTCATTTGGTTGCCTGATACGATTCGCGGCTTTACGGTAAAATCGTGCTACGAGTGGGTTACAAATTACAGCAGTGGAATCGGTTTCCTGCAGGTGAATCCGATGGTTGCAGCCTGCGGATCAATTTGAAAAAATGATGTTCCTTCGAAAGTATTAGTTTTCAGTTGGAGGTTGTTGATGAATAAGCTGCCTACACGAGAAAATCTGCACCGGAGAGGTATTTTGTCATCACCATATGAGCTGTCTTGTGTTTTCTGCTTCCAAGATGTTGAGTCTGCTACCCATATCTTTTGCGTATGTCCATTTGCGCAATCGGTTTGGCATGGCATCTTTCTTTGGTTGAATTTAGATGGAGCATTGGAGCATGAAGTACTACCATCTTTTCATCAGGTTGCTGGATGTGTGAAGGGGAAGAAAGCTAGCAGGTTTAAACACATTTTTTGGATTGCCTCGGTGTGGCAATTGTGGTTGGCTAGAAATAGGATTATGTTTAAAGGTGATGTAGCTAATGTAAACTCTATCATTAACTCCATAAAGTATGTATCATGGAGTTGGTTTATTGCTAGGAAGGGGAGAAATAGTGGGGTATCCTTTTCAGATTGGTGTAATAGCCCCTTGGGATGTGTATCATCTATGTAACCACCCCCATCTATTGAGGTACTCTTTTTTCCTTCCTGGGTCTTTTTCCTAAAGGGTTTTGGCCCAGGGAGGTTTTAATGAGGCCTCTCCCCTTCCCATAACTCTGTAAGGGTTGGGTGCACCCCTAGTGCCCCCCTTATATATATATATATATATATATATATATATATATATATATATATATATATATATATATATATATATATATTGTTATGGATTGGCCCAATCCACAATAATGAGGCCCAACACCAAATGCAGATCCATCAACCGATGGTTGAGATCGCAACGCCAGATCGGACGGTCCTGATCCATCAGGCCAGACACCATCAAACTCTATAAATAAGCATTGAATGCTTCATTAAAGGTACACACTCTTTCCTACTCTTCACCTCTAATTAGCTCTCTGGCTGACTTGAGCGTCGGAGTGTCCTCGCAGGTACCACCTGCCCCGGATCGGAAGCGGAGCTCGGTTGATCAAGACCAACCCCTACCAACTATCTCGGATCGGACCTTGTGTCTAAGATCGGATACAGGTCCAGAGATACGGTACAGAACATTGGCGACCACAGTGGGAGGATCTGTACTCTAGTTCCTCTCCCATCTCCTTGATTGACGATGGCTCCGACCTTACGTCATAGGACTATCCTGAACGCCGCTGAAGGACCGGTCCTGCAACAGGTGACTCCGGAAGGAGTGGCGGTCACCTTACCCCTTAGCCCGGTGCATGCTCGAAGCTCGGCTACGGCTATGGTTCCTGGGAGCTCAGCCCGGAACCGACTTCCACCTCCCCCTCCGACCGTCCAGGTACCGGTCGACGCTGTTCAACAGCTCGTCCTGTTCCTAACTCGGCAAGCCGAGGCCGACCGGCAGGAAAGCCAACGCTACACCCAGTTAGAAGCTCAGATTGCTGAGATCCGGGCTCGTAACATCCCGGATCGGAGTTCCCCTCTGCGCCACTCTTCAAGTGGAACGACTCATGGCCGCGGGCGCCACCGATCTCCGGCTTAGAGGAGATACCATCATCGCACTCCACCTCGTTGTAGAGGAGGGCGAAGACCGGAGACTCCCCCAAGTCGGACCCCTGATGATTCCTGTGGTCCTGAGGGTTCCCCTCGGCCTAGCTCGTTTCTGTTTTCCTCTTCTCCGAGGCGACGTTCCAGAAGTCGGAAAGGGTCTCCGAGGCAGGAACGTCGACGCCCTAGCTCGCGGGGGTCCCCCGGCAAGTATGGCTACCGACGATCTCCACCCCTTGAGAGGTCGGCAAAAGCGTAAAGGACCCTTTACAACTAAAATCGACTACTTTCCGGTGCCCAAGCACTTAGAGAAGCCCCCTGAAGGTCTGAAAATGCATGACGGGACTGGCGACCCAGATCGCCATCTCGACTACTTTGACACGGTTATGCAATACCGCAACGTCCCAGAAGAGATAAAGTGCCGAACTTTTCCCCTCACTCTAGAGAAGGCGGCTCTAGACTGGTTCAGGGCTCTTAAGCCAAATACAATCTCCTCTTGGGATCAGTTGGCCAAGCTTTTTTCTGCACACTTCGCCCACTCGAAGATGAAGCCTAAATCTCGGAAGGTATTGCAGGCAATTCGGCAAGGAGAAAATGAGTCCCTCCGGGACTATATAGAGAGATTCAACAAAGAAGCTGCTCAAGTTCGGAACCTCGACGACTCCTTCCGTCTTTTCTTCATGGAGGCTGGCCTTCGTGAAGGAAGTCTATTTCAGATAGACGTCGGGGTCAACCAAGTTGAGTCGCTTGCCGAGTTCCTCCAGCGATCTCAGAAGTATATCGATCATGAAGAAGGGATTAACGCAGGAAGGCCACGTTTCTCCTAGGTCTCGGAATGAGCCTACGGGCGTGATGTAATCCGACTTTGTAAATGTTTAACCATCTAATATATATGGGTCGGCTACAATTTTCCTCACATTTATTGCTTAGTAAAAGTAAGTTCCGAGGTTGGATGAAAGGATTTGGGATCGGTCGAGCGATCGCCTTAAAGTTTCACGCTAAGACCGGAACTCCACCTAGGATCGGAACTCCGGATGGTTCCTACTGATCCGAGGGTTCCCCTCGGCCCGACTCATCTCTGGCTTCCTCTTCTCCGAAAGCGGGAAAATTCCCCGAGGCAGGAACGTCGGCGCTTTTGCCCACAGAGATCCTCCGACTTTAAATTGACACCTCGAGTCCCTCAGGTGGTCACATTTTAAATGGCCGAGTTTGCCATTACCCTGAAGGGCGAGTTTGATCTGGGCCGAGTCCCGGTAAACTGCCCTGAAGGCGACTTTAAATTGACACCTCGAGTCCCTCAGGTGGTCACATTTTAAATGGCCGAGTTTGCCATTACCCTGAAGGGCGAGTTCGATCTGGGCCGAGTCCCGGTAAACTGCCCTGAAGGCGACTTTTAAACTGACACCTCGAGTCACTCAGGTGGTCACGTCTTAAATGGCCGAGTTTGCCATTACCCTGAAGGGCGAGTTCGATCTGGGCCGAGTCCCGGTAAACTGCCCTGAAGGCGACTTTAAATTGACACCTCGAGTCCCTCAGGTGGTCACGTTTTAACATTGCCGAGGCTGGCGGCAGACACCCTCGCTGGTATAAGCCCGGCCTCGAAGATTTGTGGCAAGACCCGTATCTCGGGCGCTCCGAGGCTGGTGGCAGACACCCTTGCTGGTATAAGCCCGGCCTCGAAGATCTTTGACAAGACCCGTATCTCGGGCACTCCGAGGCTAGGGGCAGCCCTATTTGTAGCTATAAGCCCGGCCTAGAAGAAGGTCGCGACGAAGGTCCGACCTCAATTTCAAAAACTCTCACAAAGTCCATATAAGGCATCAAGTCTAGCTCGCCCCAAGACGACCCGACTTGGGGGGCAACTGTTATGGATTGGCCCAATCCACAATAATGAGGCCCAACACCAAATGCAGATCCATCAACCGATGGTTGAGATCGCAACGCCAGATCGGACGGTCCTGATCCATCAGGCCAGACACCATCAAACTCTATAAATAAGCATTGAATGCTTCATTAAAGGTACACACTCTTTCCTACTCTTCACCTCTAATTAGCTCTCTGGCTGACTTGAGCGTCGGAGTGTCCTCGCAGGTACCACCTGCCCCGGATCGGAAGCAGAGCTCGGTTGATCAAGACCAACCCCTACCAACTATCTCGGATCGGACCTTGTGTCTAAGATCGGATACAGGTCCAGAGATACGGTACAGAACATATATATATATATATATATATATATATATATATATATATATATATATATATATATATATATATATATATATATATATATATATATAACTCTTGCTTATCTAAAAAAAAAAAAATGTTATGTAATATTTTTTTTCCCTAATCTCCGCATCTTGTATATTTCTCATACTACATTACATTTTGAGCACCATCTTGTCGTATATTTAAAACTTATTATGCGCTCATGCATATTTGTTCAATTTTGAAGCATTGGCCTTTTTAATAACCGTCGCGATGCTAAAAGTGAGACATTTAGCATTGGTTAAATAACCGATGCTAAATGTCACATTTAGCATCGGGTGTTTATATAACCGATGCTAAATGTCCATTTCATCACTGTTTTTGATGCATGGAAATGACATTTAGCATCAGTTATTTGAAATAACCGATGCTAAATGTCCTGAAAATGACATTTAGCATCGGTTATTTGAAACAATCGATGCTAAATGTCCTGAAAAATGACATTTAGCATCGTTTCTTTGAAACAACCGATGCTAAATGTCATTATTGATACATTTAGCATCAGTTGTTACAAATAACCGATGTTAAATGTCATTTTTGATACAAAAAATGACATTTAGCATCGCTTGTTTGAAACAACCGATGCTAAATGTCATTTATTGAAACATTTAGCATTGGTTGTTTGAAACAACCGACGATGCTAAATGTCATTTTCTTGATAAAAAAAATGATATTTAGCATCGTTTGTTTGAAACAACCGATGCTAAATGTCTACTTTCTTTTTATATTTTGTTTATTTTTAATCCATATCAGTCGTCTAATTTATAAGAACCTGTTATATGAAGATTATCCTAGACAACCATGCATAATAAATTTATCAAAATACTCCACCATAACACAATTTAGAATGCCTTTCCTACTTTACCAATTTTGTGAAAGCATGTAAAACAACCATAACACAAACAAAATACTTCAAATTCTATTGGAATTTAATATCATACAATACAAGTTATTAATCTTATAAGTTCTACAAGTTTCTTACACAAAACTCCATCAATGTTCCTCAGTTTGGAAACAGTATATTGAATAAAGAGAACATCTATATGGTGTTTGCTGACAAGGAAGGATGTAGCTTGGACCAGCACCAACAATTCCAATTATGGTGTTTGCTGACAAGGAAGGATGTAGCTTGGAGAACCGGTCATCTTTTGATCTTTCTGGATCCATCTTTTCTGAACTCAGCTCAAAGTCTTCCTTCCAACTCTATTCATGCAATTTCTACTGCCTGCAAATTTATGCCACATATATCAAATTGAATATCAAGAAATTTGTGACAAAAACAAGAAATTTGTCATCATGCTTAGCTGTTGATGCCACTGCCTCAAATGCCACTTGGGAATTCTTTGGTTAGCTATAAATTATAATCCACAACTAGTTAGTTACAAATCAACTTACAAGATTTCACATACTAAAACTCACCTTATTGAAGAGTAAATGTTCTTGGCCTACAACTATAACTTCAAAGCCAGGCAAGAAATGTTACTACTAGACTATCATCTTTTGTGCTTCTTTGAGAAGAACCTGAAGTAGCAGTTTATCAAATCAGCGGGGGCGCAAAAGTGCAGGGTCAATCAAATCTGGTCTATTACTTGAACCTATGAAGACCACCAAATGATTTTCTTTCATGCTCATCCACTACACTCTCGATACCAACACTGAAGGGAAAAAATGAAAGACATGGCAATCACTGTGCATTTAATATAATATTTAAGTATCTGACCGAAATTTAAAGGGTAAAAATTGAGCCTTACTTAACACCACGAGTCCCATCAAAAGTGCACAATCCAATTTGGGAACAGATCTTCTTCGGCTGTGCCTAAAGGAGTGAAGTGAAAACCATTAGAAAAGTCATTCTAAAAGATGATCAAACTTTTCTAGCATACTGCGCATGACCACAGATAAGAATCCAATCAACCAAAATATGCTAAGAACAAATTACAAACGATACTCACTTCAGCCAAAAGCAAGTCCATGATTGTTTGTCCATACTCTGCAACGATGGCCTTGCATTCTTTGCTTACAACTCCAGATGCTCCAATTGCATGGTTTATCATGGTAATCACTGTCTACGATAACAAACCATGTAGTCATATAGTCAAAGAGGCATTTGTTAAAATTTCTGTTTATTGGTAATATAAACAATGCAATAAAAATTGTCAATTACTAAAGGCCCCAATATTAATGTTGTGTCTCATGCAGAGAACCAATGAAAGATTTCATATAGTATAACCACGTTTAAAATAGAAAACAATCTAAAGATCAAATTGAATGGAGGCTTGCTGATCATTATCATAAGTTGGATGTGTTCAACAATCAGAACTTCAAAATTTCCATAAGCAATTTAGTGGTTCATCATTTTAATTTACATTTGAGTCACCAGCCCTTTTCATTTTTCCAGTTCATCCCAAGTGACAGTGCTTTCCAGCAGTGCCAAATCTACCAAACTTTCAAACTCCATAGTCGTAAAAATAAAACTAAATATCAATCTATATCTAAAAGCATTTATTCATACAGTTGGACCTGTTTTACCATCAATAAGTACATCTCCCATATCAAACTGGAAATGAAAAAAAAAATATCAACAAAAAATGTAAAAACAAATCAAAACCATTATTAAGTATAAAGAACTTATATTTGATGATTAACCTGCCAATACCCTTTCTTGTCACAGGCACATAAATGTGCTTTCCCTTGTAGTGAGCAGGATCTACACCACCAAAAACAATCTCACCCCCTTCCTCTTCCTCTAGTTTACAGTTGAGCCAAAATGAAAATACTGGTTCCTTAATAAGACCTTGTTTGACCATATTGTACCTGTGACACGTGAGATCTGATAATGCCATTGAAGAAAGCAACAAGTGAATCTAAGGTCATGTAAAAATCCAGAAAAAAAAAACGATACAAAACCCAAAAAATAGTGAAGATTGAAAAAACTTACCTGACTAAGAGAAGATGGCAATGCACAGTTCGTAGAAGAAGAGATTTGCGATTAGGGTTCGCAGAAGATTGAGTTTCGTTCGCAGAAGAAGGGAATCTCAGTTTGGTTCGCGATTAAGGTTCACAGTGGGTGTGAACAGAAGAGAATCAAGAGATGATTTCGTAGTGAGATGATTTTTCCGTGAGATGATTTCACATTTGCGATTCATGATTGTTGGCAATTACTTTTGCAATCAAGAGAACTAAATGCACAGCTTGCTAACACCTCTCACTTAGAAACACCACAGGATGTAGGGGGTGAGCACCGATGCTGAGGGACGAACCACACTGATTATGATATTGGGATTAACTTTAGGGTTTGGTTAGAAAGGGACGAATCACAATATGTTTTGGTAGATTGACTTTATGGAAAAGAAGGTGGGAAGGTGGGAAGGTGGGAAGGGACGGACCACAAGATGTTTTGGCTTCGTTGTTTCCTGGCGGTGAAACAACTAGAAAGTTCAGAGAGCAAGAATGTTCACAGAAGAGGGTTGAGAGCGAGAGCGTTCAGAGAGTGAGAGAGTTGAGAACGTTGGAGAGTGTAATGTGATGGAAAGATTGAAAAAAATAAAACGGGACTTTTAGCATCGGGTGTTTTAACAACCGATGCTAAATGTGTCTGAGACACACATTTAACATCGATTGTTTAAATAACCGATGCTAAATGTCTGACGCAAATACTTTTAACATCGGTTGTTTAAATAACCGATGCTAAATGTAGGCGCGAAAACTGAAAACTTCCATTTAATTGCAAAATTGCCACCGCGTCTACCTTTAGCTTCGGTTGTTCAAACAACCAATGCTAAATGGTGCTTTTTAATGTCAAATTTCCACTAGTGTCTCTTGATAATGTGTTTCTCTTTTTTACACATTGTCAAATGCTTTTATGAACAAACTAGTCACAAACTTTTTCAACATGTATCTTTCTCATTGAAGATCACATTATTTAGAAGTGTTGTATGTAACATACTCGGTTAAAAAAATGTTCATTAAAACTGTATTTATGCTAACTATCGTATCTCCAAGTTTCCGGGCCAGAAAATTGCAAATGGTAACAATTCGATTCTTCTTGTGCCTCTCTACAACTCCAATGCAATTAAAACAGCACTAGTCATCGACTTGGTTGGTCGGGACACTGAGTTAGTAGGTTACTAAGCAAACCGGTGAATCACTAGTTGAACCACATTAGAACCGAGTCTATGCGAAAGTGGGTTTGAAGTCAACAATCGAGTCAACTTGTTCAAAGTTGGTTTGACAACATAATCATCAGGTCAAGTGTAGAATCATTCTAACTAGATGACTAGACATACAAGGTCTTGAACTGGTTGGACTGGTCGATCTGGTTGAAGTTTTTTAACACTGGTTTTAAGCTTTTAATTAAAGTGTCGCTCTCAGCAATATCATATTAGTCCAAGTGGGTTTGGGCATGAAAACTAGTAAATACCGGGTGGTTTTCGAAAAACTCTGTAAAGTTGCAACTTAACCGATCCACATGTAATACTTCTTTTGTAAATTGCTCATTTTTTTCACACTACACTTAAAAATTAGGCTAAAATGCTCCTGGGGTCCCTTATCTTTATTTAAAGTAACAAATAAGTCCTTTATATTTTTTTTGTCCCAAATAAGTCCTTTATCTTTCAAATTTTTGACACATAAATCCTTTTCCGTTAACAGTACTGATTTATGTGTCAAAAAAAGGATTTATGTGTTAAAAATTTGAAACATAAAGAACTGATTTGGGACAGAAAATAATTTATGTGTCAAAAATTTAAAACATAAAGGACTGATTTGGGACAAAAAAAAAAGATAAAAGACCAAATCGTTACTTTAAATATTTAAAAAAGACAAAAAAAAATATTTAATTACTACACCAACACCAATCAACCTTTGACTCGGACCTCAACTGAGGTTCTTTCTATTTGGAGAAGTGACAAGAACATATCCAGTTTCTAAAACTGAATGCAAATCCTTAACAGATTTCAGTGTATTTTTGATGACCCAACCCAACTCAAGTAGGGAAAACTCACACCACATTACCACATTTTCGATTGATTTTTTCCCACACTACCTTAGATTAAACCCATCAACAAGTTCCTAAATAGGGAAAGTTCCCATTTAGTGACACCATCGTACACCACCTGTGCATTTTACCATAAACCCACGTATGCTTTTCCCAGTGGGTTACTAATATTCTTTATGGCCACTAAACTAAGATTCCATAAAGCAATAAGACAAAACACTATGGTGATGGTCCATAATGTTATTAAATTAATAAATGACGGAAAGATCATTTTGATCATAGCCGTTAAAAACGATGAATTTCAGCCGTTTGATTAAAAGGAGTTGTGGGTCCCAGTCTTGAAACACGACAAAACACAATCAAACTTGTACTACTACTATGAGTCTATGAAGCCGCCAACAAAACAATCGTGCGTGTACTTGTGAAAGTTGAAATTAAGGTCGGCTGACCTATGCTCTGTTTTCGAGAACCAATAAGTGTTGCTTTCTCGCTTTCCAATAGGAATATGACACGTGGATGGAATGCGAACCCAAATTTGACTAACCCCACAAAGAAAATGGCGGGCCCCGGAAGCTTTTGTCACCACTAATCGACCACTACCAATGAAATTAACGAGAGAATAGAAAAAAAAAATCTTATTTTCATTATTTTTATTGGAAAAAATTAATCCAATAGATATATTTTTATATTCAAGTGATTTTTTCAAGAAGATATATTTTAAATTTATTTATCAAATTATGTTTATCAGATATTTGTTTTCGATAAGTAATAATTCATAAGTATGCTAAAAAACCAATTAAAAATTGTTTAAACACAAATAGACATTAAGCCAGCGCGATGAAACACAAATTTGTTTATCGGATATGATATTTTATTTAGGTTATTTAATTATTTTATTCAACTAGATAATTTGAGAATTATTTTCCTTTCTCCTACTTTCTTTTATTCAAATAATAAAAATTTACATATTTTCTCTTTATTTCCTATTCTATATTTTTTAAACCTTATTCTCTATTCTTGATTCTAAATTTCCCTCGTATTTTCTTTCGATATTAAAATTAAAAACACTCTTTCGAATCCTATTCTTAATTGAATAACTAATGTATCTAATCTATATTTTATATAAAATATATCAATTTTTTAATAAAATCTAAAACCGTAAATTTTTCTTATAAATAGGACCAATACGATTTGCTTCCTACCAATACGATTTGCTTCCTTTTATTTTTTTTCCTCAATATGTGAATAGTAGTTACAATGACCTTAGATACAAGAATTTATAAATAAAATTATTATTTATTATTTCACTGTTACATATGTAGATAGTCCACCTATTCAAAAGGAGTACATGGTCACTGTCATATTCCCCACCTTTTCCACTAAGCCAATATTTACACCTAACCCCCAAACCTACATATAATTACCTAGAAACCCAACCCGATATATATTCTTGCCCCCAAAGGAACTTGCTTATTTTGATTACACCATTCCTTTTCTAAAACTATTTCACAGATATCTTATTTTCTAGTTTATACTTTCCCAACCTTTTCCACTACTATATTGGATTTTTCCTATATACACAAACGCTTTTAAATTTTAACCCCACTAATAAGGAACAGAAAACAGAACAACGTTTCCAGCGCCGGCCTTTTTCATCAAAAAGCACGAATCTTGGAACTAAAAAAAAACAGCACGAAAAAACCTATAATATTTCGTATAAGTAAATATCAAGGGCATTATAGCAACAACCTAAAACTACAACTAATAAGTTTTTAATATTGCAAGACTAGTCCTCCCATTGGGGCACGGTGTGGAATTCCCTTTCTTCTTTTGGCTGTTCTGTAATTAACAGAAGTTGGTGGTGGTGTTGATGGAGTGAAGCTTTGCATCTTAATAATGTTCTTCATCAGCCTTCCATGGCTGCTACTGCTGCTGTATGAATCCTCCGAGTCTGACGCCATTAACGCTGACGTTTTCTTTTTCTGGAAATTTCCTGATGTCCCAACAATCTACAATTCATTGTTGCATTGATTAGTATTTAATACTAAAAGACTTAATTGTGAAGAATCAAATATTGACAAGTCAACAAATTAAATTCAATTGAATTGAAAAGGACCCTTTTTTGAAATCCCCAAAATTCAAATGCTGCTTAATCGATTAATTGAAAAGTATATAAAAAAAAAACCTATATTAGCATTCATCGGTATAATCAAAGTCAACCCTTTTTAAGTTCTAGCTTGAAAACCAAGCAAAGTAGCAAAGTTTTTTTTTTAAATAAAAAAATACTCAAAATGCTTAGAAGGGAAAGATATAAAGGTTTTGAAAAAGTTTATAAACACGATTTGAATTGCGACACTATGATTTTTGATATCATAATGAAATCGCAATGCAATTGTGATTGACATTAATCAGCTAAATTTGACAGTGATTCTTCACAATATCAAAAATTCTCACTCGATGGCAATCGAGTCGCAGCTACATTTGACTGTGATTCTTCTCGATATCAAAAATTTCCACTGATCGCGATTGGAACCGAGATTTAAAAACTTGCAATGTGTGGATTTAGAATGTAAATTACCTTGCAGCCAAGAGAACAGAAACGATAGGAATCAAGAAGGCTACGCTCACAAACTTCACAAGTGTTGGTAACACCTTTTCCAGGCCTAGGTTGAGGCCTCTCATTCAAGAAAACAACCCTTGCACTGTTGATAATGTAGGTTTGCACCCCTGTTATGTCCAACACCTTTTGAATCTCATTAACCCTAATAACATCATGGTATGAAGACCTCCTTATCTGTTTCCAACACCAAAAAACACAGAGTATATAAGAAAAAAATCACCATATTTTTTGTGCATTGAAAAACATTCAAAAAACATGTTACATGAAAATTGAAAACAGAACTCTGTCAATGAAAGTTTAAATCTCAACCAGAGAAGTACAAAGGTAGAACCTTTCAATTAAGTTTGAGAAAAAGTGATGTTTCACAGCAATAATAGAAGACAAAAAAATGTCAGAGGTTTAAGGAACAAGACCAGAAACAAAAACAAAAATGTTACAAAGGAGAAAACTTTGATTACTTAATTAAACAAACCTGAATAGCACGATGATCTTTGTGGTGATGGAGGCAAAGAGAGCAAAGAGCACCATTCATACAATCCAAGCAATACATATTACACTCACTCTTGTGTGAATCAGCATGAAACTTGCATTGAACAAAGAACCTTTCTTTCAACAGAGGTTTCAACCATGGTGGCCACCTGTTTTCCTCATCTTCAGGTCCTCCAGCACCCTATTCAAAACAATAAAAAACGAAATTTTGAATCAGACCCAGAATTCAAACACACATAAAAAAACAACCCCAAATCATTACATTCTTAAAAAAAACAAAAAAAAAGACATTGATTCTCATAGTCAACAAACACAACAACAATGAGAATCAGCTCAATGAAAAAAAATGAAAGAGAGTAATTTGTTTACCATGATTCTTCTGTTCTTGGGCTTAATTTCACGGACAGGGATATCTTGATTCTCGAACGCCAGCTTGAAGACACTGTCAAAGGTTGTGTGCTGGGTGATGAATGTGAAAAGTGGGGGTGTGAATAGTAAAACAAGAAGAAAAAAGCGAGAGAGAAAGAGAGAGGTGAGGGTTGTGAAGAAAGACTAGAGTGAAGAGTTGGGGCGGTGAAGGAGGGAATGGGTTCTTGTAGAAGTTGAAGGCGGTAGATGTTGTTTAGAGAGAGAGGACTCGTTCTTATCCGCACAAAAGTCTACACAACCAAACCTGACTCCGAACCCGAACCTAACAGATACGTTGTGTGCAAGGAATCCTTTAAATTTCCTTTTATTTTCTTTCCTTTTCATATTCTATTTGGGCCTTATCAATTTTGGTTTTTCCACCATCTTCGCTTACTGTAACTGATTATTTAAAAGATTCCGTCGCCCTCATAATTTGTGATTAACATATTTTTATTGTTGCATAATTATTCATTTGGTCGTGGGTTTGGGGCACACCTGTTTGGGCCTTGAGTTTAATTATTAACATAAACTATAAATAAATTGGCATGTACTTTTGCTTTTCAATTTAGTTAATTACGTTTTCTTGTTTAATTTGAATGCTTCATGCTTCTTGTACCAATCTTGAGATTGTTAAACATAACACACGATATTGTTTACGCAGTTCGGTCAAAGATTGCCTACGTTTGTGACTACGGAGTAGCTGTAGTTTCGTTTTATTGATAATGTTTCGATGATCCTGAATACAAATACAAGGGAGTTTAAATAGCCTTCTCTAAGAAGACCTAACGGGTCTGGGCCAAAGCATAAACATATAAATAAATCTACACAACTACTATTTACAGCTTTCTTATTTTCCTTATTCACATCCCCCCTCAAATTGATGCGGGTCATCAAGGAGCTTCAATTTGCTGACAAGAAACTGATGGCGTGGAGAAGGAACAGCTTTGGTCAAAATGTCAGCAACTTGAAATTGAGTATTGATATGAGGGAGAGATATAACATGATTATCATAGGCTTCACGAATTGCATGACAATCAACTTCGATATGCTTAGTACGCTCATGAAAAACCGGATTTGCAACAATCTGAATGGCACTTGTATTGTCAGCATAGAGAGATGTCGGTTCGGTTTGAGGAAATCCAAATTCACCCAAAAGACCACGAAGCCAAAGTATTTCGGAGCATGCCGTAGACATAGCATGATACTCCGATTCGGTTGAGGACTTAGAGACTCTCGCTTGCTTCTTACTTTTCCAAGAGATTAACGAAGAACCAAGAAACATGCACCAACCAGTAACAGAGCGGCGTGTGTCGGGACACCCAGCCCAATCAGCATCACTGGAGGCATTCAATGTAAGGGGGGTTCCATTAGGAAAGAATAAACCCCTTTGAGAGGTACCTTTCAAGTAGCGAATAATACGACGAACCGCTGCCAGGTGAAGATGGCGAGGAGAATGCATGAACTGACTTACTTGCTGAACAGCAAATGAAATATCTGGTCGAGTAATGGTCAAGTAGTTAAGACTACCCACGAGCTGTCGATACAATAACAGATCAGTCAAAATTTCACATTCGTCACGGTGGTATTTAACATTAACTTCAAGAAGAGTATTCACAAGATTAGCGGATTCGAGGCCATCCATAGCAATAAGGTCGGTGGCATACTTATGTTGATGGAGAAATATGCCCCTAGAAGTAGAGTGAACCTCGAGTCCAAGAAAATAATGTAACAGACCAAGATCTTTCATTTAAAATGAGGCTTGAAGCTTTTGTTTAACTTCCTGTATGGATCTGCATCAGAACCCGTAATGATCATATCATCAACATAAAGAATGAGTAGAACAATGCCCGTAGATGTGCGGTGAATGAACAAAGACGAATCATACTGGCTTTGAGTAAAAGAGAACCCAAGTAGAGTGGAACAGAATTTCGCATACCATGCTCTAGGAGCCTGTTTCAAACCATATAGATATCGTTTGAGCTTGCACACCCCCTTTGATGAAGAGAAAAGGCCCTGAGGGGGAGTCATATAAATATCTTCAGTCAGGTCTCCATGAAGAAATGCATTCTTGACATCCATTTGGTGGAGAGACCACCCATTAGAAGCAGCTATAGAGAGCACCATTCTAACAGTGGTCATTTTAGCAACCGGTGCAAAGGTCTCATCATAATCAATACCATATTCCTGCCTGTTGCCTAAAGCAACCAATCGAGCCTTATACCGATTGAGAGATCCATCAGAATTCAACTTCACAGAATAAACCCATTTACAACCTATGGGTTTGATACAAGGAGGGCAAGGAACAATATCCCAGGTGAAGTTGTCCTGAAGGGCCTGAAGTTCCTCATTCATGGCATTAACCCAAGATACATCTTTAACAGCCTGCGAGTAACAAGTAGGAATAGATGTGTCAGTTAGAGAAGCAGTTAAAGCAGTATGTGAGGAACCAAACCTGTCTGGGGAATATCTGTCAGGTGCTCAAGACGTTCTACTAAAATGTCGTGGTGTCGGTGGTACGGGATCAGAATCAGGAACATGATCAGGAGCAGGATCAGGATTAGGATCAGGAGCAGGATCAGAAGGGAAAGTGGGAACGAGTCCTGTTTATCAAAAAAAATGCGGAAGTATAGCAATATCATTCAAACCAGGAGAAGAGCACAGAAACATAGACTGATTATCGAAAAATGTGACATTCCTAGAAATGCGAAAACGATGGTTAGAGACATCATAACACACAAAACCCTTATAAGACTGACTATACCCCATAAATGCACATTGGACAGATTGTGCGCCAAGCTTATGTCTTTCAGTGGATGAGAGGTGCACAAAACATACACACCCAAAAGTATGTAAACTATCGTAATCAGGCTGAGATTTAAAAAGGCGAAAGTGAGGAGAATCAAACCCAATCACCGTGGAAGGAAGACGGTTGATCAAAAAACAGCTGTTGAAAGAGCCTCCACCCAGAATTTGGATGGAACAGAGGCCTGGAGAAGTAAGGTACGTGTCACATCCAACAAGTGACGATTCTTACGTTCTGCAACACCATTTTGCTGAGGGGTATTGGGACAAGATCGTTGAGACAATATACCTTTTTGCTGTAAGAACTCTTGAAACTCATGAGACATATACTCACCACCTGAATCAGACCGAAGAATTCTAATACTGGTTTGGAATTGATTTTCAACATACATCAGAAATTTCTTAAACATAGAAAACACTTCAGATTTAGATTTAAGAAAATAAATCCAAGTAAAACGGCTATAATCATCGTTAAAGGTCACAAAATATTTATAGTGAGCGTGAGAAGCAACAGGAGAAATCCCCCAAACATCACTATGAATCAACTCAAAACACGTAGAAGCACGATGTGCACCAGACGGAAAAGGAAGATTTTTACTTTTAGCTAATTTGCAAACCGGACATGAAATAGAGGTACTAGAATCTATCAGTTTAGTACCTAACACACCAGTCTTAAATAAGTGAGACAAAACAACAGAGTTTGGATGGCCAAATTTCCTATGTCAATCCTCACATGCATTCAAAACACTATTACAAGCAAGAGATAAATGGTTTGAACTAAACTGGAGTGGAAACACTCTCCCAACTTTAGGCCCTTTTGCGATCACCTTCCCTGACACCCGATCATGCACAAGACAACCATTCAGAGTAAGATTAACATCACAACCGTCATCAACTAATTGACCAGCAGACAATAAATTGGAGGCAATGCCAGGTCCTACCAGCACATTTCTAAAAGTAGAATTAATGTCATTAACATTCGTTATAGGAAGGGTACTGCCATTAGCAATTTGAATTTTTTGATTACCAATATAAGAACGTAAATTGTGCAGGAGTTCAAAGGAACCCGTCATGTGATTTGATGCACCAAAGTCAAGTAACCAAAAAATGAAAGAAGACATATCAGTAATACCCAAGGCTGAAAGAGCAGATAGTACCATTTGTTGAATTAATTCCGGTTGAAGAGCACCACCAGCAGATGCACCAGTGGTGGAAGGACCAGCAGCAGAGCTAGATACACCAGTGGTGGAAGGACCAGCAGCACAGCTAGATACACCAGTGGTGGAAGGACCGATAGAGGTAGCTAGTAGTGGGATGGAATGCCTGTGCCGGAAGCCTAGTCGGTCGTGGAGGACGCGTAGGACATGCAGAGATGATATGACTCTGCTGCTTGCAGTAATTGCAAAATTTCTTAGGACAACTACGAGCAACATGTCCAAATTGTTTACAAGAGAAGCACCGATAGAGGTAGTAGTGGCATGGAATGCCTGTGCCGGACGCCTAGTCGGTCGTGGAGGACGCGTAGGACATGCAGAGATGATATGACCCTGTTGCTTGCAGTAATTGCAAAATTTCTTAGGACAACTACGAGCAACATGTCCAAATTGTTTACAAGAGAAGCACTGAGTTTGTCGCATATCACGGCCCACGCCTCTATTTTGCGCAGCATACGCGACTGTCACAGGTTCATAATGGACGGGATCATGAAGAATGGTTCCTTGAGTATTCAGACATTGTTCTTCCCTGAGCAGTTCACCAACACAGATATCCAAGGAAGGAACAGGGTTCCTATTTAGCAAGGCACCTCGAACAGCCTCAAATTCCGGACGAAGTTTCATGAGAAATTGATCCCGTTTACTAGTATCATACACATCACGAACGGCCGACAACGATGGTTTGGGAACGACAGCATATATAATAGCAGAGTGTTCTGTCCATAAATTTAAAAAACCAGAATAATATTCTTGAATTGACAAATTACCTTGTTTGTAATTGGCGATCTCTAACTCCAATTGAAAACACATGGCAGTATTGTCCTGGTTGTAAATACGCTGCAAATAATTCCACATCTCTTGAGCAGTTGAAAATGCTCACAAATTATTGATCATCTGAGGATCAATAGTACTGAGGATCCAAGAAATAATCTGAGCATCTTGGACTTCCCACGCGTCTAAGGCGGGTTTATCTTCTGGCGTCTTAGAAACCCCATCAAGGTGACTCCATAATCCTTTTCCTTTGACATACATCTTGAATTGAAATTTCCAAGCAGCATAATTCTTGCTAGTAAAATGAACACAAAAATTATCTCTTCCTTCCGAAGCCAATAAAAATTAATTACCGTAGCTTGCAATAATATGATATAATATAATTTTAATACTGTAGCTTACAAGCAGAAACACAGCACACGATGCGATCTGGAGAAGCTCAAACCGAACGGGAAAACTACGATGCGATCTGAAAACGCAAGCAGGAAACGGTGCGATCTGGACAACTACGATGCAAACAAAAGAAGCTAGAAGCGACAACCAGGGAGACGACGCACCATGAACCCGAAGAACTCGCAAACAGAAAGGGAACCAAGACGAAGACAGCGATCGCAGCAACATGATCGCAAGATGGAGGACGGCGAACAACGACGCACAACGGAGGACGGCGCGCGATTTCGAAACCGATCCACGGACGGAGATCCACGAACCAGGCAGAACCAGAAGCCACGATGAACGGAGGATCCGAACCACGAACGGAGATCCACGAACGGATCCAAACCACGAACGAAGATCCACAAAGAGGATCTGAAGTAGGAGGAAACCAAACCACCAAGAACCAGAAACTGAACCACGAAGGACGCCGTTCTTGAACGAAGAAACTGAAATCACAGGGATGATCGCAACCCTATTGATACCATGTTAAACATAACACATGATATTGTTTACGCAGTTTGGCCAAAGATTGCCTACGTCTGCGACTACAAAGTAGCTGTAGTTCCGTTTTATTGATAATGTTTCGATGATCCTGAATACAAATACAAGAGAGTTTAAATAGCCTTCTCTAAGAAGACCTAACGGGCCTGGGCCAAAGCATAATCATATAAATAAATCTACACAACTACTATTTACAACTTTCTTAGTTTCCTTATTCACAGACCTTACTGCCAACAAAAAATAGTCTAGTTGCTAAGGATTCAACTCACTTCCCACAAGGATGTGTTTTTGAATTTCGGTGCCAATGTGAAGACATCGTTAGTGGGTAATATATAAGTATCTCTTAAGCGGTGAAAGTGTTTTAAGGCCTTCCTCAACCATAGTGAGCCCCTAGAAATCAACTCGCCTAAACGTTTTTTTAACAAAAAAAGTATCTTGGCCCTACTTAGGCCTTGTTTGGCAAGTCCTAGCGGATTTGACTAGCGGATGATGAATATATGTATTTGGTAAGCACTAGCGTTTAGAGTTTTTTTGGGTAGCATTTAGCATTTTTCAAACGCTACTTCAAGTAGCGTTTTTTGATACGCTAGCGGATAGCATAAATCGTCTCACTTTTTATTATTTTTACTCTCATTATTTTTCTTAAATTCATTCTGTATCCTGTTTAAATTAAACTAAACATGTTTATATCTTTAATGGTTTATGTCATTTTACATTTATTAGTTAGTTTAACCACTAGTTTTACCACACACATGATTTCCTTTCCGCTAGCTTCTCCATTATCCACTTTCCGCTAGCTCATCCGCTATATACTATCCGCTAGCTCATCCGCAGCTTTAGTACTCCTTCCAATCTCGAATACAGGAAAAAAAACTAGTTCACAACTTTTAAAAAAATTAGTTAATCTCATTGAACTTTTCTAGAGTAAACAAATAAGAAATTTCGTCTCCCAAATTACCCCACAATGGAATTTGTTCCATAGAAGTAGAGGTGACAATTTTGGCCCAGCTTAACGGATTTGCTCCATGGTCCGGTGTTCTAGGCTAAAAAATAGAGGCCCAAAAATAATCAACCTTTTTTTGCCCATGGGCTAGATTAGGCCCATTTTTTTAATTTTATTTCATTAAAAATTAGAATGGACCGACCCGATTGTTGGCCCAGTGTTTACGGTTGGGTTGGGGTACAAAAAAGACAACCTAGTAGATAACTAACTGGCCTAGCCCATCTCACTTTGCATTTTGGCCCAATGGGCCAGTATGGGCTGGGTCAGTCGCCAAGCTTGACCTCTCTACATAGAAGTCAAAGGGCTATTGAAAAGTAAAACATAAGTTAATTGAAGGATATTCTAAGAATGAAGTCATTAAATGAATTGTAGTTAGTTAGCTTTTGCTTATATTTTGGACCATCAAACATAAAATTTTTTTGCTTATATTCGAGACCGGAGTAAGATTCAATTTTGTCCAAGATAGTGTGTGGAATAAGCTGAAGGGTTGGAAAGAATTTTTTTATCAACGACAAGGAGAGAAGTTTTTATTAACACATTCAAGCAATTTCTACGTATGTGATGAGTTGTTTTTTACTTCCGATGAGTTTATGTGAGCATATTGATAGCGTGATTAGTGAGTTTCGGTGGGGTAGCAAACAAGGTGAACTTAGAATTTATCAGATTAAATGGTAAAATAGAAAGGCGAGATGAATTTTAGAACATTTCAACGACTTTAACCTTGCAATGTTGTCTTAACAAGGGCGGGGTGTCATGCATAATGACGATTTATTGTTCTCACAATAATTGAAAGCAATGTATTTTCATAGAAACAATTTCCTAAGAGCTTCAATTGGTTAATGTCCAAGCCATACTTGGAGAATTATTTTTCTTTTGCAAGCTCGTTTGAATGTTATTGACAAAGTTAGTATTTGGAGAGTAGGAGGTGGTCCTCTAATTCGTATATGGGAGGATAATTGGCTTCCTTATCAAAATGGCTACAAGATTTTCCACATCTCTTATATGTGATATTATGTTTTTCTTGAATCTCATACATCTTGATATTCGGTGTTGTAATGCTTCTTTGATTAATGAAATTTTTCTCCCTTTTGAAGCTCAACAAATTCTTTAGTTGCCATTTGCTTTCTCCCAATTACAAGATGATTTTGTGTGTGGTGCTTTTGGTCTGCTATTTTTTAATGAAGAGGTCGTATGAGTTATTAAAGGCAAGGCGTGAAGTAGTTGCCTCTCATAATTCAGCGCATGGAAACAATTGCGAAAAATAAAGATTATTCTAAGATACACCCATTTTTCTTGGAGGATTCTACATGCAAAAATACCAGTCAAAATTCATATTTTAAAAAGGTTTAAATAGTTTTTACCCCCTGCAAATATACCCATTATCCAGTTACCCCCCTGAAAAAAAAAGGTTTAAAAAACACCTTGTAAAATGTAACGTTATCCAGTTACCCCCCTGCTGTTAACTTTTCTGTTAAAAAAATGTAAAATGTAATTTTATCCAGTTACCCCCCTGACGTTAGTGCCACGTGTCACCATATTATTGGGTCTCTGTGACACGTGGTACTAACATGCCACGTCAGCATCTATGTCACCACTGCCACGTGGCACTGACATGTGCCACGCCAGCAACCAATGGATGGCTGCCACGTGGCAGTGTTGTTAATTCAAAATAAATCTTTAAAATGCCTAAAGCGAGACTTGAACCCATGACCCCTTACTCACACCCACAACTCCTAACCATTGAGCCAAATTAGTACTTGTTGTTGTTGTTGTTGTTGTTGTTGTTGTTGTTGTTGTTGTTGTTGTTGTTGTTGTTGTTGTTGTTGTTGTTGTTGTTGTTGTTGTTGTTGTTGTTGTTGTTGTTGTTGTTGTTGTTGTTGTTGTTGTTGTTGTTGTTGTTGTTGTTGTTGTTGTTGTTGTTGTTGTTGTTGTTGTTGTTGTTGTTGTTGTTGTTGTTGTTGTTGTTGTTGTTGTTGTTGTTGTTGTTGTTGTTGTTGTTGTTGTTGTTGTTGTTGTTGTTGTTGTTGTTGTTGTTGTTGTTGTTGTTGTTGTTGTTGTTGTTGTTGTTGTTGTTGTTGTTGTTGTTGTTGTTGTTGTTGTTGTTGTTGTTGTTGTTGTTGTTGTTGTTGTTGTTGTTGTTGTTGTTGTTGTTGTTGTTGTTGTTGTTGTTGTTGTTGTTGTTGTTGTTGTTGTTGTTGTTGTTGTTGTTGTTGTTGTTGTTGTTGTTGTTGTTGTTGTTGTTGTTGTTGTTGTTGTTGTTGTTGTTGTTGTTGTTGTTGTTGTTGGTGTTGGTTTGCTGCTGCTGTTGCTGCTGCTGCTGCTGCTGCTGCTGCTGCTGTTGGTGTTGCTGCTGCTGTTGGTGTTGTTGTTGTTGTTGTTGTTGTTGTTGTTGTTGTTGTTGTTGTTGTTGTTGTTGTTGTTGTTGTTGTTGCTATTGTTGTTGTTGTTGCTGCTGCTTGTAGTCCTAGGATCGTACGGGAGGTCGCGACACTAGAATTAGATGAAGATTAGTTAAGGATTATTTGTGCATTCGTGTTATGAAAGTTTGTATCCACTACTGTTGATTGTTTCCTTGTTTGTGGTAGTCTTGCTGTTTTAGTTTCGGTCTTATATTCCTTATATGGTTTGGACGCTCTTTCTCACCCGTGCACCATTCTTTAGATTGAGTTCCAAGTGTCGTTGGAGTGACTTTCTACGATCGTGCAGTGGGAGAGATTTGATTCTATACGTTGATGTCACTCTATTTTTACTTTATTGGATTAAAGGTTAATTGCTCTGATTATGTGACATCGGGATTTGGGTTGTATTTTCAATGTTATATTTAAAATCAATCTTATTATCGTATTGAAAGAAATGCTTCAACGTTTTAGTCTTTAATGTTATTATGACCGTTTATATATGATTTAAAGAGTTGGATGACATCTTTTACTTGCGAAAACCATTTCAAAAAAATGAATTGTTAGTTTTACTTGAAAAACAAATTTACTCGTTTTTCGTACTTTTTCACTTATAAATACTTTCGGGGTAAAGGGTGTCACATTTAGTGGTATCAGAGCAGTTCGGTCCTAACCGGACTGTTTGTGTTGTTTAGCTTTTCGATGTGTGAACTCCGAGTAGAGTTACATGCATTGCTTATTTTAATTCTCGATAGTCGGGAAGTTGACCAAATTAGTTGGTTAAGTCATCTAGGGAATGAGATGAGCGATATGTATTTCTTAGAAAGTCATCAAGGTTACATGAGATAGAAAAAAGTTAGAACCCAAGTGAAAACTCAAACAATTCATATCCTCGGAGAGAATTGTTCATAAAGATAGGTCTTGTTTAGGCCGTGCGTTGTGTCTCTATTTATATTGCTCTATGTGAACTTTGTACCATTTGCTTTGCAACTTTCATGTTTAGTGAATTTTTAATTCATTCATCCCGACTTTCTATAATATGATTTTTGTAGTTTTTGTTTTAAGTTGCATCAAGTGGCTTGGGATTTAAGAATAAAATTTTTACTGAGACTAGTTGTGAGTTTATATTAAATCATCTTTTAATTTAAATATCGACATTGTATTCCATTTGTGTATTTCAAATAATACAAAGTCTTGTCAATAGTCTTTTGTTATAATGTGTATTAGTACTATGTGCATCACAATCTGATTCCTTTATTATGCCTTAGGATGTTAGTTAACAATAGCATAACATAGTTGAGAAAATTACAGTTTTGTTAGATATTTTCTTTTAGCAAGTTACCTCGTAGTTTAATAGACTTAAAGTCCTAATGTGAATCTACATTTTGAAGCTTGTTCAAGGACAATGTTAGGCAAACTAAGCACATAGATCAACCCCACTCAACTCTTTTCTTTTAACTCATGTAAGGCTCTTGTATTTCTGTAGCTGGTGTTGTTTATTTTTGGGTGCACTCTAACCAAGTTTATTATTCATACTTTTGACAACTTCTATTTCGGTGTTGTATAAATGTCATTTCTTTTGTGTATAAATCCTATTTACCCTTCTAGTAAGAATATTGGTTCTCTTCCCAACCGAGTAATCCCACTAATTTCTTATTTTTGATCCTCTAAAGAAAACGGCCTCCCTCTAGTGACTCATTTTATAAAAAAAGAAATTAATATTGAGGTTCTTTCTGGATAGGATTTTTTTTTATAGTCGGACAACTTTCTTATTTGGCCTATACTCACAAAAATCTGGAGTCACCGTTTTATTATGTAAGTTAATTGGAAAACAAAAATGCTGCATAATGCTATTTAACTCACTTCTGCATAGCTTCCGATATCATGCTCTTTAATTGGGATATCTTTCTATTCTTTCTACTCAAGCTCTTCATTTTGTGGACACATCCACCTCTTCATTTGTAATTAGCCTTTTAAAATCACTTCCCTATGATGCTAATGTAAATCAATAGTTCCCAGCTATATTTTTATTCTTTTCTTAAATTTTGCATAACATATGCATGAAGTAGAGATGTTCAAAAGTTGCTTATTCATTGCTTATTTGAAGTTCCAGAATTTACCATGAAATTAGATTCTACCATATGTAGTGTCTTAATTTTTTCCTAGACTTATCCCATAATTTCCAGATTTGGATTTTGAATGGGTGGGTGCTCGATTTTGTGATTTCCTCGCAATGTGAATATAATATTAATACTTCTTTGTACATTCTTTATTTAAAGGATTCATGTGTCCATGCAACCCGATCTTAAGATAGTTTTAGTTATGTGTTAATCTACTTCTAGTATTTGTATCAATTATATAGAACGTGATGATTGCAGAATGATTTCCATTTCCTTGTTACTTTTAATTGTTTTGTCATGGAGTTTGTAAGAGCTCTATATGAATTTATCTTCACACCCTCAAATATGTTGATTGTGTGATTGATCTTTTCCTTGAACTTTGTACATTGAGTGTTCACTATTCCTAGTTATAAAATTTTCATTGTGCAAGTTTGTGCCTTGTCATTTGCTAATACCTTCCATCCCTCTCTCTAGCTGTCGTTGACATTTTCTCTTCCGTGATTCCGAGCTGGTTTTGATTATTCTCCCATGTTACTCTTAAAGCATTCATTCTTTTATTTTGGTCTTGAACTTATGAAATTTCGAGGACGAATTTTCTTTTAAGGGGGGTTGAATTGTAACACCCCGATTTTTGTGCGTTGTGGATTTTGATATGTTTTTGTTTTATGAAACTGTTCTAACAGAATAACAATAAAGAACTAAAAGCTAACTACTGAAACCGAAATGCAAAACTGTTCTAACAGAATAACAGAATTGCCGTGTAACTAATGTGAGACTAAGAGAAACCACTTGAGCGACATTGACTTGTTGACTTGCCATGTCCAAATTTTCCTATATATGATGTCCACTGGACACCTCGTTAGTAGTTGTTATAAGCTTAATGTTGATGCATCAACTCCAATAGAGGGGGGTAAGTGGGGTATGGTGCTGTGGTGAGAGATGTTGATGGTGTCGTGGTTCCTAGGGTAAGTAGGGTATGGTGATATGGTGAGGGATGTTGATGGTGTCATGGTTGCTACTAGTTGCTTGTATGTCCTTTCATTACCAGATTAAGGTAGCAAAAGCTTTAGCTATGAGGAAGGGTCTAGAATTTGCAAAAGATGTGTTTTTCTTGAATCTTATACAACCGAATCATATGCTTCAAATGTGGCCTTCGCGTTAAACGCACATCAACAATCACCCTCCTATGTTGGTTCTATTATTGAGGATCGTATTAATTTTTGATCGTACCTGATCAATACGATGAGTTGCTGTTGTCAGTTGATGTCGCTCGGTCGCTGGGATGAAGGACCGAGTTCCGGGCCGCACGCGGAATTGATCGTACCTGATCAATACGATGAGTTGCTGTTGTCAGTTGATGTCGCTCGGTCGCTGGGATGAAGGACCGAGTTCTGGGCCGCACGCGGGTGGTACCTGCAAAGACACTCCAACGCTCAAGTCAGAGGTGCTTCAACGGGCAGGGTCACAAGGTGAGTAAAACATACCTGAAGCCACATGCTGGTGTGGTATATATAATGTTGGCGTTCTAGCCGTTGCGGTTTTTGCGGGGCCGGCCGCATCTTGCGGAGCAAGTTAGATATTGGGTCGCGATGGGCCTGTTGTACGAAAGTGGCCTTCGAGCCCACTCCAGAACAGTTGCCCCCCAAGCCTAGGTCGCCTGGGGGCGGGCTAAGGCTTGATTCCTTGCCCCCCAGCGTGGTCTCAAACGACCGTTCTGGACTGGTCGAACGTAACCTGGTCGATCGCTAATTAGTTGATTGCGTGGTCGCTGCCACGCGACCTGGTCACACGGGGCCAGGTGCCGTCTCGGGGGTGACGCCTGACAATCAATCGTCATGAATGCTGAGGCGACAGTTACTTTAATGAGGTGACGTTTAAAGACTCGAGGAGCTTAGGCAATGATGGCACGCGAAGAGTGGCGCCTCTTCGCCTCCGGCCCATGATGATGGTTGGCCCATTATATATAGGGTTCAAGGGGTGCCTCATTTGCACGTTTCTCCGATTTCTCCACTCTCGCTGATCGCTCGCTTTTACCAAAGCTCGCTCGCTCCTGCCAAAGCTCGCTCACTCCCGCCGAAGCTCGCTCGCTCTTGCCAAAGCTCGCCCGTTTTCAACTCGCTCTAATTCCAGATAACTACGATCGCCCTGTCTTTATTTCCATTTCTGTTTCACCTGGTGGAGGGGGTGTCAGGTCTGGGGACGACCACGTCGCCCCTTCCCACGCGCGAGCAAGACCTTGACTGTTATTCCCCTCCACAGGTTCATTCTGGCGCGGACTAAACAAACCCACCGTATCTTTGGAATCCCGGCCATTTCTCTTGCGCACAACTGTTAGCCTGCATTTTCGACAGGCTAATATTAAATGCAGTCAACAGGGTTTGACTTAATAATTTCAGAAAGAAGGCAGGTCTTCGACACCAAGGTATAATTTCGACTTCAAGAGGTAGTAACCAAGGGAAAGCAGCCTAATGCATAACTTAGCGAATTTGGAAAAAGAGGCCACACTTCGACAGAGAGAAGATTATAGACAGCGAAACAAGCAAAGCTATGGAGATCTGTCGAATAGGATATTGCTTCCTTGGTCGAAAAGAAAGAACAGTTAGACAATCGAAGTAGAAGCACGTCGAAGTAGCAGTTACTCTGTCTTATCTTGTTTTAGAAAACCGCTGAGCGGTTATAGTCTTATTTGTATTATAAATAGAGGTTCTGTAGAGGGAAAAAAGGGTCGCAATTCTCATTATACATATTTCCTAAAACACTCTACTTCCGCAAACAGAGAAAACAGAGTCAACAGGAATTCATGTATGATTCTGCGTACCACTTCTTTATATAATTGTTTTCATTTCTTTTAGATTTCTGCACTTTGTCATCTTCTTCACTTACAATTACTGCATTTTACTGCATTTTGATTCCTCTTCCCGCATTTACAAATTCTTGCGCTTTATCGTAAGTTTCTGCACTACTATTAAATATCAACAATTCTTAGTAAAATTTGATCACAAATGGCCTGAGATTCCTAGTTGATCTCGCAAGTAACACGTGTAGTGAAACTAGCGGTGTTTACTAAAAATCACAGTAAACAAATTGGCACGCCCAGTGGCAAGTAACACGTGTAGTGAAACTAGCGGTGTTTACTAACTCTGGGTTTGTTGAATACAGAACCAGTACATCGCACGTTGCATGCGTTTAAGAAGTGGTAGACAGTTACATCAAATGCCACGTTCAAACATGAATGGTGCTTCTACATCGAATGGACATTCCCAGGCGTCAGTTATTGATACCAACGCCACGAACACTCAGGGAACAACCCTTTCTGCACCATCTCCAGGAGTAACCGCTCCCATAACTGCTCCAAACGTGGTCGGCGTAACCACCCCATTATCGTCTTCGGCAGACATGGGTATAACCGCTGTAACCGCCCCCACTATAACTCCTGGGTCGAACATGATGATTCCCCAGTCATCAACCTTTGGTTCAACTAATCCCTGGATGCCCAAAGCTATGGTGGGAAATATGCCATATAGTTTTCCCATGAATGGTCGAAATTACCCCTATGGAATGCCAACCGCCATGATGGTAGGACTCCATACAAATGCATCTACATATGCAGATAACATGGCTTCGAACTTTTCGCCTATGCACAACCCATCAGAGAATATGTATAGTCGAAATATACAACCTTCAATAACCACTTCGTCATTATTGGCATTAAGACAACAAATGGATGATAGTAACCATGACATGGTAAATATGCTAACACAGCAAATAGGTACAGTGTTTAATCCCCTGATACAGGACACAAATAATAGTTACCAAATGTTAGCAACACAAATGGGTCGAATTGCTGACTTCTTTGGCACTCCACAAATACAAAACCAGCAAATTCCCCAAGTACAAAACATCAGGCCTGTTGACTTACCTGTCGAAAGGCCTAATAATGCAACCCCCGTGAATCCAGCAACAACAATTTGTCGAAGAGCCTATACCTGAAGTGGTGCTAGTAAATAGAAATCAAAATGCTGATGAGGTAGTTAGGCAAGTCCCGCAAAATAACCTCGGAATGCAAAATAATTTGGCTAATCTTGTCGAAACTATACTAGCCCAAAATGGTCTTAATTTAGGCTTACACAGACCTAATTTTGTATCTCCCTTGTCTGAATATGTGATGCAAACAGATTTGCCTAGAGGGTGGAAAATTCCTAAGTTCACAAAATTTGCTGGAGAAACCAGCGAATCTACTGTCGAACATATTGCAAGATATTTGACTGAGGCTGGGGACATTGCGTTAAACGAAAATTTGAAAATGAAATATTTCCCAAATTCTTTGACGAAAAATGCATTTACTTGGTTTACAACATTACCCCCGCACTCCATGTTTAATTGGAATCAATTAGAAAAAGCCTTTCATGAACAATTTTACATGGGACAATCAAAGATTAGCCTTAAAGAATTGGCTAGTGTTCGACGCACAATGCCAGAATCTATTGATGAATATCTCAATAGATTTAGACTACTCAAGGCGAGATGTTTCACCCAAGTGCCTGAACATGAGTTAGTCGAAATGGCTGCTGGTGGTTTAGATTATTCCATCAGGAAAAAACTGGATACTTTACACCTAAGAGATATGGCTCAATTGGCTGATAGAGTTCGACAAGTTGAAAGACTTAAAGCAGAAAAAACTTCGACAACCAAGTTTAACAATAAGAAAGAAAAAGTGGCGTTTGTTAATGTTGATAACAATAGCCAAGAATTCGACATAGCTTATGAAAATGTCGAGGAGGAGGTTGATATTGCAGAATTAAAACCTGGACCTCCATATACATGCAAATTGTTAAACCCCTCAAATGGAAAAAACCCTGTCGAACCAAAAAATGATAAGTTTGTTGCAAAAACATATACCTTCGACGTCACAAAATGTGACCAAATATTTGATCTTTTGGTGACTGATGGTCAAATTTTAGTGCCTAAAGGTCTAAAAATACCACCATTAGAACAACAAAAGAAAAGAGGTTATTGCAAATATCATAATTTCTTGGGTCATAACACCTCCCGATGTGTACTTTTCAGGGATCTAGTTCAGAAAGCATTGAATGATGGAAGGCTGAAATTTGATGACAAAAATAAGTCATCAATGCAGATCGACAGCAATCCTATGCCCACAGCAGAAGCAAACTACACTGAAGTAGATATTTTGATGGTCGAAACCAATGAAGTGGTTGCTGAAAGTTTTGAAGCGAACATCAAAATGGTCACCAATGACCAATATGCTGAAAAAATGCAGGTGGTTTATCCACAAGCTGAAGAAGACTTGATAGACTTCCTCAACAGATGCAAGATAAATAACACCTAGGTGATGCTGTGCACATGGTGCAGTTCTGTATTCGACAAAGAGGCCGCTAAAAGCCTTGAAAGTGTCACTCCTCAATTCAAGAGAAAAAACAAATGGGTCGATAATAGGCCCAAATTCAGCTTCAACCCAAGAGGTGTGCCATATAAGGTTACATCTTCAACAAGACAAGCTCCGAAGGCTCAAAGGAGAACATTTGTGCCACCTGCAAGGGCCCCTGTCGGAAGATGGGTATACCCAGGAAATAAGGAGACTGAATGTCACCTAAAGATGGCAGGAGAGACTTTCAATGCCATGAATCAAAACAAGGCGCCTAATTCCAATAGGTATGCCTACAGCAATAATTACAAGGGGAAAAACCCCATGACAAGAACGCAATGGCGAAGATACCAACGCCAGATGAAATTGACTGCTGCTGAGAAAAAGGAGAACATCGATACAAGCAAAGGTAAGCAATTAGCTTCCAGTGTCGAAATCCCAAGAAAGTCAGCAAAAGAGAGGATATTCCCTCCCCTTGCAGACATCAAAAAAGGTCTTGACTCTGAAGAAGGCCTGCAATTAGATGATGATATGGACTCTGAATTTTTAGATTCAGAACCAGACCTCGACATCATCTGCGTCGTTTCAATTCTGCCAATTGAATTCGACGTCATTTCAGAAGTGACTGAGATCGAACAAGATTTCGATCAAGATATGGCTAAGCACAGGCCAATGTGTTACTACGTATTAAATAATGGCTCCATAGAAGAGCAGAATGCTGTCTTCGAAAGACCAGATGGAGGGATGAAACACCATCTAAAACCATTGTTTATACAAGCAAAGGTAAACAATGTAGGCGTCAATAAAATATTGGTTGATGGGGGTGCAGCGGTTAACCTGATGCCACAACATGTGCTAGCAAAAGTTGGCAAATCAGAGACTGATTTACGGCCACATAACATAGTCCTCACTAATTATGAGGGAAAATCTGGCTATTCGTTAGGAGCCATAGAAGTGGAGTTAACAGTGGGGAGTGTGAAGAGAAAAACTATGTTCATAGTCATACCCACCAGAGCAAACTTCAATCTACTCCTGGGTAGGGAGTGGATCCATGGAGTAGGAGCAGTGCCCTCAACACTCCACCAGAGACTCTCTATTTGGAGAGAAGATGGCCTGGTCGAAAATATAGAAGCAGACCAGAGTTATTTCTTGGCAGAGGTCGACCATATTACAAGGAGGACTTTTGACAAACAATTGGCGAATATTGCGCCATGCACACCTTCAGACACTGCATATGTCCCTATGGACAATGTGTTTGAATCCCTAGATCTCCACCCTAACCATGGCTTTATATGGGAGAGGGAAGTGATCGATGAGGCATCACCTTCAATAGGCTTTTGCAAGCCTACTGGGTGGGATGGTCCCTAAACGGTGATGATGTCTATACCCACCGTATGGGAAAGAATTACGGCTTATGTGGCCGAAAATAAACAAAATATGGCTTTGGAGGCCGAATTACAACAAAATATGGTTGAACAAGCCATAAAAGTTAACCCAGAGGTTAACAATAAAGATAAAATGGCCGAAGGCCAGAGACTTGACTGCATCTACGATGATGAGCCTTTAGGTTTTGAAAAAGACCCAATGGGTTCGACTAAGAAGATGCAGGCTCAAGACCCTCTTGAAGAAATTGATTTAGCAGATGGCCCCATAAAAAGGCCAACATTTATTAGTGCTAAAATCGACAAGGGTTTGAAAGATCGAACTATCGAGTTACTCAAAGAGTATAAAGATTGCTTCGCTTGGGATTACAATGAGATGCCTGGTCTACGACGAGAGGTAGTCGAACTGAAACTGCCCATTCGACCAGACAAAAAACCAGTGAAGCAAACACCAAGAAGGTTTGCACCTCAGGTTCTGTCGAAGATCAAAGAAGAAATCGAAAGATTACTCAAGAGCAACTTCATCAGGACTGCCAGGTATGTTGATTGGCTAGCCAACATTGTTCCTGTTATTAAGAAAAATGGAACATTACAAGTCTGTATAGATTTTCGTGATTTAAATAATGCTACACCCAAAGATCAATACCCTATGCCTGTGGCAGAAATGCTAGTTGATTCGGCAGCAGGATTTGAATACCTAAGTATGCTTGATGGATATTCAGGATATAATCAAATTTTTATTGCCGAAGAAGATGTGTCAAAAACAGCATTTCGATGCCCAGGGGCATTAGGTGTTTATGAATGGGTAGTAATGCCATTTGGTTTAAAAAATGCTGGTGCAACATACCAGAGAGCAATGAATTCTATGTTTCATGATTTTATTGAAAATTTTATGCAAGTATACATAGATGATATTGTTGTCAAATCTTCAACAGAAAATGGCCATTTAGACCATCTTCGACAATCATTCGAAAGAATGAGAAAATATGGATTGAAAATGAATCCAATCAAATGTGCCTTTTGTGTACGTGCAGGTGATTTCTTGGGCTTTGTTGTTCACAAAAAAGGCATCGAAATTAATCAAAACAAGACGAAGGCAATCATGGAAACGAAAGCCCCTTCGACCAAAAAAGAGCTTCAGTCATTATTAGGGAAGATTAATTTCCTTAGAAGGTTCATATCCAACCTAAGTGGCAAAACTCAAGTGTTCTCGCCATTGCTTCGACTGAAGAAAGAAGACTTATTCAGGTGGGATCCAGAGCACCAGAAGGCCTTCGACGACATTAAGGCTTATTTAGTTAAACCACCTATATTGTTGCCACCTATCAGAGATAAGGTGATGAAATTGTATATAGCAGCATCAGAGCTAACAATAGGTAGTATGCTAGCACAAGAGGATGATAATGGTGTCGAAAGAGCCATATATTACCTGAGTAGAGTGTTAAATGATGCTGAAACTAGATATCAGCCAATGGAGAAATTGTGCCTTTGTCTGTATTTTTCTTGTACCAAATTAAAGCAATATATCAAACCAGTTGATGTGTATGTGCATTCTCATTTCGATATTATTAAACACATGCTGTCGAAACCAATATTGCATAATAGAATTGGCAAATGGGCACTAGCTTTATCTGAGTATTCATCAACATACCAGCCTTTGAAAGCTATCAAAGGACAAATTGTTGCTGACTTTATTGTTGACCATTCATTGGTCGAAGTGACAGTTAGTCAAATGAATAATCGACCTTGGACACTTTATTTCGATGGATCAAGCCATAAAAATGGTTCTGGAATTGGTATATTAATTGTTTCACCAGTAAACATACCAACAAAGTATAAGTTTAAAATCAAAGAGCGCTGCTCTAACAATGAGGCTGAATATGAAGCTTTAATTGCAGGATTGGAAATCTTGTTAGAGTTGGGGGCAAAGGCTGTCGAAATTAAAGGTGACTCTGAATTAGTGGTGAAGCAGTTAACCAAAGAATATAAGTGCATCAAAGAAAATTTAATCTTATATTTCGTCACCGCCAATACTTTGTTAAAACGTTTCGACAATGTTCACATTGAGCATATACCTCGAATTGAGAATCAAGAGGCAAACGACTTGGCACAAATTGCTTCAAGTTATAAAGTCTCTCCAACAAAACTCAATGAGTTAATCGAAATTAAAGAGAAATTGATTTCGACAGGTCGTAAGGATGATGAATTGTCAATGCCAAAACTTGGGGGGGACAGACAGTGTAGAACTACTTCCTCCAATTGAAAATGGCGAAATTTTTGCCATTGACAATATGTCGAATGATGACTGGCGAAAACCAATTGTCGAATACTTGGAAAATCCAACAGGGACAACAAATCGAAAAACCAAGTATAGAGCTCTAAGCTATGTAATTCTCGGAAACAAATTGTTAAAGAAAACCCCGGAAGGAGTCCTACTTAAATGCCTTAATGAGAGTGAGGCATATTCAGCAATTTCCAATACTCATAGTGGAGTTTGTGGATCTCACCAAGCGGGGCAAAAAATGAAGTGGCTGTTATTTCGACAAGGAGTATACTGGCCTACTATGCTTAAAGATTGCATAGATTTTGCTAAAGGGTGTCAAGAATGTCAAAAACACGCAGGAATACAGCATGTACCTGCAAATGAGTTACACTCAATAATAAAGCCTTGGCCATTTAGAGGATGGGCTTTAGACATAATTGGCGAAATTAAACCAACGTCGTCGAAAGGTCGCCGCTACATATTAGTGGGTATCGATTACTTTACTAAGTGGGTCGAAGCTATCCCTTTAGCTAATGTAGACCAAGAGGCAGTAATAGCCTTTATCCAAAACCACATTCTATGCAGGTTTGGAGTTCCAGAAACCATCACTACAGACCAAGGCTCAGTGTTTACTGGTCGAAAAATGGTTGAGTTTGCCTCCATAAGTGGATTTAAGTTATTAAGTTCGACACCATATTATGCTCAGGCAAATGGTCAGGTCAAAGCAGCCAATAAAATTATCATTAATTTGATTAAAAAACATATTGGGCAAAAGCCTAAGAATTGGCACAAAACCCTTGATCAAGCATTATGGGCTTGTCGAAATTCTCCTAGAGAATCAATCAACACTACTCCATTTCGTCTCACTTTTGGGCATGATGCAGTTTTACCAGTCGAAATCTATTTGCAATCAACCAGGATCCAAAGGCAATTTGAAATTCCTTCAGACCATTATTGGAGCATAATTTTAGATGAATTGGTTGACATAGATGAAGAAAGGTTACTTGCATTAGATATCCTTATAAGGCAAAAAGAAAGAGTAGCTAAAGCTTATAACAAGAAGGTGAAATTCAAAGCTTTTGTTACAGGAGACTTAGTGTGGAAAGTGATATTACCCATGGACAAAAAAGATAGAGCCTTGGGAAAATGGTCACCAAATTGGGAAGGACCATTTAAAATTTTACAAGTATTCTCAAACGGTGCTTATGAAGTCGAAGAGTTAAGTGGTGATAATCGAATTTTGCGTATAAATGGCAAGTATTTAAAGAGATATAAGCCAATGTTGCAAGAAATCTAAATAACGCAAAATTAAGAGAATGTGAAGATATAAACATGGCACTCATGCCAGGAAATATTGTCAAAATACAGATCGAGTAAAATGCTGTCAGATTACAGATGGAAAGTTAAATTACAAAAGAAGCTTTAAGCCTCTCAAAGGCTGCTCTGGCATGCCTCAATCTGGTATTTAAAAGAGTTTCTTCTTCCGTTAGCCTCTTAACTGCTTCGTCATGTTTCTGAATCTTCTCCAAGTGTTCGATAGCCAAGGTTGCCTCAGTGCGAAGTGCGTTCTCCACAGAAATTGAAGACTTCTGCTGAACAGAGATTTTCTTCTTTTCTTCCGCTTCAATCTTCGATTGCAACTCCTTGATTTGAGCCTTGTATGTCAAAATGTTTGCATCACAGTCTTCTATTTCCTTGGAATTAGTTGCTGCTTGAATTTCCAAGGCTGAAATCTTGCTTTCTGAGGCTTCGACGGCGACACTTTCTTCTGTCAGAAGCTCAAGCTCACGTTCTTTGGTCACAATAGTGCTCTTCTTTTTCTGAATATCTCTGGAAATTTGCTCTAGTAAAGGCTCAAATTCAACAATAAAGCATAAAAGAGAGTCACTGGAGCCAGAGTTGTTAAGTTCATTGACCAAAGACTTGAGTTTGTAATAGAGCATATGATTTGTTTCGATAGCCTCGAATAGATCTATCTCAAAGAGGGTTGTTTGAAGCTCTCGAATCAGGTTTCCTTTAGGACCTTCAGAGGAATTGCCAATAGAAGCAGTCGAAGCACTTGGCTTACTTTCTGTCGAAGATAAACCACTCACCATTCGTTTGAAAGCCTCAAGAGGATCTTTGCGTTTTAAGTCCAAAAATTCTTGTTCTTGAAGGTTAAGAGCGGTGTCATGTGTTGAGGGCACAGAACGTGGAGAATTAGCTATCTCAAGAGATTCACTCCTCTCGTTATCACCATCGTCTTCACTTTCTTCTTCGTCGTACCCTTGCTCTTCCATGTTTGGAGAAGAAGATATACTGATCTCAGCTCCACTGTGGCCAACATCAGGATTTTCATCAACGTCCATAGCAGCAGGCTCCGGGCCATGAGCAGGAATTTCCTGGGCAGTTTCAGCAAGAATAGTCTTTTCGGCCAACGGTGTATCTTCGACAATAGGTGTATGTTGAGGCAAATCTTTTTCTTCGACACCTTCTCCAAAAACATTTATTTTTGAAGGGGAATGAGTGGAGGAAGGCGTAGCCTGTTTTGTTGGGACTTCAGTTTCCTAAAAAAAAAAATGATGAAGTAAAGTGAGTATTATCACATAAACAAAGTTTTCGGGTTTCCGAAAAACATAGGCTTCAATTTGATCACCTTAGCTATGATGTTCTCAACAAAAGAGTGTGCACTCTGGGTTTTCTTGATAAGCCTCTTCGGAACTTTTTCTTCTTGTTGTTGTCTTTCGACAGAAGTTTGTTGGGGAACAGTTTTAGAGACATCTTGAGAATGTTTTGTCTTTTTCTCTCTTTCTGTTTCAGGGACTTGAACCTTGATGGGTTTAGTCCTAAGCAGTGGTGTCTCATCAGACTGAAAATACAACAATCGCATAAGCATGAATAAGAAAAAGAAAACAAATATAAATAGGCAAAGTTTTGAGAACTTCGACCTCTGAATCGCTCACGACTCTTGGTTTGACATTTCTTGCTTTCTTTGGATTGGATGTTAAAGAGCTGCTTGTTCTTTTTCGACTCTGCAAAACGGATGACTAATTAGTCGAAGAGTATAAGAAGATAACACAACGAGTAAAGATAAGTACTTACTTTTTGTTTTTCCTCTTGAAGAGGTTGTTTTCTTTTTGACGAAGCCTCGACATCTTTTTTCTTCGTCTTTGTTGCTGCGCCATCTGTCGAAGACGATGTGATAGGAATGGCTACAAATATTCGACAAACAAGTGTTAATATGAAATACATAGAAAGGAAATTTATTTTTTTTCTAAGAAGTCTTGTGAATCACCTTCTCTAATGGAGGACAAGATTCGAATATGTTGAATATCTAAATGAAGATGACCCTCAAAAGTGTATATGTCCTGCTTAGTCGGAACTACTTTCTCAGCTGTTTTGTTGTTCAAAAAATCAAATAGTGCCCTGGTCGAACCACATACGAACCATTCTGGAATGGGTGACCAAAATGCCAGAGCCAGTTCACTGGTTGGTAAGGGTGGAAATCTAATTTTGTTTTGTGTTAAAGCAAAAAAATATTTGTCGGGTACATAAGGTGGAAAAATCATAGTCGGGATTTTATCAAGAATTTTTTGTTTAAAAACTTTTGCAGCTTGAGAAACAGTTCGACGAAGATTAGTCGGATCATATACAGTTTCGAAATATTGTTGAAATGCTTGAATTTCTCGAATATGTATACCTTTCGACTTAGTCTTCTTTTTCTGCGAAGAAGGAAAAGCAGATATTAGTTTGACCAATAGACTAGCCTCTTCGACACCAGTGAATTTCCTGGTGATATACTCTGTCCACCACTGAGAAAATTTGTGGGTGCAAGAGAAAGTTAATTCAAAAGAGAGGGAAGTAAGACGAAAAGAATCAGCAGGAAAGTCATTGAGACGATTTATCCATTCGTCTTCATTCTCAGGGACTAACAGTTCCCTTCTAGACCGGAAAAAAGCGCTGGGTCGAAGTTGACACAACCCAAATTGCCGTGCATATAAACTTGGATGATATGAGAATAAACCAAATTGGTTTGATGACTTCCCAGGAGAAATTCGAGATGACAGCAGTTGAGGAGTTAAAAATGCTTTCCAAATTTGATTGGTTTCTTGCTCCTCATCAGGGTTGGTAGCAGGGAATTCCCTAGTGAACCAATGTGGCCCGTAATTTCTTCCAGCAAAAGGGGCCATAGAAGGAGAAAATTCTGTACAGTTCAGAAACATGTTGAAAGCCTGTGAAAAGAGATCTTCGACAGATACTCCTATTTGTTTAGGTTTGAACAAAGCAAGTCGCACACCTTCGACCCCTCTGTTAGAAATTACGTCAAGATACTCATCAGGAGTATACATTATCAATTTTGAATTGAAAGTGGCAAGAAGCCACAATTGAAACAGCCAAATTGGTCCAGAGACCAAATATTTCCCTTCTGGTTTGAGTCCTTTCAAATCAAGAGCCCCTTGTTTCAAGTTGTCGAAAATGGATCCTAAAATAAGGGTAGCCAAGTTAATATTTCGACGTTGATGTAATTGAATGGCTAGGGGGATATACATCTTAGCCACTTGAAGTGACGAAGAACAGAAGACATAAAAGGATAACCCGAAGGTGAGAAAAGCAATATGCTCTTCATCAGAAACATCCTTCGACTCAGTAACGTGTTTCTCTTCAATATAACCTTTAAAGCTAGCCTTTTTGAAGTCAAAATCGAAATCAGTTTGGATAGCAGGATCGAAAGTTTCTCCTAAAGGCTTTAAACCTGTTATAGCTGCCACATCAAGCAGGGTAGGGGTAAGCATGCCACATTTCAAATGAAGGCTGTTGGTAGTGATATCCCAAAAATGTAGAGCAGAAAGGAGCATTGGGCTTTGATACTTAGGCCCATACCTTGAGATTTGGATCAGATCGAAAATTCCCTGGCTCTTCCAGATATCTCCTTTTTTCGACTCAATTTTGTTGAGCCAGTCGATGTAAGGCATGTTTTTCTCAGTTGGTGGCGAGGATCGAAAAACCCTATTCGGGTTACCCATAAAATCCATCACGTGTGGACCATCGCTGAAAATCCTAGGGCTGAGTCTATGATAGCTTGGGAAAATGTCCCTAATCCTAGAGGAATCATCATCAGCGAGAGGGAGAGGGCCTAAGAATGCATGATTTGAAGGTTTAGAGAAGGGGATAAGTACCTGAGACCGGTAAATTTATGTTTCTTCCAAAGTAAAAGCAGGTTCAGGAACAAGGGTTTTCTTCCCAAGAGTTACAGCGGGAGATTTTATGGTAGAAGAAGATGCCATCGTTGGAAACAGGAAGTTAGTGAAGAAATGGAAGTGCTTAGTAGTGTCCGCTTTGCTTCGTAAAGCGAATAAGGGGAAAGAAATGCAGAAATCAGAAGATGCTTTAATGGAGTTTTTTCGCAAAGAAGGAGAAGTTGAAGGTTCAGAAAAAAGAAATGAGAGGGTACAACTTCCCTTTTATAGCCGTTTCACCACGTTAAAAAATAAAATAATAATAAATTGCTTTGGCAATCGTGGTGTTAGTGGGAAACGTGAGACAGTTAATTGTGCACGTGGCGCATTCCCGTTGGCACCAGCAAACTCTGTTTTAGCTCAGAAACGTCCCCTCGTATTCTGAAAAAGATATGCAATGATAGCATGAGATTTCATGGGATAGTCGAAAGAAGTTTCAAAAAGCCTTTTTCTTTTTTCATTCAAGAATTCAGTCGAAAACGTCTTTTTGGGGGGCAATTTGTTAGCCTGCATTTTCGACAGGCTAATATTAAATGCAGTCAACAGGGTTTGACTTAATAATTTCAGAAAGAAGGCAGGTCTTCGACACCAAGGTATAATTTCGACTTCAAGAGGTAGTAACCAAGGGAAAGCAGCCTAATGCATAACTTAGCGAATTTGGAAAAAGAGGCCACACTTCGACAGAGAGAAGATTATAGACAGCGAAACAAGCAAAGCTATGGAGATCTGTCGAATAGGATATTGCTTCCTTGGTCGAAAAGAAAGAACAGTTAGACAATCGAAGTAGAAGCACGTCGAAGTAGCAGTTACTCTGTCTTATCTTGTTTTAGAAAACCGCTGAGCGGTTATAGTCTTATTTGTATTATAAATAGAGGTTCTGTAGAGGAAAAAAAGGGTCGCAAATCTCATTATACATATTTCCTAAAACACTCTACTTCCGCAAACAGAGAAAATAGAGTCAACAGGAATTCATGTATGATTCTGCGTACCACTTCTTTATATAATTGTTTTCATTTCTTTTAGATTTCTGCACTTTGTCATCTTCTTCACTTACAATTACTGCATTTTACTGCATTTTGATTCCTCTTCCCGCATTTACAAATTCTTGCGCTTTATCGTAAGTTTCTGCACTACTATTAAATATCAACAATTCTTAGTAAAATTTGATCACAAATGGCCTGAGATTCCTAGTTGATCTCGCAAGTAACACGTGTAGTGAAACTAGCGGTGTTTACTAAAAATCACAGTAAACAACAACATGACCAGACCAGTGGAGCAAAGTTCTGCGCACTCCCGGTCGTCTTCTTCTAATGACTAATCTTCCTCTGGGTCTTCGACTCAGAACTGGTCTTCCTCTAGCGAATCCGGGACTCGGCCAGACAGAAGGAGGGCGCCGTTCACCGAGGCTGTGGTTGACACTGCAGAAAGCAACGCGCGGGTTGCCAGCGATGAAGGTATTGGCCAGGCAGCGGCCGACGACACTGCAACGGCCGACAGAGGCCAACGAAGCGACCAACGAGAAGATCCTGAGGTCGCAGCTGCGAAGGAGATGTCTTGGGTTTCTCTTAACCTGAAAGGTCAACGCAGCAAGATTCAACAGGGAAGCCAGGAACTAGAGTATTTGGCGACCGGGCTGAACGAAGGTTGGAGGGTAGAAGGTATGGCTAAGGGGGAAGATGTTGCGGCCTGGACTGATGTGTTAAAATTCACAATGTACCGCATCGTTTTCGAACGCATGGGTATAACTCCACCATTCACCAGGTTCCAACGCCAGGTTCTACGGTATCTTCAGGTCGCCCCTTCTCAACTGAACCCGAACGCTTGGGCGTTCCTGCAGGCATATGAAGATGTCCTTGTGGTTCTGAGACGGCCGGTCTTTGTAAGGCTGTTCTTCACTTTGTTCGAAATGAGCTATATTTATGAGAAAGGCTCCAAGGGCGTCCACAAGGAAGCGGTCTCGTTCAAAAACCGTTCAACATTCAACTTCTTCAAGCCTTACATGGAATCATTGACGACCGGGTGGAAGAGGGAATTCTTTTGGGTTGTTCCTGAGTCGGCCGAGGCCCATCGAGGGATCTCCCAAATGTCCAAAGATGATCAGGAAGGAACCCCCTGTTTCCTACGGTGTGGAGTTTTAACCACTTCTCGAAAAAGCCAGGCCAGTATGCTTTCAAGGACGCTGAACTTGACGACCTGGACAGGGGGACGATCCAAAGGCTGAGAAAGATTGCGTCCCTGGTCCCTGAGGGTCGCATCAAGGTCAAGAACGTTGTGGATGCTCGGGGCAAGAAAAGAGTCAAGGCCGCTCTTGGTCGGTGGCCGCTCGCCTACTTTATTTTCTGTCACTTAGTTTTGTTTGACTGTTTCTAACCATCTACTCTGTCCTTTGCAGCTGACATGGCGAACATGAATGACTTTGACCTCTTGGAGCAAAGGGCGGCCGAGGATGGAGATACTTCGCCCGCCCGCGGAATTCCTGAGGCTCAACCTGGGGGTACGCCCCAACCTGCCGGAACTGGTTCTCAGCCCGGTCGTCAGGATCCTAGGGCGGCCACGCCACATGAAGCAATCGACTTGGGCAGCCCACCCCGAAATAAAGAAAGGTCCAAGAGGAACAGGTCGGTCGATCAAGGGGGCCAGAGCAAGAAACATAAGAGTGGGAAGAGCCACGGGCACAACCGGTCGCCAAAACTTGACCTGCTTGGATTGGGTGATGAAGACTGTGCCCGTTTCAAAGAGGAACCATTCGAGGTGATGGCCGATGCAATGAAGGCCGCTGGTATTCTGTTCAAGAAATACCAAGATGAAGAATCAGATCGCCTGGAAGGTAGGCGCCTTGCCCATAGATATTCATTGCTTGAAGACGACCTAGGCGATAAAAATTTTAAATTGAATTCTGCCTTGTCATTGCTCGCAGAAATGAGAGGCGAGCGAGACGACCTGCTCAAGAAAATGAAGGAGCTCGAACCGAGAATCGAAGCGGCCGCTGACAATGAGAGGAAGCTTGTCGAAGCAGAATGCCAGCTTGTGGCTGCTGTCTCTGCTCAAACACTGCCGAGTCTGCTCTGGATAAGGCGGTCGCTGACAAGGAAACAGCTGAGAAAGAGGTCGAACGCCTCTCTTCCAAGAATAAAGAGCTGTCGAGCCAGGTCGTTGGGCTGAAAACTGAGCTGGATGCAGTGGAGGTGGAAAAGAACAAGTTTAGAGATCGCTACAAGGACGTTCTTGACCGGGCGAAGGGAGCTGCGGAGGGTCAATTTGAAAATGCTGTCAGCCAGATCAAGATCCTCTACCCTGATCTGGGGGTCGATCGCGAGATTGTGTAAAGCACACATCGTGCGATCGATCAGCAGATCGCCCGCCCCAAGAAGATTGTGAAAGGGAAGGTCCTTCAAGAAGAGGCGGTCATCTATCAGGCCCCCAGCGCCTCTTAACTTGTAATTTCTTTTTGAATTGTAATCTTGGCCCGCCTGCGAGCGGTGTTTGAATGGGCGCCCTGGCATCGACCAAGGCGTCTTTGTTTGTAATCAATGACAATTTTCCATGAATTTGACCTGTTTAATCGCTTTTGTAATTGGTTTTGATTCTTTTTGCTACGGTCGGTCGCGACCAAAAATTTTTTTTATGGGTCACTTGATGGTCCTTCGCATAGGCCGCTCGGCGGTTTTCGTTCGGGCCATTTGGTAACACTCTTTCAGGCCGCTCGGCGGCTCTCATTTGGGCCATTCGATGGCACTCTTTTTAGGCCGCTCGTCGGCTCTCATTTGGGCCATTCGATGGCGCTCTTTTAGGCCGCTCGGCGGCTCTCGTTTGGGCCATTCGATGGCGCTCTTTTAGGCCGCTCGGCGGCTCTCGTTTGGGCCATTCGATGGCGCTCTTTTAGGCCGCTCGGCGGCTCTCGTTTGGGCCATTCGATGGCGCTCTTTTTGGCCGCTCGGCGGCTCTCGTTTGGGCCATTCGATGGCACTCTTTTTGGCCGCTCGGCGGCTTTCGTTTGGGCCATTCGATGGCACTCTTTAAGGCCGCTCGGTGGCTCTTGCATGGTGAGCGACCGTGCATACAATTTGCATGAAAATAAAGTACACAAGTCGAATTTTAAGGTCGGTCCTCGGTAAAAAACCCGTATGGGGAAAAAGAGCGACCGCCCGTTCTTTATTGATCAATTGATTTTTACAAAATACTCTCAACTTGTCAGCATTCCATGTTCTGGAGGTGGTCGCCCCTTCAGTTTATTCTTTAGCTCGCGGGCTAAATCGTCGTCGTCGTCCTCAGGGTTGCTATCTGGGTCGTATCGAGCATCCAGGTCGGCCACATTGACCTTGACTGTTAGCATTTACCGCCTCCATATCACAAATCTCTTGATAGAGGAAATGGCTCCTCATGGCCGCTTCCATGTCGGCCATTACTGTCACAACTTGGTCGCTTTTACTGTAGAATTTCATCTTTAAATGCACAGTTGAGGCTACGGCCTCCAATTTTCCCAGTGTTGGCCGGCCGATGATGCAGTGGTAACACGATTTGATTGGCAGAACTAAGAACGTTGTCCTGACCGTCCTGTATGACGCGCTGCTGTTCGTATCATCTCCAAAAGTAACAAGCAATTCTATCGTCCCCAGGGGGTAGGTGGTCGCCCCATTGAACCCGGTCAATGGGGTTGGTACTGCTTGTGGAATAATTTCGCTCCTGTCCACGTTTAACTTGTCAATCAGTTCCTCAAATATGATGTCGGCCGAGCTCCCTTGGTCGACCAGTATCCTTCTGACCTCAGTGTTGGCCATTACGGCCGATACTACCAAAGGGACGTAATTATTGACTTTGCCATCGAGCAAGTCTTCATCCCCAAAGGAAATGGGCGGCCTATTCGAGGCCGGCCGTGGGGTTGAAGTTGAGCCGACCATCATAAGTTCATTCCACTTCCTCTTCATTGCCTTCTTGGACTCTCTGATATCGAACGGATTACCTCCATGGATGACCATGGCTACATTGCGGCCCTTCGACTGTCTGGGGTCGTGATCTTCCTCAGAATCGTTACGCGCTTGCTCGACCGTTGAGTTGACGATCGCTTTGCCTCTGTCATTGGCGGGTTGGCCAACGGCTCTTTCTTCAGGGCGATCGTTACCTTCATCTCTGATATATTGCCTCAACTTGCCTTTATGAATGAGATCTTCTATGTCATCTTTTAGGGCCATACAGTCATTGGTATCATGCCCCTTACTCTTGTGGTATCGGTAGTATTTCTTGGTAGGCCGACCTCCTTTCTTCAACACTAGAGGATCAGGTCGCCTCACGCCAGTGAACTCGTTGTTTTGGCACTCTGAAGATCTGCGCGATCGGAGTGTTCAAATTTGTACGATGCTCGTACTTCTTGGACCGATACTCGGGCTTACTGTCACGATAGTTTTCTTGCCCATTGACCGGCCTGCCATTCTCTTCCTTTTGACGCGCGCGGGCGCCCTTGTCGGCGGCCAATTGCTCTTCATAGCCCATATGGTCGTTGGCCCTTCTAAGGAACAGGCCGAGGTCGTAGTAGCGGTTCAAAGAGAACTCTTCAGCAAATCTGTGGTTCTTTCTTATGCCACGTTTGAGATACTTCAGCTTGTCCGTGTCTGATAGGTTGCGGACTGTGTCAGCCTCTGTCATGAACCGGTCGATAAACTCCCTCAACGGTTCGTTCTCTCCTTGGACGACCGAGTCCAAGTGCTCTTCATAACGATATTGACAACGGTTGGCTGTATAATTGGCCAAGAACATTGCCACAAGACCTTCCCAAGAAGAGACAGAGTTGGGACGCAGGGATTCCCACCATTCTAACTCCCGGCCTTCGAGCGACTGAGGAAATAGTCTGCACTTCATCGTCCGGCCTAGCTCTCTATAGCTACAGTAGTTGTTGAAGTACATGAGGTGTTTATCTGGATCCCCGCGGGCGTTAAACTTGTTCAGGTTTGGGGGCTTCCTCAGATCTCTTGGAATACGATAACGCCTGATTTCGCTGGTGAAGGGTCCTTGCCCGGTCGGGATGTGATTCTGCCCGTAGGGCTGCATGGCGGCATAAGTTTGGTCGATGGGCAGACCGTAAAGGCCGACCGGCTGCCCATGGAACCTGTCAGCAATTGGAGGGGATCCATGGTGTTGTGGAGCATGCGACGACGACCGTCTTCTAGGCCGCTCTGAATAGTTTCTTCTTGGTCGGCTGATGGCACGGGAGACATCTCTAATCTCCCCGTTGCGGTAGTCGTCAAACTCCTCGTACGAGTCCCACGACCTGCTTCTTGATCGGCGGGATCCTGAGGACTCGTTGGACGAGTATCTTGTTGGCGACCTATCAGACTCTGGTCGGTAGCTTGAGTCAGCATAGTCGTAATCTTCCACGGGGGAACGACGATGGCGACTTCCTCGATGAGGGGGCGACCTGTGGACGATCGCCCTTCTTGATGGATTGCGTCGGGATACGCCTCGACGAGGAGGAGCTTCTCTTCGTGGTGGTGAACGATGGGGCCGGGATGGTTTCCCTCGGTGACCGCTGTCCGCACGCGGGCGGATCGAGATCGACCCTCTCTCATAGCGTTCGATCAGCTCGTCTCGATCAGCAATCACTTGATTCTTTTGCTCCAGAATTTGTATAAGTGCCTGGGTCACATGCTCTGGCAATGCTTCTGGGATTCCAGCTTCGGCCAGCTCGGCCGGTAGTTGCTGGACCGGTTGGATGACTGGCCCGCCACCCTGCACTGAGGGTTCTTGGCGAGGCTCGCCTTGTGATTCATGAATTGTCACAGGCATGCCCTCTGGTGTCCGTTGAGGTCGGTTCTGCCCAGAGGTGTTGAGCCTGGAAGAAGTGCGTTTCTGGCGTGGCGGCATGGTTTGATGTGGAATAGCGCTCGGGCCTCCCACTGTGGTCGCCAATTGATCGTACCTGATCAATACGATGAGTTGCTGTTGTCAGTTGATGTCGCTCGGTCGCTGGGATGAAGGACCGAGTTCTGGGCCGCACGCGGGTGGTACCTGCAAAGGCACTCCAACGCTCAAGTCAGAGGTGCTTCAACGGGCAGGGTCACAAGGTGAGTAAAACATACCTGAAGCCACATGCTGGTGTGGTATATATAATGTTGGCGTTCTAGCCGTTGCGGTTTTTGCGGGGCCGGCCGCATCTTGCGGAGCAAGTTAGATATTGGGCCGCGATGGGCCTGTTGTACGAAAGTGGCCTTCGAGCCCACTCCAGAACAATTTTAATGCTTGTTTTCATAATTTAATTTTTTTTTACTTGTTAAGTGTGAGGCCAATTAAGCTGCCCATTATTTAGCTAAGTATGCTTTTTTATAATTTGGATTGCATCTGGGTTGCATGTGGATTGAAGAGACTTTGGCTCTGTTCAACAAAGTCAAACTGTTGGTGTTTAGCTGAAAGGGTATAGTGAATAAGTTCGTGGTAAGTGTTTGGTACCACTAGCTTACGTTTAGATCAACGGTTTGGATCGGCCCTGGCTGATCCTACGACTCAGACTTGACCAAGGCTGGGGGTGGGCCCCTCTCTGTCTATAAATACGACACCACCCCCAGAAATCAGGTACGTTTCGCTCATTTGTACCTCCTCTTGACTTCTGATTGCTGACTTTGGCATCAAAGTGTCTGCAGGTACCCACCACCGATCTGACCTCAAGCTCGAAAGGGGCGACTTCAACAACAACACTACCAACTGCAATCCCGGATTCCTATCTTGGAGCAAGGTACTGAACAATGTCAAAAAAAGGTCCTATTTAGATAAATTGCTTACTCTACATCGTATTTTAAGTTAGCTAGTTTTTGTTCTGTTTTTTGAGGTTATGCCCCCTTTTTTTTACTAAAAATAAGGTATTTATTCATTCAAATCAGTCGATTACATCGAAAAAAATACAAATTTCATTATGCTAAAACTGAAAATGATGAATCTGCGAACAAGCTCACAACATCAAAGCTAATAGCATAAAACGGCAAAATAGCTACAAAAGAGACAATTAAAGCTACTAGAGTACCCATGCCTTCGGATAGGTAGCGTTGATGGCCAAATCTTCATTAGTTGAATTTGTAATGAGTCGAAGTTGATCTATTAATCCGAACGGAGAAAATATCATAACAAGACAGAAAACCAAACTACGTCGCAAAAGACAACAAACAAAGCAAATGACACCGCAATTAGACGATGAATAAATATCTTGGTTCATGATTCGTGAGCCCTGTCAAAACCAACCCATTCAGTCTCGGTTTGGTTTGGTTCAAATTTATAGCTGGACCGGACTGACCGATTGGACCGGTTCGACCGGGAAACAAACTACCTCCCAATTTGAATGAGCATCAAAATCGTTCATACATAAAATTAGCGATAGAACCGCTATACTGGCCGAAAACTGGAAAACCTGGTTAAAACTTAAAATCGATTTGAAATATTGTTCAAGTAGTTGACCAGTCAAGTGAAGAATTCTACAGCAAACATACTCATTTTATAGCTCAAATTTGTCTCTCTGATTTCGAACATTTTCTATCTTGGACTCAAATTTTAGATGCTTCAAATGCAAAATACCCTTCTTCATTCATCTTACGCTTACATCAAAGAGAGGGATATAAATTCTCTGCATTCCTAAATACCTCACTCTCCTAAACTTAGTGTAATTTTAAGGGGTTTTTTTTTGTCTTTTCCACACTCGACATTATTTCATCATAATCTATCTCCTATCTTTTTATACTAAATGCAGGATCGTGCAGTCACCCATGACTGCAGAGGATCACTGTCCCAAAGATAGATTGTCGTAAAATATTTATATTAATATTATTATAGGTATTATGAATATAATGTCTGGAGAAATTTACTTTGAATCACATATTTATATGTTAAAATTTGAGAATTTCAAAATATTTTTATGTGTGAGGTAAATGAATGTGTGATTACACTGAAGGATTTAATTAGAATAAGACAAGATTAGTGTGATTTAACTGAAGGATTTAATTAGGATTATGTGTGATCTCACGCTCAAACTTTTCTATCGCAAGTTGCAAGGCTATTAATTCCTCGCTAATTGTGCAGAGCAAATCCGTCAATAATTGCAAGGATAATTTTGTCGCTAATTGCGAGAAAAAATCTGTCTCTAATTGTGAGGAAAACAATATGTCACTAATAGAGAGGGACTATGTCCCTTGTGAGGGACTTATCGTTATCGTAATATATGTTTTTAATCGATGAAAAATAATTTTTTAGTGAGAGAGAATGATCCCTGTTACGATTGTGTATTTTAAAATTTATGCTACAATTTTTAAAAAAACAAATATTAGAATTTTTAATTGTACACAAACATATTTCGTACAACTAGTAAGGTTTATAAACATAATCCATAAGTGTGTTAATCCATCAAAAACATCAACGGATCAAAAAACCATAAGTAGAATTTACAACTCAATTTAACAAAAGATACATCATGGTTTTGCATCTAAGTCATCATAAAATCCATCATCATCTTGTTGATCATCCTCATTTGTAGGTGATGGCAGAGGTGGAAGCGGGGGTGAAGGTGGACTCACTAGCAATGGACGATTTAGAGAGTCTCTATAAATTGATGCATGCGCTCATGTGTTGAACGAATAACCTTCAATTTCTCTTTAAGACTCTTGTTTTCAGATGTCAAGTTGGAAACTTCATCCATCATTTTGCTCACATTTATAGTGAGAGATGCCAATAGGTGATATGGAAGAACAGAACTTAACCCTTATTCTTTCCCTCCTTGTCCACTCCTCCTTCTTTTTTGCTTTATTGCTTTTTCGATCAATGTTCCAATTGTTGGTCTCTCATCAAATTCCAGATCGCCACTCCACCATTGAAGTTGATATTGATGCTTCACCGCGGCTTCACAATCAAGTGTGCCATCCCATGACCTAGCATTAATCCTTCTTGGTCAAAATGTCAGTTCCAGATATGACCTTGAACCTTCATCTCAACCTGATGTCAAATCTCCATGCTTGTCTTCAAAACCAGCACTGGTACTAGTGTTGAACTTGATCCTTAATGGTAACTTGATCCTTCTTAATTGTTTTTCGATCAACGCAACAAGCATTGATCATTCATTTCTACTTTTTGATCAATGTTCCAAATGTTGGTCCCTCTTGAAATTCCAAAAGAGTTGTTCTAAGTCTTCATTCTTAACCTAATTCTAAACTAAAATGTGATTCTCCAAACCTTTACATTTATTTCAGTATGGAAAAAAATAAAAAGCAATAAATAAAGACTCAACAAAAACAGAAACAATGATCATCCCTCAAGTTATTTTTTTTATAAGCAAAATATTATATTATTGGGAGTACTAGGTGTACTCCAACCCTTACAAATACAAGATGCCACATTAAAACCTCTTCGGGCCAACGTCATGGAAAAAAGACCCAAGGAGGAAAAAGAGTACCCCAAGAAGAGCGAGGCGAAAAGCCAATTACAAAGAGTTCAAGCATACGAGAGGACTTTTCATTTTTCAACCAATTAGAAATCGTAAAAGCAGAATTACGACTTTCTATGCTGATGAACCAAATCCATGTTATAGACTTAACATGGTTAACAAGCACTTGTGAATTGAAGACTTGACCTCTGAAAAGAATATGGCTCTACTGGAACCTAATACACAACGTGGCAGCCATCCAAAACAAATACTTCAATCTACAAGCTTTTCTTGGAATTCAGCCGCAGACCATGAGCCTGGAAATGAGCAACCTCGACCAGATTAGCAGCAACTGCAATGCCCTACCAATTCTGGATATCAAGCCACATTGCCAGAGAACACCTGCACATGAAAAATAAATGGGAAATAGACTCATTCTGCTCAAGACAAAGGGGGGCAACACGACCCATAAGGATTCGTGATAATTCCCTTACAAATAAGAGCATCGCAAGTTGGGAGCTTCCACAACAACAATCTCCAACCAAAAACCCTCACTTTAGTGGGAGTAGAAAGCTGCCACATATCATTTAGAGCACTCTGGATATCGCTATCCAACCTTTCATGCTACATCAGACTCTACAAAAGCACATCATAAGATTTAACAGAAAAATAATGGGACTTATCTAGCCTCCACTTCCAACGAGGTTGCTCTGAATCGTCAGGATGAAATGGATGTAAAGTGTCCAAAAGCATGACCAAATCTTCCCTCTCCTCATCAGACAACTGCGACCCAAATCAAGCTTCCAACACCAAATGTTATCAAGCCAATACATGTGCTCCATTATGATGCCATGGTTTAGCTTTGCCACTTCAAAAAGACTAGGGTATAAAACCTTAAAAATCTCATTGCTGGCCCACTTGTGCAACCAAAAGGAAATCAATTTCTCCTTCCCCAACACTGGCCTTAGCGCTGAATCAAAGGCTCCTTGACATGAAGGTTTACCATATTCCAATACTAATAAATCCCTCCACCTAACGAGTCCTTAGTTCCTCCTCTAGGAGAGAGAACCCCTAAGAAAAAATTGCTCGAAACTTTGTACCAGTGTGAGAGAAGCTGCCACCAACTAGAACTATTGTCATTGATGCATCTCCACATTCACTTGCTCATAAAAGCCAAATTGAAAGCTTCCAGATTCTTCACCTCCAAACCACTGTCATTCTTAGGTCTGCACACCTTGTCCCAAGAAAACCAATAAACGGGGCGACCCTCTCTATGACCCCCGCCACACACACATGAAATCTCTCTGAATCTTAACGAGCTCTCAGACTGATGTGAACCTGAAACTCAGAAACACAGCCTTCACGTACCGCTTTCTGCACCATCTCGGTTAAAACCCTTGGTAACAAAGAGGAAAAGTAAAGGAGATAAGGGACCCCCTTGCTTAAATCCCCTATGCATCTAAAAATCCTCGGTTGGACTTCTGTTGACTATACAAACATCATAGAGTTGTGTAAACAAGATCTAATCTAGTTAATCCACACCAAACCAAACCCCTCTGACCCATCATGTATTGAAGAAATCCCCAAGAAATAGAATCATAAGGCTTTTCAAAATCGACTTTAAATATCATACATTCATCCTTTCTTCTCTTCGCCAGATCTATCAGTTCATTCACCACCAACACCCCACCCAGAATCTGCCGACCCGAAAGAAACACCGATTGAAAAGAAGAAATAACCTCAAGTAAAACTTTTTTCAATCTGATGGCTAACACATTAGCCAAAATTTTATAGATGCACCCAATGAGGAAAATCAGGCGATACTCCTTTAAATATTCATGATTCTCCTTCTTGGGAAGAAGAGCGAGAAAAGAAACCGAAATGGCTATGGGCATCACTGCATTAGCGTGGAACTCTCATAAAAATCCCAAGGTATCCTCCCTCACCACCTCCCAACAATTTTTGATGAAATTAAGGATTAAGCCATCAGGCCTTGAACTTTTATTCCCATTGCAGCCCCACACTTCTTCTTTCACCCCCTCCTCCGTGAAAGGGGCAATGAGATGACAGTACTCGTCCTCACTGATCTTACCAAACTCAATGCCGCTGAGAGTAGCTCTCTAAAAATGCGACTCGACATAACTAGCTTCAAAACATATTTTCACTTCCTGCTTCACGTCGTCCACATCCTCCAACTTCATCTCGTCCTTATTCAAAGAAACGATTTGGTTAGCTCTACTACGATTCAGAGTCCAAGCGTGAAAATACAGTGGTCCCCTTCTCTGATCCCATTGGCTCTAGATTTTTGTTTGATCATACTCTCTTTGATATGTAGCTGCTTCCAAAAGAACGAAGACACTTCCTTCAGCTTAGCAACATCTTCCAACAGCCCCCCTATGAAATACCTGGTCAAGATCATTCATCTTAGAAACAAAATTGCTAATATTAAGATCCATCCGACCAAACACGTCCTTTTTCCAAACCTTGTGCTTCGCTTTCAACAATTTGAGCTTTTCTTTAATCACAAACCCCTTTTTGCCCTTAAACGAAAACCCCTTCCACCACGACTCCACTAAGCCTTTGAACTCAGTATGCTCTAACCAACCATAAAACACACAAAAAGGATTCAAACCCCAATCCTTTGAGGAACGCAGCATCCAAATAAGACAATGATTTGAAATGTCTCTATCACCCACCCACTGACCATTGATCTTCCAAGAAGAAATCAAACCATCTGAAAATAAAAAACCTGTCCAATCTGCTTCTAGACAAGCCATCTAAACAAAACTAAGTAAACTGCTTCCCATATATTTTCTATCAAAGACCAATAAAAATATATTTTCTATCAAAGACCATTAAAAATATATTTTCTATCAAAATTCCAACAATAAAAATATCAAGTCACAAATATTTTCTATCAAAGACCAATGTAGTCTTTAATTCTCCATTGCACCGGAGTTACATAGGAGCTGGAGTGTGCCCTGTCAAGCCCAAAACAAAATAATTTTTAATAAGTCTTTAGATATTTTTTCATAATAAAAATGTTGTTCCTGAAACGATAATCAACAACAATAGCCAGCAGCCAATTCCAGAAATTGCAAAACAGAAACCGTAAAACACAAAACGAAATTAAGCGAAAAAACCAGAATTGAAATATTGCAAAACCGAAAAAAATTAAAGAAAGCCGCAAAACCAGAATTCGAAAAACAGAGAAAGGGGAGAGGAGGAAGAACACCAAGAATTTGTTAACCCAGTTCGGATTTCTCCTACATCTGGGGGTCTGAATCCGAGCAAAAAATCCACTATGATGAATGATGATTACAACAAATGTGAATCAGTTCCTTCTTTGAACAAACCGAATCGGTTCTTCACGAATACACCAAGAACAGAAATGCACAAGAGAAGAAAACAACAGTGTTTTAGAAAATCAGTTTCTTCACTCTCTTGCGATTATCACTCTTTCCTCTCACCATGAAATCGATTTGCTTCATGCTGAATTTTTGTTTCTGAGGACGCGTGATTCTTGTTCTGGAAACGTGCGCGCGAGAGATATATAATCCCAGCTTCTGATTATTCGTTTGACTCGGCCCATAATAGAGAAACACAGCGAGGCCCAACCGATTGGAGAACAGCCCACAGCTTTTAAATTTTCTATTTGCACCTCCAAACTACTATTTGCACCACACCACAAATCTCCACCTTGGTGCAAATTCCATCATTGTAGAATAACTTCATTTGCTCGAATTCAAAGACCATGACATCACTTACTTGATGTCAACACCGAGCAAGTCTAGACAATGCCTAAACTTACTCACAGGAACCGGTTTGGTGAGCATATCTGCGGGGTTCTCACTTGTGTGAACCTTGACAATTTCGACTTCCTCTTTCTCCACAATGCTCCTAACAAAATGGAACCTAACATCTATGTGTTTGGTTCTCTCATGGTACATTTGGTTTTTGCTCAAGTGAATAGCACTTTGGCTATCACAAGATATACATACAAGATCATCACTTATGCCAAGCTCACTCACCAAACCTTGAATCCACAATCCCTCCTTGATTGCTTCTGTGAGAGCAACATACTCCGCTTCAGTAGTTGATAATGCCACAATGTGTTGTAGGCTCACTTTCCAACTAATAGTATTTCCATACAAGGTAAACACATATCCGGACAACGATCTTCTTTTGTCAAGATCGTTAGCATAGTCGGAGTCTACAAAACCATGAACCGCCTTTGCATCTTCTTCACCCTTGCCATACACCAAACCAACCTTGGTTGTCCCTTTCAAGTACCTTAGAACCCATTTAACCGCTTGCCAATGATCCTTGCCTGGATTTCCCATGAACCTTCTTGTCACACTGATTGCTTGAGCTACATCCGGTCTACAACAAATCATAGAATACATTATGCTACCAATTGCATTGGCATATGGAATTGCCTTCATTATTCTTTGTCCTCCTTATTTGTTGGAGCTTGAGTGCTAGACAACTTGAAGTGTGGTGCTAAGGGCAAAGAGGTAGCCTTAGCATCACACATGTTGAACCTTTTGACCACTTTATTCAAGTAACTCTCTTGAGATATAACTAGCTTCCTTTTGTCCCGATGCCTTGTTATCTCCATACCTAGAATCCTCTTAGCCGGACCAAGATCCTTCATATCAAACTCACTTTTAAGTTGATTCTTCAATTCTACAATAGGAGTCATACCCTTGCTTGCAAGCAACATATCATCAACGTACAATAACAAGTAGATACCATTTTCATGAGATAGATGTTTGAAGTAAATGCAACAATCAAATTTACTTCTAACATACTTATTCTTTGTTATGAAAGAATCAAACCTTAGGTACCATTGTCTAGGAGATTGTTTGAGTCCATAGAGAGACTTCTTTAGATGACACACCCAATCTTCTTTCCCTTTGGCTTCAAAACCTTCCGGTTGTTGCATTAAGATACTTTCCTTCAAGTCTCCATGGAGAAATGCGGTTTTTACATCCATTTGCTCCAATTCCATGTCATGGTCAGCAACCATAGACAAGATGATTCTAATAGAGGAATGTTTGACTACTGGTGAAAAAATTTCGTTGTAATCCAAACCTTCCTTTTGAGTGTATCCCTTTGCAACCAACCTTGCCTTGAACCTTGATTCTTCAACTCCCGAAATTCCCTCTTTTCTCTTGAATATCCACTTGCTACCAACCACCCTAGCTCCTTTTGGCTTAGGAACTAGATCCCATGTGTTGTTCTTATCCAAAGAGTTTATTTCTTCGGTCATGGAAACAACCCATTTATCACTATACTTGTGATTAATAGCTTCATTGTAGTTCCTTGGTTCTTCATTAATAACCTCTTCCGCGGTATAAAGAGCACAACTTACCATATCTGCATAGCCAAACCTTTGGGGGGGGGGGGTTTCACCACCCTTTTGCTTCTATCTTTAACAAAGTTGTAATCCGTGAGATCTTGATCACTGTCTTCACCATCTGTTTGATGTCCCGGATCCGGTTCCACTACCTCTTGAGTTTGGGGTGGGGCGTTGTTAGTGGCTTCATGCTCCACCTCAAGCTCAAACCTCTCTAGCTCTTGCTTGTCTTCAACTAGCTCTTGATTGTCTCTAGTCCCCTTGAACAATTCTGCTTCTTGGAACTTCACATCTCTACTAATGATGCACTTTTTGTCTTCTTGGCTCCAAATCCTATAGCCTTTCACACCTGCAGGATAACCAACAAAATACCCTTTTCTTGCCCTAGGGCTTAGCTTTCCTTCATTCACATGATAATAAGCAACACAACCAAAAACTTTCAAATGATCATAACTAGGAGTCCTATTTAACCAAATTTCTTGAGGTGTTTTTAGTTTGATAGTGGTGGAGGGGCTCAAATTAATCAAATAGCAAGCCGTATAGACGACCTCGCCCCAAAATTTAGTAGGCATCCCAGAATTGGAGAGAAGGCACCTCATTCTCTCCAATATGGTCCTATTCATCCTCTCAGCAAGGCTATTTTGCTGAGGTGTGTGCCTAACAGTTCTATGCCTAGTGATTCCATGTTCTTTAAAATAATTTGTAAACACATCATTACAATACTCTAAGCCATTATCTGTTCTTAGCCCCTTAACCTTTCTATTGGTTTTATTTTCAACTAAGCTTTTCCATTCCTTAAATGTTTTAAAGGCTTCGTCCTTAGTTTTTAAAAGATAAATCCATACCTTCCTACTACAATCATCAAGAAAAGTAATGAAATACTTGTTCCCCCTAGAGTGGGAATCCTTGCCGGTCCCCAAATGTCGCTATGCACATAGTCTAGCAAGCCTTCCGTATTGTGTTGTCCCGTGTTGAACCTCACCTTGTGCATCTTGCCAAATACGCAATGTTCACAGAAAGGTAACCCTCCAAGCTTGTCCTTTCCGAACACACCAAGCTTTTCCAATATCTGCATACCCTTAGAACTCACATGCCCGAGTCTTTGATGCCACAACCTTCCCCTTTCGGAATTCACCGATTCCGTGCTTGAGGTAGCCACATCTACACTACCGGTAATTGTTGTACCTTTGAGAATGTATATGCCATGATCCCTATATCCTCTCATAACCACTAGAGAGCCTTTGACCACCTTCATAATACCATCTTCCCCCTTAAAGGAACAACCCGCCGCTTCAAGCATACCAAGAGAGATTAAATTTCTCTATACACCAGGGACATACTTCACCCCCGGAAGTATCTTTATAGTGCCATCATCCATTCTAAGTCTTACAGAACCTATCCCTTCAATTTTGCACACTGTGTTGTTTCCCATTACCACTTGTCCGCCATTCACTTGCCTATAGCCAATCAACCACTCCTTATTGGAGGTCATATGAAACGAACAACCTGTATCCAACACCCAGTGAACCTTGTTGATGGATGAAGAGGCCATCAACACATCACCATCACAATACCCTATAACTTCGCTTCTTGAAGTTATATGATGACCAAAGCCAGAGTCAAAAATCCATATTTCCTTATTTGTGGAGTTTGACCCAATGACTTCTTCCGCAATCAAAACGTCTCCTTCATAGTACTCGGAAGCAATTGAGACGCTTCCTTCATCATCAGTGGAATCGCCCTTTTTCTTGGATTTCCATTTTGGACAATCCTTCTTCCAATGACCCTCTTTCTTACAAATGTAGCACTTGTTATCCTTCTTACCTTTTTCTTTATCCCATTTCTTGTTCTTCTTATTCTTGCCTTTCTTTTCAGAATTCCGTTTCACAAATAGACCTTCATTCTGTTCTTCCTTAGTCTCGGATCTCCTCTTAAGTTCCTTTGATATTAGTGCGGATTGCACATCGTCAAGGGTTAATGTTTCCTTACCATAAAGTAGAGCATCGGTGAGATGTTCATACGTTTTTAGTAAAGAATTTACAAGTAGGATAGCCTTATCCTCATCATCAATCTTGACATCAATATTTTCGAGGTCAAGAATGACTTTGTTGAATTCGTCAATGTGCTCTTCTACGGACTTTTCCGGTTGCATCTTGAAGGTGTAAATCATTTGCTTCAAATACAAACGGTTGGCAATTGATTTTACCATATACAAGTCTTCCAATTTCTTCCAAATAGCTGCTGCCGTGGTTTCTTTTACCACTTCCCGGAGAGGCTTGTCACCAAGACTCAAGATTAACGCACCATGTGCCCTCTCTAAAGCCTCCGCCTTTTCTTCCGCGGACATCTTTACCGGCAAGCCCCTTTCTCCAAGTAGCGCACCCGCGAGACCTTGTTGGCCTAGCATTGCTTTCATCTTGACACGCCATAACCCGAAGTCGTTCTTCCCATTGAACTTCTCGACTTTGTACTTTGTTGAAACCATCGTTTCTTGATTGCAAACCAAAGCTCTTGATACCAATTGTTGTTCCTGAAACGATAATCAACAACAATAGCCAGCAGCCAATTCCAGAAATTACAAAACAGGAACCGTAAAACACCAAACGAAATTAAGCGAAAAAATCCGAATTGAAATATTGCAAAACCGAAAATTAAAGAAAGCCGCAAAACCAGAATTCGAAAAACAGAGAAAGGGGAGAGGAGGAAGAACACTAAGAATTTGTTAACCCAGTTGGGATTTCTCCTACATCTGGGGGTCTGAAGCCGAGCAAAAAATCCACTATGATGAATGATGATTACAACAAATGTGAATCAGTTCCTTCTTTGAACAAACCGAATCGGTTCTTCACGGATACACCAAGAACAGAAACACACAAGAGAAGAAAACAACAGTGTTTTAGAAAATCAGTTTCTGCACTCTCTTGCGATTATCACTCTTTCCTCTCACCATGAAATCGATTCGCTTCACGCTGAATTTCTGTTTCTGAGGATGCGCGATTCTTGTTCTGGAAACGTGTGTGCGAGAGATATATAACTCAGCTTCTGATTATTCGTTTGACCCGACCCACAAAAGAGAAACACAGCGAGGCCCAACCGGATGGAGAACAGGCCACAGCTTTTAAATTTTCTATTTGCACCTCCAAACTACTATTTGCACCACACCACAAAAAAGCTAGGTAAAATAAATAGTTTTAAATTTTTTTTTCGCATAATTAATTAAGAAGTAACATTTTTCGAACAAATATTATTATGTGCTAACACTTTCTCCGCACATAATCGACTTCCCGAACTAAAATCTGAAATCCAAAAACCAACTTCATCTTCAAAAGAAATTATCAATATTTGCCCAATAATTAAACCTTGACAACGGTCCCATTTAATCTTGAAGAACTCTTTGATTTTTTTGGTCAGGATGGATATACAAGCTATAATGCCCTGTAAGAAACTACATTATTCTTTTTAAATTCAGTTTTAAAACTAATAATACATGTACTAAACTACTAATAGTCTAATAATCGAAAAACTAACAATATATGAAATACCATTACTTTTAAAATTGCAAACGAATTTGTCAAGCTGCAACCAAAATATACTCTCTTTACAAACAAAATTTCAAATGCATGATCATAACGCATATTTTACCAATAACCAATCTAAGAAATTATATGATGTCGATCTGAACCAACTTTACACTAAAGTTATATAAATCAAAACCTTATCAATAAGAAGAATATATGCAGCTAGTTTGTTTTTTTTGACCGGATGCAGCTGGTTTGTTTTAAAAACAGTTGAATGGATTTTTTTTCTAAGAAAACATACAAAAAGAAAAGATAATTATACTTATTATTCTGGCTAAAAAAGACAAATTCCTTCCATGTGAAATTGTACACATTTATCAACCACTTACAAAATATATATACTTATTTATTGGGTCGACATTTTTTTGACAGGGTTTATTGGGTCGACATATCTTTCATGAATCTGAAAAATGTATAACTTTGTTAATTTATAAGCCTATAGAAACTCATCCTTTATAAAAAGTATTACTCCTAGCTTATGGAAATTTTTGAATGAAAAAGATCACACATTAATCTATTTTTTTCCGTGTAATTGGTGCGAGTAGTATTTACTGATTTTGTCGATGACTAACCTATACCGGAAAGTCTGACTGGCCACGTATACCCAACTTTGTCTCTGTATGATTTTTCTCTCCCAATAGAATTTTTGCCATACCCAGACTCGAAATTCGAGACCTTGGGGGTGGGATTTGGACCCAGTTATCACCAGTGGCGGACCTGGCATGTAACCAGGGGGTTCAGTTGAACCCCCTGGAATTTTTTTTTTGCACTAAACACCCTATATAAATAGCCTAAATCTCCTGAAATTTTAATTTTGACACCCCTGAAAATTTGAAATTGTATTAGTAGACCAAGTTTTGCACCCATTTGACATCGGGCTTAAAAAATTTGACACTCCTGACCCCGAGGTCCTGGGTCCGCCACTGGTTATCACTCGGAACAACTCTTATTGCTAATCTATTTTGTTTTCTGTTGATTTGAAAGAAATCCACTAAGACATGAATTGTTAAATGATTTCCCATCAATAATTAAGTTTGTTTTTTCAAGTTGCTCAATGACTTTATAGAAGAACCAAAAGCTTTAGTGAGTATGATGCCATCAAGTTTTAGCAACATCCTCTTTTTCATATTGTAATCAGTATCAGATAAGACCTCGGCAGTTGCTTGTAAATTAGTTGGAAGTTGCTTCCTAAACCTTTTTGGTTAAAACATATAACACGTGAGTTCTTTTTATAATTTTTTTTTTGGTCCATAAGTTCTTTTTATAATTGAAAAGCTGTACGTTTTTCTTTTTAACTGAAGTCTTTTTCCGCCGTGTCGACATTGACCTCTTGATTTACTTGTGCACAGAAGTGTGAACATGGACATATAATCCTTATAGCACCATCTATTGACACTGAAAGTCATATTTAAATTTAGCTCATTTGATGTGAACAGAGAGTTAGTAAGTGTTAGATATGACCCTGTTTGTATTAGTATTTTAGTGTGTGGTAAATAGTATATGGGCTTGGCCCAATGTGTATCTTAGCATGTTAGAGTCCTGCTTGTATTAGGCCCAAATATGTCTCTGTTAATGTTTCTGGCTTTGCAAACCAGCACGTGTGTGAGTTGCATTTGATACATACTCTGTAATTCATCTCATTCAATATATTCCAGAGATTTTTTGATAACAGTAAGAAATTTAAGATATTTCTTAAAAATCAAAAAAAATAATGATGCATGTACACATTGGTATCCAGACCTTGACTCCTCAGTTGGGACAGAACCTCCTTTAACCAATGGTCGGGAGTTCGATCCCTGCCTTGGGTACAGAGCAATGTTAAAACTCTGGGCCAGCTGTCCTGCCTCTCAAGTTGTAATCCCTAACAAATTGGTATCCAGACCTTGACTCCTCAGTTTGACCACATTGTGGTGACTATTAAGGTATCTAAGGATCTGGGAGCAATGAAGATTGAAGAAATTCAAAGTTCTCTTGAGTCCTATAAACAAAGGGTCAATGAAAGACACTCTGATAAGAAAGAAGAGCGGGTTTTGCAGAAACAAGCAAACTTCAAGATATGTGGTGAATATACACAGAAGCAAGAGGAGAATCTTAAAATAGAAGGAAGAGGGGATCAACACCTAAACAAAGGGAGACAAGAAAAAGTTTGATAGAAGGAATGTTCAATGTTACAGTTGTGATAAATAGGGAGATTTTGCAAATGAGTGTAGAAGCAAAGGTGGAAAAAAGAAAGGTGAAGATGAAGCATATCACGCTCATGACAGCGGATCAGATTCTGATGAAATCCTCCTCATGCTAACTATTAATTCAGAAATTGATAGTATTCTGTACATAGCAGGATATTGGTCGGCTGCTGTTGGTAGGTCTCTTGCTGCCCTGGCAGGAGGTCAGTGAGCGCCCGGGGGGGGGGGGGGGGTACCTGCAAGCCACTCCGACGCTCAAGTTAGTATATCGAATATATGAGTGAAGGTACTAAGGATTAGAGATTGAACCTTTTTTAGGGCAAAGTTTGCCTGTATTTATAGGAAATCGTGCCCTCTCGTGGATCGTTGGATGGGTAGAGTCGATCTTGACCGTCCAAGCATGTTGGGCTCACATGAGGTGGATATGGGCTGAATCGGTTGGGCTGATCCATATTACTTGCTAAGCGCGCCTCCTGGTTTTCCTAATGGGACTCCTTGGTCCACTCCAGAACAGTTGCCCCCCAAGCCGAGATTATTTCGGATGATGGTCTTGGCTTGACGGATTTTCGTTGGCTCGTCGGATTTGTGAAGTTGCAGGGAATATTGCCTTAGTGATGACTGCACTTCAGGGTCCTCTCCCTCACGGGCGTCTTGTGATGGGCGAGTTGCAAAATGGAGGGTGGCGCCCTCAAGGGCGCCTTGTGATGGGCGAGTTGCAAATGGGGGAGTGGCGCCCTCATGGGCGCCTTGTGTTCGATGGTTTGCATGAGAGAGGTTGGCGCCCTCATGGGCACCTTACACTTGGTGTGTTGCACATCGGGGAGTGGTGCCCTCATGGGCGCCTTGTACTTGGGATTCGCAAACATGGGAGTGGCGCCCTCATGGGCGCCTTGTTGTTTGATGATGCGCCAAGATGGGGTGGCGCCCTCATGGGCGCCTTGTGGTTGATGTTTGGTGAAATAAGGAGTGGCGCCCTCATGGTGGCCTTGTGGTTGGTGATTGGCGAGAGGGGATCTGGCGCCCTCATGGGCGCCTTGTGTTGCCTGGTTTTGGCGCCCTTCCAGGCGCCCTCTTGGGTGTTGGTTCCGACTTTAGATTTTGTATCTCCTTGTTTGTTGTTGTTCTGTTGCTTGTTTTGACTTGCTTTTTGATTTGATATTTTCAGGTTCAGCTTGCCATCAAGAGGACTTGTCTTTTTCCCGATTGTTTGCCCGACCTTGCTGCTTCTCTATCATTTGGTAATTGTGGTGACACCTAGTTTCTTTTCTTAGCCTCTTGGCTTTCGAGTTCGTCTCGTTTCTTTGAAGCCCCCCACCTCGGGATAGGGTGTTGTTTGACTGGTACTTAACTGTTTATGTTGCCCCCTGTCCATCAGGTTGGGAGATGGTGAGGATGATGGAGACAACCTTCACACATGGGGTGTCGACCTCATCCAGGTAGTCCTTTTTGAATTGTGCAATATCTCTTTGTCGTGACCGTGACTCATCTCCTGGTGTTGGCGCCTCCCTGGGTGCCTTGAGCCACAGTGCTAAGTTCTGCTGTTGGCGCCCTCCTGGGCGCCTTGCTGGACGCTTGTTTGTTCCTAAGAGTTGGTACCCTCCTGGGTGCCCTTGGTGTTGTTCCCTGCGTCCGTGCGCTGGGTGTCTTTTCGTGGAGCAGATTTTGCTTTCAGACTGCCCCCTTTCCAGGCGCCCCTCTGCTGGGCGCTGCTTGCTCCTGACAGGCGCCCTCATGGGCGCTGGTTGCTTCTGCCAGGCGCCCTCCTGGTCCTGCCAGGTGCCCTCATGGGCGCTGGCTGCTTCTGCCAGGCGCCCTTATGGGCGCTGGTTGCTTCTGCCAGGCGCCCTCATCGGCGCTGGTTGCTTCTTTGCAGGTGCCCTCATGGGCGCCCTCCTTGCCAGGCGCCCTCTTGGGTGCCGACTTGTGTAGACGTGTGCTTGGCACTTTGCTTTATTTTTTGCTGCTCATCTTGTCCCTTAGCCTGCTTTTCTTGCTTGATCTGCCAGATCCGTGGTGTTTCGCGAAACGCTACCTCCTAAAAATAGGCGGGTATTTGTCTTGTGGTCCACATTTTCTTATTATAAAATTTCGTGGAGGAGTAGGGACCAATCCATCATTGGAGCGCTTTCTTGGAAGGTGGAAAGGAATAGGGGCCAAGTAATTGTTAACCCTAGCGCCTACTTCAAGGAGGAGGAAGGAGTAGGGACCAAGTCACCAACCTAGTGCCTCCTTAAAAAGAAGAGGAGGGAGTAGAGTCCACTTGTTTCAACGTCTTTTCTTCCTGGTAAGTATTTGTTGTTCGTTACTGTTTATTTACGTTGTTGACAGTGCCCTCCTGCCAGGCACCCTCATGGGCGCTGGTTGCTTCATATTAGCGCCCTGCCAGGCGCCCTCCTGGGCGCTGGCTGCTCCTGACTGGCGCCCTCATGGGCGCTGGCTGCCTTGACTGGCGCCCTGCCAGGCGCCCTCATGGGCTCTAGCTGCCTCATTGGCGCCCTGCCAGGCGCCCTTATGGGCGCTGGCTGTCTTCTTTGGCGCCTTGCCAGGCGCCCTCATGGGCGCTGGTTTTGTGTGGACGTGTGCTTGGCACTCCGTTTTATTTTTTCCGTTCCTCCTAACTCTTAACCTGCCTTCTTACCTATGAATTTTCAGGGCTTGCTTGGTGTCGAGGGGAGTTGATCTTACCATCATCCATTGACGTTCCCGCGAGTCTTTGCGGCCTCTAATTTACTGAGGTAACTTCCGGGGGGACTTTCTGTTTATCTTTCTAGCTTCTTTGTTCTTTTGATCATGTCTTGTCTTGCAAAGTCTCCAACCTCGGGGGAGGGGGGTTGTCTCTAAGTTTTTCTGTTGGTCTCGTAACTGCTTGTTTGCCCCCTGTCCCGTAGGTTGAGAGATGGCAAGGACTAAGAAAACGACTCGGATGCTCCCTACTGCTCACCTTGCTAAGAGTCGAGTTGACGACTTTGAAGAGGGGACTGGTGATACCGTGCCTTCAGGGGGGACTGGTGCCCTTGGCTTTGTTGATACTTCCTTTGTCTTGCATATTTTTCACGCTTCTGAACGTATCATCTCCTATCGCCTCGTGGCAATGTTCTCTTTGTTAGGAGTTTATCAGAATCGATCCGATTTAAATTCCCCACTAGAGGTTGCTACATTTGCGATGCCGCTTCGCCCATCTAGGGACTTTGACAGGAGTTTATCAGAATCGATCCGAACTTAACTCACCCATCAGAGGTTGCGACCTTTTCGATATGCCGCTTCGCGCCTTAGGTCTCTAATAGGAGTTTATCAGAATCTATCCGAATTTAACTCACCCATATTAGAGGTTGCGACATTTGCGATGCTGCTTCGCCCATCTAGGGACTCTGATAGGAGTTTATCAGAATCGATCCGAACTTAACTCACCCATCATAGGTTGCGACCTTTTCGATATGCCGTTTCGCGCCTTAGGTCTCTAACAGGAATTTATCAGAATCTATCCGAATTTAACTCACCCATTAGAGGTTGCGACATTTGCGATGCCGCTTCTCCCATCTAGGGGCTATGGCACTATAGGTTTAGGAACATAAACTTCGAGAGGCTAAACTTATTGAATGCTAAGCCTATGGTTTTTGGTTTTCCCGATATCTCAGTTTGTGATGGATGCATGGTGAGCAAGCAACCAAGGAGTAAATTCAAGGGCTATATTCCTTCAAGTGCAAAACAATATCTGGAAGTGGTTCACTTGGATGTGTGTGGTCCATTTGAGAATCCTTCCCTTGGGGGCAGCAAGTATTTCTTGACTTATGTAGATGAGTTTGCCAGAAAAGGTTGGTTATATCTACTTAAGGAAAAGAATGAAGTGATTAAAACATTTGTCAATTTTTTGTGGTAATAAACTAAAAGTTCTAAGAGTTGATGGGGGTGGAGAATAGAAATAGAATCCTACTTGATATGCTCGGGTGCATGATAAAAGAAAAGGGGTTGTCAAAATGCTTCTAGGGTGAGGCAGATAATACTACATCCTATGTGTTGAATGGGTGTCATCCAATGAATTTGGTGTTTACATGAAAGGGACTGTCATCACTTGTGCTATTGTGTTGTGTCTATATGTTGATGACCTCTTGACCATTGGAGTTAATGTTGCAGCCATAGAGAAATTCAATGGGAGACTCAAAGATGACTTTGAAATGGGTGGTGTAGAGACACTCAATTACTTTCTTGGTTGGGAAATTCTCTATACCCATTGAGGGATCATGTCGCACCAAAGGATGTACATCGAAGATATATTTAAGTGATTTGACATGGAGAATTGTAATTCACCTGGAACACCATTGGAAGCCAACCAGAAATTGACCATGGGTCTTGAACAATCAATCTATTGATGACACCTTATTCAAACAGATTGTTGGGTGCTTGAGATTCATTTGCAAGGCCTGACACCAATTATGCAGTATAGTGATCCAAAAACCTCTCACCTAATTGCAACAAAGAGAATTATGAGGTACTTGAACGGAACAGAGGAATATGGCCAACTGTTTCAAAAGAACAGAAATGAAAAAGGAGCCGAGTTAGAAGGGTTTTATAAAGTATGAAATTAATTATTAGTTTAATCGTTGAATCATATTATATCATATTGATCAAATCTTAAATAACCCATATACCTATATGTACATATTCTAATAATATATATTTACTTATATTTTAAGTAACATATGCGATATAAGAGGTGCAATAAAGTAAGCTAGAAAATGAGAGAGGGGTTAGAGAGACGGGTTAGAGCTTGGGCGGAGAAGCATGGGTCAGTGGCGGAGCTTGCCCAAAATATTGGGGGGAGCCGTAACTACTAACTAAAATATTATAATTGAAATTCATAAGATCAAAATATAATTCTATCAAATATTTAAAATAACATCAACATAACAAAAATTTAATTTATAAAAAGAGAGATGTACCTAGAATTAAAGTGCCGCCATTCGTTCTTTTCTAGACTTGAAATTATTAATAATTGAATCATTGCTAAATTCTTCAACTATTTCTTTTTCAATATAAACGGTCATACTATCAGCAAGAAATTCATTTTCTATCTTATTACGCAACCTTGTCTTGATTATCTTCATTGCTGAAAATGATCTTTCTGTAGTAGCCGTAGAAACTGGAAGAGTTAAGATAAGCCGAATTATCGATCAATCAAGTAATATCTATTCGCCTTCCCTGTTTTCCCCAAAGCTTCACACAATTCAGAAATAGTTGACAAGTTACTCAAATCTGGCTAACTAACAGCTTCAAGAATAAAGTGTTGAAGTTGAAATCTCAAATTTGTTTTTTCTTGCTCACTAAAATCCAGGGGATAAAATTTGTCTACAAGAGCACATATATCATCAATATCAAATGCTTTGTAAATATCCTTAGGAACCAGACTATCCTTAGGATTAGAGGGTTGGTTGTAGTGATTATAGAGACTCATCTCCATCATCGCAAGTTGCTTGGAATGGGATCCTTGACATCTTTTATCTCTAACTTCTCGGAGGAAACTAATTGATTTCCCGAATTTGTTCCTTCGTTAATTATTAAGAACTGGGAGATGTTTTTATACCCAGGAAGCAGGATAACAATGGCAGGCGCTTTTGGTTCATACCATTCGTGGAGGTGAGAAATAAGACTACTTTGGAGCGATGACTAAGTGAGTTTTTAGTTGGACACTGCAAGGTGGTTGTCAAATTACTAAAAGTTCCAAAGGGATATATAAGAGTAAGGATGTAATTCAAAGCCCAATTATTATGGCAACATGTTGATCATCTTCGTCAAGAAGCAACTGTTTCATAATAATAAAAATTACTTAACTATTTCATTGACAAAGTTGGTGGATACTGCACACTAATAACAAGATAACATATGGGTCAAAAAAAATAACAAGATAACAAAAGAGAGAGAGAGAGAGACTCGCTTTAAATTGTTTATTCTTGCGGCATGTGCTCAAGTTCTTAGTCATGATATGTACATAGCTCGGCCCCACAAAATTTGATCTCAGAACTACTCTTAAGGTTCTTCATAATATGGCCTATCAAGGGTTGTTTGCATTATGTAGAGGTAAGTATGACCCTTGTTCTCTAGCTTTCCTCCATAAAGACTAGAATGTTTGGGTTGAGTGATATGGCATTTACCCCCCCATGTTTGGGAACATGAGTTCTTCATGCATCATGCTTATTAAAAGAGAGTAATTCACCCTAGTTATTATTAAATAAGGAAGGGTATTTTTTGTCATTTAAGTAGTTTGTTCATAGGACAACTTCTGATCCCACGATTTGGTTGGATATCTATAAGAATATGAGTATTTATACTGTTCTTTAACTCATTTTTTGTCTTATCCATCGACCACTTCTTAAACTAAATATCCAATAACTATTTGTGTTACTATCTAATTTCTCATATTTTAGCAAATCAAATAGGCCCATCTGATTACATGAACCCATATGACTACGACAACAATATACGAATATCAAGAATTGTTATTCCTTGACCCCAAAAAAGGATTGTTATTTACGTTGACCGGATTGTTATTTACTTTGGGTATATTTGGGAGGGGTTTTGGGAGGGGAGGACTTATTTTTCAGTTTTAAATTGAGTAAGCTATAAAATGTTTATAAGCATAAATGAAATGTGACTAAAATTGTTATATTGTTATCTATCATGTTATTTTTTTACTTTTTTAAAATCTCAAATATATATTAAAATATAGACTAATCTTTTCTAAGCCTTCCCCTCCCCTCCCTTCCCAAAACCCCCTCCCAAACCTACCCTACAAAATGAAATTGTGAAATAGTTTTAGGAATCCCCGATAATCATTCAACAAAGTCGGCGACCATATACATGGGCTGATATACATGGGCCGAGTGAATAAATACTACACAATCAAAATAAGCCACATAGCATTTGTGATTTTTGTATTTGAGTAGTTCGTACATCTAACATTTTTTAGGAACATACTATGAAATATGGGTACTGTTCTGGACCTAGCACTATTTTGGTCGACTGCTGTTGGTAGGTCTCTTGCTGCCCTGGCAGGAGGTCAGTGAGCGCCCGGGGGTACCTGCAAAGTCACTCCGACGCTCAAGTCAGTATGAGAATAAGCTAGTGAATTTGCAAGGGAAGAGTGTATACCGTATAAATGGCTATGCGAGCCGGTATTTATAGGAAGTCGTGCCAGTTGTGGATCGTCGGATCAGCAGAACTGATCTTGACCGTCCAAGCATGATTGGGATCGTGTGTGGTGGATATGGGCCAAAGCGATTGGGCCAAAGTGATTGGGCCAATCCATATCCGTTGCTAAACGTACCTCTTGGAATTGCTAAATGGATCTCTTAGTCCAGTCCAGAACAGTTGCCCCGCAAGCCGAGATTATTCCGGAGGATGGTCTTGGCTTGAAAGATTTTCATCGATTTGCCAGATTTGTGAAGTCGTGTGGGATATTGTCCTTGTAATGAGCGTGTCTTTAGGTTTTTACTCTCTAGAGTAAAAATAATAAGTTTTATCCTCATCTGACTATCTTCTATAAATGGGTGAGTCTTCGTCTTGTGTGGAACTTTAAAATTTTGTGGGGGAGTAGGGATCAAGCTATCTTTGGAGCGCCTACTTGAAGAGGTGAAGGGAGGTAGGATCTACTTGCTTCAACGTTTCTCCTCCTCGGTAAGTGTTGGCTTTTTGTTCTCGTTTGCGTTGTTAATGTGGGCGCCTTGGGCGCCTTGCCATGTTGTCTTGGCTGCCGCCTCTTGGAGCAAGATCTGGCGCCCTCATGGGCGCCATGGGCACCTTGTCTCGTTGATCTGGCTGCCGCCTCTTGGAGCAGAAACTGGCGCCCTCATGGGCGCCTTGTCTCGTTGATCTGGCTGCCGCCTCTTGGAGCAGGAACTGGCGCCCTCATGGGCGCTATGGGTGCTTTGTCTAGTTGATATGGCTGCCGCCTCTTGGAGGAGGAACTGGCGCCCTCATGGGCGCCATGGGCGCCTTGTCTAGTTGATCTGGCTGCCGCCTCTTGGAACAGAAACTGGCGCCCTCATGGGCGCCATGGGCGCCTTGTTGCGTTGCACAGGGGTTTGCGAAAGGGGATCCGGCGCCCTCTTGGGCGCCCTAGGGTGTTGTGCTATGTTGTCTTGGCGCCCTGCCAGGCGCCCTCTTGGGTGCCGCCTGTGGCTGCCTTGGCGCCCTCATGAGCGCTAGTTGCTTTTGTGTTGGCGCCCTGCCAGGCGCCCTCATGGGCGCTGGTTGTTTTTGTGTTGGCGCCCTGCCAGGCGCCCTCATGGGCGCTGGTTGCTTCTTCGCCAGGCGCCCTCTTGGGTGCCGGCTTGTGTGGACGTGTGCTTGGCACTCTGCTTTTTTGTTGCTCATCCTGTCTCTTAGTTTGTTTTTCTTTTTGATGACCTTTCAGGTAGGGATGGCAAAACGGGTTTGACCCGCCGGGCCGGCCCGTTGACCCGCCAAAAAAAGGCGGGTCGGGCTGAGGTATTGGGACCGCTGACCCGTTGAGCCCGCCCCGCCAAAAAAAAACCGCGAGCTAAAGCAAATATGGGGCGGGCCGGCCCGTCAGCCCGTTTTTTTTTTTTAAAAATTTTTAAAAAATCTATTCCAATTTCCAACGGCCCATTATCCATTCCATTTCCACTTCCAGCGGCCCATTATCCATTCCACTTCTCCTTCTCGATTCCCTCATCTCATTTTCTCATCCTCTCTTCTCTCTACTACGTTACTACGTCTCTATCTTTGGCTTTGATGTGAGTTAATTTTTTGGTTTCATTATAGTAACTTATAGTATTATGATTTATAGTATTACAATTGAAGAGTGCTATAATCTATATTACAATTGAATTCAACAATTACCATCTACTACCAATATAATAACTTTCACATAACTTGATCTGCCTGTATAATTTCTGGTTTTTTATGTTATTATTGTATTGCCATTATTTTAGGAAATTAGAGTGGCTAGAGAACAATCTGGTGCTGCTCCTAAAACTGGACAAAGTCAGCTTGACATGTATTTGGAAGAGCCGGCGTTGAGTCTTGATTACTCGGAAGATTTGGATGTACTACAATGGTGGAAGAACACTAGACAAAGATTTCTAGAACTTTCAATAATGGCTCGAGACTTATTAAGCATTCCTATTACCACCGTTGCATCAGAATCTTCTTTTAGCATTGGTTCTAGAGTGCTTAACAAGTATAGAAATCGCCTGTTGTCTGAAAATGTGGAAGCATTGATATGTTCTCGCAATTGGATTCATGCCTTTGATGATGGTAATTTATTTAACGTGAATATGGTTTACTATTATTTTTTATATATATTTTCTACCAACCATATTTATTTCATTGTTTTATGATGTAGATGGAAATGATGATGACAATGAAGATGAAAAAGATGGTCCAAGTGGTTCTAAGTGTGCATCTAATGTTATTGACATTGAAGATTAGAATTTAGATGTTTCACTCTTGTTTTGTTAGACAATGCTATATTTTGTTAGCCAATATTATGTAATTTGAATCTCTAAACTTTGAGGTTGTACTTATTATGGTTTTTTGGTTCCTAAAAATATTTATTTTGGTTGCTTGATGGTTAATCCCTAGTTATCAAGCAATCAAAATACTTATTTTGGTTTTTAAGATCGAATTATGGATTTGGACCTTTTGGTTGATGGTTCTAGCCTTTTAGGTGACATTTCTTAATGGTTAATCCTAGTAATTCCAATGTTTTTTTTGTTTTATACTTTTAGCTGCTATATAGTTAATCCTAGTAATTCCAATGCTATTATTGTTTTATACTTTTATTTTAAATATGTCAAGAGTTTTTAAAGTAAAAATTTGTTAAAAATGCTTTATAAAAAATCTATTTTAAAAAGCAGGTGAAAAATCTTATTGAAATTGAAATGTTAAAAACATGTAAGTTTTTTGTTCAAAAATATTGAAAAAAAAAATTCAGACGGGCCGGACCGCCAACCCGCCAGCCCATCACTTAGCGGGCCGGGCCAGTCTTTTGAACTCGCCATTTTTGGCGGGCCGACTCGCCCCACCCCGTTTTTAGCGGGCCGAAGGCAAAACGGGCCGGGCCGGGCCGGGCCGGACCGTTTTGCCATCCCTACTTTCAGGGCTTTGCTTGGTGCCGAGGGGAATTGCTTCCTTTGTTCTCATTATTATCAGTTTGACATTTCCACGAGATTTGCTGCTTCTAATTTTCTAAGGTAATTTTGGCTAACCTTCAGCTTATATTTCTAGCTTTCTTGTTTTGTTGAAGTCTCCATCCTCAGGGGAGGGGGTTGTCTACAATTTTTCCCTGTCTGTCTCGTAACTGCTTGTTCTGCCCCCTGTCCTGCAGGTTGAGAGATGGCGAGGACGAAGGAGACAGCCCAGACGAATGGGGTGTACCCTGGTCCCACCCCTACTATGAGGCAGGCTGATTGTTTCGTAGAGGGAGGGCCGTCTGCGGTAGATGATGATACCGTGCCTTTGGAGGTCAGGCATGAGAGATGAGGGTCTGTTTCGTCCTCGCCAGATCGGACCTGCAGAAGTGAGGGCACACAAAGTCAGGCATGAGAGATGCAGTGGGTCCGCGACCAAGTCGGAACCTGACCTTACGACCCCCACCATGTGCGAATAAAAGCAGGCTGGGGGAAGTCCCAGCCAAGACAAAAAGCAGGGAAAAGTAACTTACCTCGGATAACGGAAGCTTGTCGGAGTTAAATGAATTTGTGTATCTTGACAATCTCGCTCCACTGGAATGCGGAGACCCTCGCCACGAGATGCTAGATCGGAGAACGAAGCTCAGAAAGAAGATGTGAAGTTCATTTTTCAGAGCGAATAGCAAAGATTCAGAACAAATGAATGGGGATTGAGCCCCTATATAGTGGGCCAATGGCCATGAATTGGCCCGAAGGCGAAAAGGCATGTCCAATCAGCAACAGTAGCAGCGCGCGCGTGAATCGAAGTGCCATCATTACACCAGTCGTCATCGAACGACGTGCCTACTGACTAACATTGTTGTCAAGCGTGTGAATCGAGACGCCATCATTAAACTGACACCTTGAGTCAATCAATGGTCACCTCAATCACGCCACAAAGCAATGGCAAGGCAAGACCGGAACGCGGATATTCCGAGGTTGGGGGCAGAAACCCTCGAAGGTATAAGCCCGACCTCGAAAAAGTCGCGAGTTGAGGACTGAGTCCCGAATATTCCGGGGTTGGGGGCATAAGCCAGTTATTGGTATAAGCCCGACCTTAGAGAAGGTCGCCAGATCGGTCGATCATCTAACTCGAAGCATGCACAGAGCCCGGGCAAGCTTACAAGTCAGGCTCGCCCCTAGGCGAACCGATTTGGGGGGAAACTGTTACGGATTGGGCCGCTCCCCAAATCAGATGAGGCCCAATACCAATGGCAAGTCCATAAACAAATGGCTGAGATCAAAACCCTATAATGGGCGACTCTGATCAATTAGGTCAAACTCACATTTGACTCTATAAATAAGCATTAATGCCATGACCAAGGTATGCATACTCACCAACCACTACAACAAAAAAAAGCCTTCAGGGGAGCTTTTTTTAATCCATTAGGGGTGCTTTCGGGCGCCCCTAAATCTGGCGCTCCTGTTGCCAAACCTTCTACAGGAGCGCCCAACAAGCGCCTCTAATTATTAGGCAACAGTGGCGCTCGCAGTAAAAAGCGCCCCTATTGGTCTTAGCGCGTTTGACAATCAGGGGCGCTTGCAGTAAAAAGCGCCCATGTTGGCCTTAGCGCGTTTGATAATCAGGGGCGCTTACAGTAAAAAGCGCCCATGTTGGTCAGGCCAACAGGGGCGCTTCTAACTGCAAGCGCCCCTGATTGTCAAGTGCGTTAAGACCAACATGGGCGCTTTCTACTGCAAGCGCCCCTGATTCTATGTTTTTTTAAAAAAAAAAACATTTGTTTCTGGTATATCCAGTATTTTGCATCAACCAATATCATCACCTGCATAAATCAGAAACAGAAACGAACCAACAACAACCAATATCAACTCAACAACCAAATTTCAAATCAACTAACCAATTGCAAATTAAATTCCAACTAACAAACTTATATATACCCATCTAATATACATACAAAAATTACATAAATCATTAACCAATTTCTAAATGCCAACATAAACAACAAACATGCTAA